>OY987255.1:8124654-9374654 GCA_963920725.1 Rhamphomyia laevipes | reverse complement strand
ATAAAAAAATAAAAATATCCTGTAGAAAATAATTGTCTGCAAATTATTTTCTTGTAAAAATAAATAAATAAAACCATTGTAAAAATTATTGTGAAAACCTTTTGGAAAATCTCTCTATTAATCCCACCGTATAAAAGATTTCATTTGTATGTGATTTTCCTAAAAATATAATTGAACTAAGTGATATTTTTACTGATGAATACAGGGTTATACAAAAAATATTTATTGTAATTTTAAAATTATGAATATGAAAAATAAAGCAATTGAACATATTCGCTGGTCCCATTTCCATTATTGATTAAACTCATTGAAATATTGGAAATTTTAAAAGAAAAACTATTCCAATTCCCATTCTTATCACTTAAGTATCAGTTGTAGATTATATCGAAACCAAATTTTGTATTATTGATGAATATATGTAGAATTTCAATTATTAAAGGACGCAATGATGCAGAGTCACGGTTTAATTTGTAAATGTTGGCTGTTATAATTAATCTATTGATCACGGTTGCCTTAACTTACTAAAATTATTTAAATAAAATTAGATCTTTTCTATTAAAATATATTTTTAATTAAATGAATTTCGTTCAATTAAATGAATTTCATAATTAAATATCTAATTACGAAACTGCGAAAACTCTTATTAAATAAGTTTATTTCTACTCCTTTAGTAAAATACCTTGTTTTTATGTACTACAGAGGATGTATAACACCCTGTATAATTATAATTTTTTTTATTATTATTTTATTTGATCCTGTGACAACCTGAGGATTTACTTTATTACTTTTTTATATATATATATGTATACAATTTCATTCCATTTCTTAATTTATTTTATTTTTAAAAGAAAATCTACTCTATTTCATTCAACCTTTGTCGACCTACCACAAGGGATTAATTTTCCTGATACGAGGGCTGATTGATAATTACGTGGACTGACACAGAAGACACAGTTTTTTTCAGTTTTTTTTTTTTTATTTTTCAACGTAGTCACCTTTTAGGACGATACACTTAGTTAGACGATGTTCCAGTTTTTTGATGCCTTCCAAAAAATATGATTTCTCCAACCCTTCAAAATAGCCTTTTGTTTCGTCGATGACCTCAGCATTTGACCCAAATCTCTTTCCTGCAAGCCATTTTTTCATATTTGGAAACAGGAAAAAGTCAGAAGGGGCCAAATCTGGAGAATATGGTGGATGAGGAACCAATTCATATCTCAATTCTAATAATTTTACTGTTGCAATTCCTGATTTGTGAACTGGTGCATTGTCTTGATGAAAAAGAACTTTTTTCTTTGCTAAATGTGGTCGTTTTATTATAATCTCTTCATTCAAACGATCCAATAATGTTGCATAATATTTTCCTGTGATTGTTTTTCCTTTTTGTAAATAATCGACATGGATTATACCATGAGCATCCCAAAAAACAGTGGCCATAATCTTGCCAGCTGATGGAACTGTTTTTGCCTTCTTTGGAGCCTTTTCACCTGTAGAAATCCACTGTTTTGATTGTTCTTTTGTCTGTGGTGTGTAGTAGTGTATCCATGTTTCATCAACGGTTATGAATCGACGCCAAAAATCGACTGGATTACGTTGTAATAACTCCAAAACTTGCTTTGATGTTGTCACAAGATTGCGTTTTTGATCAATTGTAAGCAAACGCGGCACCCATCTTGCAGATACCTTTTTCATAAAAGTATCTGCAAGATACCTATATTGATGTAAAATATTAAAAACACGTTCCGATGAGATGTTCACGATGTCAACAATTTCCCGCAATTTCACTCTTCGGTCATCTAGTACGATATCATGGATTTTATCGACCATTTCTGGAGTAGTCACTTCATTTGGACGCCCAGAACGTTGTTCATCAATTGTGCTGGTACGGCCACTTTTAAACTCAGCAAACCACTTGCAAACCATTGATTTCGAAGGTGCAGATTCACCATAATATTTATCCAACTTTTCTTTAGTTTCCTTTGCTGTTTTCTGCCTCAAAAAATAATGTTTTATCAACACACGAAATTCGTTTTTATCCATTTTTAAAAATTCACTGAGATTGACTTACTTAAACGACTGTTACATGGAAAGTATACAAGATATCGACTTTAAATTTTATATATAGCCTAGTAAATGATTTTAGAGGTAAAAAATACTTACTTTATACCTGTGCATTAACTGAATCACAGGTAGTCCACGTAATTATCAATCAGCCCTCGTATTTTCAACTAACAAAAAACAAATGCACAACGTTACACATATTACATATATCATATACCAGATTTACAAAATAAATTACATCACTTAAATAAATCACTTTAAAAAGGTGAAATGCACATTGTAAATTTTCAATTTGTGATAAATTTATTGATAAAATAGCTTTTTGATGTTTAAGTGTTAATGTTTTTTTTTTCTGTTGGTTAAAAGTATTGGAAATAATATATTGAAAACATGTTTAATAAAATTTTCCATTTACCGATTGGAAATTTTCATTTCCTGTAAAAGAAAATTCTCTTGTTTTTTGTTTCTATTTTTTATTTTCTCGGTACAAAAATATTTGCAGGAAAATAAAAAATTGTCCTAGAAATGTTCTTTTGTTTGTTACGTAAATTTCCTTTTGATTTATATTATATTTTCCGATATTTCTTTAAAAGAAAATTTATTTCAAGGTGTGTAAACTTTTTAAAAATTTCTATGGTTTTTCTTTTTTTTGTTATGAAATATTGTGAAAATTTACTTAGTTATGTAGAAAAAAAAAAGTATAAGAAAATAGTAAAAGAAAAAAAATGTCGACATTAAATGGAAAATATGTTAAAGGAAAAGTTTATCAATAATATTTAATGTATCCCATGTGTAATATATTTATAAGAATATGATGTTTTGGGTGGAAAAGTTTAAGACTCTTTATTATTCCCTATTTTGAATAATTTTGAATAAAACGTATACACAATATACAAGTAAAAGGATAAAGTTTTCTTCATAAATTTTCATTTACGAAGAAAAATTATTGGAGCACGTACGAAATATTAATATTTTGTCATTGGAATGAGAATTATTTCATAAAACAGATTTTCCTTGTGCATGTAATGGGAAAATTTCTAAAAAAATATTGTAGCTATTAAATAAAACTATGGAAAAAAGCGATAATTTAATGAAATAATATCCTTTTTACCCCGCTGTCAATTATTATATAAATGTATTATTTTGGAAAGGAATATGGAGATGAATATTAGTTAATTACAAACTACTCAGGATCAGACCAGAACAAATTTCTATTTCTGATAACGTGCATTCACTAAAAACAAAAAAAATGGCGGATAGTGGACTTTACAAAATGGTGGCGCGTATTGATGAATTTAGTACAATTTGAGAAATCATCCATAATGGAATAAATTTAACTTTTGAAAATGGAATTCTAATACATATATTAAAAAACAAAAATCGGAAATTTAAAATCTGATGGTCCTTAGGCTATGATTTTAAAATTACAACATCAATTTATTTACATAATTTTATGATTTTTTTTAGATGCTGTTCTGGGCTGATGATTTTTCATAATTTAAAAGGACTTTAGGTATAAAATTATCATGTATAGCAAATAATTAAAATGATACTAAAATTAAAATATATTTAATAATTAATATTTCATTTTATTTCTCATTTAAATCTTAATATTCTCAATTTAAAATAGTTTTTTTTATTAAATTTTAATCGATTTTATAAATAATTTAATTTGTTTTGATATTAAACATTTTATAATTTAATGTTTTATTATTTTCTCATATGCTTTTATAAATTATTTAATTATTATCATAAAATTAAAATATTGTATTAAATCTAATTATATTTAGTTTGATAAATTATTATTTATTTATTTTCCATTATGGACGGTTTAAATTCAAGTTTATTATATAATTATTATATGTGATAAATACCGTGGGCAGTAGTTTCTTTAAAATCTGATATTTAAATGTATAATTTCTACTGAAAATTATACCATAAATATTCACAATACTAACCATAAATATTGGGATAATTTCATGGTCAGATTTTTAATGATAAAATCTGGAACTCGTAAATTTTGTGCATCCTGGAAATCTCAATACAAATCAAAATATTGCTAAGCAATTTCATTTTTAATGACAAATTATCAATTTTAATGTGTTTTCTATCTACGGTATTAAAATTTTAGATAAGAATTATTTAAATTATGTAAAATAAAATAAATTTAATGATTATTTTGGCAACAACGAAAAATAGAATTATTATCTTGGCTAGAGTTTACTGAATAATATTAAGAAATATCACAAAATTTAACTAAATTTAAATTTTAGAAAAAGAATAATCTACTGGAATAAATATTTAAAATTTTTGCTTCTAATGGCATCCAGGAAACCGGATATCAAATTTATCTTCACGCACGCCTACGTCAATAATTTTTATGTAATAACATAAATTTGACGTGTTATACCAAAATAAATAATGTAAAATTGATTGTATGTATATAGATAAAAGGATATGTCAAATCTTGTTACAACAACCCTAACTGAGAAAAAATATTATGTAATACATTTTTTACCATCATCATCATTAGATCGAGAAAAAAATATACATAAAAGTTTCTATCTCATAAATTTTAAATGAAAAAATGGAGTCCAAATTAGGAAATTTTTATCTTCCAAAAAAATAGAATAATAAGAATATTCTAAGAAAAATTTGATGATAGTAATGTGCTATGATGTGCATTAGGATTAGATCACCAGAATTTCAGAACAAGATAGCAATATTGCTATAAGTTAATTTAGTTTTATGAATAAGTACCAGTAATGCTAATGTTTGATATCTCTTGCAGACAACAAATGCCTTACTATTTAAAGACCTTAGCTTGCATTAAATTAAAATTTATTTAAGACATATAAATTATTCAGTCCATTGAAAACTGATTAGAAAGCGAAGGGTTTGGCTCAGCCTTCAAACATCTGAGCTAATATGGGGAAAATAACAAAAAAAATTATAGAAATATGAAAAAGTCGAAAGTAAACTTAAATTTAAATGCGCACTCAACAATCTTCCAAGCTGAAATTGCTGCAATAACAAACATAGTTTCAAGAAATTTTAATGGTCAGAATATTACAATATGCTCGTGGATAGTCAGGCAGCTATAAAAGCACTAGTTTGTTTCAACGAAATTTCTTGAAATAATTTCGCAATGAGTTTTGTCTACAATAATACTCTGCTCACCATATTTTACACGCGGCGAGATTAGGACTTATACAGATCTCTAACTGGAGAGGACAAATCCTTGGAGCAATTTTCTGTGCAACAAACAGTCCCTCCGTGCTTTGGTAAAGTGAAGTCGGTAAATCTGATTTCATTAATAAAGGAAGGGGTCTGGCTCGGTGTACTGTAGGAGTAAATAATCTTCGACTGGGGGGGGGGGGGGTACAACACGCTCCCTACACAAACCAATTAAATAAATAACCAATATAGAAACAACATTAGAAATAATTCTTCATTCTTAATTTCCCATTAGACAATTTTACTCCTTTGCCTTAATAAACTTGGTTATTTAATGCAATATATATTTTACTAGCAATTATTCTTGTCCATTATTTATCTTTGAAGTTCCTAAAATAAACTTTTTGATCACAGTTGATGACCTCAATCCATTTATTTAATATAATTATTATTAATATAATAATGTAAATTATATTAGAAAATATAATTTGATATATTTAATTTCCCTTGAGTCAAACAATATAAATATTCTTTAACACAAAATGTGTAGGAAATTTAATAAGATAATTACAGGGTGTTCAATATTGTTATGCGTATACAGAACTTTTACGCAACAATATTTAAAAAAAATCTTTTTATCATGATATATTGATATGGTTTTTTAAATGAAAATGATATAATCAATGATACTATGAAGTTACAAAAGTGTCGTTAGAACAGACTTCATGTATCATAGCTTTATCAGTAACATTTTCATTATGTCATTTAAATAGCTATGTATTTACTTTATATTTTATCTTAAGGATTTAAGTGATCTTTTAAAGTCCTTAAATTCGAAGAAGTTACCAGATAAAGTAAGTTTAATTTTGATTATTAGAATTTTCATTTGTATTGAAACCTCGAAGATTAAAAAAATAAAATAAAAATGGTGTCACTGGAATTTTAGGTTTTCCTTTTGTTATTTCAATTAAATTTTCTCTTATTATAAAATTTTAATAATTCAAATATTTTTCAATAATGAATTTCTAATTATTTTCTTTTTTCTTTTGTAACTTATTCATTTTCATATTACACCGGCCCCATTGAAACCAAATCATATTCATTTCATTGGAAAAATATAAATAACAAAATAAGTAAATATTTTTTTTTTATTCTCCATATTTATATAAAATGAAATCATAAAGAAAATTGTTCTGGGAAAAACTTTCAACCAAAAATACTACAACAATAAAAAAAAAATTTGTTGACAAAAAAAAAACAACATTTTCACTCAGAAAATTTATTTTCCCTTTAAAAGTTTTCATGGTTTTGACTTAAACTTTTTCAATCACTTTTCTCTGCCTCATCTTTTCATATTGAAATTCCTGGAAAATATTCTAGTTCGGTGTTTAGTGTATACATCAGTGCTGAGGAATGAAGTCCTGACAACGCGTGTGTTTGTTAGTGATGTTTATGGTATCAAAAAGGATATAACAAAAAAAATTATCCCTATAATTTCAATTTTATGTTATGAAATTTTTTCGGTATCATCATCATCGTCGTTGTTGTATTGCTTTTCAGTTTGATGAAATGGAAATTATATTTCTAACCCTTAAAAAAAAACACAAGTATTTCGATGAAAGTCAAAATATGTTTTATGCTTAGCATCATCATTATAATGTAATGGAAATTGTTTAATATCAAACATAAATTCAAAAAAAAAAAAAAAAAAAAAATTGTGAAGGTGTTAAATTTTTTTTTAAAGTATTACTTTGAAATTTGTTGTCAATCCATTAAAAGGGAGACGAATTTTATAATAGCATGAAGGTTCCTACTATAAAATGTAGAAAAGTTTTCGTTTAAATATAAACAAAACTTTTTATTTTATATATTACTTGTTAAAATGATAATTGAAATAACTTTTCGAAAAGTTTAAGTATTATTTAGCTAGTAAGGTGTGTACAAGTAAAAATGAAAATAAAAAGTTATATTTACATTAGTAAAATAAAGTCATGTTTTTTATGTCTAAATTAAATTTAGTAGATTAATTTCTACAAATATAATTTATTTAATTAATTCTTGTACAAATCAATTTATGTACCTAAACAATTTTTTTTTTTATGAAAATTTATTAAAATGGAAAAGTTATGTAATTCGTGATAAAGCGATTTCATAGGCACAGAATAAGATCAATTCCACGTCGAAAATATCTTTCTATTTAAATTAATTTTTTAGATAATCATTTAAATTAATTTTTAGAATTGTAATTTGGTTGGTTGGTTTTAAAAGAGTAGGACATAGTGAGCCATTATCACAGATGGTCGACCCATCCCATATTTCTTTAATGAACAACATTATTTTGGCCGGCTTGTAATATAATAATAAATATAAAGAAATGTAAATTAGTAGCTTAAAATTGTGTCATTTGAATAGAATAAAATATTTTGGATTACTTGGTCCATTAAATTTACAATGAATTGAACAAATATTATAATTTTTTCGTTAATTTTATAATTATGATTAATTACAATTCGTAAATTGTCCATTTATTTAATTTCATCCAAAAAAAATACATGAATTTTAATGTAAATTCCTCAAAAATATTAAATTATTAAATAAATATTCATTTTTAAAAGAATTTTAAATATTCACAGAATTTTTTGAATTTCAAGAGACTGGTTTCATAGTCCTTACATTAGGATCGGTATTTTAATTTATTTAATTGAAAATATTTAAATATAAAATTATGTAAAATTACAACCACAACAAGTTTTATGATTTCAAATGTTTCCATTAACTATGTAATTCAAATTAATGAAATTTGTAATAAAGGATGTTCTGTTGGTGAATTTTCAAGATACTTCAATTATAATCAACTTTATTATAAAGAAAATTCATAATTGTTGGAAAACATGAAAAGGAATACTTGAGAGCAACAAGTGTTTTTTCTAGCAAATAATACCGAAGGAATTAGAATACACAGAACGCAGAATATTATAAATATCATTCAAATTATAAAGACTCGACCGTGATACAGATTACAATCAAGAAAAAGCTTTGTCAGCAACTGAGGTTCTTAAAATATTTAATCGTGTGAAAACTTGTATAACTTTAATATTACTCGGATTTACACAGTGGCACATAGAAATTTCATCTGAGGTTGCACAAAATATGATTACCAAAACTTCTTAAATTATTGTTTGAAATTCAATAATTCTTACCTCTTAAAATATTGTTATGTGCTTCCCCCTTTACTTTAAAAAATTTATATAAATTCCAAAATAAACGAAGAAAACTCAGTATTTTCATATTAAATAATTGATATTTTCATTCTTAAATTCTAATGATTAATTATATAATATATTATTTTTGAGAAAATCTCAATTTTGTTAAAATATTTTTTTAATTATTGATAATCAAAATCTTATAAGATAATCAATAAATACAATAATTAAATTAAAAAAGAAAATGAAAATAAAAACTTAAATTTAACAAAATTTCAAAAAAAAATCCACAAAAAATACACAATTTTAACAAAATCATTATAAAAATCATACTTAAAAATTGTATAATTAAATTTTCGTTATTTCTTGTTTTCTTAAAATTTTACATACAATTTTCTTTTTTTACATTTCTACTTAAAACACTAAATTGTTATAATCTTTATTTAATTTTTTTTTTAAATTTCAATAAATTATGTCCTTAAACTTAATCAACTAATAATACTCCTTCGAATCAAATCAAAAATCTCAACAAAAAAACACTAAAAAAAAAATATATAAAAAATGAAAACTTAAATTTATATAATTAATAATAAAAAGTTGATATTATCGATAAAATTAATCTATTTTGTTGTATGACGTGCCCATGCAGTCCTTTGAACTTGACTCATCATTTGACTACGATTTGGTACTTTTTCACTTGTACTACGTGTTATAAAACTTGGTGTTGCTGATAATTTTCTTGTATTTGTAATATTACCAGATTCATCGGTTACTTTTAATGTTACCGTATTTGGTAAATTATATCTTTGATCATTCTGATCACAACATCTACTACGATTATTATTTGGTGATGGTGTTAAATCTGATCTACTACAACTACTACCATCACCACTAATTAATTGTCCAGTACTGCCATTTGATATTGGTACAATTACTTTAACTTTACCATCTGAATCTAATGTTGTTAATGTACCAACTTGTGATATTGGTTTTATAATATGACAATCATCTAAACTGTTACTATTTAAATTTTGATCTAATCTATAGCCAATATCATTATCTAATGGACTATTTGAATATGAATTACGTGACATTGTACCTAGCGGTGATGGTGTCAAATTACCCATATTATTAGCTGTATTTAAAAAATTACTAAAATTATTATTATTATTATTGTTATTATTATTATTTGGACTACAATTCGACATTGGATTAGCGAAAAAGAATGAATTATGTGGTGAATTACCACCACCACCACCACCACTAGCCGAATTATTATTTGGACTATTACCCAAATTCATATTATGTAATCGATTCAATAATTCTTGATTCATTTGGAACAATTCTTTCTGGGACATGACATCATGTTGATTTTGTTGTGATATGTTATTTAATTTATTACTAATTGTTTGGATTTGACTTAATGATGGAAATGCATTTGAATTTGTTGTTGTTGGTATAGCTGATGCTGTTTGTGATGTTTGGATTGCATTTAAATTTTGAAAATTTTGTAAATTTTGTGATTGCTGATTTAAACCACTCAACTGATTACTTAATGTTGTTAATTGTTGATTAATTGATCCCAAATTACTAAGTTGTTGATTTATTGATGCTAAATTATTATTATTTGATGTTGCTAGAAATGCTTTTTGTAATGTTGCTGATAAATCATTAGCTGTTGCTGATGATTGTTGTTGTTGTTCTTGTAATAGCATTTGAATTTGTGTCTGTGAAAATTCATTTTAAATAAAAAAAAAATTTATTTTTGGAAAATAATTTATATTTTTATTTGCAAAAATTTTTTTCATCTAAAAATAGAAAATTAATGCTAACATTAATAATTAGAGCATAAAGCAAAAAAAAAAATAAAAAAATTACAAAAATCAAATCAGTAAAATTTCACATAAAATAATTAGAAATTATTATTAATAATCAAAATAATTATACTTACCAGGAATTTATTTTTATACATTTTTAGAGAATGTTTTTAAATTATTAAACATGCATTTTTAAATAAAACACTTGAAATTAATTTTAGATATTGATTTAAATAAAATTTAATTATAATTTTATTTTCAAAAAAAATTAAAAATAAAAATATATATAAAATAAATAATAATTAAATTAAAGCCACTCACAAATGCGATAAAATTAAACAAAATATTCATGCGACGCGATATTAAAATTTAATTATAAATAATTTTTAGGGGTAAAAACAATAATTTAATTTAATACATAAATACATAAATATTTAATTAGGTTTTGAGTTCAAGTTTCATTAAATTGTTATGCTATAGTCGATATTAAATAGTGTTCAAAAATTTAGTTTAAATGTGAAATAAGGTGAAATTTCAAATGTTTAAACTATTATTGTTTTTGTATTTCATAAAATTTGTAGTGCTCTATAATGCGTTTCCCAAATTTAACATTCATTAAAACTTATAAACTATCAAAAAAAACCTGAACAATATGGTAAGATTTCTTACAGGTCACTGAAACCTCGAAAATAGGACTTTTATACAAATGTATTATCAGTGGTTGTGCAGTTTCTGTCATTGTCAATATGAGAACAAAACGGTGGTACACATACTACTATGTTGTCGCTATGTCCAGGCTATAATGTCGCCCCTTCGAAAGCGTTGTCACTGTCATTATAACAGCGGTATAGTTTCATCAACAATACGTGGCAACGTCAGTGAGGAATAATTAGAAGGGATATTAAACCAAATTGACCCATCCTTGCTATAAACTTAACGTAACCTCCCCTAGAATTGTATATTATAATTATAACGAATTGGTTTAAGTATTCAGAAATTTATTAAATCCCCCTACGATTCGTGACATGTTATAAACCGCCGATAAGGGTTGACATTTCCTTTTTGTAAGTCCCACTATAATTAAATATTTTAATTCTTTTTCATATGTATACAATTTTGTAACCTAATTTAAAGTAATTTCACTCAAAATTGCCTTATAAAAATGAATAGCACAGCAGCGCTCATGCGGGAATAATAATAATTAAACTTCAATAAACGATTTTGTATAAAATGAAAATTATATTTAAAAAATTATATTATTAAATTTTCCAAAAAGAAACATGAAAACACAAAAAAATCGTTTAAAAATATAATTTCAACAAAAAAAAACAAAAAAACTTACTTGAGGTGCCATAGCAATATTCGCTGATGTTAATCCTGTTTGATTTGGTTCTGAATATCCGCCCAACGATGCTAAATGTTCCAATAGTTCACGATTTTGTTGTAATAGTTGTTGAGTACGTGCCTAAAATAATAATTTCAAAAATATTAATTTTTTTTAATTCAAATAAAATTGTTTCATTCAAAATTATTTTACTTGAGCTTCAATTCTGGCATTTGTTTCAGATATTAATTGTTCTCGTACCAACATTAATTGTGACAGAGCTTGACGAGTTTGTATTGCTTGTTGTTCTAATTGTTCCTTCAGTTTATGGATTTCCTTAGATGACGATAGCGGTGATGTTGGTGATTTATCACCATCGCTCTGTTAAAAAATTCATTAAAATTAATTATTATTTTGGTTTTTTGTCTTTTTTGGTTGGTAAAAAATGGTTTGTAATTAAAATAATTTTGTATAGAAATAAATATAGCCTAAAATTAGTTGATGAGTACGAAATATTATTAAAAATTTAAGTATACATAGATAATTAAAATTCTTGTTTAATTTTATGTATAATTAATCATTGATTTTTGAAATATTGTTTTGGAAATTAATTAATTTTCTTTAAGAATTTTCATTTAGCTGTAATGGCATCTGCGTTACGATATTTAAGGTTAAATGAATTAATAATCTAATTAACGATTTATTAATTAATAAAAAATAATAAATTATCGAAATATCCGTCTTAGTATTAAATTATTTTAATTGTTAAAATTAATAGGTTGGCGATTTACATAATTGATTTTATAAAATGTTAGATACATCATCTAAATATGCAGAATAACTTCCTGTTTTTTAAAATCTAGCAAAGCTTTGAAATAATTTTAGTTATCCGTAAAAATACTCTGAGCAAACATTAAAGATATATCGAGAATATTGGTATCAAAATTAATTTTGTCTTTATTCAATTTTTTGATAATCAATTTGCTAATAATTGATTTACAATATTCATATTTAAGTTTGGGATCGCATGCTGTCTTACTAGGACATCGGACATGGTATATTTATTTATGGTGCTTGTAGTTGGGATTGTGACGCTATAATTATCAATATCCAATGTTGCATCTGTAATGCTCTACATTAAGTACCAGTAATAAATTATATTAGTAATTTCAAGGCTTAGAAACACTTTCTGTTGAGGTTTATTTGTCGTTAAGAATTATGTCCCAATTTTTGAAACCATTAACCATTCGCTATTCGTCACAAACGTATGGAATCAAATTAATAATACGATATTCCCATATCATTAAAGGGGGACTTTGTTATATTTTCGTTATCGTGCCAATACTCTTTCACTAAATATCTATTCATGTACAATACTGTCAGTTAACTAAAGAGACACAGCTTTATTTTCTTAAGTGTAGCGAATATTTTCAAGCTTTTGCATTCATGTAGAGTTTTGTGAGATTTATTCTATTGGACATTTTGTTCATATTCTAATGAATATTTCTAACTAATATTATAGTCTACGATCTACGTCTACAGCTACAGTTTATAATATTATTCTGATTTAATGTTAAATTCAAAATTTGTTTAAAGCATCTTAAAAATATTTAACCAATTTCAAAAATAAATGTTCTTTTTAAAGTAATTAAGCAATTCTGTAATGAAATTTATGTTAATTAGCAATATTTTATATCTATAGATTTTTACTAATATTGTACTTTGCAACAAACAAATTTTAATTTAATTGCTGTGATTATGGCGCGTATCGTAACTAAATTACCAACTAATAAAAACTTGAATAGATTTTTATTTGTGAAATTTGAAAAATTAAATTTAAAATATTTTAATTTTATGAAATTAGCTGAAAAATGCATAAAAAACATTTATATTTTTGCAAACAAGATACTTAATTTGTTTATTAGTCAATTTAAGAAATCTATATTTGTAAAATTTCTCCGAATTCATTCGAAATTATTATATAGAATTTGCTTTATTTTGATTTTTGGTTTTAAAATGGAAAAGAAATGTTTTTAGAAAACTAATTTTTATTTGAAAAATTTACTTAATTTTTGTTTTTTTGGCATTCATCTGTTTTAAAACATTATAATAAAAATATATTGCATATAATGATTGTATAAGAAAACTACAGGGATAATCAAAATTTATGGACATAAAGACTGAATTTACATATTATCATACAAAATTGTTGAAAGTAATCTAAAGTTTCATTAATAATTGTAGAATAAACATCGCAATCCTTTATGAAACAAAACAAATATGAATCCAAAATGAATCAGAAATTAAAGAGTATTCAATTTTCAAAATGTTCTGGCAGTTCACCAAAAAATTTCATAGTTTAAACACATACCATACAGAGACATGCATATGGAAATATCCGGAAATGTATGTTTTGGACTGGCCACCCAAATTTTAGTAAGCTATTGTTTCTAACTAAAGTAAATGTATTGTAATTTACGGTAGCAATTAATGAAATTATCCATGAATAAGTTAAGTAAATACGATAAGCTTTATCAGATCTGAACCTTTCTTTGATAATTATATTAGACATTTAACGAAATCAAGCAATGATGGAAACACTTTTCAACTACATTGCTTTTTCTTGTATTTCCTTGAGACCAGGATGATTATGATCTTAGAAAATTTAAAATATTATCCAAAATTAAATTTTTTCCATATCATTTAAAACACCCTGTATTGGGTATTTCAATAACCAAAAAGAATTATAATATTTTCCGTATAAACATCAATCATTTTCAGTCGCTCAAAAAATCTAAACGTAACTGACAGTAAATTGAAATTTTTTATAAATACTTTATTTCCATAAGAAAAATTAACATTTTTATACTTACACAGGGTGATTTCCGTAAGGTGCTGTTTGCCATTGGTAATAACTCTAAATGATTTGGTCTTTGTGGTGTTGTAAGATCAGGTTGACTATTTGTTCTTGTTAAAGTCTTCTTTTGATCTAAACAAATTATATAAATTGAAATTTTAAATAAATTAACTAAATATTTTAAATTGTAAATCAGTTTTTTTAGCAGATTTTTCATTAAATTCTAATCGAAGATGTCAAAAATCATGAATAATATTTTTCTTGTAAGATAGAAAAGTGTTCAAATATCAAACTCTATAAAAAATATATTGATATATCCGCTACTAACCACCCCTAAAACAAATTAGAAGCAGCTGTTTTTTCCCAATTTTTATGACTTAATTTGTATATACATTTTATGCTTGGTATATAATAATTCAAAAATTTATGAAGATAAAATTCATAAAAATTATTAGTAATTGCAACACATAAAGAAAAAGGATATATTTTTATTTATAAACAAAAATAGCTCTAGGTTTCATAACCTCTTCAATTTTGGGTATAATAAACAAAAAAAATTTCTATAATTTTTTCTGACCTTTTTTTACTGAGTTGTTTGTTGTCTAGAAGCTCTGATTTTCTTCGACAACATTTTCCCTCAAATAAAGATACAATATAGGTAAAATTATAAGTCCCTCGAGGAAATTTAAACAGAGTAGAAGAAAAGCCAAAACAAATTTTTTTTATTTATATAATTTAGGATCTCAAATTGTAATATGTTAAATTTTGTATGTGGTATTGCAATTTAAAACAACATTTGGGATTTTGTCAACACCACAAAACTGGATAATATTATTATACATAATCATACAAAAATATTTTCCATTATATTTTCCTAAAGATTTTCTTATGTTTTGTTGTTTTCTGTGTTGTTATTATACAGAATTAATATTAGCCTTTAGGGGAATGTCATGTTTAACAAGATTTTATATCTTATTTGTCTAAAAAAATTTATATGTTATGATTTAAATCATATTTCATATAGAACCGAAAAGATATAATAGTATGTCGTACAAGATATTTTGATTTACGTTTTAGATTTAGGGAATTTTATTTTCATAAATTTTCATATGTTTTTCTCCTAAAAAGAGTATCTAAAATATTTGTAATTAGTTAAATTAAAAATATTGTAAAAATTTCTTAATAAAATATGTTTGTAATTAAAAGTTATCTTAAATTCAAAATTTATAACATTAAGATCATTAACACAAAATTTTCATTTTTAATGTAAAAGAAAAACAAAATTTCCTTTTTTTTTTTTTTTGAAACTTTTCTGACACCAAAATTAAAACTTATTTTCTAGGTTAATTGATTGCAATTAAAAATTATTTTTGAAAAGAATATTTCTAATATATTATAACAAAATTTGTGGCAGAAACTTTTTATTAAACGTTTTTACGTTACTCTATAAATTTAAAATTTTTGTAAGTAAATTAAAGTGGACAAGTAAAAGTAAAATTGATTAATTTACATTATGCTATATAATTTTAGAAAAATGATTTCACTAATTTATCATTGACGGAAATGAGACTATTAAAATAGAGATCATAAATTTAATGTTAATAATGTCCTGATTTTTTTTTTTTTAAATTAATTATGTATAGTTTTTGGCAAAATATGTTTTTTTTTTTTAGATGAACCTTCGGAAATATTAATTGAAATTTATATTTATAAATAAGTTTTTTGGTAAATGTAGAAATTGAAGTATTGGTTGACGAAATAATGTGTTTATCAAACAAGATTATAGTTTATTTTCTTGATTTGGACTACCTCTTACTATCGTTACAAGTTTTGAAAATTAGTTTTCTAATTGGTCCTCTAATTATATATATTAAATTCGAACTAAGTCTTCTTGGCATCAACCTAAAGCTTCTCTGGTCCAAGTTATTGTATGATTTAAAAAAATTGATATCATTCAATAACGAAGTGGGATTTGTCGACACACTGTGATAATGATGCAGCATTCAATCAATGGAAGGGTACAACTAACACACTAAAATGTGGCATATGTTGAAAGGAGTGTCAAAGGTTCCACTGCTTTAAAACCAAACAACTAAAGTCTTGCCGAATATTTGATTACATTCATTAAGGAAGTGGAGTTGTTCGATGTGCGATTACAAAATTAAGCCATATACGATATTTCTAGAATGGAATACTTCTCTAACAATGATGCTTCTCCTAATTGAGGACTATTGAAGAGTACATTAAATTTAGTATTTTAAATTCGAATTTTAGAAGCTTTATTAACTGTATACTACACCAGTAGTTTTGACCAATAATTTGAGACCAATGGAATTACTTTTAAAATGTGGACTTTTGTTAATATGTTTTCAACCCTAAATACACCAAATTTTTCTATTTTTAATATTCAAATAAATTTTAATAAATTTTTGTTTAATATTCCAAAATTTAACAATTAGAAATTCCTAGAATAATTCCGAAAAATTATAAAATATTCTTCCAGAATTTTATAATTTATATAAAAATATTCAAAAAAAATAGTATAAAAGTAAAATCACATTTTCTACTTTAAAAATTTCAATTTACAAAACCACCAAAATACAAAAATATAAAAACCGCGAGAATATATTTAGAATTAAAATAAAATAATAAAACTAATTTTCTGTCGAGACCAAGGTGTATTGTGACGTCACATATTCCCCCGCACCAAAAATAAATTCCTAAATAAATAAACAAAATTCTCATATAAAAGTGAAAAAATTAAATTAATATATAAAAAAAAATAATATTATTTTGTCTCCTTTAAAACCATCCGAAATATATTAAGTCACCTAAATCATCGGTCGTCACTGTTACTCATTCCCCCCGTTTTCCCCTAATGTTAAAATAAACATTTTGAAAAAAATTTGTTTTAAGAAAGTAGCAATTTTTTCTGTATTTTTTTTTTTGTTTTTCTTTTTTGTATATAATGTTGAAAAATAAACAATTTATAAAACAAGAAGGAAAAGCAAGATAAAAAAAAAATCTTTATCCCCGCAAAAGGAAAAACAACTCAAAATTATATTAAAAAAAAAAAAAAAATATTAAAAATATACTGACCGGAAAATCACTTATAAAAATTTTGTTTACATTTCTACTAGATTGAATTTTTTGCTACAAAAAAAAATGTGGAAAATCTGATGTTGACCAACACTGGACATTTTCAATATTCCAAATATTTCATGTTAGCATCAGTAATTATTTTTACTGTATAGGAAGGAATGATTTGTTATTAAATATAATTTGATCCATCACTTTTTCTTCCCATGAATCAGTTTTGATTACTTCCGAAAGGTTATCCTCCATGAACACATTTAGAATATTTCCGAAACTTTGATCCCATGAAGTCGTTTTTATTATTTCCGAAACGATTTCCTCATTAAGACATTTTGAATATTTCCGGAAGGTTGTCCCCATTTTAATTAATTCCGAAATGATGTCCTCATGAAGTCATTTTGAATATTTTCGATAGGAAGTCTGTTACTTTGTCTTTTTACCATCTAAATGCGGGAACATTTGAATTTACGTGTCCTCGCACTTGCACCTATCGCATAATTAAAATTTAAAGTTTAAAGTAATTTCGTTGCATTGTCTATGTACTTTCGTCTTTACTTCAACCCTTACGAAAATGGTCCCTAAAAAATTGGGATACTATTTAATCTACAAATTTACAATTACTTTCGTTATTTCTTTTCATAATTATCTTTCTGAGTTCGGATAGTAAAATTTTATTAAAACAAAAAGGAAAATTTAAAAAAAATTATTTTGTTTACATAAAGTTATCCTTAAAAATTTCCTCAAATATAAAAATAAGAATATAAATTTCCAAAACCAGTTCAAAGTCTGTGAAAAGGTAATTTTAATAAAAGGATATTTTTTTTTAATTATGAACTGTTTTGTGGACTTCTGGAGGTCAAGTTTTATTCTTTTTCTTTTTCCCACAAAAAAAAAACAGTGAAATAATGAAAATTAAGTTGAAAATTTTAATTATATATATTTTATAGGACTAAATAAAAAGAAAATAATTATCATGATTTTGGTTTAATTATTGATTTTCATCCTTTTTTTTATAAAAAATTATAAATTTTATTAAGAAAATTTATATAGTCCTTTTTATTTCATCTTTTCTTTGTATAACTTAAGATTATGATATATTATTCTAGAGATTTAATTAAACTTAAGGTATACAATGAAAAATTTACATGAAAATAATGAAAATCCTTAAAAAAAAAAAAAATTTCCTTTTTACAATTCATGAGACCATAATTATTTTCTATTTTATTTGTTGGGTTTTCTTCGGGTTCTTTATATATTAAGCTAAAAAGGACATTGTCATTGTACTTATGAATCCTTTTGAAATTTCTGAAAATTTTGAAGAAATATATTTAAATAAAAAAAAGATCAACTTCAAACAAGAAGTATAATATAATCTGGGTACAATGTGAAGGATATGGTTTTTATTTCAAGGGTTTTCTTAATTTGATTTTATAGTTAAAAGTTAATAAATCATGATTTTCCTTAAGATGTCAGTGTTATAGGTTGTAGGACTTTTTTTCTTGGTAAATTTTAATTATATTTGGTTAAAAGATTTTGAATTACAAAAAATACCGAATTTTTTGAGGATTTTCGAGCATATTTTTCCTATGATTGTAGCTTAAAATATTATAATTATAAATAATTTTTGTGTTTTTTTAGAGTCTTACCTTTTTTTGGAATATCCTCATCACTTAATTGTTCTGATATTCTATCTGCATCTAATATTTCTGATGATGATAAATCAGATCTTTCATCATTATTATCTAAGGAATTTTTCTGAAGATTAAATTTGTGACATACTTCAAATGCTTGACCAACAGTTCTAACGATACGCATTGCATGTGACTGAAAAATAAAAAACAATTTTTTTTTTATTTATACTTCATAAATTTCCAATCATATTTAAAATTGTTTAATTAAATATTTCCAAAAAAAAAAATTAAATAAATTTATAATTTATAAATAATTACTCTTATTCACATAACCTGAAAAAACCCTAATAATAATAAGTACAAGCTTTTTTATATTTGATTACCTCTAAATCAAAATCATTTGACATGGAACAGTTGGTCTTCATATTTGTATCATCAATTTTATTATTATTACAACAGCCACCACCACTACAACTGCCATTACAATTTCTACTATTAACATTATTATTATTATTACCACAACAATTTTGATGTTGATTATTAATTGGTGATGATATCATTTTTCGACAATTATTACGTGCAGCTTTATCAAATTGTTGTAATAGTTCATTTCGTCTTTGTGATACAACTGGATCACGAAATGATAATTTTTTACGTGGTCGATTTGATTTTGGTGTATCATTACCACCACCGCCACTACCCGAATTACCACCAATACTACTACCACTACTATTATTACTATTATTAATTGGACTATTTACATTTTCCAATATTATATCATTATTTGATGATGATGTTGATGATATTGGTTTGTTAATGTTACCATTTTTAATATTATTATTCTGATTTGTAGAATTTTGTGTAGTAGTGGGATTTGTATCAATTGAATTATAACGATAAAGGATACCACGTTTATTAACCGATGATGATGGTGATGATGATAATGATAATTTTGTATTGGAATTTAATGATTGATGATGTTTTTGTTGTTGTTTACTGGTATCAATTGTATCATCTTTTGATAACATTTTTTTCAATTTAAGTCTTGCCTTAATTATATTACCATCCGTGGTATTATTATTATTATTATTATTATCATCATTATTATTATATTTTGTATTCTTTAATTTCAAACTAGCTGAACGAATTTTTGTATTTTCATCATTACGTTTCACAGGTTTCTCTTTCCTAATCAAATAAACAATATTTTCATCATTAAATAAAATATGTCTTTGACAATTATTACCACCACAATTTTTTGGTATTACATTTTCAACATTATGTTTTTTATCATTCGATGAATTAATTTTTTGTTCATCCAAATCAGAATTATTTTCAATATCATCAATATCATTATTATTATTATCATAATAATAATCATCATCATCATCATCTTGTGAATTTCTTAAAATATTTTCAATAAATGTATCATCTAAAAAACATGTTTTATTTTTATGATTATAATTTTCATTATTATTATTATTATTATCATCATTATAATTATTATTATTTTTATTATAATCATAATCATTATTTTGATTTGATACTTCATCAATTATTTCATTAATATCTAAACTTTTATTACGTGATAATTTACGTCCTTTTTTCTTTTGGCTACTAACATTATTTTGACGATGTATTGCCATTAATTCATCTTTTGGTTTTGTTTTATTTGATTTATCACTTAATATATCACGTATAATACCACCATTACGAAATATATTTTTATTTTGATCATCTGGTGATAATAATTTATTATTAGTAGTATTATCATTTTGATTATGACCAGTTAATGTAATTGCTTTTTTATTACGTTGCCATGGCCAAAAATCAAATGCTTTACTAATTGGACTTCTTGGTGAACTTGATGGTGAATTTGATTTATGACGCCATACTTCATTTATACAACGCATTACATCAGCTGGACGACGAAATTGATGATTTTGTTGTACTGTTGTTGTTATAATTGGTTGATTATGATTATAATCAACTGATATTGGTGATGTTGGACGTTGATCATGTCGCATCATTTTTAAGGAACACAAAAAACTTTTTTTTTTTTTCGCAAAATTTTATAAATTAATCACAAATTTTTTTTGATGACACTTTTTTTATGATTAATTTGTTTATTTTTAAATAATTTTTATAATACGCACTTTTCTATTGAACAAAAAAGAAAATTATTCTAATTTATCTTAGAATATCATGTTTTTTAGCAAAATGTATTTTTTTATTTTAGTGTCTTTATAATAAATTTATTTATAAAATCTAAAAAAAAAATAAAAGAAAAATATTAAATTTGTAAAAGATTCAGTTACAAATTTTCTTTTTCATTTGTTTTTTTGTGAATTAACCTAAATTTTAATGAGTTTTTGACATGGTAATTTATAATTACTAGTGATTTGAAAAATCGTTATTGAGAAAAATTATGTCAGGTTGTATTTTCTTATTCTAAATTGTGAAAATTATGAAATTTTGTGGAAAAACCAGGAAGAGTTTTCTTTATTATATTAAAATTTACTATTATATAAATAATATATTTTTTTCTTCAGAATTTTCTTGTTATGAGATTACAGGCGGAACCGAATTTAAAACAAATCTGTTGTCATTATTAGTCTTTAAAAAAATGTTGTCATGAAAAGTGCGAATAATAATTTTTTATTAGAAAAAATGGAACACCAAAAATCTAATTAAGTCAATGGAAATAAATTGATAAATTTTGTAAGTTTTTGTAAGAAATTATTAAAAAAATTTCCTGATTTAGACATATTTTAACATATTCAAAAATATGAAATTTTTGTGGTATTTGCTTCCGTCATTAAGTAAAAGTAACCTAGAAAAGGTAATCTTTTGATCTCGGATACAAATAATTTTAAGAAATGAAAAACTTTTTGACAAATAATCTTAATTTCCTGGAAGAAAAACATTTGTAATTAATTGTAGAAATATTAATTGTGTCCCATAATTAAACATTTAAAAAACACTTCTTGTCAAAAAATTAAGGAAATCTTGTCAACATTTTCCATTTGTCCCAAATATTGCCAGTTTATTAAAATTATATTTCCTGGAAAATATTTATAAGTAAATTTTTGTGGAATTGGAAAGAAATGAATTGCGTATGTGCGATGCTAAATAGCAGTGTATTTAAAACAGGATTATCCGTTTAACAAAGACTTTGCAACCACATTTGTTACAACTGAATTTTGTTTACGACAAATATACAATTCGAAGGAATTTTCAAAAATGACTGAATGATATGTTTTAGTAATTAAAGTGCTGGAGCATTGAACCCTTAGAGTTTGCGAATTACATGCTTTTCTTTCCAAGAAGAATTAATTCATGGAAGTAAATGAAATCTTAACAGAAATTTAAGAAAATAAGGAAATTATAATTATAATTAAACTAATATTTTCTTACGTTTTCGTGGTATGTGAAACATAAAAATTATTTATGTAGTTTTGTGATTAGTGATTTAAATAACCAAACTTTCAACATAAAATTTTAAATTCAACCAAAATTATTAATCTTAATTCGTAAAGTTATGAATTTAAACCAAGTTTTTTGGTCTATCTTCCCTACTTTAATTTACTTTGATATTTTGCTAAAAGATTGGAATTGCAATCCCAATTATAACATAGACTCATAAGTAACAACATTGAAAATTTATCATATATTTTTGAATTCAACTTTAATATTTTTGATATTATGTAATCCGATATCGTATTTCATAATTAAAAAATTTAACCTACATATATTTAAATCAGATCAATAAAATTATATAATTAAAAAAAATTTATATTTATAATTTAATTAATTTCCAAAACGTGTTTCAATTAAACCATAATTAAAAATATCATTAAAAATTTAAATGAAAAAATCATCCGAATAAATAAAATTTAAATTCGCATAAAAAATTAAATTTTTTTTTTTAATTAAACATAAAATTTTCTTTATAATGAATACAAAATTTTCAATAAATATTATTATTATTTAAATCCATCTGGTAAATTCGCATTTCTCACCTTCCCATATTAATATTTATATAAAAAAAATTTTCTTACTTTTCCAATCGATATTTTAATTTAGCATATCAGCTGTATAAATATTAACTACTAAATAAAATTGGGAAAATTAATTTTCAATTTTCTAAAATACAAACAATTTTAAATAATCCTTAATAAAGTTTTACGCATACGACGTTTAATGTTTACAACAATTTACGAAAATTTGCGTTTACTGCAAAATTATATAATTATAAAACTAAAATAAATTTTCATTTTTTTTGTTATTTTAATTATTATATTATTAATTTTAGTAGTTTTCCATATTAAATTTTCTACATGAACACGAAATATCATAAATTTTCTTATTTTTAAATAAATATAATAGTAAATTTGGTGGTTTTGAGTGGAGATTGATGGGCCTAAAAATTGAGTCGAATCGATAACAGATTTCAATAAAATTTATTTAGTAAATATAGAAAAATTTGTTGTTTTTCGGAAAATTTTTATATTTTTACAATATTTTTTTAAAAAAAATATTAAAATAACAAAATACAAAAATATATTTTTTAAAAATAATTTTAGGAATTTAATGGACAATTGTTTTCTATTTTGGTGAAGCGACGACAACGATAATCGCTACAGAACCAATTATAAAACCAAAAATATTTTGGCTTTTGAAATTCAATTTACCATGAAAAGATCAATTGGGAAATTTTTTAGTTCTTACCAATAAGTAAAATTATAAAAATTTTTAGATTGTTTGTCATGGCCATAAATGAAAACTACTCAAAAAAGAAAAATGATAATTAAAAAAATAAACAAGAAAATTGTTTTTTATTGTCAGTCACAAAACTCATAGAATTTGAGGAAATTTTTTTTCAGTATTATTTTTATTTTTTGTATTTTGTAAATTTTTAAATTCTGTTTTTAAAATACGCATCAGATTTTATCTTTTTGGCTTCTATTTTTGAGCTATAAGTAATTTTTCTTGTGGTTGATTATTTATATATATTTAAAAAATGTTAAACAGAAATTTTAGTTTCCTAATGAAACTACTTAAAGAGTAGTTCACAATATTGTTTGTAGCCAGAATAAATTGTAAATTGTTAAAAAGTACAACGTTTGAAAACATAATTGGTTTAAGTAACTTTAAAACTGTAAGAGTAGCTCACAAATCCGAAATATTTATGAAAAATTAGAGATACATAAAGCAAAAGGCTTTAAAATTTAATTTTGGTTGTCCAGTCGTCGCTGTAATATCGATTATTCATCATATAAAAAAGGTCTTTTTTATCTATTTGAAAGGATAAGTCCTTAGACGATCCACACGATTTTGGTCATTGAAGCCTTTTACTTTATAAGCTATAAAACACAACTTCATCGTTCTTTATATAGGCATTTCATTTTCAGAATAATTTTTTTAATGAAAGTATTTGTAAGAAGTATAAAGTGCCCGGATTACAGATTGATCCACCAATTTAATCTAATACTGTTTTACTATTTGTAATATTAAGAGAATAGGAAACTAAATTCGGTTGTTAAGTTTAACTTTAATATTTTTTAAGGGGTCATTCTATAAATTTTGAGTAGTTCATAATCAAACTACTCATAATTAATTAATGGATTTCATGTTGAAATATGGTTAATTAATAATCAGTATTTTTTTCCAAAATTTTAAATTTTATTTTTGATTATAGAAAAATTAACAATATTTTCAATAATTCAATAGTACCACAAATATTTTCATTAAAAATAATGATTTTTTAGTAATTATTGTAATAATTTTCAATAAGAATTTATAAGAAAATTTATAAAATAAATAATTTTTTTACTGGGTTATACAGATTTGAACTATTGGTAAAATATATAAATTAATTATGATATAGCTTCCGAAATTAATTAGTTTTTATCCTATTTATTAATAATTTAGTTTTCTTTAAATTGCTAAGTAGTTTTTTCTTCAAATGATCAAAAATTTGAAATTATGAAAATCTACAAAATGGAATTTATCTTTAGACTCATTGTAATTGTAAAGCAATTATTTATGAAACTTAATGTATAAATATTGAAAAAATCCTGGAAACTATTCAACTGATCAACTTAAATAAAATCAAAAAACCACCAAAAATAGATCAATAAAAATAAAATCCTTGCTGTTTTCTTCTGTTATTTTTACAATACAAATGAAAATTAATAAGAATATAAAAAAAATTTAAATTAATTTTCCTAAAAATATCTTATAATTTTCTCACGTGTTGCGTTTATGGGTTTATTAAAAATATTTTTATATTTTTATTTTTTTGTAGTAATTTCTGTAGTATATTTGTAAAAAAGAAAAAATCTATTTAAATATTTTTAACCCAGCACAATAATAATAATAAAAATATTTATCCAAAGTCAAGTTTTCATGGTGTCGTATAATTTTCATAAATAAATAAATTTTCTTTATTATATTATATATACAAAAAAAAAATTAAAATAAAATTCCTTTATTTCCCTCTTGTATTCTTGTCTATGGACACAACGATAAATTTAAATTTTCTTTATATATTTTCCACAAAATTTTGTTAAATATAAATCACAAATATAATCATAATTTTCACAATTTTTCATCAATTCACAAAATTAGAAATTATTCCAAATTAAGTTATAAAATGTAATTTTTCAAAAATAATTAATCATTAATTTTAAAAGTAGTTAATTTACAAATGATTATAAATTTTTCAAATAATTATTTTTTTCAACTAAATTATCATAAATTTAACGTTTTTCTTCGAATATAATAAATTTTTCACACTTGGTCAATTTGACTATAATTTTCTTTTCACATCATTTCATTTTATATTTTTAATTTAAATTATTATATTTATTATATATTTATTTAAATAAACTTTTGATTTATATAATTTTTGTTATGTATAATGAAAAATTCATTATTTAAAAAAATCAACTGGAAATATTTCAATTTAATAAATAATTTTTGGATAAATTAAATTAATTCAATAAAAAATTATTTTCAATTTAACAAGCAATTTAAATATTTCGTTTTTTTTTACATTATATTAATTTTCATGTTCGATTTTGTATTAAAATGTAATTAATTAATTTTATATATAAATATAATTTTAAAAATTTGAATTGAACCGATTCGTTTGATTTTACGGTACGCACTGATTTTTTATATTTTGCGGTATGTTTACAATATCGCAACTGAAGCTAAAGATCAAGAAACGCGCGATGATATTAGCATTTTTAATTGCGCAAAAAAAGCTTTTACCATCACTGAGAGTTTTTTTTTGAAACTTTTCCATATCATTTCCACCAAATGAGTTTTCTTTTTATAATTCAAAATGTCTGAGTTTTTTTTTTTTTTTGTTTGTTTTCCTGTGATTAATCAGACTTTTCTCTGCAGAAAGAAAAGTAGCTTAAATTGGTGAGAATTTCGTACAAGACAAGAGTATTTAATTGAGAGAAGTGTTGCCTGATTAAAGAAATTAAATTTGTCTGGATGAGAAAATTTCATTTTAATTTTGCAATGATCATGCCACGATCAATTTTCATAAAGAAGGGAAAATTAAATTGAAATTTATTTCTATATATTTGTGGTATATTTCAGAAATATTTCAGTTTGTTTAATTGCAGTGAAATGTCAAGAAAATTAGTGGAAATTAGATTTTTGAATGATACCAAGTGTCTTTATTGGATTAAATAAATAATTAATTATTGTTAATTATATAGAAATTCTTAGTAAATATAAATTTATTTTAGTTATTTAAATTCTATTTAAAAAATTGATTAATGAATTAGTAATAGAATATCTAAACCTGATAAATCTGAAATGCAAAGCTTCTCCGTTAATCAAGAAAATTGGAACATAAGGAAAGTATTTTCAAAATGATAAATAAGTCTAATTAATAATTTAGCTTGTTCAAAATTTGGGATCGCCATTATAATAAAGTTTAGAAATGCAAATTTCAATTATGGTTTACTATTTCTGACATTTTCATAAACAATTCTTTAACAATTTAAAAAATTCATCTAAAATGGAAACTATTTTTCCTCTCATTACTCATTTATTAATATTCTGGCTTTATTTCCATTTAATTTATTACATTTTTAGTATTGACTTCATTTATTTTTAATATATATTTCCTATTGCAATCTACAAGACAAATCAATTCTAAATTTCATTCTTCAAATAAACAATTTTTCTGATGTTATTTCCGAAAATTAATTTTTCTATTTGTATAAAAATTTCTTGTTATAAAGAAATTTTCTGTTATTCAACTAAACATAAATAATTAAAAGTTTTTTTAAATCAAATTTGAAAGGTTATTATAAAAGTTTTTCAATAAAATTCAAATTTTTTTTTTCATATTCCCTAAATTCCATAAAAACCAAATACTTTTAAAAAGTTTGGTTAAGATGAAATCTTTTAAAATCAAAACATCCTTCAATAAATACATAAATTTTCATTATGCAAATAAAGAAAATTACTAACAATATAACCAAATCCAAATTTATTAAATCTTTAAAAACATAAATTTCTTTGTTTTTTTATGCTACAGCTACACTCTACACAAGACTTCGTTAAAGCTTTTAAAACATTGATTTTATATTTATGAAAATGTTTAAACATAAAATTAAATGTCCAACAACATTTTCATAAATTTATTTATTTAAATTCCACATAAAACAACCGAAATTTATGTCGGTTTAAAGCTTCTCATTTCGTGGTTTTTTCTATAAATATTATACTAAATTTTATCAAAATTGTATTTATTTTAAATATGGAATATTTTCATTTTAAATTATATATAATTTTTTTTTTTAATTTTTTATTATGTCTAAAATTTAATGTATTTTTATTTTGTCAGACTCTGTTTTGGTTTGTTTCTTATATATATTTATATTATTTATTTATATTTTTTGGAAAATCTCCAACCAATGAAATTTTTGTTTATATAGGAAAAATGTGTCACTAAAAATTAATCATTAAAAATATAAATTTTAATTTCTTAAAAACCAAAAACATTAAAATTATATATACAAATATATGTAAAATATTTGTTTATTTCGTTTATCGTTCAATCATTAAATGCGAATGTTACTTTTGTTAAATGCGAATGTAATTAAATATATTTCAAAACTAAAATAAAATTTAAAAATTGTCTTTTAATTATATATCGTAGAATCATTAAAATAAAATTTGTCATACTCAGCGACAAATTATAGAAGGCTTTCCTGAGGAAACCTACTTTAAAGTTTCAATAAAAAGTAAAGCAATTAAAAGAAATCTGGTTTATACCTTAAGATTCCAAAAATTTTGATATAAGAAGAATTCTTACAATTAATTGTCACTCATAATGTGATTAAAGTAAAGCTTGAGCTACAATGTATCGATTCGTTCAGAAAATTTGACATCTTTGCAATATTTTTTATATGGAAAATCGATTGAGTGGACACATAAGTGCCATTCAAATCGATTCGGAACGAAATGATAGAATTTTTACGAATCCAAAGCCAAACTAAAGCAAATGTCAAGAGAAATGAAATTTGACATTTTCAAAAAAAAAGTTATGTCTGATGAAAAATGGCTAACGAACATTTTGTAGACGATATTAAAAATTATCCAGAATTACATAAAAAATAATAAACATTAAAAATTTAATCAATTACAATCAATATAGCTATTTGTTAAGCCTCCTTAATCAATCAATTATAGCTACTGTACGAATCTATTCGAATCTGAACTAATTGATACATTGTAGCCCAAGCTTAAAGTTTGAGTTAAAAAATATTTGAATTAATTGTAATTGAAAGCATACATAAATAAATAATTTATTATATTTATTTATAAGTTTCTAAATTCTGCATTAATTAGATGCATGTATTCAAAGGCCAAATGCATGGAATGGAAGGCAGGCATAAAGAAAACATTATTTTAAAAACATAATTCATTGCTTACTTTTGCAGAACCTAACATGAAAAAAGAAAATATAATGAAGGAATCAAGCATGCCTTCACAGATTCTCAGTAATGCTTCCATCATACTTGGGGCTAGTCTTCCATTACCCGTTGGATATTCCATAAAATTAATTTAATTAGAAAATTCTTAGGCAGTTTTTCATAAAAATATATTTGTTTCTTAATAAATCAAAATTAACATAATATGAATACGAAATAAATGAAAGAATAAATATCCTTTAACATAGTAATTGATAGCATCTGTATAAAAAAAGGGTCTCTAACAAAAGTATTATCTATTAAGGAATTTCATTTTTATAAAAGGAAAAAAACAACATAAATTTCGTCAAAATTCCAATGAATAAATTGAAATGAATAAAAAGAAGCAGTCCCGAAATTTATAATATATTTGAAAATTTCCTTTTATTTATATAGAGAAATCATTCTATCAAAAAGCCAATGGTTTATAAATTTTCCAATATAGTATTATAAAAGTTCATTGTGGAATTTATTTTTGTTTGATTGTTTTTTTTTATTTTTCCTAAAACTTTTATTATAGGTGAACATTTTGTAATTCAAAATAATCCCAGAGAGATCACGTATTTTCCTCAAATATTACAACAAAAAGTGGAAATAAAACCGATTTTCAATAAAAAAAAGCGAAAAGAAAAGAAAAATAATGGAATTCAAATAAGTGAAAAATCCTTTGAAAATCATTATTCATTTTAGGAAAATTAAAAAAAAGGTATAATATTTAATGGATTGAATTTGACTGATGTAAAGAAATTGTTCATAAAATTGAATTCTTTTATATTACAATATTCATCAATACCGACTTAGATATTGAAAATTATAGCCTAAATTTCCTATATTTATGCTAATTATAACATTTATATTCTAACGTTCTGTAAATTTTTTTTAAAAATTTCTAAAGAGCTAAACTTTGCCAATTTATCGCTAAATCGTAACACCACGTTCAACTCGCTCTATTTTTTTTATAGACTACACTTGGGAGCATAGGGCCTCAAGCCTCAAGGTTTTATTACATTTTATTGTAATTTATAGCTACTAATTTTATATATCTTCAAACTATAAGGTTCTGATATAGCTTTTAATAATGAAGTATTTGTTGTCAGCGCTAATGGTCTCTCCAATTAACATTTTTCGCAAACTTAAAATCACAATTACATATTGCAAATTTTAATTATTGGTAATCATTTAAACTTGAGTCAACTTAGAGCGACATTGATTTGCCTTGGACTGGAATTGAAGTCCAATAATCCATCAGAGCATACCATAATTCGGCCATCAAGTTTATTCTGTCTAGCGATATTCTATTTTGTAAAACATTAATTTTCCTTTGTGTTTCTCTTTTATTCGTATTTATTTCAGTTGATAGGACGAATTGTGCAGTGTAGAAAGTAGTAGATTGCTTGATATCTAAATGTAAACTTTTTACTTCCAATTTTTTTTAGTATTTAATGTATAATTATATCTTCTGAAAACTAAAATTCCTGTCAAATAATTTGTAATATTTCAATTCAGAGCTCCTAAAACCAAATTATTTACGTCTTTTATATCTTGCCAACTAAAGCGTAAGCATTAGTGGCATTTTAGTGTTAATATCCTTAATCATACTTACAAAGTAATTTAATTATTAATAACTAACTTAAATCTACTATAAAATTCTGATAACAATCTCTATTAACATTTTATCTTCATGATAAATAAATTATGCCGGTAATAAAAAAAAGAAAACCGAAAATGAATTAAATTCGTATTTAAATTTACATTTAACAAAATTTAATTAATTATTTTTTAACGTTTTAATTGATGACAATATTTTTTTTTTTTACTAACCTTTTTATTACTCTTAAAAACAGAGCATTTAAATGAATCTGTCTGGCCATCTCGTGCAATATAACTAAATATTTTGAGATCGCTGCTATCATGTGAAACATAAAATATCCTATAAATTGGATGATTCATTAATTCTATTTCTTCTGGTTCGTTAGTCCATTGTTTTTTCTATACAAAAAATAAAAAGATTAATTCAAATTTTATTTAAAGTTTACTTCAGAATTTTTTACTTACTTTTCGTCGCCTCTTTTTAAGTAATACTCTAACACCATTTACGGATATTTGAATTGTTACCTTACGTTTCTTCAAATTCTGTACCTTACATTCATACTGAAAATAACAATTAAAAATAAAATTAAATTAATTCAATTATTAGGAGTACATCTACTACATAAAAATTCAAGTCAGTTTTTTGTTACAATATGAAACATTATCGAAAATTATTCATTCGTTTAATGAATTTAAATAGTTCGGTTAAGGAAAATTTAATTTTTCTAACAGTGTATAAATAAAATAAAAACTATAAAAATTGTATATATATTTAGAAAAAAATAAATTACGAATCCCATGATGATTGTAACATTTTATGTAATACTAAAACTTTTCAAAAAAGTTATATACGCAATATATTTTCCATTTTCATATTACATACAATTTGTGCGAAAAAATTATTTCGGTTTGGTTGAATTATGCTATGGTTTTTTGATTATGATTTGATTAAAAAAGGTTAATTAACTAAAACGTTTAACAGGGATTGAGGGAATAATATATGTGTATACAAAACGGATGTTTAAATTAATTTTATACATTCATTTTTCATTATTTTATATACGTATATATTTGAGTACTAAAATTATCATCACAATTTTTGTAAACATAAAATGTTAACATTATAAACATCAGTAAAATAATAATTATTCCCTTACATTACAAAAATTATAATCATTAATAAAATTCCACTCAAACCCAATTAAAATTTCATAATTATTTAACCGTATCGCGATGCCTTCTTAAATATAGTCTGATCAGTCAATATATTTTTTTTTCGACTAAATATTATCTTGATAACCATTTCGCGCCAAAGCGATTAGCTATTAAACTTTCGACTAAATATATTTTTAATGATACCAAATGAAATACATAAATTTGAGGATCAATTTACAAAATTTAAAGTGTTTTGGATAAATATGAAATCGGGTCCCTACCACTGTAACTACCAGCTCCAAATTTTACAGGAACCAACTAAATCATAAAACTAAATGTTGTGGAAAATTTAATTATAATATCTTCAGCAACATGTTGCAGCAAGTTCTAGATTTAAAAGGATTCGATGATAGCATATAATTTCTGTTAACAGAAACAGAAAAAAAATTCACATGGAAATTTAATCCAATTCAAATGAGAAATAATCCACTCATTTTTCATGAAGAGTTACTTTTCACTTAAGATGTGATTTATTTCCATTTTTCAGTGAGTAATAAATCATTTTTTTTTAAAGTACAAGGTGCATAATAAATCGACATTAGAATTTATTCTATTCTAAGTGGGGAAATAATTTTATTTTTACTATTTAATTAAAAATATTATAAAATATTAGTTTTCTGTGACACATAGATCTAAACGTAGCGAGCTCTAAAGACTCTAACATGACTTTTTACACGTCGTAATAATGCCTGCAAATGGTATGTGACCGCGTAGGATTTCTAATCTAATTTAAATTGATTTTTTCAATGTAATCTAATGTAATCTAAAGTAAACCTGGGAAAATTAAGTTCATATTTTTGCTTATCATGAATTTGTTGTATTAATCCTGATTTTTATTTGACGATCTATTTCTTTTTTATACCTTAAACATATCCTGTCAATTTAATGATATTTAATTGTAATTAAATTCAAATTTATTTTCTTTTTTTCAATTCATTAATCTTCAATTTCGTATTTTACTATATAGTTCAACCAAAAATTTAACTGAAGAAGAAAATGTCAAAAAAAAAAAAAAAATTGTATCATTAGAAAACTTTTAAAACAAAAATGGCAAATATATTCTGGATACAACAAACAACAAAATTTCATCAATTAATCTCCAGAATCGGGCGGTATTTGTAAAATTATATATTTTATCAGACAGACAAACAGCACCAACAAAATAGCTTAAATTTATATAAATTAAAATCCATTAATCATGTTCAGATCGTTAAAAATTTTCTTTTTGAAAATCAAAAGTTTTCCTCTTATCTCTAGAAAAATAGATAAATCTTTATATACATTTTTTTCTTTTCCTTTCGTTCTAATTTCGTTTTTATTTTTCCTTGTCCTCAATTTTTTTTTTTGTGTCCCATAGGAAATTGGAAAATTTAATTTTGAGACATTTTCCAAACATTAAAATATCATTTAAAGTAAATTACAAAAAAAAAACAATTGATTTTTTATATAATCTAATTTGTGTGTCAGATGTGAACTTGAAATATATTAAAATTAAATTCACCTGTTACCAAAATGACAAACAACAGCATTAAATTTAATGGTTCCATTTTTTCTGTGTTTCTTTATTATAATATTTTCGGTTACGGGTTGTTAGTTTAAAACTGTATTTTAGGTATAGTGAAATGTGATGAAAATGTTTTATTACAATAATAAATAAAATATACAAGTAAAGAAAAGCGATTTTAATCTGTTTTTAATTCTAAAGATTTTCTTTTTTAATCCTGTCTGAAAATATTTTCTTTTCATTGTAAATTTTTTATTTTCTGATAAATATTGTAGTAAAGTTTGTTATGTATTTTGTAATCTTGTTATGGATAACGCTTGATAAAAGGAAAATTTTATTGAGTTTTTAAGATAATTGGAATAAAATATAAAAAAAAAATATAATTTTAATGCAGTTTTTAGATAGTTGATAGTTGTGTAAAAAATATTTTAATAAATATGCTTTTTTAGATGAAAAACTTAGTCTAATGCTGGATTAGATTAAAAAAGGAATGTTAAGTTACTAGTCAGCCTCTTTAAGCTTTGGTAGTAGCTTTTAGAATCTTCTTCCTATCGACCGGGGAGTAAACTATACGTTTATGGGTAATAGCTTTTCATTCGATTGTTTTTAAGTACCAAGAGCTATGCACCACACCCTGTAAACACGTTTGTAAAAGTTTGTGACATATTGCAGAACAAAAATATTCTAATAGTACAATTAATTTTGAATTATATAGTAGATCTAATCTAATTATATTTAATTTTACAAAGAAGGACACTAATAAACCTCATCAGTAGTCATACAGCTCAGTCCTTTCCCTTTTCTAATTATGCGTCACTTCCCAGACCCGTACTGTCAGTAAAACAATATACAGCTGCATAAGTGACACGGACTACAATTCTAAGGGTGTAATTTTGTAACCAACAATGTGTCGTAAGCGTTTTCTTTTTAATGCTCTGCCGTCTCAACTTTACCGGCGTCGATTCTACACACTTGGTCTTCCCATAGTCCAAAGCTGTTGTTTGTAGATGTTTTTTAACTTTACCGTGTGCGTGTCCTGTTAGGAAGCCTACCACTGTCCTGAATTTCTTGCTATTTATTCCAAACTTTTCCGAAGCTCATTTTTTAGATGATGTATGAACATTCTCGAATATATATTAAATTATCTTTAATTCTACACTTCAATATCTTTCCTACACTGAATCTAATATAATATTTGGTAAATATATTTTTAATTTAAAATTACCACTAAAAAATACGTTACTATTAATGGATAAATTACGGTCTAATATTTTAGTATTCTTTCAAATGCGAGGTTTAGTTATTAAATATAACAACTTATTGAAAAAAGTTAACTACACACAGATAGACACAAAATTTCTTAACATAAGGCTTTTTACATTTCAAAAATTGTGATTATTTACAAAACTAATTTCAATTAAATTTAACTAACAAAGTTTCTAACCAGAATTTTTGACAAGCTAAAACCACAAAATTTTGTGCAATTATTTTGTGGTATGTAGGCCAAATATTTAATAAGATATATTTATATAAAATTTTCAATTTACTAATTGCATTCATACTCCAAAATTCTTAAAAGTTTTTAGTATTAGATATACAAATTTAAATCATTTTTTATTCTTGTTGAATTAGTTTTCCAAAAGGACAATTTTATTAACTATAAAACTGATTGAAAAATTCTTCAGAAAAACTTATTATCCTAAATAAATCGAAATTAAATATAAATATTTTATCAAATTATACAAATACTTATTAAGTTTCTTCTCATTTAACTCTTGCAAATATTAGAATTTCCCATTCCGAATAAAACCAATAAATAGAAAATTTAAATCTAATATAAAATTATATTTTTATGTATAAAAACATACATAAAATCAAATTACATAAATATATATAATATTATATAATCATTTCTATAAAAAAAAATTATTTATAAATTACTGAACTGAAAATTTATTATCCCCAAGATCCTATTTTAAATAACTAGATTGTAATTTAAGGATTTTAATAAGTTTTCTTTCAAAATTACCCAAAAAAAAAAACACACACACACATTACAAAAATATCCAAAAATTCGCAAGGATTTAAAAATCCTTAAATAATATTTCCTTTATCTTTATATGTAAATAATAAATTTTGTTATGTTTTTAATAATATCCTTAATAATATTTATACTTTTTTAAAAAAAAAACAACAAACATTTTATGGATTTAGAAGATGAACTACATAAAAATCTACTGGCCAAATGTGTTACAGTATTTAGTCCTGAAATTTACTACATATATACTCCATGTATGTTTTTTGTTTGAGGCAATATTATGTAAATATATTTGTGTATAATTATTGTTACGATTATAAAGGTTCGGTAAAATTTACATAATAAAAAGCTATTTAAAAATTTTGACCCAATATTCAAAAATATAAAGTCTATTATTTTTAAGAGGATTTTTCCTTTATTTTCTGTTGTTGTTGGTTGTTATTTAATATTTAAATTTTATTACACATATACTCATAATAATATACCTTTTAAGGAATTTCGAATATTTGTGAATTTTTTTCTTTCTTTTTTTTTTGTGATTTTATTACATTTAGTTAAGTAATAATATTATACAAATTTTTGTATCCTCTATCTTTAGTTATAATATTGGACTTGTTGAAATTGAAAAATTTATTAACAAAAAAGGACGAATATATTTTCTGGAAAAAGGACCTTTTTTCCTTTTGATATTTTTTTGAATAAAGGGTGTTGTAAGTCAAATTTTGATTATATATGTGCGTAATGTAAAATGAATTTTACGCATTAATATTTATTTGCATTGCCAGTTTTCCTAATCTGCTAATTTTGTGACATGTTCTACAGTGTGTGGATAATATATTAGTTATAGCTATAAAAACCTTGATTTAATATTATATTATTGGTTGGTTGGATTTGAAAAAGTCGGAATTATGAAATACACACCAACGTGACGTATTGACACATCACACTTCTTTAATGAACGAAATCATCTTAGTCGGGTTCAGTTAACCAGCATTTTCAAAGATTTTCTAGTAAGAAATTACCAAACTTCCTAAATGTTTTCTGTTGGACTGAGTAGTGGACACGTACTGGATTTTGAATGTAATCTCATTGAAAGTTTCATAAGAATTACATATATCGTGACAATTGTCGTATGTAATCAATTATAGTTGTTGCCTTGATCATTTTTAAATTTATCTGGGACTTTTTGTCATTAGGATTCTCCCAGAAGGTTTTTGTATACGTAAAATCGTTCTGATCGTTCAATTTTAAAGTGCCTAATTATACCGTGTGGTAATAAATATCATAAACTTCTACAGAGACTTCAGTAGCACATGTTCGTGCTAGTTTATCTACTTTTTCATTATCTTGAATCATAGAATCGCAGAGTGAGCAAAGAAACTTTATATTATTATGATTTGCTAATAGATTAAGATTGAAGATCATTTAGTTTGCTTAAGAAGTTACTAACTTTTAATATGATTTTTTATTTTATTTTATGTTTTTCATAAAAATAACCCTGTTCTATGCATTCAGTAATCCTAAATTTATAATATATGTACTAATATTTTATATAAAAATACAATAAAATATTATAATAAAAGTTTTTGTTATTTTAGAAATATTCCCAATTCAACGAAAATTTATTCAAACATTTTCATTTTGTTTCAAAATTCATCGTTTTTTGGTTAGAAAATTTTACATTTTTATTCAAAGATTTTTCACTTAAGGCTATTTATATGAAAATCATTTTCAAAAAAAAAAAAAAAAGGAAACATTTTTATTATACTAAATATTCAAAATTTAACAATATTTGACTGATAATTTTGTATAGATTCTTTGTATCTTTGTAAAATTCTATATACATATGTATATATATATATATATGTTAAATTGAAAATTAAATTTCATATAACAGTATACTAAAAATATCAAAATGATTTTCTGGTATAAATTATTTCCTATCTTAAGTAAATTTGTGGTCATTTTGTTTTTCTCCAAAATAATTATTTTTTGTAAAATTGTTGAAACATCACCAAAATCTTTCTATTCACATCCAAGCCAAATGGAGCTCTTAAATCAGTCAGAGTTTATAATTTATTCTAAATTGATGTAGACAATTATATATTTTAACATACAAATGAACCAAGTTATACAAATATGAAATCTGAATTATTAATTTTAAAATTTTACAGTCTGTTCCGAATGTTCCAAATTTCAAATGTCCTTTTAATGCAGCACTTTTTTGACCTTTATACGTACGTTTTGGCTTAGGCTTTTTTTTACAAAATTGTCCATTTATCATTGCAGCACCACAAACCAACAATTATGAAACAATCATTATTTTATGTTTGGTCTATTGAATGAATGGCTCTGCAACTTATATAATATTTTTACTAAAAATCTCTTATATCATTTTAGAGAATATCATTATACAAATGTAAATGCTCAAAATATAAATAATTTATAATTATTGCACTATACTATTGACTGCGCACTTTCACCAATATCGGCTTTAAACAAACCCACAATTTTCATAAAATATATATAAAAGGATTTGAATATAAGCAAACAATTCTACAAAAGAACAAAAAATGATTAATATTTTAAATTTGTTATAATAAAAAGGAAAATATTTGTTTAATAATGTTTTATCTGTCTGAGTCCTGGAGTTATTATTTATACTCGGATTTAATAATATTGTTCAGTGATGAATGAATTTAGATATGAAAAGGATAATAAAGTAAGGGTTTTTATTTTATACCTGTTCTACATGGATTATAATTATTAGATATAAAAGATTTTCTTAATATTATATTCAAATAAACTACAATAATTCATATTTAGTGCTTGTTGGAGAGCATTATGGGTTTCCGTTTATAGTCAATTATTTTACATTTGAAAGTTACAAAAGGACTCGAGGGATTAATTATTTCTTTGCTAGAAATTTTAACAGCTTTAATAAAAATATTTTAATTACATTTCCATTTAATTAAAATAAAATATGCTAGTTAAGAAAATATCTTAAAGGACATTATAAACTATTCAATATTCCTGAATTTAATTTATCATAATCTTTTTAAAAATATAACTAAAACATTTTATTGAAATTTGAATAAATACAAAAAAAAAACTTGAATAAAATTCTTTAATTATAAATAATATTTCTAATTGCTTATTAATACTTACACGAATCCTACGCATTGCCTGTACAATTTCTGTACGTGTGTTTGGTCTATCAACTTCTTCCCATCCAATGAACTGAAATAAGCAAAAAATAAAAAAGAAAATCTTAATAAAATTATTTCTAAATTATGGTAATTAAAATGTGTAATTATAAAATCGTAGACACTGATCCATGATCTTTATATCATTTCGAAACGTTTCTATATTTAGTATATTCACTAATTTTAACTTTCCATTTTTATTTTTTGTTTTCCTAATAAAATTCTTGACGTTTTGTAATATATATTCCCAAAATGAAAATTATAGCTAAAAAGACCAACTCTCTCCTACCACAATAAATGATATCATAATATTTTTAGAAATAAATAAATATAAATTGTTTCAATTTTCATTAAATGAAAGTGAAAGGCACTTAAGAAGAATTTTATTTGCGTCATCAGAGATCTCACTTGTCCTAACTATATATATATATAATTAATTTCTATAGAAAAGCCGCCAAAAATCTTTAAATTGCCGCCAAATTTTATTATGCCCTTCTTATCGAACAATGCACTACAAAATAAATTTATATTGTAGTCACATGAAAATATATCATCAAAACATAAAAACAAAAATTAAACTATTTTTTAATAATAAAAACAAAAAATTTTAAAATTTATTTTTAAATTATTTTGGCACCTTAAAAATTTAACACTTTCTGATATTTAGGATCACTAAATTATTATTTTTTTGACATTTTTTCAAATTGTCGAAAATTATTATGACAAAAATGGATTCTATTTTTTCTCAACTTATAAAACAATAGGCCTATATCTAGAGACACACTAAGTTCAATCAAAACTTGTATGAAACTGTCTTCCGGACTTGATAACCAGCTCAAGAGACAGGTGAAACTTTCACAAGATCAACAAAGTATCATACTGTTACATCAAGCATCAAGACTCAAGTCGCTTCAAACGAAACGCGATCCCTCCAAATTATGGTATTTGACATTCAAAGATGTTCACGAATGACCCATCCAAAAACGAGTTGCGCTGCGGAGATGTTTGGAAGGAACACGAAGAAAGTTAGGACAGTGGTAAGCTTCCTTACAGAACACTGAAAAATAATGAAACATCTACGCATATGTGGACTATATCAGAAAACTAAGGGTGCAGATTGAAGATGAGACGACAGAGCGTATACGGCGTGAATGCGTTGCGCAAATGAGAAAACATTTAAGACACCTCGGTAATTATAGAATCACAACTTCAAAATGATGGTCCATACACTCAAGGAGCTGTATTGTTTTATAGACAGTACGGTACGGGTGCAGTGATTAGGGTTACTAGTGGTACTCCTTGTAAAATCAAATGCATTGATCTATTAAATAATCGGGTAATTAAGCCCAGTAACTAAATTGATAGTAAAAGTTTTTTGACAATTCTACATTAATTGACAAATGACATTCAATATTTTTGACATAACTTATGTCAACAATTGTACTTTTGTTTTTGACATAACTTATGTCAATAATAAAGTTTGTGTTTTGATTTTTATTGAATAGTATTGATCGAAACGTGAATTGTTAAATGGACTTTTTTGTTACAATGAATCGGAACCCAAAATAAAAATAGAAAATTGAAATTATTATAAACCGGTTGTAAGAAACACACCGAAATTTATATTTAAAAATTTATAATTGTAAAATATATAAAAATAGAAAAAATTGTATATATAAATATTTTTAGTTAGGATGATGGCCCAATGCAAATTAATTTTTATTAGAATTATTTTCGTTCAGTTTATATAGGATCACTTAAAAATAAAAAAAATTTAAATAGCTCACGCAATATATAGTACGAAAATAGATGAAAATGCACTTTGTGGCACAGTGCGTAGGTAGGGATTTTATTATCTAATTTAATTGCCAAAAAAAATTTCAAACATTGACTGGCATTACATATATATATATCTTAGAGATACATTTTTTTTTAATTTTTTTAATGACCATCGGAATAACACAAGTTTACAGCGGTGATTTGACAAAAAAATTTCGAGGCGAAAAGGATTATTGCATCTTCTACGAAAAACGATAAAAATAGTTTAGTTTTCTATGCTATTATAATTGTTTAAAAATAACCACATAAAAATGATTATTATTATGTATTTTGTTTTGCAAAAGGGAAATGACAAATAAAATTTGAAACATTAAATATCTATTTTTAATTTATTGTAGCATAAATATATAATTTATTTTTAGATTTTTGTTTTTAACATAAAAATTTATGCAACCGCAAAGAAAATATTATCATTAAAAAATTTTTACGTACAGGGTTGATCTATAATTAATTTTAATTATAATAATATTATTGGTGACATAATTTTATAGTTTTTCTGTTTTATTTGGGTGACAAACAAAAAATTGACAATCTAGGTTCAAAACTACGTAATTACTATCCTTGAGACGAATTTTGAATAAATGATTTTCATATATGAAATGTTCTTGACCTAAGAATTTACGATTTTTCATTGAACTTAATTGAGATAATTTCGAATTTTATTGGACGATAAAATAAGAATTAAACAAAATAAAGTAAATTAGTTTAATATAATAAAAAAAAAAGAACTTAATTTAATTATTTTTAAAAGGGATATTAAAATTTTATTTACAAAACTATAAAGTATTGGGATAGAAAGAAAATAAGAGTTAGGGTTACGAAAATATATCATTATCAATTTTACTTTGCAGCAGTTTTAATTTGATCTTATAGTATCCCCCGAATAATAGACTGACTTAATAAATACTGTGAGTTTTGAGATAACTTCAATTAATTTGAATTACATTCTTCCACGATTCTACTCTCACAACAAATGATTTTGGAGTTTTCCTGTATTTTAAACTGTAGCACAATAACATCTTCTTATCCTTATGATTTGCTGACTAAAACATCTTATTTAGGTCTGAGAAGATTCGTTTTTATATATGCCAAAAACTTATTTTAGTTACAGTCTTTTGTATCGTCTGGCTTTACAGATTGTATTGAAGATATATTAGAACCTTTACAAAACCCGACAATTCTTGTAACTCAATATCCAGCTTCTTTTTTCGGATCATACATTTTTAATATGTTTTCCTCAAGGATGAATTATTTTAATCATTTTTAAATGCGTAAACTTTTATGTAGGTAATATAAAAATTAATTTTAATAAAAACTATAAAAACATATAATAAAATCACTATTTAAACTAAATTATTAAAATATATAAAATAATAATTAAATAAAAGTAATAAAAAAATAATAAATCTTTGTCCCTGAATAAATTTTATTTTATCTTTTTTAATATATTTAATTCTTTCGATAATTTATTACACACATCTGTAAATTTCGTGCCAAATTTCACAATAAATTGTCAAAATTATTCAATATTTTTTAATAATATTCAATATATTATAAAATATTCACAAAATTATGCGACAATTCATTGAAATTTTCAATGATTCTCATTATAAAACGAAATATTTACAATTTTTTTTTTTGTTAATGTTGAAGTATACATCACTTTACTCTTAAATAATATCCCAATCTAAATTCATATAATGTGAATTAACCATTATAAGTAAAACTCAAAGTCACAAAAAATAATATTGATCAGACAATTTTACACACCCTCCATATAGAAAATGTATAACGAATTATTATTAATAAATGAAAAAAAAAAATCTGAATTGATTATGACAACCAAGGATCTATGTATAAATGTATCTATATGAAAAAAAATGTATATAAAGGAATAAAGAACGAAACCGTATTAAATATTATGTCATCAATTTAAAAAGAAATCGTCATTTATATTTAACATTAAAAGCATATACGCGATCTTCCAACATAAATAAAAATTTTATATATTTTTTATATTTATTTCTGCAGATTTACTGAAATGCCAAAAACACAAAATTCAAATAAAATATATAACAATTTTCTTTTTTATATATACGAGTATGTATAAATGAAAATATGAAAAAGAATCTTTACATTATACAAGATAAATTTTATGCTGTTTCTTTAAATTCCATGTTCATATATGCTCTCACATATTCTGAAGAATTAATTTTTTTCATATTATATTATGTACACTTATTATATACTTAAATAATGTATTATATAAATTCGCAAAGTGATGTCACAAAAAAAAAAAAAAGTCATGGTGGTGGGTGTTGTCGTGTCACTTGTTTAACATTTGATAGTATAACGTTTTAAATTAATGCGTTAAACCTGGTGCCAGAAAATAATTTAAAGATAAATAAAATGATAGAAAATGAAAAATTTTGCAAAAAAAATATTACAGAAAAAAAAATAGAAAAGGATTAAAGTCCAACGGATTGAAAATATATAACTAAAAATAGTAAAAATTATAGTTTTTTTTATGATAATTTATAAATGAACCGAATTATGAAAATTAAATATTATTAGTTTATTTTATAATGTAGTTAACAATATAATTTGTAATAATTATAGTTTGTTGCATATTTTTAGGCATAACAATTTTACTTATTGTTATTATATGATGTTGGATAGTAAAATTTGTTTTTACATTGATGTTAGTTGGCTGGTTTGAAAGGAAGCGTATTTGAGAATTTCTATATATTATAATAACATTATGAATGACCGATCAAAAATTCAGGAAATTAGATATTTAGATAATAAGTTGTTTATTTAGAAAATAACATTCCAATTTCCTCGATTTTCTATATATTAAACCGGAAGAATAATGTTATGTTATAAACATGTACTTTGTACAGATTTTTTTTTAACTTAACCACATTATCAGCATTTTAGTAATCTTATTAGTCGTGAAATATATATTTTTCCAAAATCTGGAAATGGAATTTATGACTTTGTTCATCTAAAAGTGTTGGTACTATATTTTCTATTTATGTGCAATTTCTTTGAATTTCTTAATAGTTACTTGAGAAAAATGTATACAGAATTCACAAATATTTGGTTAGTATTTTTGTAGGTTCTTCCTTCTCTAGATCATATACAATTTATTGTTCTGTTCAAAAAAAGACCTGAAATATACTGAGTTACTCAGTGAATTTTGAAAATCTATTTATTTTATCATCATTCATATTTGATGGAAGAGATTCTGATAACCTTATAAACGAATTTCGAACAATTTTCTGACTATTTGAATAATTAACAAATTATTTCCTTCTTTCTTGTTCTCCATAATTTTTGTATTAAATATAAAAATTATAAAGTTATTAAATTATTAATAGTTAAGTTAAATAATAAAAACATATTTGAATTTTGAATATAATTTAGGAAAATTCATATTATAACATTTAAAACAAATAAATCACAGAATACTATTAGTGGTGAAAATGGTTTTATATTCGGTTTTCTTTACTTTACAAAGACCAAGAAAACAATTTTCATATTAATTAAACATTACATGATACCTTTCATTACATATCCTTCTCCGTATTTGACCATTTTTTCCCTTCCAAAGTCTATAATTTTCCTAAGTAAAATAGTAATTCGAATATTAAAACTTTTAAGAATTTGCCAATGCAGAACAACGCAATAAATTTTACATTTTTACTGTACATAAACCGGCCTTTGACATAACGATGTCATAAATTTTAATAATTTCTTTTATATACAATACTATTACAAATTTCTGTAATTTTCCACCATAAATTGATTAATACAAAACTTTCTATAAAAAGAACCAACGACCCTGTCATATTCACTTGTCAATTTTGTTATGTCTGCAGTAATTTTTTTCTTTTGGTGTAAAAATAGTCTAAGAATTTTTAAATTTTTTGTAATTTAAAAAAAAAAAATTTTTTAATAATTTTGTATGCCGAACAGTTTTACACATCTGTGAACAGTCACGTAATTTTATATTTTATTACATATTTTTCTGTCAAATTTTCTTCATATTTTCTATTTCTATATCTTTTAGATACTTTTTAAATATATGTAATAAATTCTAATGTAATTTGTAATAGCATAAAGAAATAAAATTTAATATTTTAGTTGCCTACTGCGACAAATATAATAAAATATTGAAAAAAACTAAACTAAAAAAAAATGTTTTTCACTCTGTTCTGTTGAAAGACATGAGCCCATCGGCAACGTGATCTGTTAAACTGTTGCCACCATCATCAAAAACACAAAAAGCATCAACATTTTTTTTTGGTTAGGTAAGAAGGAGGACATCATCATGATCATTTTATTTAAAAAAAAACTCTACTAATAACAATGAATTAAAATATCTCTTCGAAATGAACAACAAAATTATATCTTAAAGGCAAATTGCCAAAAAACTTTTAATGACGTCAAATTTCTAATAATAATCAGTAAAATATACATTTAATATGTATTTATTTATTAGATATTTTTTCTTTTTTATGTATTTAATATATACATTAAAATCATAACAAAAATAAGAGTGCCATCAGCAACAGCCACAAACATTTAATATTTAATAAAAATAAATATAATAATAATTTTCAAAATCTGGTTTAGGATTTTTGTAGAAAAATCAAATATTTTCCGTGAAAATTTATGATTGTACTTTTTTTTTTTACACGGAACTTTTTCTATTTTTTAATATAATAAATTTTCATATTTAGAGTATAGTAGTCGGAAAATTGTTTTCCAAAACAAATAATAAAATTTAATTATATATTTTTAGAAAAAAATTTCTTCTCAGTATTTATAAATTTCGTTTAAGAAAATTTTCAATAGAATTTATATTTGTGGAGAAACCACTTAAGTATATTTTGTGTTGATATAATTGAAGGACATTTTTTTGTTTATACAGGACTTTTTCATATATAAATAGGTAAAGTTGTTCAATGTTGACACAAAAATGGATTAAATTTTATGTTAGTCAAATTTAATCTTTGCAAAGATTTAAAAGTTTCAAAAGAAAAATTTGGTTTTTGTTATTCTATTGATGCCAACTAGAAGTTATCAATTCAGACTTTATATCATTGATTAAACATATGCTATTAAGATGTACAGAAGAAGTAGAACTCCTTATTCCGAGTGGAAACGACTAGAAATGTTTAAGATTATATCATCTTAATTGCAACATTAGGTTCAAAATTTCATCTTCAGTCAATGTTTGACGAGTCTTTTGTGTATAGATGCCTTTTGATCCTTGTAATCCTTATAAAAGATCCTATATTCTAAATTTTGTCGTACTGAATTCTTTTCGATACCCAAATTCTTATGAGTCTTTTATATGATCCTCGTTTTACTCCGTCTATTCATTATCTTCAATATAGTTTTCCAGGGTTACAAACAGTAATTGAAACCAATCGTCCAATTTTGCTTTACTCACTAATATTGATATAACCAATATTTTTAAATTACGGATTACTCTTCAAACGTTCAAGAAAATTAAATTTTTTATATTTTTTTCTCCTTATTTCAAAATAATTAAAAACTATTTAATTTTTGTCTTATTAAATTTATTACAATTTATAGTAATAAAAACAATATTTTTTTTTTTTTTGATATATACTTATTTACTCTACTTCAAGTCTCCACATATCACTTCAAATTTAGGTCAATTGGTAATATGTCATATCAATATAAATGAAAAGACAATTTTCTATTTCTAAGTGGATTTAGTGTATTACTGATGGGTGTAAATTTATATTTATTTATTTGAACAAAAACTCAATTCGATCGAAACTATATTAAATTGTCAATAGAACTTTTTAAAAAATATTTATTTATGTGTTATTTTATGTAAAGAAACTTTTATAGAACTTTAAACTATGGAATATTTACACTAAACATTTTTAAAATAAAAAGATTTTTATTATTTTTTTCAGATTTAATAAAATGAATTTTCATGGTTTGGGAAAGTTATTTTATTTGAATAACAATTTGACAATTGTGGATTTAAGCAATTCCAAGAAAATTGATGATTTTTACTAAAGAAATAAAACATTTATTAGGATTCTTTACTATCATTGTGTCAAGGAACACTTCTAATATCATTTAAATAAAAATGTGAAGTCTTTCACCTTAGTGATAGTCAAAAGGAATTAGAAACACAACGAATTTCAATTTATTTAAAATGACAATTTCTTTCCAGTAATTTTGATTTTAAATTTTTAAATACGGAAGTTAAAACTCAAAGCAAGTTATCTTACTAAGTAAGGATATTACAAGTTACTTTGCCCTAGGCCTTTCACATATTTTTCAATTTCTTTTTTTTCTTAATACACCCATCAAATTCATAAATTAAATTTTTACAAAGGAATAAAGAAAAAAATTATATTAAAATTCAAAACTTCAAGTCATCTCCATTTCATATCATATTAATAAATATTATAAATTTCACATTATATTTTTAAATTATATTCCACTCAAAACATCTTTTCAACATTCAACATTTCATGATTTCATCCCAAACAACAACAACAACAAAACTAATTTTCCATTTATGATTTATAAAAGCATAAAATGATGAAGATGGAGTGGAGAAGAAGCATTAAAAGTATTTAAATTATAAGGAAATAACCGTTAAAGGTACAACCTTACAACAACAACCAACAAAAATTCATTATTCTTGAAATTTGTCTTTCAATCCTGATTTCATCTTTCGAAAAAAAAAAAACTTCCTTGTACACAAAAGCATAACAAAAAAAAAAAAACTCATAAATAATTGCAATGTAAATTTTTAGCTAACAAAAAATAACCTGAAAAAGGAACACGTAAAAAAACAGAACCAAAACGAATCTGTAAATTGTGGAAGAAATTATGTCACATATTCAGTAACAAAAAAATTCAAAAAAATAAAAAATTCCAAAACATAAAACATAAAATAAAATGTTCTTGTTCATTTTTTGGAAGGCATTTATTTAAGACGGGACCATTTAAATTGTTGAAGGAAACCACTACATTATCAGAAAATTAAAAATGACAGGGTCGTGTAAATTGTGGTAATTGTGGAGTCCGTTTGTGTTTTAATGGTAGAATTTTAATTTAATAATGTACGGTATGATAGTAAAATTTCTTGGTAGTAAATTGTATTTTACAGACCAATCTTTTTCACGTGGTGCGAAGTGTAGTGTATTTCAAAAACCATCAGCTGAACATCGAAAAAATTACAAAATATGGACTCAACTCATAATGTGTGGATTGTAATATACAGTTGATTTTGAACTAATGATACTTTCGTACCGTGTAGCAAGTTATGACAGATAATCGATAGATGATGGACAGAAAAACTAAACCTCACTAAACGTTATATGTATGATAAATATAGAAGGGCCGCTATGGTTGACGTAGAACATTGTACGTCTCAGGTTAACACTCATACCAGAATCGTATTTAAGAAAATCATTACACTACACTACGCACCACGTTACCAAAATATAATTCGTATTTGTAAATTTTATTGTGAAATCTCATCGAATTTAATCAGAGAAGACATTAAATGGAAGTCATTTTGGCAGCATAATATTTTATTTTATGATTTATTATCATTCTCAATAAATTCTGTGCAATGTACTTTTAAGTGTTTTATAGTCAATTTTAGAAGTGAACTAGAATGAAGGAACTTAAATATATTTTACGTCAATAATTTATTGCATTAGCATTTTCTGTGCTAATAAATTTTATGAATGAATTTAAATGCTACTGTAGCTTCATTAGGTACCAAAGCTATAATAGCTTTGCTACGTAATAATATGTATATTAAATTTGAATACTATGCAAAAATTCAAATTAATATCTTTCCGTTGAATCAGGGCCGGCCTTCTCCATGAAGGGGCCCGGGTGCAAATATTTTTTGGGGCCAAAATACATCAGCTTAATTACATAATACAATAAAAAAAAATATGAAAAAAGTACATAAAAAATAATTAACATTTACTAAACTTTATTTGAAATATGTGACTGTTTAATGGCCATATCGTTAATAATATTAGAGAAATCACATTCTTTAACCATACTTAACATTTTTGATCGGAGGTAATTTTCAATGAGTTTTTATTTACTGATCGAAAGTTCTGCATTTGCGATAGTAACTGGAAGCGTAAATGGTAAATAATAATTTTAATACAATTATTATATTAGGAAAATTTCATTGTAGTTTTTATTTAAAATACAGTGAAATATATCCCCCGCATTCTTAACACCAATTTCGTTAAAAATTAATCTTTTTGACGATAAAATTTCTTCAATTAAACATTCGTCTACATCTTTATTATAAAATTTTATGAAATCTTGTGACTCTTTGGTTAATTCAACACAAAGTGACAAAAACGTTACAAGACAGAAGCATATTTGAAATGTTGCGCAAACGTATATATTTGCCATACCACGAATAAAATGTGTACAATAAAAAAGATCTAATGAATTATTTTTATACATTATTTCTTACTAATTCGTTGGTTTTATTTTTTTTAAAGCTTAAAAAAAATAAAAAAAAATTGAATAATTTTTATTTTTAATGTTAAATATGATTTATATAATTTTTTTTTTCATATTGGGGGGCCCCAGAAAAAGTGGGGCCCGGGTGCTTTGCAACCGCTGCACCCCCCATATGGCCGGCTCTGCGTTGAATTTACATTAATTAAGATACTGCATGCTGTGGTAGCCAAAATACTAAGAACACGGGTGTCCCTGGTGATGAAATCAGCAAAAAAAAAAATTTACAAGGATTTTATTTATTGGACAGGTGGAGATGATGAAAAAATTTACCCTAAGGGAATAAGTTTTCCTAAGAAATAAATCTGGCATAAATCTCTATTTGTGATAAAAGCATAGTAGATTTTTTGTATTTATAAAAGTTGTTGTTGATGATAATTTTCTTCTTGTCACATTTGTAAGTATAAAAAATGGATAAAAATAAAATAAAAATAAAAAAGTTTTAAATTTTACCCTCGTCCTTATCTACATAAAACCAGGCAACAAGAACTTTTCAAAACTTTTATAGTGGAACTTGTTTTTTACTATTATTTTATAAGTTTAAATAAAATTTGTATTACGAATGAAAAAGAAAATGTAAATATTTTAACTTAAATATCATAAAAAACAAGAAATTTGAGTTAGAAAGAGGTGAAATGAGGGTAGATGTATTTAAACTGACAGTAATTCTTAAATTTCTGCAAAATATAAGTTATTTATAAAAAAATTATTTGTGTAATAAAGTATATACAATTAAAAGTAACCTCGTCAGAATTGAGTTTCTTAAAAATTCAAAAAGATAGCAGAAGCAACAAACATAATTATTGTACAACAAGTTGAGGTATGTTAATAAAGATGAACCTTCAATGCAAGTAAGCATTTGTTTGAAAAATCGTCATGAAACTTAAAAACTTCAATATGGAGGATCGGCGCTTATAGAATTGAAATTAACTGAAGCTGAAATTGAGCAATCTTTAGAAATTGATGATAAAAATGAAAAGTAATTTTATTTTGTTCATTGTATTGCAGTAAAGTTTAGTATGTAGCTTGAATGAAATGAAATTTTAACGTGATTTCCAAATTTCTATGAACTTTCCGGTGAAATAGCCTGTGAACAAATATTAAACAAGTTAATTTTATACATATTTTAAAATTTTGACATTTCAAATGATTATTTATGTACAATTTCAATGTACACTTTACTATAAATTCTGTTTTTAAATATTAAAGATAAAGAGCACAATTTTTACTGACCTCACATCTCAACTATTAAAATTTCTATAATATGAAATGTCAAAATTTTCATAGAGAAATATTTTTTTAGAACAATATTTCACGTGAAAAATTAATTGAAGTCTGTTTGCACACCATCTGTTGATAGGACAACAAATTACGAGCTGCATACTACTTGACCAAAATTATTATTTTAAAATTATGTATTTTTTAGTTTCCATATATATTGAGGTTTTGTTCCAAGTCTAATATTCGAAATTCACTGGAATTTTTTCGGTTCGAACTGTTATTTCGTATATTACATTGAAGATTGATTTTGACGCAGACAGAGCGTAATAAAATTAAATAAGTCTAACTGACTTCATTATATATAAAGTTTTCAAAATTGAAATATTCCAGAAACATTGTTTTTTATGCTGTCATGGTATTATATATAATTTTAATGTAACTAAGTATATATTATTACCATAAACCCCAAGAATAATCTTCAAACAAAATTTTTTTTTATACATTTTGTATTACCATAAAAAGGATATCATGGTAAAAGGTATAAAACTTTTTTTTTTATTATATAATTTTATTTATCTTATTTTCTTTGCAATGATTTCTGACTTAATTTCCAAAAGAAACACCCCAACAACAAGAGTTTCTCAGTCTCAGGTAACAAAGTGTTGTAGAAATAAAGGGTTACAATAAAAAGGATTGATAAAAATCCTTTATAATGTTGTTATTGTTTCTATAACTTTTTACTTTTTCCATATGCTATGAAAAAAATATTACTTTTTATAACATTTTTAGAATAACAACCAAAAAAAAAATTGTGAAAAATAATCTTTTATGATAAGCATATGTTCCAAGGATAATGGCATTTCTTATGATATAGATGTCATTCCACTTACATTGGTGTACTCCAGTACTATTTGGAGTAAATTCAATATCTTGACAAGAAGAAAATATTTAAAATTAATGTAAAATAAAAACATTTATGGCAGCGAATCCTTTTTTTATTTCTTAAATATAATATTGTTATTTAGGCAGCATTGAAGGATTTAAACACGCATACTCTCACACACACCAAAAAACACATAAAACCCCAAAAGATTCGTCCTTATTATGGTTGAAAATCCATTAAGGTATCTTCATAGAATATTGATTTTATTACAAGCTTTTATATCAATTTAAATGGAGTTAAAATACTTAAGCATTGGAACTGACGTGTTAGTATTTAATATTTTAAAGCTTCCTTTCAAGGATTTGAGGATTATGTACGTAAATTTTTTATGGTTTTTCTTGAAGAATTTTCATTGGTTTTGTATATTATATACAAATTTAAAAATATTTAATTTAATTTAGAATTATTTTTAAAATATATTCACGTGCTTTGTATGTCAACAACACCTACGAAAATTTTTATGTCAAATCATAAATTTGATTAGTTTATGATTTTTTTTAAAGAATTTTTTGGAAACATTATTTTATATAAATTTAAATATAATATTTAAAATAGAATTTAATTTTGTTATTTGATTATAATATTGTTTGAGATGATAAAATTATATTTATTAGGATTAAGTTATCAAAATAAAGAGATTAAAAATGTTTAATTTCAAATTAATTCTTATAAGAATTTATTGAATTTCCCATTTGGATTTGGTCCAATCAAGTATTAAGCAGTAAGGGTTCGATGAAATGGAAATTTTTTAGTTTAGTTCATAAATATTTTAGTATACAAAATTTGGAAACTATTATAATTTGTAATAATGACCAATGATCCCTTACGAGATAATGGAAATTTTTTTAATTTTATATAAATTTGTATTTTATTCTAATTTTTTTTTAGATATTTGTCAATACGATATTAGCTGACATGAATTATGAATGATACTGTGCAATGCCGAATAATATCATTTATATTGGTCCTGACTTGTAACGTTATTATAATCGACGAGTAGTGGCAAATTATTTTTATGACGTTAAAGGTACAAAAATTACTTAAAAAAATTTCTACTTTAATCTCAATTTAATGAAATCTTACTGTTAAGCAACAGCTAACAAGACTGCTACAACATATAATAATGTATGTACCCAATTTTGAAATACTTCATCTATTCTTAACAAATTACCGAATAATATAAATCCTTAATTGAAATATAAATCACAATTATTGTCCTTGTCAACTTTAAAACTGAATTATTATCACAACCATAAATTTTAAATAATTCTTTTTAAATTTTTCAATTTACTTAACTCATCCTTAAAAATCTGATCCTTTTTTTCACATTAATTATTAAAAAAATTTATTATAGCGTGTTAACCCATTTAAAATTAATTTATTAACTCCTGATGAAAATCAAGAATAAACTTTTTTTAACATCTGAAACAGACAAATTACAAAAATTTTCTTTAACAACGCAAAATAATTATATACAAAAATAAAAAAGTGTTAATAAACTTCGCATCAAAACCTTTTCACTTTTCTTTATTTTAATTTTCAATATAATAATGAATAAATTTTCATATTTTTTCCAAGGATACAAATATTGTAGACATGTATACATTGAAATCCTTAAGAAAATATACAAATTTCGTTATAAATAAAAACTCAAAAATCAAGAAGAACTTAAAAAAAATACAAAAATCTGACTTGAAGAATTATGTTCTAAAAAAAAATTTATTCAGTTAAAGAAAAGATACAAGATGAAAAATGTATTAAATAAAATTTATATTTTCTTTTTTTTCTTTATTTTTCTTACCGCATTAAATAATAATAAATAATTTATAACTTAAGTCCTTAAATTTTTACACCGCGCGTATAGCATGGAAAAACATTATAAAGGATAATAGGATTTTGTGGTTTGATACTTTTCGCACTGTGTAAATATCTAAAAATTATCAAAAAGATGAAATTTATTATGCTGTCATAGTAAAAGTCTAAAAAACACCAACAAAAATAATGGAAAAATAAAGTTTAAATTAAATTTATTTAGAAAATAATATTTGGTATTTTTTGCATATAAATTTATTTTGGCTATATGATTTTTGGTTATAATAAATTTTTAATAGTAAGTACGATGATATATGGCATTTACCAAAAAATTAAACTTATTATATTGATAACAAACATATTTTATTTCTGTAATAAATTATAAAATTTTATATTAAATTGTTAATTTATGATTTTATTTATACGATGACTAAAATTTTTATTTAGTATCCTATAAATTTTAAAATGAATATAAAATGTTATTTTTCAGTAGAGTTTGACACCATGGCTGTTACGTTGTTGTAGCCAATCCAATCAGAAGCCAGAAAAATTAAATGTAAGCTTACTATAAGTCGTAAGTAACAATTTGAAATCCAGTCACATTTGACAATGGTTTTTTCTTAATTTTATTTCAATCGAATTTTGCAGCCTCGACCAACAAGCAAGCATACAAACAAATGCAGCTCAACAGAATTACTTTAAATTAATGAGCTTTTTTTTATTACCAATAAATAGTTGAATATCAATTACACATTTTTGAAGTTTTATGAACTGTTCAGTATTTTAAATATAGTTTACTATCTCTATCTGCGTCATGAACGAAAAGTAAACTTACTTTTTCCCCTGTGGCTTACTAAGAGAGAGCAGATAACGTTAGGTTCAACAGTAATTTATGTAATGTCTACGTCTACTACATCTATATTACGATACCAATTATGTATAATTCAAAATTTTGCTAAGGAGAAAACTACCAAATAGGATATAACAAAACTACCAAATAGGATAATAATTAATTAAAATTGGATATTAATTACTAGCTCTAGTTCTAATAGAACATAAAGCAAATATACTTCGGAAACTAAACTGCTCATAAATTAAACCTATTGATCCACGATTCCAAAATTGCAAAACTAACCTATGTGTGAAATATCATTCCAATCAGATGTAGTAATCCCTATTGACCATATGAAATATAATTGATAATATGTTTTTAATATGGACCCACAGAAACTACCGACTAATCGTCACTATAAGAGAATTTTTATTTATCAAGTAGTCTAAAAATTAATTTAACTGACACAGCAAGCATGGCCTGACAAAGATTAGTTTCTAGACCATATAAATTCAGTTATGAACATAATAAGGATTATAACAAAACTATCAAAACTAATAGGCTCTATTAATAATATTTTACTGATCTTGTTTTCACCAAAATTACACAAATAAATTAAATATTTTCTTCAATTTCGTAAATAATTTATGTTTTTTTTTTATTTTTCTAATTAAATTTCTTCTAATTTATATATATAAAAATATAAATCGAATAAATAATAATTTTGAAGTTTATTTAAACATTAGAAATTCATTGAACTTGAAAAATAATATATATAAATTTTTAAATATATAACAAATAAAATTATATATAGCAATTTTTAACAAATTAACTTATTTAATTAGCTTATTCTGAAAAATAACATCAATAATAATAATTTAAATAGAAAAGTTTTATAAGTTTTCATAATAAAATGATATATAAAATTGTTATTTTCATCAAGCAAATTAATTAATTCACACATAAAATATTTTTGCATGCTGTGAATTTGAAATTTTACTAATGTACAATAATTTATCTAAAAATTTTGGAAGAACAATTTTTATAATGTGGAAAGGAAAAGTTTTATTTGAAAATATATTTTTTTTTAATGAGTAATTCGAGTTTTAAACAAAGTATTAAAAATACAAGGTGGTTGGTTAAAGGCCATTTACCTGAGGTTATCAGAATATTTAGATTTTCTATTTTCCATATTTAGATTTTCTATTTTACAACATAAAACCGAATGTGCAAACCATCCTAAATTCTAAAACTAAAACAAATTTTAATACTTAGAGCGAGCACATAATTAAAAAATATATTTTCGAAGCCCAAATTATTAAATTTTAAATAAAGCTTAAAACTTGTAGATTTTATTAAAATATAATTTTGTAAAAAAATGCTGGAATGTTATATAATTCCGAAATGTTAACATGGATCGACCTCAAATTTTGCGGGACCAACAGATACCAAAACTAATTGGCTAACATTTATTATCTTGCTGCGCACAGAAATACTGTGGAAGACACAAACGATTTATTTTTACATTTATGGAATCTCCAACTTCGGAAATGCAAAGCAAAAATTTGATTTGAGCAATTTCCATTTATCAATCGATCTTTCCATCATAAAAGTTCATAGTAAATGCTCGTAAATTTATTGAAGTTGTTCCTCTACACCAGAAGTATTCATCCTTTAGCGGCCTTTGGGACTATTCTAGCTAATGATGTTATTATTCGCGGAAAATCTACAGGAAGTTCAAAACAATTTTATCAAACAAAAGTTTCTCTTTAGCTTAATGAGTCAATTTTTTATTACAAATTATATTAAAATCTGATGAAATTGTAATTTGTAATGACGTGTCATATTTTTAATCTAATCTCTATATTTTTACAAAATGATAGAGATCGGCTACTCACACATAATTCGTATAAGTCGTTACAAATTGTATCAGTTATGCCCAATCCAAATTACTTTAGTTTAGTTACGCAACCTCGAGGTATTAAGTTTCAAATTAAGGATCTCACTTTTATAAAAAAAATGTTTTTAGTGAAGCACAATATTCAACAAATTTAACGAAACCTTTAACATTTTTTATGGAGCTCATAATTATATAAATTTAAGTTCAATACAGTTTACAAGTTTCATAAATTTAAATAGAAAACTTAATTCCAGCTGAAAACGATTTTTGGTCAACAAATCACTTAAATTTTAGCTGTTTACAAATTTTTCCAATACCCCCTGTAAATTACTAAATTTTAATTAGAAACCATTAAATCGAAATTAAAACAAACAATTTAAATTGATCTTATTGAGCACAGCAAAAAAATATTTTTTTTTATATTACGTTTTCAATTAATTAAGAAACTAAATTGCGTAAACTAAGAAAAATTGTTTACAAAAAATTTATATATTTTTTATATAAATTATTCTCGCCTAATGAAGATGATCGGCGGCATGAGCATGACCCAACAAAATTTATTAACTGTGGCAATTATTTCATTTAGGGAAATAAATTGGCCGACATAAATACAATAATTATTCACAATTTATTTAATAACTTCTATTTAAAAATTTAAAATTTTATTTTGTAATTTCACTGAATGAAATATTGCGAGTTTTTTAAAACATCAATGAGATATAATCTATCAAAAAATAAAAAAAAAATAGTGAAATGCATTCCAAAATGACCGCCTACATACGAGGCTATTCAACTCACTTAAAAAAAGCACATTACAAACATTTTGTTATAATTATTTCACCAAATCAACACACATTATTTATAATTTATATTTTATATATTAAAGTAATAAATAATTGCAAGAAAATATAATTATTTTGACCCATATTGAAACAAAATGTCATGTATAATTATTATGAAATTTATTGCATTTATATTACGAAATTTCCTGGAATATGCCAAACAGAAAAATTTGCTTTAATAATTATTTTGTCGTTTTGCACTGTTAAATAATATATTTCAAAATTTTTATATTTTTCCTCATTACAATTTTCAGAAAATGAAAAACAATTTTAATTTACTTAATTGTGACAAAATTGTAATTCTGCCCATACATTATACAACATGTTTATCAACGTGTTGACACTTGACAGCTTGGTTAATTTGTATAATTTGTGGATTTACAACAACACATTGACAACGATTTTAACGGTGGACAAATCGGTTGAACAAATATTAAAATATTTTTTTAAGATTTGTGAGCCTACTAACCAATTTTCTCTCGGGATACGGTCGCCTCAACTAACACCTAAACAAATAAGATAGGTCACAGTCATCCAAATTCAGATTATGTAACGAAGATAACGAAACTGCTGAACTCCTTTTATGTGAATGTGAATGTCTTGCTATCAATAGACTCCGACTATTCGGTCAATGGTTTCTAGAACCCACGAATATCACATCCAGCCCCTAATAAATATTATAGGATTTATCAACAAAATAGCGTTTGTAAGAGAGCTACAATAAGTCTTTTGCCCGCTGTGGTTCTCATGGGTATTTTCTTCCCAGCCCTTCACAAATTTCTAAATCTAAACACGTTGACAACAAGATTGTATAATGTATGGGCAGCTTAAAAATTAAATTGCAATTGAAGAATATTTTTTGTAATTTTGATGTACAAAATTTCATGTTTCCATAACGATAAAATTTAAAATTAGATAATAGCATTTATTAGAAATTTATGAGCTAAAAACTCTTCATTTCATATAAATATAAATATACTGCAAATGAAAACAACAAACTAAAAAAAATAATTTGATTAAAGAGTTTTTGCTAAGGTTTTTCAAAAAACAAAAAAAAAATAACTAAAACTTCCCAGTAAAATACACTATACAAAATTGATGTATTAGGCAGCATAGCTTTGTGAATATTCAAAAAAAAACTTGTGAATTAATAAAAGTTTGAATCAATTTAAAGTTTTTCAGTAAAAATATTTTGTTTTTAATTTTTCACTGCATATCTCAAAAAAAATCTAGTTTTTCAAACTGCAATTTTATTAGCATCTCTAATCATAGCATAAAATGTTAAATTATTCATTATAAAAAATTAGAATATTGATCAAAAAAATTGTTATCTCAAAAAGACTTCAGCATTAAATAAACAAACAATTTTACATAAACCAATTTGAATTTATTTGAATTTCAAATAAGTTAAATTTGTAGAAATATTGTATGGAATTATTGACTATATTTCAAGCAAATTACGTTCTTCCATTCCAGGTGAATACTTCAGGACTCTATGTTCGAGTAGCGTTCGAAACTACATTGAAAAAAAAATTATAAAATAAAAGAAGTAAGAAAATTCACTTCTTTAACGCAAGTGATATATCTAGAAAAGAAAGGTCGATCACTTAAATCTTTGCGTTTCATTGGGGACAATATTTCCCAGCAAATGGCACAGAAATCCCATGGCATTAATTTCGCTGTACAATTAAGTTTAGTACTAATCCCAAAATTGTTAAAGAGTTTTTATTATTTATTATTAAGAATATGCCAAAAAATGAAAATTGGTGTCAAAAGGTTCAAAATATTTCTGACCTAGTTATAGTTATCGAGATAAATATTGAATTTTTCTAAAGTTTACCATTTTACTGGAAAACTATTTGAATTCCATTTATCATTTATGTCAGTTTTGAATCAAAAATTTGTTTATGCTTACTTAAATCAGCATTCACACATTTACTCAATTTTCATCTGTACTAATAATTATTAACAGAACAAGAAATTTTTTATCGTACACGAAAATATATGATGCAATAATAAAATTGAAATGCCGAGGCAGCAAAAACCTACAATATAAATTGAAATGATAATCAAAAAATTATGTATATTTTCAACTCAACATAATTTAAAATTGATAAAATAAATCAGGTCCGATATTTTAAAAAGTAATGATTGAGAAATTTACAACACAAAAAACATATTTTGTAGAGCATATTAAACTACCTTTTATCATAATAACACCTTTTTTTTGTTGAGGCATAACGAAAACGTGCAGAAAAGAAAAATTGCCGGATATTTAATCGCTACTCAACCACCAAAGTAATAAGGACAAGTAATGAAAATGATTATCGGTACATGATCTAGTTTCCAACAAAACTGGCTAAAATCTTTTTAACAGCACAGGGTGAACAATAAGATAAAATTAGCCTTAAAAGATTTGCAAGAAATTATTTTAGATGAGTCAGAGAAAAATTGGAACAAAAGGTGTAATAAATTTTATTTTATATTTGAAGTTGCGTCATACACTCGTGTATTTTAGTGAATTTATTGAGGTTGGTGAACTTTTGCTTATCAAAAAAGCACGTTTTTTTGTATTAAAACTGGGGAAAATGGAAAATTGTATCATGAAATTTGTGTGTACTACTTCAAAATTGAGAGATTTCCTTTGGTTAATTAATGCAATGTAACAATAAATTAAAGTTTAGTATGCAGATCAAGTGAAATGAAATTTTCATATAAATTTAAAGTCGGGAAAACCGAAATGAAAATTTTGCACAGATGAAAAAGTAATGAATAAATTGTAATTTGTTTTCTAATCAACAGATGGCAAGCAAAAAATTTCCAATTATTTTTCACGTAAAATAATTTCCATTTAAGGATTAAATTTTGACATATCATTTGACAGGTTAGTATAAAATGCAAAATTTTCTTAATAATTTTCTTAATATAATATAAAAAAATAAATAAAAAACATTTAAAATGTCAGAATATTGAAATGTAAAATTAATTGGTGTAATTTCTCTGGAAATTTTTTTCACCGGCTATTTTACTCCGAAAGATTTGCAGAGTTTTGGAGATCACTTTAAAATTTAATTTCATTCAAGCTACATTCTTAATAACTCAATAATTATTTTTACTTTACCAAAAATTTGGCCATCTGTTAATGAGATTTGTAACTAAAATGAATATAAAATTTATTATCTTAAAGTTTCACAAAATCGATGCTGTAAGATTCTGTAAAATGTAAAAATTCATTTTCACAAGAATAAATTTGTAATAAATGTACCATTATTTATCTGTTAAATTTGCAAGTTACATAAAATAAATATTAAAGTTTTTTAAAATTTACACAAAATTTATTATATTCTAAAAAAATTGTTGATATTTCTTAACATTTTACTTTGCACACATTGTTTTTTACTTCATTCTTTTTTTGTTTGTTGAAATTGTTTATTACACAAAATAAATAAATTTGAATTTCCCTGGAAAATCGATAAACACCATTTTTTTTTGTTGAACCTTTTTTATGTAAACTTTTGTGAACACCTCGAAATAAATGAATTTGATAAAAAATATGAAAATTATTATTATTTATTTTTTATATTTTGTTTTTCAACAAAGAAAATACAAAAAAAAAAATGGAATTTACCCTAAAACTCATAAAAATCTAATATTTATTTAAGAATATTCAGAGAAGTCCGTCCGTCGTGAAAGGTTTTTGGTGGAAATAAAATGCAATACAAATAATAAAAATATAAGTTTTTGTTATTTGATCTTGGGGTGTTTCTTGTTTACATACCGAAAGTTTTATCTAATCTTTTATTTATTAGATTACGAAAGATTTTTGTTGTAAAAAACTAACTTTACATACATAGAACCGAAAATATAAAGATACGAAAATGAAATGTAAAAATTAAATTTTTGGTCTCTGGACTTATGAAAATTATATTATCATAAAGTTTAAAGTATTTCCGGTTCTTTTTTAGATTTAAATTAATTTTTGTACAATTTTTTTTGAAGAATTTCATTGGAATTAATTTATAATATTAAGTAATGTCAACAGAGAAGATTTAAAGAAGAATTGTGGCTTAGTAATGTTATAAGAAATATGCTAAAAATAAATTTCTTTTGTTCATTAGCCTGGAGTCTGAGAAGGGGGCTAATTTATAAATTAACTCTTTGTCAGCCTACAAGCAATTTTAATTTCCGATAATTAACGTAATTAATAAACAGTGAAAATATATGATTTAAATCAAAGTTTTAAAAATTCATGTAATTTTCCATATCAAATTATTGCAAATGTGAATGTACACAAGCCGCCACAAAAAAAAACGCACAATACAAAATTTTATAGAATTCTAAAATTATAATTTTGAAGAACACCAACACCAAAAGTAGTGTGTTAGCACCCTACTCTAGCATGGACGAGGTTATTTTGAGATCCTTCTCTTTCTTGTGCCATTAAGAAAATTGCATGAAATATGTGACTAGATCGTTTAGTTTGTTAAGGTAGTAGTTACCAAGAGAATAATTCCTTGGCCTGGCTAGATACTTCCATACTGTCCTCATTGTGACTAGTGTATTCAAGTTAAATTACGAATGTATAATACCAAGTTACAAAAACTCCACAAATTTAAAGTTTACATTAAAAATTCTTAAATTCAAATAAAAAATTTCAATTCAATTACTTTTATATGCGCGTTATCGTAAAAACGTAAATTATATCAACATTTTTACTTCACCAAAATTTAATAACTGTAAACTTTTATTTTATGATCTGCCAACATAAAAAAAATCCTTTATTTTATCCTGATTTTTATTTGTTTGTTGTGCATTTCCTATTTACAAAATCCTTTCCGGTATCTGCATTAAATGTTTCAACATAAAATCTTCTTGCATTGCAATTTTTTTTTTTACTCTGTTACTGTATAATCTTAAACAAAAAAAAATTTATCTTTTTTCCATGGTTATATGTTTTTTTTTTTCATTTAAATTCATATTTGAAGCATAACAATATAAAAGAGAAAAAGATATTCAAGAAATTTTTATGTTAAACTTTATAGTATGTACATTAAAATAACTAAAGACTATATGGGCAGCAAAACGGAAATTCTGCAGGGATTTATAGAATATACTAGATCCAGATAGATCCACATAGCAATGAATAATGCTAGCATTTTTCTCTTGACTGGCATTAAATTAAATGAGCATTTCATTTTGCATAAAAGAATTTTAGTTTCGTCTTTAATATTAAATGTCTGTCATTTGTGCTTATTGTCAAGTAACGTATCCTTTTAATATAGAAAATTTTTATAGAAAAAATATCAATTTCCGCCATTTTACGATAAAACTAAAATGTCAATTTTGTGAAACTATTTTTTTTTTTAATCAAAAACAATATTTGACATATATACTAATTTTAGTAAATGTTACTAAATTTAACATAACCATAAATTTGTAAATATTGAAATTCGATGATTTTGTTTAAAATTCATATTTGACATTTTCGTAATTGTAATTCTTAATTAAATTCTTTAAATATATGAAATTTTCCAAGAAAAATTAAAATCACTTGCTGTGCTATTGTAATGGAACTCTGTAAAATGCGAATTCTTTCTTTAAAAATACCTAGGGATAAATAATTCTTGTACAGAAATTATTAAGAAATTGTCATTAAGAAATTGGAGTAAAGGAAATGTAACATGCATTTTGAAATAAAGAAATCATTTTAAGAAGAAAATTATAAAAATGAAATTTTCCCTTTGTTTAAACATGAACTGATGCATTTTCTTTTGGTTGATGAACATAACAACAACGACAAAGCCAATTCAGAAATGATTTCAAAAAAGAAACTCTGATTCGAAATTATTTCTGGTGAAAATTTTAAGAAAAATTTACAATTTTTGATTAATTATATTAATTAAATCAATTTAATTGTTATAATTAAATAATTTCAAAGAAATTATATAAATTATGGTACTTCCTTGTGTTTCGTATTAAAAAAATTTTTACTTACTTTGAAGTAACAAGAAAAATTTCGTAAAATGATGACATAAATAATTTATAGAAAATTACCTGGAATGAAAAAAAAATAAATAAGAATTATTAATAAAAGATTGTTAAAAAATTTATATTAATATATATTTAAAAAAAAAATAAAGAAAGGGAATCGTAATATTTTTGGTTTCTTCACATTGAAGAGTAGCTTCACATTCACAAATACTTAGAATAGATTGGATAATTTTTTCATATCCTTAAACATTGCGGATAATTATGAATTTCAAAAAAGCGCAGCAAATACTAAAGTGGAAACGAATGTAGTTTCTAATATGAATGTTTAAACTTTAAAGATATGTATGTACAAACTAATGGATCGAATCTAAAATCTTCGTTTATTAGTAATTAATTTTTAAAATGACCACGCATCCCAACTTAATCTATAGTAACTTCATTTCATAGGTGATATTTGATTAATTCCATACAATATCAATAGAACAAAATTTAAAATAACTTATAGCACGAACAATTTTTGTGTGAACTATCGCGCACATTTGCTCGGATATTCAAAATGTCTATACGATCAGCAGTGCCGCGTATAGAGAGAGTCCAATTTTTGATTTTCTATATTTACATTGAATAACATTTTAGAAGCATTATAAATTCATCACGTTTTCCAACCAATCAATCTTTTAAACTGAGCCTACCTTAAAATTATATGTTGACGTAGTACTTCGTTAAATAATAATTTAACAAATTTGACAAACGGACAAGAGCCTAAAATTATAATTTGTTTGTGTCTAAAAACAGCCTTAAAAGTTTAATATAATTTTTTAACCACACAAGATTTTTGTCCCACACTAATTCAACATTAACATAATAAATACGCAATAAATTTAATAAACATATAAATCATATTCAGTATAAGATTCATTTCACGTTTTACTAACCACAAAATATATGAAAACATATAACATAATAAATAAATCAAAATTTTAAACAGAAAATTAAAATGGGAAAAAAATATGAAATCATAAATTTTAATCAAAAATTAAGCCAAAGAACCGAAAAACGATTAACTTTATAAAATTATTCAGGTTTCGCGTATACAACGAAACCAAATATTTGAATGCATAATGTTAAACAAAAAAAAAATTGTTATTACTCGATGTCGTTAATACGTAATAAGTTAAATTCTAAATAAATATTTAAATTTTGAAAAAAAAAATATGAAAATTGTTTACGTTTTTCCTTTCCAACTCAAATGTATATTTCCGGCGTACGCCACGGCGCCTGCCATATACGTAAGGAGGTACTCAAAATTTCCAAAAAATATTTTAAAATTGATGCTTTTTTTTCATAATATTTTTAATAAAAAATTATATTTTTTATTTTCAGATAAAAAACGTAAAATTGGATTTGTAAATTTTTGTGAATAAGAGAAATTGATACTTAATATTTTGGGCTTTAAGGTAAACGATGTAATTTCCCTAAATACCTAAATGAATTATTTGTTTTATGACAGATGATGAATATGATTAGATTATATTTAACTCCTACGGACCTTTTTTTATATACTTTGAATTATTATACTTTAATGTTTTAAGTTTATAAAAATCTGTTGAAAGATTTGAAAATTTACCTTCATTAGGTGTGAATTTTATATACAACGAGAAAATTATGAATTATTTTTAAAAACAAGTTAAGTTTAGTTTCCATTGGAAATAGCAGTAACCAGTAACCATTAATAAAATTAAATATATTTATTTTTTGCAAGGTGGTATATGGTTAGAATTACAACCACAACTAACTTAGATTATTGGAAAAACTGCTCGTAATTGTTATTTAGGCTAGGTCAAAAATAAAGACAGTGTAGCCGGGTTTGCAGCGCTTCCTAAGCGATATCACTTAAGGAAATGTAATATAAACTATACAATACAGAAGATAATGTCGATCAGAGTGTCCATTTTTCATTCAGGACTGATCATTTTTCATTCAGTTCAAAAGAGTTGTTTTCTGATCGCATGTGACCTCACGATTAAACCCTTTGTCTATAGTATTTTTTCACAATTTAAGAGCTTTCCCATCTAATATCTAATAAGATATTCCCTAAAATTATCACTGAATTCTTTATTTCAATTTCCACGTGTCAATATTGTATAGTTTTCGAAATAAAATAATAAATTATTTCTAATCGTGATACTGTCAAAAATAAACCTTGTAAAAATGTCCATTTTTGACATTTCCTGTCAAAAAAAAAAAAAAAAAACATTAAAAAAAAAAACTTGAATTCTTATATATTTTGATTTTATATCCTCTACCCCGGAAGCAATTCAACGGTTTCCTTTACGAAACATATTTTTTGTATGATAGATGCTTCCCAATTTATTAACCTCATCGGTATATACCACATTAAAAACGCCAACGTAATATAATTTTTTTTTATAAACAATTTTTCATTTTCCACAACATAATAATTTCAATCTTCAAAATTTTCTTCATTTTTTTCTTTTTTTTCTTTATAGAATTTTTATTTTTCATGAAAAATTTATTTATTTACCAATAATAATTCATCATTTTCCTTGAGTTGTGATCATAATTCAGTGTATACACGAAACTAAAATTTATGCGTTTTTATAGGAAAATTGAAAATTTGAAGAAAAAAAATCATAACCGAGGCAACAAAAACGCTTTGGCTAGTTCATTTTGAAAATATATATAATTCGGAAATAGAAAATATAATTTTTTTTTTTATAAATGAAAATTTTAAAAATAGAATATAATTTTAAAGAAAAAAATAAAAATAATGTTGAAAATATTTCCATCATTTATTTAATTATGTTTTAGTTTTTCATTAGGAAAAAAAAACTGTTTTGGCAGGTGATAAGATAGATTGCCGTTTGCCAATGCCCTGAGCCCTTTATATTTATTTAGTGTGTTCCGATCTGACGTCAATAGGCAAAATATAATTAAGAAAACATTTGAAATGAGGGCGCAATTGACGTCATTAGTTTTATTTTTCGGTATTTTTCTTTTTTTTTTTTCGTTATTGATGTGGTAAGAAAATAGATTTTAATTAGAGCAAATAAAAAAACATAAACGAAAGCATACTTGAATAAAAGAACAAACAAAAAAAAAATGTCGCAATAAAATTTTGTTAAACTTCTATAAATATATAAATAAATTTTAGTTGTACATATGCTAATTAAAATTACATTATGAGGTACACAGTAAGAAAAGTAAAGTTTGTTAGAGTGCTTCATATCCTTATGTGATTGCTGATCATATGATCACTAAATCATAAATATTCGGCAGTACTTTCAGGAATAGTTTTACTAATTTATGAGTATACAAATTTTGAAACTCCTGAGTATTTCAAGACCAAAATAGCAGCTTTTAACTCAAATACTATCGATTTTATGAGCAATGTAGAAATTGGAAATCATGAATGACTTCTAGAACGTCTGGTTTTAGGCATACGACAAACTAATGTTGATAAACAAAACTTTTGGAAGCTTACGAATCTTCAAAATATATCTACTATTTATATATTACAATATCATGGAAACTCTTCTGGGAAATCTTGTGTAATGTTTGAAACGATATTAAGAAATTTTGATAAATTCAGTCAGAATAGGTGAATTTAAATTTTTATTAGATTATATTTTTGATTTTGAAATACTTGCTTTATTTATTCTTTGAGAGGTGGTGGATTAGAGGATATTAACTATAAGGTGCTACGATTATAGTTAACTTTTTATGGAACCTAATTCCGGAGATACCTCCCAGATAGGTGATAGTTAGTTGGAACCTGAACAATTTACAAAATGCTACGAAATAAATATAATTATATGTATTTTTATTTGACCAAATATCATTAAAATCTGGAGTGATAAAATCGTTTTGGAAATAGCTGAGTTTAAAGGACAGTAGGAAAAATATATTTTTATTTTAACTTCACTTCAAAGCAGCATTAAAATTAATGCGTTCCATAATATATCAAGGTATTATAGAAATTTAAGGAATTATAATAACAGACATAAACAATTTGCGGATTACAAAGATTTTGAGATGAAACGAATTTCAGATTTTTTTAAAAAATAAAAGTTATTAATAATTTCAACAAAATAAATCACTAAATAACAAATAAAGACAAATAATTCTGAACTGACCTACAAACAGAACTAAAACTTAATCGTCAAATGCTAAGTTAAAATTTTAGAAATTTGTAATCATTAAATTGCTATTTAAAACGCTTAATAAAAATGATATATAAACATAAATAAATCTTTCCAATATAATATTTTAAAAATTAAAAAAATCTCTTTTTTTATCATTTAAATTTCATTATTTTCACATTAGAAATTTACTTATTAAATCCAATAATAACCTACAAAAAGTAAAATATTATTAATTGAATTTTAAATTAGTAAATATATAAATTTTTTTTTTAGTATAATTTCTAAAAAGATTTATTATTTAATTAATATTTTCATTTCGCTTTTTTTTTTGCGTTTCTTTTTAAATCTAATTAAATATGATTTTAACGCTAAACTTCTTCGTAGCGAAAAAGTGATTCTCAAAATTCAATTATATAACAAAAAAATGTATGTTTTATTGAGTGCTTGTATCTAAAATTAATCTGATTAATGTTTACAAGCTAATTTATGAAAATTATATTGAAATTGATCAAAAACGAAAAATAAAAAGTTAATTTTTTTTTATGAAAATATATTTTTTATGTTAAATAGCTTTGTAAAATACGAACATATAATTATATATAATTTAATATTGAACTTGAAATTTAGAAAGAGATAAAAAAAATAATTGAATTAATTTTAAATTATACATTAATTAAGTATTATAAATATGGTAATAACGTTAATTTATCAAATTTGGCTACATTAATTATAATTATAAACTAATTAATTTGTTACAACATTAATTATGCTGTAATAAGTAGTATAGATAAACGGATGTTCAGTTGTTAAATTATTTATATCAACATTAACTGAATCTAAAATAAATTAAATTTTGCACTTTAACTATTTCCTCATTAACTGATTCATCATTTAGTTAAAGTCTGGTCAAAATTATTTGGTCGAAAATTAACTTAGAAAATCAACAATTACTTTTAAAGGATCCAAAATTATCATACGCTGAAATTACTTCCAAATATTTTTAACCTTTTTTGTTGGCACGATGCTCCACTGAGTCATCTTCTATCTTACATATCTTCACACAATTATATTAAAACATTATCCTGATTATGAAGTATATAATTGTGTGAAGATATGTGAGGAAGTAGATGAGTCGGTGGAGCATCAGGCCAACAAAAAAGTTTCAAAATATTGGGAAATATTTTCCTGAATAATTTGGAGACACAAGTTGTAATTAGGGTCATTTCATTCGTTTAGTTGTTCAACACAGACACGTTCTATTGAAATCTATAATGGTTTTAATAAGGTTTCAATACCTGGTGGAAATTAAACCCAAATCCCTTAAAACTATCTAACCAACCAATTATTAATTTCATCAAAATGGAATGCTTTGAAATGCCATGTAAATTTCTATTCTAAATTTAGTTCTATGTGCTAACGAAATTTAAGTTGACAACAATATTTTTTTTTTTAAATTTTAAATTTATTTTTAAAATATGTAATTAAAAAAAATTACCAAAATTAATTTTAAAATACATTTTAAAAAATAACAATAAAAAAATATAACATTAAAGAATTTGAATTTAAGACGACATTATACTTTGTAAAATAACAATTTTCTCCAATTACTAAAAGAAAATTGTTTGTCATTAAAAAAAAAATGTGTTCACATATGTCGAATCCTTTTGATGTCTTTCACCCATAAATCACGTAATGGTTTACATTTTTTTTTTATCGTTTCTGTACACATTTAAAAATTTCAATTATAAAATTTAATATAAATTTAAATATCATAAAATTTTATATACAAAACTGAGAATAACAAAACACCAAACCAGGCAACATAGAAATGCATTTATCATAATTTATATGAAAGAATAATATCAAAAGAAATATGAAAAAGAAAAAATCTATTAAATAAAATAATTTTATGCGTTTCACAAAAAGAAAGTTTTATTTAAAAAAAAACTATTTCTTCTAATTCTGGCATTTATGACACAAATGATCGCATAAAAATACAATTTAGAAAAGTAATAGCATAGACAACGAACACACCTTTTTAAAATGATTTGCAATATGGAAGCATAAATAATAATAAATTGAAAATTCAATAAAGAAAATTTTCAAATACATAATTTTCTATATGAAAAGAAATTCTTAAAAGCTGTGTGTATATCCAGAGTGCATAAGATAAACAGTTATACCAAAACCTAAATAGTTATAAAAGATATAAATAAAAAGTGTTGTCATGTCATAAATTGCGCCCTCCTTTTTTTATGTTTGCAAGCATAAATATTATATTGAATGGGTTAAACTATTAAACTACATTTAGCTCTCTGGTGTTACAAATTAAACACTTGCCGATGACTAGAACAAAGAAGTAGAAGTTCGAAATTGAACAAATTAATGAGTATGTTTAGAAAATATTAATTATTAATCTTGGCTGTTAACATACTACTACATAGTGGATCAAATATATAGTGGCCTCGTCAAACAATACCTTCCAGTCGCCATATAGGTCAAAATTTCACAAATTTGAGACGTTGAAAGAAATAACATTAAAGAAGACATCGCTGGGTCACATCGTACGATTAAAAGATACAGTTCCAGATAAAGTTATCTTTGACTTCAAACCTGAGAGTAGGTGCATAAGATAAGGGTTACTCAAAATTGATAAACTTAATACTTGCCCAATATGAATGTTTTCAATGCCTCCTATCCGATCAAATAAACTCCAAATTGTAGAGTAAGTCAACGTTAACGTATTGTATCTGATAGTACTGGATGACATTTTGAGACATGCTATCTACAAATTTTAATGTAGAGGTACTCTCTTCAACGAACATCTATAGATCTAAGAGATCTAGTCTATGCTAATGATGTTTTTCTTTTACCCAACAAAGAAATTCAGGGCAAGTATGAGCTGAAAAAAGAATTGAAAGAATGTCGTCTAAAGATCACAAAAACAAAACGAAAGCAAAGAAAATTACCAGAATTTTGGATTAATTTATGATAGAAGATGAACTGGTAGAAATCGTTAGAAGTTTTACTTATCTTGGTAATAATATAACATCTTCAGGAGGTGCAAGAGAAGATATAATATCAATAATAAAAAAAGCTAAATGTACTTTTGCACCACCTATGTAATGCATGTAACCCCACCGTAATGTTAAAAACAAAGAGAAATATAAAATCAGTTCTCTATAGCGAGTTCTCTATCAATGACCAGTAAGATTCAAGTTTTTATTAATTATGGCTTGAATTTTAAAAATTTGATGGTGAAATAAGATAACAATTGAAGAATTACATAAAAGATGTTGCCAACAAAATATGCCAAATGAGATCAAAGCACGTAAATGCGGATGGGTAGGACAAATTCTCGGAAAAAGTGGTGAAGAACTTTGTAGAAAAATGCTGAACTGGAATCCACAAGTTACTAGAAAACAAAAAAAGTGGAATGAAGTTAAAAACATCGTACCACAACTATACAGTAGTAAAGAAAACTACAGACCCTATAAATCCTTTCTATAATCTCTGGATCGATATGGAAAAGATCAATAATACTAATCGATAAGAAACATTTTCAATTTGACTTAATAAAATTAATTAGACTATTTTATAAAATACATATATAAATTATTTATGATGTAATAAATATTAAATATACTAATTTGAATAATTATATGTATTCAATTTTACAGCTTGCAAGCAAATTCAAATATATTGCCAACAATATTGTACAACAAAGTGTTATGCATTTCAAATTGATTTTTCATTTTTCAATTAAATTATGCTTTTGTCTGATGCTGATCTAATCAAAAGATTAGATTGAAGAAGTGCATCGAATTTTCATTTATTAGATTGAAAACAAAAACACATAACAAAAATTCGAGTTGTGAACCTGTTCATTATCTAAAGATGACAGACATTTAAAATGTACAATTGATGACTGAATTTTTCTTAGAAATACAATTAAGATTCGAAGAAGAAAAAAATTTAAGATTATTAATTAATATTATTTATTTGTGGTTTTGTTATTTAAAGTTTTTATTATTAAATCCTACGTAAAATTGACAGGCCTAAAGTGGGATAGAGAAGACCTAGAATGGTTAGAATGAAGAAATGTATATTAAGATTTTTTGTTATTTCCGATTAAAATTTATTTAATAATTAAAGTCATTTGTATTTAAATTATTATGAATCTTTAAGATTAAATATAATATGATATTTTATGAACAATATCATAAACATTAAATTTCATATCAAAAGAGTTTAGACAGAATGAAAAATTGTCTTTTAAATTAATTTATGTTTATTTTCTATATTCTGAAAATATGAAAGGAAACATACAAAGATGGAATTAAATGTGATTAACCCAAGTTAAATAAATGAATATATAAAATTTTTACTTTGTTAACATTTTCTTTCAAATTGAGAAGCGCAATATTATCACAAAAGCGTTTCAATAAATAATGTATAGCCAGTCAAACAAAACTTTGTTTCAGAATTTTATAAAAGTAGTGATGTTAACAGCACCTATGAAGGTCATTAATTATAGCACTTCTTTAATATTAAAATAAACTTTCGTTAATGAATTTTTATATTTTAACTGAGATAAAGTCGAATTAAACACTGCTTGGTTGGCGGGTAAGACTGATTATAAAGTCCTTACTCATCGATTGCGATTCATTGACCATGACTTTCTCATAACAAGCAGATACTTCATCAAGTTTTTCTTGCTCTGTCTTACCCTTAATATAATCACATATTAACCAATCAGTGGCCAATATCTGATTGTAAAATTTGAATCCTTTAAGAAACCAAAATGTATAAATATGAATTGAAAAAATAAAGTTAGGATTATAAGCCACGCTTACATGACCCAAGAAAAGAAAAATTTAATTAAATTTATAGAGTAGCGATGTCGTAGTGGTAGTGTTACAATAAGCAATTTTAAAAATTGACAAAATGCTAACGATATAGAAATAATTTCCTGTTAAAGTCATTAGCTTCTTGCAATTAAATGTTTCTTCACTATAACCGAAAGTTATGGTTCGGAATCCATATAAAATTAGTAGTTCGAAATTGCAATAAAAATATCACGAAATCTCTTTGAGGAGTACAATTTGTAAATTGCATCAATTCAAAGAAAATTGCAATTCCAAATGTTAATTTACTGAAATTATGTGCTTTACACTTTTCAGTTTTCATCAATGTTGCCTTGCCAACATAAATGAAATTGAAACCACTTTATAGTTTATGTTTAGTTGATGTAATCCAGCTTCAAAAAAAAAAGTAAAAACTTCAATAGCAATTTATATTTGAAATTTCAATTAAAAACTATTTCAAAGTATATATACAAAATATGTGTAAAAAAAAGAACTAACTATAAAGAATTACAAAAACGTCTGTTCAAATAAAACAAACAAACTTTTTTTAAAAAAAAAATCATCAAAAACTACTCTAGTTTTTGAACAAAAAAAAAAGTTCTAATGTTCACCTGGAGGCCATCAGACACCACAAAATACACAATAAAAACCATTTTTTTTTCGTGTTCATTTTGTTATGTAAAAAAAAATATTACTGGTGGTAATTGACCGAGAACGTGAACTAAAATAATTAAAAACTACACGTGAAAATCCCTTCAACAAAAATAAATTTACAGTGAATAGTAAAAGCGCAATTTACAAACAAACAAAATAAATAAAAAACGCAAAGTAATAACAAAAATATAGAAAATTCCATTTGAAAAATATATGCTTCTTTTTGTAATAGGTGCTGACAAAAAAGGTTCACTGAACTGAATTTTATTATTATAAAAATATATATAGAAATTTCCGTAAGTGCATTCAGTTGAGGTGCTCTTGCTATATTTGATTATAATTGGTAAATGGCGGTAAGGTAACCCATTTTATGAAATATAAAATATCAAATTCATCATCAGAAATCATAATTTTCAACAAAAAAAAAATAAAAAAAATCTTTTCATAAATATTTTATGATCAATATTACATAAATATTAACTGCAATTCATTTAGCTTTTAATGTAATTTCTATTTAATTTAAAATCTTTAGTCGGACATTCTCAGAATAAATTTAATTTTAATACATTTTTAATTTTACTTTAAAACTTTTTACAGTAAAATGAAAATTAGAAATTTTACTATGAATTTTCTTTGGGAAAACTAATAAACACCAAATTGAACTATTAACATTTATTTTTGCAAAAAAATATTTTCTTTGTTAGCTATAGAAGAATCTAATTTAACCTTAACTTATGTTTAAAATTTATGGTTTTTCTTTTACTAAGAAAATGTAATTTAGAATTAGTATTGCGTTCATAGTAAATTTATAACTAAAGAAAATAAAAATTATTATTTTCTGCACTTTTACTAAAATTATGATTATAAATTATGTACATTGAAAATTACATGAAAATTCTTTAAATTGATAAAAATGCGGTTGTGGTCATAGACTAATTTTATGGCCAATTTAATGGATAATAATGAATTGGAAAACTACAAAACATGCTAATACATATATTCTACATCACAGTGGTATACAACCTTTCGCGACCTTTGAAACTTTTCTAGCCGGTGGTATTAATCACGAAACCCTGGAAAAAAATCAAGGAAGTACATACAAAACAATTTTATCTAACATAATTTTATTTTATGTTCAATATTGCCAGTACTTGATGCCTTATCTATTGAGAAAATTCTGACTGATTTTTTTTTAAATAAATATTGGTTTCCATAAAATTTTCTTGCGAAACTTTTAAAACTTTTTATGGAACTCAAACGTTCCGCGGAACACAAATTGAAGAACACTCACTATTCTAGAAAATAAAGAATTTATTCAAGTTTCAGCTTTTAAATTGGCTATAAAAAAATTTCTTTAAATTAAATCATTAAAAAAAAAATATACCAATTTTAAAATGCGCTAATTAAAAACTATAATTAAATATTCCAAGTTATTTTAAAATCGTACGACAGTTTTCTGTCTTGAACTATATTAAAGCAATAAAAAAAACATTTCTAGAAATCTGTTAAATATTCATGAAATTAAATGTATTTAATTCTAATATTAAAGTTTTCAGCAAGACTACAAAATGTCAAAATTATTTATAAATAATGTATATAAATAATATATAAAACTCTAAACTTTAATTAAATTTTGTAACACTTATAAAGTCAAAGTTCAGCTTAACAAGAAATAAAAGTTATACGAAATGAAATTTTGAAAATATCAAGTATTTTAAATATGCATTTAAATTTAAATATTAATTATACTTGTGATAATTTTAAAAAGATTAGAATAATATAGGGTAAAAATAAAATTGTTTACCGCAATTAATTCTACTTCAAATTTTATAAAAGATAATTGCATACTTTTAGGCTATGCATTAATGAATATGGATATTTCGTTTTCCGATATCACATTTTACGCTGTGTAACGACAACGTAGCAGAATAAATCAATCCAACTTTATGTCATTCAGCTGACATTTCACAGAACGACGTTTTAATTATCTTCATATATAGAATCAAAAATACAATAGCGAGCAAAGACTACATCTACAATATTCACTTAGCGATCGGCAATATCGCTTCTGCTAACACTAACATATTAAGAAAATTAAGCTAATATATTTTATTTTGATATTTTTTAATCCCAGACTTTTTTCACTCGACCGACTTTTTGCATAATTGAAATTTCGTGACCCACGAATCGATTAGAATGGTAATAGAAAAATATAATTTTAGTGTTGGTTCGCTATTTCGGCAACTACTATACAATATGTTATGAACCGCTAGGATAGATGCAAATCGCTGGGCTAATGTTAATGTATTTATTTGATTCTATTTAGTTTTAATGAAACAAGTTTGTTTGATTGTCATTTATTGTTCACCCTATAAACTACATTCTTTTAATACTGTGCCAATTTACTGAACGCACTACTAATTCTAAATATCATAAAATTTTAACATTTGTTACTTTTATCCAATTCTCATTACAAATGCAAACATTATAATACATATTTTTAAATTATTCTTATATACAACTGTCAAACTTTTTATCTAAAATGGAAATCCTTATTTCAATATCTATGAATTGTTCAGTCTACTCTAGCAAAATAATCTTTTACAGTGTATGTTGTTAAGGTTCAAATTTCCAAAATAAATATAATCATTGTTTATTCTAAATATATTGATTGCATTATGACAACATTTATCCTTAATATAGGATCATAGAGCAAACACTATATTAATAAAACTTATTGTGCAAATAATATAATTTCGAAATTTGTAATAATAATAATAAAATTGCTCTCAGTATTGATTTTCAAAAAAGCTAAATGACAAATCCAAAAATAATTATTAAAATATTGAATGCAATTATAAATTCTATTTATTTATCATGATTTATTAGCTGGAGAATTATAACAATGAATTTGCTTTGGTTATGAAAAAAGTAGACATTTTCTTGTATATGAACTCACTAGATGACAGGGAATAGAAGGATTACTAAACCCTTATATTTCAGATATAGCATGATATGTGCTCTTGGACCAGTACTTCTATACTTATTCCCATTTCCTAGATTTGTGATCTGTCATATTGTTAGTATGAGTCAGCGACCGTACAAGATTGTCAGAAGGTAATAATCATACATGATTGTAATACATTTCATTCTATTACAAAGACTAGGTTCAAATAACGAAATTATATCAATTCTAGCTCTTATTCTATATAAATGCTTACGTTTAAATAATTTATAATAGAATTAAGCACTTTTGAATCAATTATTTGTGAGTGAAATCTTCTATAAATTTCTGGTTAAACAAACTTTTTAACTTAACATTTATATTTAAAGTGCACAATTTGTTTTAAAATTTCATTTTCAAAATTATATATTTTATATTATTATTATTTACAATAATTGAGATATCCTTCCTGTTTAAAAAGGAACAAATATTATGAGTTTTGAAGTTGTATACCAAAATAAACACTTCATTACAAAATTCCTTCCGTTTATTTGTGCAATTGAAGTTAAATACAAACTTGTTGGTAAAAGGATATGAATATTATCAAAATAATGACGAGTATTATTTAGTGAAAATATGGAACAATTTTATTTTTAATTATTATATAATATAATTATCTATACATTTTGACATTTATTTCATCAACTGCTTTATAACCATTATATAATATTATACAAATCTGATTATACAGAAATTGCTGCATAGTTTTAGGCGATAAAAAATGTATTACATACATATTTATATTATTTGAAATAATTTTTTTTAAGGATTTCAAAATATGTTATAGAATTTTATCCCACAACAATTTTGTTATATAAATACACGTAAACAATTAAATACCTTTGAGGGAAATGCATTATTCAAAATTTTCATTTATTTTAAAAATATATATTTTTTGCATACTTTTAGGTATTATATGCCTACACATTTGAACATTGATGTGGGCTGGTTTTAAAGAAGATTTTTTAAATTTGATGAACAGATAACAAATGAAAACTAAAAAAAATTATATATAAATTATATAAGTTTAAATAAAAAACTGAATCCAATTTGTGTTCAGATCTCTTCATATTACCAATATCATAAGATTTTCATTACTTAATTTTCGCCAATAACATTTTCTAATAACTTGAACAATCTCATCCTCTGTAGACTGCAAATAGCATATGAAAATGTATACTCTATTACCGAATTTTACACATTTTGAATTATTTACTCATAGATTTTGGTAAATTCAAAATTTTGCATATAAATGAGCATATCTTTAACAAATAATATGGTTCACCCCAACAATTATGCACATAAATTATTTCGTATTTATATATTTACATATTATACAACAAAATTGTTAACTAGTTGTTAATAATTGTGCATATAATGATACCAATAAAATTTAATATCTTTATTCATTATTTTTTATATTTACCATTATCTTACCATACATAAATAAAATATACTTAAATGATTTATGAAAGTATTTTACGAAAACATTAATTCCATTCTGTTTTTATGGAATATAAAATAAATATATTATAAACATTAAATATTCTCTTTTCAAAGGACTTTCAGCAATATACCAATGATACCAAAAAAAAAAAATAACAAAAATTTTGTCTAATATTTTTCTATTTTTGCCTACTCAATTATTTAAATATAAATTCCGTGGCCCTTACTTAATTTTACCAAAAAAAAAAGAAGCTCAAAATCACATTGACACCATTATATAGCAAATTGTTTGGGATCTAAAAGGACTTTTGGTATCAACGACAAAATATATAAATGAGCAAAAAAAATAAAATTTGTATATTAAATGGGAGCCGAAAGATAAAAGGAAATAAATAGAAAATAGTAATAAAAAAAAAAAAAAACATTTTTTCGGTTGTTTTGAATTGTAAACGAAATATCCTTATTTGTTCATAGCAAAAATAAAAAAGGATCTACAAGTAATTTAGATAATTGTTATAGATAGACAAAAATAATGTTATATAAATTAAATTTAATTTGAATGAAAATTTGAATTTTATTATAAAATCACTGATATTTTTACTTTTGGATAACCGAAACTGGAAATGTTCTACTTTTTGGGGTTTCTATATTTTATTAATTAAATTAAATTATTATTTTTCAGTGAAATTATTTTCATAATAATAAATAATTTATTAGGTCAGCAATCATTTTTGAGGTCAAAACATTTTAGGTTATAACCAAAATGAATGTATTTAAAAATTGATTAAATTAAATTTAATTGAAATTTAAAGTTGGTTAGTTTGAAGGGAAACCCGCCCACGCACCTAGACTCGAAGGCATATTTGTATACACTGATGGTTTATTCTACCCTAGAGCAAATCATTCTCTGAACTATCTTAATGTGCCCCTCTCCTGCATTTCGGTCAAACAATGACGCTCCAAGTGTTTTAAATCTGACGGATAAGCTGTTCTAGTGTTTCCTATTCTATCCACATCTTCTATATATTGAGGTTCCATTAAAACTAATCTGCTCGTATGGTTCCTGAATAAAATATGACCACTGGCTATTCCGGTATAACAACGAAATTAAAGTTAATTAACTTCATGTTTTATGTAATTTAAAGTTTATTTTTATAAAACAAATGAATTTTTTAATAAATAATTATGAAAATGTTTTTAAAAATGAATAATTCACCTTATGATAAACAAGGAAAAACAAAACAGAAATTTTACCTTTTCAAACCTTAAATAAAATTTATTCAAATTTTGCTGTCCTTAGAGAATAAATACTACATAAAAATAAAAATTACATTTTATTTCACAAATATTTTTTCTTCTTTACAATTATATTCTGTATTTCTAAATAATTAACTATATACAGGAAAAATTCATCAGTATCTCGAGCTTCATTATACTATGATCCTTGAAAGGATATTTTGTATTTTATAAAAGGGAAAATACCAAGTGAGAAAATTAAGATAGCCTCCCGTTGTGCTACTAAAATATAAACGGACAATACAATAGGGAATACAAGGAAAAGGAAACAAACAAAACAAAACAACAAAAAAAAACCATTTGATGAAATCACAAGAGAGAGATCAGTTTTTAACAATTCAAAAGTTTTAATATTAAAATTAGTTTCTTGGATTGTGGTCAAGAGTTGAACACATTACCATAAGACCAGCCAAATTAAAATTATAATTGGTATTTTTAACATATTATCAACAGGATTATTCTCTGATCCTCTGAACGATCATGATTGCTTAAATGTTAAATTAATTGTAAAAATCTTAATACTCAACGAAATATAATCATTCGATCTTTATTATATCTGCAATTTCATTAGGAGTTAAATTGGACCAGAGTTAAATTGGACCCGAGTTAAATTGGACCGTAATTGTAAAAAATTGTTAAAAATTTGATCCTTTAATTTTTATGTAAATTGAATTTAGTAAATTTACTAAAAAAATTACACTAATGTCATTGCCTTCCAACCCACACATTTTCATCATAAAATTTAATTTAAATTTAATGAAAACTATTAATCGGACCCCATTCCTTTCGTTATTCAACCCCAGTACAAATAAATATTTTTTTTTTTGTTATTTTATTTATATTTTTCTGTTATTCACATTTTTCCAACCCCAAAAAAAAGTCACCACAATTTCAAGTTTTCCAAAACACAAATTGTAAAAAAGCTGCTACTGTGCGGTTTTGCTGGATAATAGGAAAAAAATTACAAACATTTTATTTTATTTTCTTTTTTTTTTTTGTATTTTCTTTCCACTTTTCCTTGTAAAACCAAATTTGTATAAAAGATATTTATACATTTTGTATATCTGTATGTAAATTTGATTTAAATCATTCAAGAAAAAAAAGAACGAATGTTAATCTACATATAAAATTGATAAGAATCATCTTAAAACTCACAGGTATAAAAGATATTTGACAATTGTTATTTGTATGTCATTTCTATCTTCAATTTTTCATCTTATACACAAGAAATTGATAATTTTTCTATACTGATATATCTAATTTGTTATTCAGTATATTTACTATGAAAAAATTCCATTTTTTATTTTATATAATCTAATAAAGTATAAAATTTTCGGGGTTTTCTTTTTTTTTATTATTTGATTTCAAATGAAACCAACAAATTTATTCAAAAAAAAAAATATTATGATTAAATTAAATTTCCATTTTTCATATATAAATATTGTAATATATTAAAATTGAAATATATTTAATTCATTGCGTCACGTTCAATTTATTTGATTTTATTCATTGTTATTGCTTACATTTGTAATTCAATTAAAAATATTTCAAATATGTATACATAAAAAATAACAACATAAAGAAAAGAAAGCATAAAAATGTTGAAAAATTCTTTTTTCTATATATGGTAATGGACATTGTCCTTTCATGGTTAATATAAACATAGATCAATGACCATCATTTTGTTCATATATATTGCAGTATGTAACATATAAATTGTAATGTATAACATATAAAAAAAATTGTCATATATTTATATTATACTGTATTAGAATTGTTGCAAAGGAAAAAAAGTTGATGTGTTTGATGGAATTTTAAAGAATTACTTAAAAGGCAATGAAAATTAAACAACAACAACAAAAATATTCGTTAGATACATATGACAACATAAAGCATAATAAAGAAAGTGCTACTTGAAATTATTGACGTATATGTGTACATTTATATAAAGAAAATATTTTAATATTAAAAAAAGAAAATACAGGAAATAATAGTCTGGAAAAATAAGAGTATATTACAAAAAAAAAGTTCATTATTCTTTATGCTATTATTGAACAGTTTTTACTTTAAAGAGTTGCTGAATATTATTGATTAAATAATTAATATTGTATAGAGAATTTAATAGTTGAAATATTCTATATAAAATTATTGAAAATGTGTTAAGTTAAGTTCTAATTATCCGTAATTATCTTGGGAATTCCTAATAAATATTTAATTTAATTATTTTAAATTAATATAAATATGATTTAGAAACAATTTAGATCCATAAGAGACGAAGCATTTATCAAGTAAAAAGTAAATAATGATTTTAATATAAAATAATATATAAGAATTTTATGAAATATCTAAAGCTGGAATCACAATACAACCGTGGCGTTGACATCTGGTGTAAAATAGCCACCTTTATATTTAAGCAATTATAATGGTCAATTGAATTGACGTTACGGTGATGGTGTATTAGAAAAATATCTTCTATCTGCGCTGAAACAAGAATTATATTAACAAGTAGCATCAATTTCACATAAAAATATAGAAAAGGCTATTTTGAAAAGTTCATTTCAACGCGTACATTATAATTTAAAATTTAAAGTCACCGTCAACACTCGTTAACTGTGACGATGCTACTGTGTTTCTAGCTTATACATAGAAAATAATTAATTACAGTAAGAGAAAGAATTTACTATTACAGAAAAAAAATCTATAAAACTATAAAGTTAGTATAAATAATTATAACCTGATTGTGTTTATTATTGCCACTAATTAAATTATAAGCATAAAGCTCCAAATATGCAACTCATCATCATTTGCTAATTTTATACAATTTTAGTAATAAGCGTTCCAGAAACGTTTCTATTTGGATTAATTCAATTATATACGATACGGTCATATGCACAACATTATTCGATAAAGATCATACACACCTTACGCATATTCTAATGGTGAGAAGTAAGAAAACCATATGACCGTATAAGAATTTATTTCACTTAGTATGGGAAATCTACTCCAGTTAATGTGACAAATAAGTTAACTTTTTAGTGAAAATTTCTTTTGCAAAGAAATCAGTTAGTAATTAATTCTTTTAACTTTATTTGTTTATAATTGCTACAATTATATTTGCTATGTAGTAAGTTACTATTAAACTAATGTACAAACAATTTATTAATCGGTTTGTTGCGGACACAGGTCATTTAAGCGTTTACATTAGTTTTGGTATTTTAATCAAACAAATAAAAACTTTACTGAATCAATTAAGGAATCATAATAAATCTTAGACTAAATTCTCAATTTATAATATTGGCTATAGGAATATTGACACCCTAAAACATCTTTTTTTTATAGAATCATTTCATTTTTTGGTCGGCCCAGTTCTGATAAACCCCATAAGCCTCATAAAAAAATGACCCATAATAAATTTTTATATGAAATTTAGTGTTAAAAATTGTTTATTTTTGAAATGGTCCATATCGATATATTTAAGTTCTCAAGTGCTCCCAAATACATGAAACTTTGACCACGTGTATTGAGTAATTAAAAAAAAAAATAGAATGGGTTGTTTGGGAATTGATTTGCGCAATCAAAATTGTGGATCTGCAATTATAGGACAGAGTTGGTCCTTAAATTTTTGTAATTTAAATCTGATGATAAGTCTTTACTAATTGTAAAAGTTAAAAGAAAACTGAGCGTTTACAATTTTTTAGATCAATTTTAATTTAAAATCATTTTTCTGGAAACTAAGATTAAATCCATTTTGCAAATGACTGAATTCCATTCTACCTATTCTAATACTTTACAAATATAGATTTTATGGATCTGAAAAATACCGAAAATTACGTTGAAACTAACAGAAAACCCAGCAGAAAAGATAATTTTCAACATTTTATCATCAGAAATAAAATATTTAATTAAGTAATTAAAAACTAAAACCATTTCTATCAATAATCTTCAATTCTTAATAATCAATATTATTTAAAAGAACTACAAGAATAATAATAAAATAAAAACTTATTTTTTATTAATTATTGCCATTAATAATTTATTAATCAATTCTTAAATATAACCTAACTTTGACATATAAGCATTAAGCATATAATGTTTTACGATTTCAGGTATCTAATAAAATTGTTCAAACTTGAATACAATTGTTCAACAGTAACTGCAGTCCCAAATGAACAGTAATCAATTTATTTCTATGTATACACGTGCATATTTTTAATGACTTTCAACATAAATAAGAAACTTTATCGTTCAGATAAAAATTATTATTTTCAAATTTGACACACGTGAATGAAATTATCAATAAAAGACAAAAACTGTATTTTTTTATGCTGACATATGCAACAACGGTTTTTATTTAATTATCAAACTGAGTCACCCAAAAAGATAAAATCATAAAATAAATAAATTAATGTTTTTTTTTTTATTGAAATGTCTAATTGGAAATTTCAATAATACGAAAAAAAAAAACTCGAACTCAAACTCCAACAAAATTGAGTGCAACTGTCAACTGTCATTATTGTAATCAAATAATTAAAGTGGTACAGGATATCTAATAATTATCGTGGTTACAAAAATGTTACTATCGGCTGTCGTCGTGTTTTTCGGAGCGATAGTGTCATTGTGGTTGTCGCTACTTAATTAAATACAATAAATTGAAATTGAAAAACAGCGACATCTACAACTTTTGATTTTTCTTTTGACATTTCACGACAACAGATGACGGCGACATGTATTCTGGCACCAGCTTCAAATAAGATTTGAAATTCAAACTATGCGATAAGCTTTAATTTGTTTGAAACACCCAGTCGTCCGTCATTATAGACGCTGAAAAGTTTTATTTGTGTTCAAGTTATTGTTTAGTATATCATAAATCTAATGCATTTTAACAAGAGATAAATTTAAATTGTTTTTTGTTCAAAATTTCAGGTATAATGAACAAAACCCAAAATATATCATAGATACAAGATACTACATATATATCTATGTCAAAAAACTGACAAAAATATTTTGGTTTTTTTTTTTAATAATAGGTATATAACATTCTATAGAGTTGCTATACCCCACAACAATTTCAATATATAGAATGAAAAAATTGAATGAAAGAAAAACGTTAACGCCATTGCAGCACGTGATATGAAAACGAATATAATTTTTACGTGAAAATTTTTGATTGTTTTATATTAAGTAGGGCAGTTGTACCAATATTTGGACAATAATATAAAAATTACACGAATGGAATAATATAGAAATTGAAGTATATGAGAGCTTGTAACATACTATATTTTACCGTCAAATACACTACTAAATTATTCATTATGATTACATATATCAATTGAGCATAATATGGTATTATCAATAATAATTTATTAATGTTGACTGCATGTACAAAATTTGTACAAGATTTATGGGGCCTGAGAAACAAATAGCCATCTAACTTTAATATTATAATAAAATGAATTTTCACTCATAATAATGGCATAATCATAGATGTCGAAGTGGTCTAGCCATCAACGCCTCACACTCAAATAGTGTACGTTACGCCATTTTGTAAGCTGATCCGTTTACAGTATAAGTATATAGGTTTTTTTGAGGACATAATGACCTGTAATAAAGTCTACCATTGTTCTAGCATTCTTTCTATTAATTCCAAAGAGTTTATTATATTTATTGCTTCTTTGATTGTTCAGAAATAAACAATCTTCGAGAGTCTTAGCCCTTCACACATGTTCCAGTATAATTCTTGAGATTGGGCAGTTTTCTCCTTTTCATATATTAAAATAGCAGCTTGAGACAGCACAGAATATTTCGCCAAAAGGTCTGGTTCTTCATTACCTTACCTAATTTATATGTTTTTCTTCTATCACCAGAATTTAAAAAACATTTACCTTCTCTACTACAAAATATTATCGCAGTCGCCATCTGTTATGCTAAAATGTGACTCTACACATACAAAATAAAATATTTCAACTAAAATCTCACTATAGTTTCGTAGTTGTGGAGCTAAAATTAAATTTAACAAAGCTTTAATTGAACTACTTTTTAACTCGACTTCATACAAAATTTTATAAAGTATTGGATGAAAAAATAATTTTTATAAAACAACTATACAGCAAAAAAAAACTTTTAAGAAGGTTAAATATTAATACTATTACCTTATTTGGCAAAGTTCAAGTTCAAATAAAACTTATTATACACTAATCCTACTTAAGTTTTATCAATTTATTCTCTTTCTCTTTATGTTTCATCTCTAAGGCTCTTCATTTATGTGAATTTTATAAAGTTTTGTTTGAATTTCTACATAAAATTCACAAAAATTTATCTAAGCTTTTAATGCCAGCATTTTTTTGCCAACCAATATTTACATGACAAAAGTTAAATTTTCGTTATGTCTTCAGTCTACTGAAATTATACCCGTAATCATCCAATATTTTTTTATACATTCCTGACATTTTCTGGCTTATAAAAGTGCTAGTAGCATAATTTAAATATGAACACTTCCAATACGCTGGAATATGTCCAAAAATTCTACAATTTCTTATGCTTTCTTATATTTACTATTTAAAAATTTTATTACTAAAAATTATATAATTAAATTTTTCTGTTTATTTATAAAACTTCTTCACCAACGAGTGATCCTTCTTTTACACATCGATTTCGTTTTTATTTTTTGTTTATTTTTAATTATACAATTTTTAATTTAAAAAAATATCTTTATTTTTTTATGTTTCGAGATTGAATGCGATTATTACTTATTTAGTACAATAACAACATAAAATTCTATGTTTAATTTAATTTAAATTTTTTTTTTTGCGTAAATGCCCAGGTAAATATAAATATACCTTGAAAAATATTTTTTGTTTATTTTTTGAATATATACACTGAAAAAAGAAATCATTTAGTTTATTAAATAATAAAGTGATTTTGAAAATTTCAAAATTGTTTATTTAAATTTTTGTTATTGTTTAATTTCAAATTTATACAAAAATATCGGGAAAAAATTTAAATTATTTAAATTTCTATTTTGTGACGTATAAATTTGTTAATAGTAAATTCTGATGTCATAGTATTAAATTACATAATATTAAGTAAACGTTTTTAAACTAAAAAAAAAAATATATATTTTAGTAATATTTTTTAAATGAAAATCTTTAAATAGAAATATTTTTTAAGATAAAAATTTATTTCAATGACAAATTATTACAAATTTATTAAGAAATCGTAAAGAATTGAAAATATTTTTAAATCGGAAAGATTAAATTTGAAATTAATAAGAAACAGGAAGACGTCATCATTAAAGCAAAATGACTTATTGTGATATTCCTCCTAATTATACAAATCACTAATTACGTCAATACTTAAATAATTTCAATAAAACAGTTCATCAGTGATGATAACCATACAATGTTACATTAGTAATTGTATATCTAATCTTCATCAATCTTACACTACATCTTTCAGTTACCAAGAAAATGGCAACATCAGAAAGAGACTAGGCGCAGTATTTGTTTGGATAAGCGAAAAAAGACATGATTATATAAATTGGTAGAAGAAATTGTTAGTTTAGAAAGAAAACATCTTTTATCCTTTAGCTTGATCTCTTGCAGATATACTAAAAAATAATTTTCTATCCGCTATTGATTAGGCTATGATATTTCCGTCACCGAAAACAAATATACGTCATAAATGTTGCAGTCATTTAGTATAAAAATACTAGTTACAGAGTAATGTTTCTTCCTAGTTACAGAGTAATGTTTCTATGTTTTACAGAATCTATACATTTTTATTAAATCGGACAAGTCAAAAATATGCTGTGTGCAGAAAGTCTGATAGTATTCAAGGAGTTCTATATTGCTCCCGCTTTCTTATGCTTCTAGAAATCAGTAACTTCGAATTTTTACGTAATTTTTTTACCATTTCACTCGCCAATTAATATTGAATTTTAATCATTAAACAGAATTTGTTACATATTTACAGCAAACTTATTAAACTGCTAGCTTTGAAGTTTAATTATAAATTTTTCGTATATTTACCAGATAAAACTGTTAAACTTTATACGTTAAATTATATGAAAAGTTTTAGAAAACTTTAATAAAATTTAATATGAAATAAAATTTATTTCTTAAAATTATTAAATTAGACTTTAATTTTCAAAATTTGAAAACTTTTCTAATAAATTTTCGAAATATGTATATTTATGCTACCTTCATACAAACAAAAAACATAAAAACAATTTTCCTTTTGTAAAACAAATTTTCCTACATACTAATATGCAAAAATTTCATTTTATACCATTATGAATAAGGAAAAGAAGAGAAAAATTTTAATTAAAATTTTAACGATTATCATAAATAAAAATGTATTTAAAACAAATTACAATTAAAAATAATTTTTACTTAACATATGTTGCTATATCATAATTTAAATTTCATAATACAGGAACAGGAGCTATGAAAATTGTTGGTATTCATATTATTATGTAAATTTAAAAAAAAAAAGTTTCCTAAAATTGCTATTTTATTTTTTAGCTAATTGAATTTCTGAGCATAAATACACACCGTAAATATCATAATTTTGAAATACATTTTTTTTTTAAATTATATAATTACAAATTCTACGATTCTAAAAAGACGCAGTTATATTTTCTTTAGTATTTGTTGTTACGATTACATATTTAAATGACATTACAGTAATTTACTAAAAATAGAATTTCCTCAATTACAGGTAGAGTGTTTTTTTAATGTAACCTTTGCACTATTTACTTGGTAATATACAAATCAGGGACGGATTAAGATTTTAGGGTGCACGAAATATATTCGCTTTGTCAAGTCAATAAAGGTAAAGCGAATACAGCGAAGAGAATGAATCAATGGATACGAAGAGTGAACAGGCGAAAACATGGTAAAAAAGAGTATAGAACGTTTTAAAAGTTCCATTAAAGAAGACGTGATATATAAGAAGGTAAATTGGTTGTAAAGCTAAAAGAAAACGTTTTAAATATAATAATATATTGTACTAACCGCATATAAGCGTTTAAGGCTGGGCTACACAGTTTATATCAGTTCAGTTTAGTTCCGATTCGATCCGACTGGTTCAGTAGACTGCACACATTGCTAATGATTGCAATCGATTAAATCACATTTATTTATTTTTTTAACTGTCAAAATTCATTCCTCTTGAGATTTCCTTCAGTTTGGATTCGCAAAATTCCAATCGTTCCAAACTCATTCGGTTCGATTCGATTCGTTCTTATTCGACCTATGTGTCCACTCAATTGATTTCCCATACAAAAAATATGAAAGAGTTAAATCTGAACTTTAATGAACGAATCGAAACTGAACCGATCAAAACTATGTAGCCCACATTTTAAGGCAATTTTCTATTTCAGTTTTGTTTACAAGGCCGTTTAATCTATACATTATTTAATAAGTTTAAGGATCACAATATATATTTAATTATTAATAAAACAGCAAAAAAAAGGGTGTTGCCTGTTAAGTTGTTAGTGCTCAAATTGCGCGCTTTGATTTCTTCTCTGTTAAACCGGCCCTGATCAAAATAACTTGATTCAAAATGTTTAAATATAATATTCTAATTGAAATTTTATGAAAATGTATACATATTATAATTAAATTGTAATTTAATTTTCAGATTTATATCTTTAATTTTACAATTCACAGTGAAAACCAAACTGAAAACAAAATTACGCACAGGTGAATTTTCTCATTTATAACATAACAAATTACAAGAAACAATGAAATAAAATAATTTATGAAATCAAAATAAAAACAAAATTATTAAAAGAAAGAAGAAAAAATGAAAAAAAAAATATGATAAATTCTGAAATTTAAATAAAAAATAATAAAAATTTATAAAACATTGACCTTAACATTTTGCATTAACAAACACGGTCTATAAGCATTTGTGAATACAATATTCCACCTGAGATTTTATTATAATTTTTTTTTTTGATATTATTATTTTTATTATTATTATTTCTATTATTTAATTTAACGCTGCATCATTCTATAGTAAGAATACGAGACGCCACAATAAATTTATTGAAATAAAATTGAATATTACAAAGTAAAAAATCAAAATCAAATGTGGACAGTATAACAGATGAATAAAAATAATAAATTTATAATGAGATGTAAACAAAAATATTAGAAGGATAATTAGATGAAATGGATTTGGATAACTTTTGATATTACTGGTAAAATTCACTGCATGAACTATTGCTGAGGAAAGAATGCGAACCAATAATTTAAAATTTTCGGTGAAAGTATTGTCGTGCAAATGAAGATAGAAAAATGTGTTCCTATGACGATTTTATGAAATAAGGGCAGAATTAAACCCAACTCTTGTTGTTACAAATGTCACAAACCTTAAGATTGATTGTCAATTCTGAACTTTCTAACTAAGCCTAACAAAATTCATTCATTTAGTAAGCCATTTAGATAAAACCACGAACAAAGTTTTCAATACGGTTTCATTCATTTCAACACACTCTACATTCTAAATTTGTGCCTCGGAGCATCAAAATTTCAAAGCATATGATGATTATTATCTAATTCCCTAATACTCTATTAAATTTATATGTTAATCGTCCATAAATTTAATTCATAAAAATCAAGCATAATAAAATACAGTCATGCAAGCCATAAAATTAATTATTAGTTACCGGATATTTTATATTCATAATTTTATCATTATTCATATGACATAAATCAAACAAAAATTCCAAAATTTACTTAAGAAAAACTACACAAATATAAATATCTACTCAACCCACAATGTAAACTAAACCAAAGCATAAAAATTTATGTAAATTTACCTGTTTTATTTTAGTAAATATGTATCTGTCGGTTATTTTATTTGTATGGTTTTTCAACTTTAACGAATTATTTTATTATTTGTATGGAATTTCCAAGTGATTTAAAAAACACAAAAAAAAATCTAAGCACGAATTTTTATGAAAAATATGTTTTATAAATATTTTCTAAAAAAAAAAATCACTGAATTTTTTATTATTTATTTATTTATTAAATTACATTTCAACATTTTCAAAAAATTCTTATTTATGTAAACAAATCAATCAAGATTTTCACTTTTGTTTCTGGTGCGCTCTAGCAAATATTAAAATTGAAAATCCTTAAAAAACTTTTAACGTTCTATCGTCATAAAGAGAAAAATTGAAAGAAAGTTTAAAACTTTTTTAGAAATATACCAAAAATTAAACTAAATAAAAAGTGAATTTATTTGAAAATATAGTAAATATGTAAACAAATAAAAGCCGGAATGAAGTAAAAGAAGAAAAAAAAAATACACGACTAAATTTGTCCCCCATTAAAAACTATAGCCAATATAGCCAAGTTGAAGTCAAAGATTCTTAAATTACTTTTACAGAAATTATACATGAATTCTCGTGGTTGGTTTTTATGTGCCAATAAATGAAACAAAACTTTTAAAAAAAATTAACTTTAAACTGGTTTTCTAATGGGATTTAGTAATAAATTTAATATTAGATACTTGATTCACTGGTTCATTTTCTTGGTTGTTAAATTTTTTTTTATAATGTTATGCAATTTATTCAGAAACATTGAAACATTTTGTGATGTTTCAGTGTAGTAAATTGTGTGCTGGCTAAATTACTTTCACTCTATTTTATAATTTTGTAAATATGTAATATGTAAAATTGGAATTTAAACTAATTTCAATGATCTAATGAAAAATATGAAATTTTTTGTTCTAAATTGTATGTTTAAACAAAACGTGATTTTTAGGTGATTCATGAATTCATGTTTATTGGAAAAAGAAAAATAGATTGAGTTCATGTTAAATAAAATTTTGTATTTATAATTTTAAATTTTAATTGATTATATTTACTTTTCAAAGTTCATAGAAACGAAAGTATTGTTATGCTTTTGACAGATATGATTTCTCATTCACTGAATTAATTTTGTCTAATGCCCCTATGAACAAGACAACATCTTAAAACGAACTTACATCAAACTTTAGAACAACTAGCGAAGTTTGATGTAAGTTCGATTTGACGTTTGATGTTTTGTGTGTCCTATAAATCATTTAACGAAACCTTGTATAAAAAAGGATGGTTTGAAAATTATATAGGGTGACAAATTAAAGTTGGAAAATTATTGTAATTACAAAGAGTTAGAACAACTTTTTTTTTTTAAATTAATTTTTCTTATATATTTACGAGTTTATTCTCACTTTTTATTAAAATATTTTGAAATAAAGTTATCAATAAATGACAAATATTTATATAATAAATTTGGATTCGGAAAGACTAAAATTGTTACATATTTTCATTTTTTATGTAACTCGATCACTAACTAATAGTAATTCAATCACTAATAGTAAAACGGAATTATTTAATATAAAAATTATATCTGCTTGTAATTTTCAGTACGAGGGAAGTCAACAAGTTTCCTGCAAATACGAGATTTTCGACTTACTAGGTAGCCAGTACCCTTAAATACAATCATGAAAGTGGAACCAGTGCGGTATATACAAGGTTCTTCCGCTACTATAACCTAATCGAACCATATCTTCTAACCGGTACCACTTCACGTTCATGGTATACTATGAAACGCGAAGATTAATAACCATCGTATCATAGAACATTTTTTAATTTATCGCGAATTATGCTAATATAAAGAAGCGTCTATTTCTATTCTACGCTTTGATGCTATGGAATTCTTGTAATAAAAGCTTTATCAAATTTTCAAAGTTTCAATTAAACAATATAAAAGATTTAATTGAAAATAATCTGTTTTTTTTTTTATGATAATGTTAAGTGTATGTTTAAATCAATCTCTGCCACAAAATTTTTAACAACATTTTCTTTTAATTTTCCAGTTTCAAAATAACTACATAATAAATTATTTTTCAACATTTCCGAAATATTTGGAATAAAACTATAAATATCTCAGCTCAGTCTTACGATTTTCTTTAGATTTAATTTTATTGTAATTTTCATTATTGCAATTCAGCATTAAATCGTTAAATTATTCTGCACCATTATTGAAAATAACATTAATAAATCAGAAGAAAAAAACTGTAATTGAACAGAAATAACAAATTGCACCTAAACCACAAAATTCCTAAACTTTTCAACCATAACCTAAACCAAATTTCAAAAAACATTAGGCTATCTAAGTAGCTAGTAAGTTTAAGTACGTTATAGAAGGAGAATCATTAAAATTTAGTTAGTAGAATGCATTTTATTATTATTAATTTTGCTATTGTTATAAAAATCTATTATAAATGAAAATGCACTGTTTTACCGTAATTATTTGTTAATAACAAAAATGAAAATTGCAAACTGGAAAATTTATTGCAAAAAAAAGTTTTTAAAATAAAAATTAATATTACAAAATTTTATATTTGTAACTTTAATTGTAAAGGGTGATTCAAAGGGTTAGTTAATGAATACCATAACGTTTCTCATTCTTTAACTCTGGTATAGTTTTGGGGTCATTGTCATACATCTTTTGCTTAACATGACCGCATGACCCCACAAAAAGAAATCGGAAGGAGTGATATAACCACGATCTTGGTCGCCAATTATAGATTTCGAATACATGAATATGCAAATCTTATACGTGGTGTTGTAAAAAAGATTAAATTGCTGGAAACGATGACGTACGGTGCTTCACAGATCACAGATTATACTGTCACTTGAATACTGTCAGTAACTATTGTGATATTCTTAAGTGATTGGCCACTACGAAGACGTAATGGTCTTTGCACATTCAACACGGATCCGGTTCGCTGAATTTTTTCATTAACTTTTTAACTATGACACGAGATGGATGGTCATTCATTTGTATCACCCTATATAACAAAACTGTTTACAAATTTTTATATTTGTATAATGTATGTAAAAACATTTACATACATATTTATAATAAATACAGTATAATTGCAAAAAAAAATAATTGAAAGTTTTACTAATTACATAATTGGGTTAATTTTTAAGAGCTTCCATAACATAAATTCATCTTAACAGCTGAGTTCAATTATACATAAGAATACTTCAATTGTTTACATAAGTTGAATAATTTTAAAGTGCCAACAAAACTGGATTGAAATTATTAATCTTCTGAGTTTTTAAATTATTTTATAATTTCTTTTAAAAAAAAATTTCCTTTCTTAAAAATCTGAAGATATTCAAGTCTGTACGACCTACGCTCCATGCCATGTAGAACAAACTCATTTTATTTGTGGCCCACAGTAATATTTCACAGAAATAGGTCATGTGAGACCCAACTACATTCAACAGAGAACATCTAGTAATACATATTGCTGTAATTAGAAATGACCCTTCCGTACAATCCTGAATTAGGTTTATGTTTAGAAACTTCGATGAAAAAATTGAAAATTACATGCAAATAATATATCAAAAAAATGTTATTTAAAGTTTGAACTGTTTTTTGAAACTTTCAGTTTTATGATATCAATTTCTTTTTCATGCGACTTTTTACATAAATATTTTTGAGAAATTAGCTCGTCCTGATGGTATTTCATTTGGTCCAGTTATTTAAATGTGTTTTTAAAATTTACATAAAATCGTTACAGAAAATATCATGTCGAAATCCAAATTTCTAATTTTAACTAAATGCAATTTATTTTTCAAAAATTACTTTAATATGTATTACATTACTAAATTATATTACCACAAAATTTACAACTGTTCTGTTCATTTACATAAAAATTGTAGTAGTCCTCTACACTCTACATCAAAATAACTTCCTATTCACCATAAAATATTCCAACTGTTCCAACTTATTATAAAAAAAAAAAAAATCATTTAATTTAATGTTCGGTAGTAATAAAAGTCTCGTCATTTAATGAAACTAATAAAATAAAAAAAAAAACAGAAACGAACTTTATCTGACCCCATCTGAAAAAAACATTATTTAGAAAACCAACATTAAATATGAAATTCTTTATTTTTTTTCTGACCATTAAATTTAATATTAGACAATTTCTTACATCTGGTATTTAAGAACCATTCCATTTCAACAAACCCCCATCCAAAACCGAAATTATTCGAAAAAGCATAGATGTAGAAACAGAAGAATATAAAAAATCATGTATTAGTGAAATATGTAATTAAGAAAAATGTTTTGGTTTTTGCGGAAAACTCAAACTATAAACAATGGACGTGACGTATTTTATTATGTATATTTAATTAAAAATGTTTTATTTTTTTGGTAAAAATTAGTCCTGGTTAATAAATATACGAATCATTATCACCTGATAGGGATGAACTTTATTTATTCCCCGGAACCGACAAAATATCAATTAGTTTCAGAAAAACAACATAATAATCATAAAAAATATTGCTGACAATAATTATTATTATGAAATAATTAATCAATAAGAAAAATGATATTAATATTTTTTGTATCAATGCTGTATAAAATAATTATGAACCGTAACGCTATAACGATATTATCAATATTTTTCCAAATTGTGCCAGAAATTATTCGTAATTACATTAGTATGTAAACGTAACATATTAAAATAATTGTTTTTATTACAATTTTATATTGCCCATACATTGTACATTGTACAACCAACTTGTTGTTAACTTGGTTTTAAATTTTCACTACACACATTTCAATTTGCTTTACAACCGACCATTTTTATTTTTTGTAAAAAAAAAACATCAACAAAACATTTTCTTTTGTTTTTTCATGATATGTGTCAAATGTCAAAAATATAAATCTTATAAAATTAGGCGAAAAATAATTATAATTTAATATTATTTAAATCAATAAAAAATACTGATAACATAAACAAATAAAAGCACATGTATTTTTTGACCTAAAACCTCAAGAAACGTCATTTTGGTTGTACAACTTCCCCATACACTATTACACTATAACTATACAACTTAGAACCATCAATCCACATTAATTTCTCAACAATCAAAATAGTTCTCAACGTGTTGTAAACCTATTCACAAACGATACAACTTGATTAAGTTGTCAACACGTTGATAAACATGTTGTATAATGTATGGCCAGCATTAGACTTTGCTGTAAGTTGCTTTTAGGGATGCCATAAACCACAATCTATATACAGAATTAGGTTAAAGAAAAATACGAATGTAAAATATATTTATAATTCATAGAACAGAATTTTAAGAGTAATATTTAATTTTTATTTTTGATGTAACGAAATCAATAACGTTACTCATTCTTTCCCATGTATCCCAGGACTGGATAAATATAATTAAAAAGAAAAACTACTAGAAAATATTTATATATTTATTGAACTTGGTATTCCTAATTAATTAACCATCAATAATTTCATTAATGATTTCACAATTTTTATATATAAGCTAATTCAGCTTTCAAAATGATTAAGGAAAAACATAAATTATTATTGTATAATTAGCACATATTTTAATTGAAAACAATTAAAAATATAGAAAATTAAAAGAAAATTTTCTTTTTTACCATATCAACATATAAAAGTTAAAAACTCTAGATAAAAAAAATTGTTTGTGTAACATTTTAATAATATAGTAAATTACTGGAAAATTTTTCAAATTCCATTTTAGAAGTTAAAATTTAAGTATTGATTAAAAAAAATTTCTTATACTACTTACTATTTATGTAGAAAACAAAAACAGTTTTTTTTATGTTGTCGTATTATAAATGAAACTAACGTAGAAGATCTGTGAAGATCAAAACCGTTTGGTAATTTTATTAAATAGCATTTTTTTTTCTAACTGGGTAGAATCACAAATTTGGTCATAAAAGTTAATGGTATATAAGAGCACATATGGGAAAATTTAATATCTTAACATATTACTATTTTGTTGTTGTTTTTTTGGGTTCAGATACGTTTGACCGGTTTTTTTTTATTTATTTTAGTTTTTTGGGTATATTTACCCATCACAATGTTTGGGTAAGGACAGAAAGATTTGTAAAAAATTTGGAACAGAAATTATTATTTAATGTAGTCGAAAATTTTAAAAAGATTTAATATTTTTTGTTTTTTATTTTATTTAAAGACATTTTTAAATTTATTATAATAAATAGCAAAGTCGTTTTTTTTAACTCGAATGATTTCAGCTTCAATTGTGTATAGGAACAGAAACACTGTTTTCGATAAGATTCATTCTATGCAAGTTTGAGATTAAATTTAAATAAAATTACTAGAAAATCTCTCATTAATTTTTAAATTTATACAACAATAAAATGATCGCATTACTGCAACATTTCGGCTACTTGTAATATTGCTTTCAATTGAATATTATAGTTGTATTACTCCTTCAAACCATCTCAATAAGGAAATACTTTACTACTATTGTCTCTATTGAATCTATTGCCTCTCCCTAGAATTATTAAAGCTTCTAGATAGTCCATTACCAGTTTTGATATAGGCATGAGTAATGACTTATTTGGTAATGGCTTTTAATGCCAATTGGCTTTTTGAGAATATGGTTAAAGTTTTGTTGATCCTACGTAAGTTTTCGTGTTTGCACATAATATATAAATCTAACCATATATCCTAAGATTCTTTCAAATACTCCATAACTTACTAATTCTGGAACTGATTTAATAAATCTATAGCTATTTCGACTACATTAAATTCACTGTAAACTTTTAGTCCAACAATATCCATAAAATTATCCACATAATATAAAATTCGATTAAATAAAAATCGATAAAATGATATCAGAAATTGTAAATTTTAAAATAAATAATTTTTAGCTTTCTTTTCAACAGAAATTACAATTTCTTATTACAATTTTTCACTGCTTAACAAAATATACTTTTGCTTCTTCTATTTCTATTTTGTTTTTGCTGCCCCTAATAAAAAAACATGGATTTAATATAACCTGATATCCACCCATTACCGCCCATGATTCATCCGTTATGGATAAAACAAGTACCAATAAATACCATAAAAAAAATTTTTTTTGTTAAACGATTTTCTTTTAGTTATTTCCGTAAATGTAATTTTGTCACCATTTATTCCATTTTTTTTATTTTTTTTTCACAACTATTTGTTCTTCATATTGTGAATTGTATCTATACATTTTTATATTCGTTTTAGATGGAAGTATAAACTAACTAATATGCGTCACCTGAAGAGAACGATGAGTGTTTTTTATTTAATATAACCTCAACCAATGTTCACTTAATGCCTTCACTATTGAAATTTAAATTACCATACTTGTCAATATTTATTTCATTCTGAAACATTAAAAAATATACTATAAAAGTTACGAAGAAAAAGCATTAAGTAAATTATATTTAGTTTCCATTTTTGAAAAAAGTTGTAATTACGAGGTGAATAGGATTAATTGTTAATATAATTAAGGGTTAATACCAGAAAATGTATTATGAAAAACATGGAAAAGTATGGTGTAAATTTATTACAGCATAATATCGTTAACCTTTGTCCATATCATTAATTTTCTAATAAAAAGCATATGTTTATATCTCATATCTTTTCGATTTAATTTAGAACAATTCTTTAAAAATGTAATTTCAAATCATGATATAAAGGAAAATGAAATATTCAATTTTTATCAACATTTTTATCAATTTATTACTTAATTTTAAAAAAAATATTTCTGGTCTACTCTACAATTACTTTAATTTTAGCTTAAATGTAATACATTTTAAAGTGTCAATTTAAATTACATTACAAAAATCGATTTTTTTTTATTCCATTTTTAATCTAACTTTTAATTTCCAATTTATCATAAAATTTATCATTAAATCTTAACACCATAATAAATTTAAATTACTTTTACATTAGATTATTTTATGTTTAACTATATTTTTTCAGATAATTTTCAAATTATCGGGTAATCTATAGCTAAGAAAATTTATAATTATTCATGTCATTAGAGCTATAAACTTAATTTATGATATATAAATCGATGAAGATGTAAAACCTCGTAAGTAACATGATCAAAAATATATAAAAGAATGAAAAAACATAATTACTACGTTTGTAACCTTATATTACAAATGATTACAAATTATATTACTTAATTATGTCTTTATAAATTTTGGACAGTATAGTTACAAAAATAAAAATTTTGGAAAAATTTCTACATAGGTGGAATTACCATAGGTTCACCGACGATATAACAATTATATTACTACTAATTACTAATTTATACATAAATTTACTATAGAACTGTACGTAATTTCCTATTTTTCTAAAACCTGTCAAATGAAACCATAAAAAATTCTTAATCTTTAATCAACTTCAACCGCCTACATGGAACCCATCATAAATCATATTTCACGTATGCTTCCGTAAAAAATGCTTATAATAAAAATGATCGAAAGATGACTTATATAATAATCATAAAAAGCAAAATAGTGAAAATTGTCAGGTTCAATGTTGCTGTTATTAACAAAATGAACTTTATTTTGTTTTTGTTGTTGTTATGATTTAAGAGATCATATTACAATGTCAGTCAGTAACACGTGAACTATTTTTAAAGCAAACTATAAAGAGATAGACAATAAAGAAAATCATTTTTCACTGTACTTAAAGTTATTGTCAGGTTTTTTTTGTTATTTACTTTTATTTTGTATTTTTGAAAATGTTTACATTAAACCTGTGGCGTACGGAAGTGGGGTTTATTGGGGGTTTATAACTTCCACGCCTATGATTTTACTAATTATGATTATTTATTAATTATTAAGAATTTAAGATAAATAACTCATACAAAAACCTGACATATTTTTTCTGAACTATCCCCCAACCCATAACTTCATTCTGTGTACGCCACTGCACTGAACTTATATAATATTATATCAAATTTTCATGTATTATGAAATATGATATTATAAAAGTGTTTTCGATGGTGAATAATCGTTATAAAAACCAATGCAAAAATGGAAAATTGTTTGGTTTTTGAACATAGAAAGAAATTAAATTAAACTATGTAATTATAGAATTGGTAATATGATTACGTGGTTATGTAATTATAGAGATAGATTTAAATAAATTATATAGTAATAATAATAAAATTTCAATTTTTATATATAAATAGAAAATAATTTAATTTAAATTTAGCGGGAAATATTTATTAAAATCTGAGAGATGAAAATCATAAAATGCAATTTAATTAGTTTTATATAAATTATTATATAATATTTTGTATATAGAAATTTAATCGGTTATGATAAATTCAAACTTTTTGATCTATTATTTATTTAATATATTTATGAGAATTCAAATTGTGAATGATTTTCTAATGTTAAATAAATATTTAATTAGAAACTGTTCATGTAAATATAAAAATATTATTATTAATATTGTAATAAATTGAAATTGAATTATTTATAACAGATTTAAAATAGTTGTACTTAGGAATTTCAATAAATATTAATTAAATAATGAATATCCAATTATATTTTAAATATTACATTAATTTTCAAATGTACACCAAATGGTGAATATATAATTTATGATGGCTATATATTAGTTAATACTAGCACTAACATAGTTAATCAATCCTACCGAACCGAATTGTAATGTTCCTGAAAGTGTTGACCAATATCTAATGAATGTAACTCTATTGATACAAAATTATGATAATCAATTAATTTGTGCTTAACATTGCGGATTAATTTAATGAGTTTGTATACATTAAGTAATTATAATGTATTCCGTTCTCATTTCTAGTTATAGTCCATTTTCGGGGACGGTTTTAGCAGTATATTTTGGTACAATATATTTAGATCAATAACTTTAGAATGGATCAATGGAGTTGTATAGTTCATTTGTCATTAGATTGACAATTAAATGGACTTTAAAACGACATAATAAAATATTTCGGATATCTACATTATAAAAAACTTATTTCACTTATGGAGCAACAATTTTCAGCAACAAGATATTTTCAAAATTCAATTTTTCGGGCTTCTTAGTTTCAAAACAACGTAGAACTTAGAAATCAGTTATAAGTTGTTTTAAAGGACAGTTAAAATTACCAATGACACATAAACTATACTTCTCCATAAACCGATTCTGAAACTATGACACTACGTTTTTTTGCAGTACATAACTCTAAATGGAGACCGAGTCCGGGAAAGTGCACATACATTTTTTTCCTCCAAATAATACCACAAATAGCGTCGTAAATCGTCGCTCAACTATTTAGTATCCACCCTGTTTATATACATATATTCAATTTGAGTATCCGTATAAGATTTGAAAAGCTTTGAGTACCCATATAAGATTTACAAGGTGTTTGATAGAAATTGGCCATGTGGGAACTTAAAATATATAACAATCAATATCATTTTCATATAATCATCTTATACTAAAGTAACCTGAACTTCCAAACAATGACTTCGTTTATCAAACCAAATTTAGAATAAATTATCGTAAAATCGTAATTATTTTCTAAATTTGTCCATTTTATATTTGGCAATAATCAAAATCTATTGTAAAATCATTTAATTCAAGAAATTATTTTATAATAAATTGTTACTTGAAGGACAAACGAAAGTATGATAAAACAAAATCAATTTTACAATAAGACTTACATCAAAGTCCTTCAATTTAATGACACAAAATATTTTATTTTCCAATAAGTTAAAAGAAAATACACCGCCCCGGAAAAACGTATTTCAGAAAAAACAAAAATAGTAAAATACTACAAAAAATATTTACTTTTATACATAAATTTAATAAAAAAATTCAATATATCGAAGTCAAATTACAAAAACAAACTTTGCCCATCTAAGTACACCTTTAATATTTTATTTATTAAAAAACAAAATTTTTGTATTACATTTGCAGCACATAACTATAGACAAGATCTATGAGTAGAATAAAATGAAGAAGCATTAAATAACATTTCAAAAACAATAGTAATAGAACATATAAAACACTTCAGATTGTAATCAATTCACTGCAGGTAAAATAATATTTTTTAGCATATTTCCAGAAAACTTTGAAAACAAGCTAAATTTGTTTTACTTGTCCAACTATTACATTAGGTTTCATAAATTTTCGTAATATATTTCCACAATTTTTTGATCAATTGAAGATTTATGTACAAAAATGTTGTTTTAACAAACTCCTTTCTTTCTTCAATTAAATTTCGTATTTTATATCTAATTTATTCACTCTAACAATGTTTATAATAAACTTCTGTAACTCAAGGAGCATATATACATAAAAAAAAAACAATTCTTAAATAGATACACGATTTTTTTTTCTGTGCCCCCCTGAAACATAAATTGTATCTTAAAGATAGATTTAGAGACAATACAAGTAAAAAAAAAAACTATCAATAATATATTGTAATAACGTAACTATAGTAAATATTTTTTTGTAGATACTCAAGGCCATAATATTAAAATGCTGATGTTAGCTAGACTTTATTATTAAACTATTTTGTTGGTCTCTTTTTCTATTGCTGATGATGATTTTGATGATTATTATTTACTATTTTAAGAAAATTGAAGACATGTTGATGAGAAATCGAAATTTTTTTATTTTTTTGTTGATTTCAATACAATCAAAAATATTATGTTGTTGATAAATTATGTTTAACGAATACAATAGATAATTCAATACTAATCGAAATGAAATGTTCACTAAGTTTAACTAACAAAATAAAGTTTATTGAGAGTTTTCAATTATTTAATGAAATAAATAAAAAGAGGTAAATAAGATAATTGACTAAATTGGAAATAGTAATTAAAGTTATCAACAAATTAATTGAGATAGTAATTTAGAAAACAAATAGAAATAAAAAAAAAATTGATAATGAAAAGTTTTAGGTCATAATTTCTTTGTAATTTATTTGAATTTTTAATTAATTATCTTTTGGAAAAAATAAATAAATTGAAATTTACACAGCCTTAATTAATATTAAGGGCCTATTGAAAAAAAATAATGAACTTTTTCCAATGAATGAAAAAATTAACTTTTTTTCAATAGGGTTGAAATTATCTATGTTGATAGTTCTTTATGTAAATATTCAATATTCACAGTATATAAGGTCAAATCGTATTAAAACAATTAAAATCCAATATGAAAATATTCGATATATGAAAAGAACATTTCATAAAATAAGCGATATTTGTAATAGACAAGATCGTCCTTCTGAGCCTACAATAAGAAATTTAATGCAAAAAAGTTGAGTAAAAAAAATACCGACTTGTTGCTAAGGTAAAAGTATTGCAAAGCACACACGTTTATCGGTTTCACGACATTCCGAAAAATTAGACCTGTTCACAGTGCACACATTTTACTTTAAAGCCTTACAAGCTTTAATTGGTGCAAGAATTAAAACCACAAGATCATTCTCAAGGTAGATTGTATCCAAAGAAGATAGTGATTACTAATTTATTCAGAAAAAATAATAATTTTTTCTGAAAAAGCTCAATTTTAATTTGCATAGTTACAGTAACAAGCAAAATTGTCGTATTTGGGCTTCCGAACAAGAGTAGTTTTTGGGCAACAAATGGCATATATGGTGTCACTGTATTGTGTGCTCTATGAGCTGGAGGAATCATTGGTCCGTATTATTTCGAAAATTAGCCGTTCGGTACATAGACATGATAACAACTTTTTAATGGCCAATATTTGATGATATTTCAACAGGATGACATGCCGTACAACAAATGAAACATTAGATTTATTGAAAAATAGGATTGTTAGACTGTTTATTTCTCAACGCGGTTTATTTGTCACTAAGAACATGCAATTAAACACAATTAGACTATTTTTTGTGAGGCTATATGAAAATTCAGGTTTATAAGAATATTAACAATTCTCAAAAGCAAAACTAATATCTTGTGTTATTCATTCATGAGATAGATCCACAAATTATGCAGAAATGTAACTGAAAATTTCAGCAATGGACAAACCTCTACAAAAAATTTCTATCGTACAAAAAATTTTTTTAATATTCGAAAAAAAAACCCTGTACAAACAGAATATATATTAGCGTAGTTGAAATATGGCCTGGCCATAATCAGTTTATTACTATTATTGATTTATATCCTACCATTAGAGCCTATATTTTCGAATTATATTTATCTATATTTATAGATTTACTGACAAGTGACAAGTAAATTTTTAAAAAAATAATTTATTATGAATCTTTTAAAATTGAATTTGTAAATAAAAAAAATATATCTGATAATTTTTTGTTACATAAATTCATATATAAATAATAATTCAATAAATAAAATGAAAATTATATTTATTTTTTTGTGAAATTTTAATAAATCATAATTTTATACACGAAAGGACTTCATTGAAAATTCTTATCCTATCATTACTCGTGTATTAAAAATAGTAAATATAAATAAATAAAATAAATAAATAAAAATAATTTAAAAATGTAATAAATAAATCCAGTAATCATAAAAATAAATACATAAAATTTTTATTACACGGATTTTTTTTGGTTAATACTTTAAATATCACATTACAATTGCTCATAATTTTGAATAAAATTATTAATTTATGTAATAATGTAAATATATGTAATTATAGGGTAAAGCTTTATTTGAATTTGTAAATTATTATAAAGAGTTTCTGGTAAATTAAAATTCTATAAAATAAATAAACCATTTTAAATAGAATTGTTAATCCGAAGCAACTGGACTGTAGTAGCAGGACAGAAATTAAATATTCATTACGATTTTTGAACAGTTTCCTTATTATATTAAATTAATCATAAATATTCTAAATAAAATTTGATTTAATTAGCAAATAATAAACAGAGTCAAATTCAGCTATCATTATTCAAACAATTAAATCAAGTTTTGAAAGAGCTGTAGAACAATTACAATGTGTCAAAAAGTTATTCCATATTTCAGTGAATTTGATAAATATAAATATTGAAATATGGAAGGACTTTTTAAGGTGCAGACGCATTACAATCTATCAAAAAATCCTTCTATATATTTCAGCGCCAAATATTAGAATTAGTTTTCATTTTCATCAATACATTTCAATAAAAAAAACTAAATGTAAACAAATTCAAAACGCCTAAAGCTATGTATATATTTGAGTTCCTAAATATATGTAATTAATTTAAATTACTTTTTATCCCTAAAATATGCAAACTGAAGGTAAATATTAATTAACTGATATAAAATTTAAATTGCCATTTTATCTAATTATTTAAAAACATTAATATCCGATAGAAAATATAAATTTTTCAAAATTTATTATATAATTATAAAAACTTTTATATTATTTACTGAAGTGAACCAAAAAAAAAGAATTTATCTACAAATAGCATAAATTAATGAGTTTTTCAATTCATTTTTGTTTTTATTTATCAACTTTTTACAAATATGAAACTTTATCAGAAAACCTAGCAATAATTAATTAAAAAACTTATTTAGTTTTTCATAACTAAAATAATATTATATATTAAATAAATTAAAATTATCATATTTTATTTAACTTACAATTAAAAATGATATAATTTTCATCTAACAAATTTTACTATGAAAAGTTAAATTTACCTGAAAAGAAAGAAAAAAAAATTATATAATTAATGAAAATATAAATTAAAGGAAATGAAGGATTTTTTTTTTATTATTATTACTAATTGAACTTTTTGCATAATTAAAAGTTATTATAAATTTTAATTAATATACAATTAAATAAACAATTTCATGAAATTGCTTAATATAATAATTGAAAAACGCTTTTAAAAGATACAGAAATTATACATTAATTTTTAATTGCTATTCAATTAATTTGATAAATTTAATGATTTAGTAGATTTTTAAATATATTTCCGTAATAAATTTTTATTTGTAGAATTATTGTGCAAGAAAATTTCAATGAAAATTCAATATATATTTTTTTTTATGGAAAATTACAAAATTAATTAGTACTTAATTTTTATAAAAAAAAAAAATTAAATGAAATTCTTTCATAAATTTTATATGATTTCTATAAGATATAATTTAATTAGAAATGAGATAATTGCTACAATGAATGGATTGCTTCATCACAAAGCCATAAGTATTTCAGAAATTCATAAAATTATTTTCTATCATCTCTTCAATATTATCGGACCGCCGTAGCATCAGACAGTCAAACTGGTAGTGAGTGGTATCACCCGATATTAGAGATTTTCTGAGGTAAAACAAGTTTTTTGTTATTCAACCCTCTAAGTTACTATATCCATCCACATAATCACAGATAGTAAACATTCGATTTTTTTAATATTCTTCTTAGGCCATTTAATTTTGCATTTTAAAACTTAGATTTTGAAGCCGTAGTTTAGAAATTTGCTTATATAATTTAGGATTACTGGTTAGTTTAAGCTTTGTTAGTAATTTTTTATGGTGTAATTATTAAAATGCCAATTTAATTAGTAAAAGAAAAATTAAAAAACAATTTTTATAATTTAGACAATATGGCAAAATTTGTGAAAGGATTTGGCTCTATCCTTATAAGCTGCACTTAGTACAAGAATTAAAACCGCAACGCAAGGTTATTCTCAATGCCGGCAATTTTCAAATTGGATCAATTTCAGATCGGGTACTTTTTCCTGATGAAAATCAATTTCGTTTGAAAAGAAGCCTAATTATCGCATTTGGGCTTCTGAACAATGGCAGTTGTTGAGGAACCATTACATGCATATATTGTCACTGTATGCTGTATGGTGTTGTCTATATGCTGGAGACATAATTGATCCGTATTATATAGCTGGTGCTGTTGTTACTATCAATGTTGTTCGGTACAGAGACGTGATAATCAATTTTTTATTGCAAATATTTACTACCCAATAATCCTAAAACAGAATCGTTTAAATCAATTTCCAAATTATTTTTATATTTTATACAACTGACATAGCTAAATCTTCAAATTATATACAAATCTATTTTTGATCTACTACGGTATTAGTATATTACGATTTTATTCAATTTTCAATTCCCTTTCAAATAGTAATACAAAAATTAGCTGCCAAAAACAAAACCACAGACAAAACCAAAAAAAAAAATGGAATTTATCTGCAACTCATAAATATATAAAACATAAAAAATAATAAAAACAATTTTTATTTTTATTTTTTAAATTCTGATCTAAGGAAAATTTTTATTTTCGATTTATTTTTTTTAAAACTAAACGTGTACATATATCCTTAAATAATTTATATGCAAACCGATAAGAACTTTTCATTTCGGTATATTTAATCTGCATAAATTCAAAATACAAAATTCTTTTTATAACTAACACAATATAATAATATTATCCTTGTATATATGTCTCGAAGGACATTTTTCCTTTCGCACACTATACTGAAACTGACTCTCTATATCTCCGGAAAAAAAAAATCCTTTTTGTGGTTTTTATTCAAAATAATATTCAAAACCAAAAAAAAAAAAAAAAAAATTAAATCGTTTTCTCATTTTTATAAGTTTTAGCTTTGAACTTTAATACGCAAGGAAATAAAATCCCTGGTTTTGGTATATGACAAAAACGTTATAGAAACGTATCTTCATAATTTTTTTTGCAATTTTTTTTTTTATATTTGACAGGATTATAGGAATATGTATTTTTATATTATAAGGTAAAAATGAAATTGATTCAAATTTTTGGTTTTAAGCTTTCAATCGGATTTAATTCAATTTTAATATGAATTTATAGTTCAAATATCGAAATTTTCAATCAATTTTATTTTTTTTACATATAAATAGAGACGTAATAGGATTAAATATAAATTATCATATTTATTATGTTACTAGCAAATATAAATATGAAGTTTTGTGATTGAAATAGCTCATAACAAATTTTCTATATACGTTTTCGAGAGTGGAAATTACAAAAATACAAATAACAAGTACAGTAATATGTGAAATATTTCATGGTAATTGAATAACCAATATTTGAATTAAATTTTCCAAACAGATTACGTTCCATTCGTGATCTGAAGGCTGGTAAGTTCAGTGAGTTTCTATTAAAATTTTCCGAATTAATACATTTTTAATTACCTAAATATATGAAATTTTATGTAAATTCCTGAAATGATACAATCCTTAAAAAAATGTTTGAAGGAAGAGTGGAAAATAATTTACAATTTACATAACATAAATTATATTTTGAATATTCCGAGTGGTTAATTATTTAAGAGTGTTTTATGTTTAAGTGCAACCTATTGCATTAATGTATAAATTACATAATTTTAATGGATTGTTAGTGTATCGAACTATTAGTTTAATAGATAACTTTGAGATCCTTTTGACTAAGTTTTTATTGAGGAATTGTTCGTCTGTACAATTGAACGACTATGCAATGAACCGAAAGTACAATTGAACGACAGTAAATATACCGATTGTTTTTATTCATATTTAGAATACTTCTCGATTGTTTAGCATTGAGGTTACTCCAGAACAGCTTTTGTGTGACCTACACAATTAACGGAAAGTAAATAAATTGTATTTAATCACAAATGAGTGAATTCATGAATTCAATTGTAAAATAGTAAATATAATAATACTAAGATAGTTAATACATTATTCTATATAATAAAGCAATCATAATTATTTAATCAATTAAATTATTCATCAAAAATATAAAATTATGAAAATTCTTATTAATAACTTTATTAAAGAAGAAATATAATTTATCAATTATCATTTAGCAAAGATTATTTCTAATAAATATGATAAAATTTATATACCTCCGCACCTTTAAACTTTGCATTTGTACATCAAAATTTACAGAACAATTTCAAATTCTAAAGTGGGAAGCAAAAATTATAATTTTAGAATAACCTTACCGATCGCTAATAAATAAACATTCAATCAATTAATCACGAGTTACTGCTGAACAATTATTATAATATTTATGTTGTCATTTTCTGACTATATTACAGCATTTGCATTCCAAATAGCATCAAACACAACATGAAAAACACGATTACTCAACAGCATTTATCAGAAAAAAATATTCAACCATTAACAATTTAACAAAATTGACAAATTCATTGACTAAAACACTTTGGTAAAATTATATTGAAATTACTTAAAAAAATGAAATTTATATAGAAATTATTAAGAAAATTGTATGATTTGTAAAATATTTCTGTATCATTACAAGTTTTGGTTAAATAAATTGAAGTTTGTAGGCGTTTTTTTAGGGTGTAAGATTGATATCTTATATAAATTTATAGATATACAAAATTTATGTATGATTTATGTTTATTTATGCATTTTATTTTATTCTTTGATGCCTATAACACTTTACAAATTGATGTAAAATTTCGTATAGCTTTTAAGTATTTTTCATTATATATAAAAGAAAGTTCAACATCAATGTGAGTAGAAATACAATAATTAGAAGTCTTTGAAAATGCAATAATAATATGATTAATATAATGTTTGATTAAATACACAATTTCACACTAAATTGATTTCTTTACCGTGTTTCGTTATATACCATGCCCTTTAATGAAAATTGACTAATAAAGATCGTACAATTATCTATAAATTTCGTACTAGTTTCAGTCAGCAAACTTGTTAAGGCGAATGAATCAACTGTTAAGTCTCAAAAATTGTATCCCACAAATTTATCGAAAACAGAATACATTAAGTGGCCGAATATATAACTAATCGATGGGAAATCAAAAAAAAAACTCATGAAATACTTTACCCGGTAAGTATGAATTCACTCAATTGTGATTAAATACGATAGATTTACTTTCGTTAATTCGGTTAATTGTGTACTTCTGGAGATAATTGCTAAACAATCGAGAAGTATTCTAAATATGATCAATCTTATGCTCAGACTGTATCCACATGAATAGTTACGGGTTATTTACTCTTACGTAAACATGCCGTGCAACTAATACTGACAATGGAAACTGCTTGTAGAGACTATGCTGAGGATGACGAGACAATTGAACATATTTTGTGTCACTGTCCGTCTCTATGTAATTAAAGCCTGCTAACTTGATAAACTTTATAAAAGAAGTGGGACGGTACGATTCGTGGTGAAAGTGGGTAACATTTCGTAAGGTGGTACAACGGACCGTATGGTATAGGTACAAGATTTGGCCGCTCCCATTTTGTAGTCGGTTATATGCGGTACATTTACTGTCATTTAATTGTACTTTCGGTTCAATGTATAGTCGGTTAATTGTACATAACTATTGTGATATTGTAGAATTCGGTCATTTGTTCATTCGTTCAATTGTTTTCGGTCCCTACTTAATATGTTATTCACTTCTGAGCAAAAACAGTACATAATAAAATAAGATTGTTAAGATAATTCTACCTTACTCACGTAATTTATATTCAGTAAATATTCCGATTTCTTTAACACTTCACAATCTTCCTAACCTTTCATTTCGTATGTTACCAATTTATTCAGGTATATATGGAAATATAACATTATACCCTAATTTATCCCATTAAATAGCTTCATGTAAATTGCATAAAAAGATCGAGGTCTAATACAATAAAGATTGTGGTAAAAACCTATTATCACGTAACTAAAACCTTACATTTATATTTTCAAATACATAAATGCAACTCCTTTAAATAACACACATCCTTAACATTAAAAGTGTACTTATATTTGAAAAATTTTCACCTAAAGTACAATAATTATGAAATATCTTTTATATTCTGTACACTTGCTATATTCGTCGACCACTCATTTAAGAACCATTGTAATGAAATTTATAATGAAAATCCTTAGATGTCATACAAAAATAAAATCATATACAGAAAATTTCTATGGAATTTTTGTGCACATTCAGCAGAGCTAAAAATAATTATATTATTTATGTTATATAAAGAGTAAAGGAAGAACTTGAAAATCATCCTTGCATGATACCTGAAAGAAAAACTAATATCTTTAGTTATTATCTTTTGCAGCACCTTTTAAATTGTGTCTGTTATTATATGAGACTGAAACAAGCAAAAAATTATTAGATACAAAATTTCATTTTTTTTTTAGTTTATGATAGAGAATCGACCGATAAATTTTTTTTCAGAAAATTACGATAATTATGAAAAATGATTAAAATTCGAAACAGGATCTTTATACTGGAGTTACACTGAATGTACGCAACAGCGTCAACGCAACATTAACAATGGCGTTATTGGGACTAGCATTGATTTTAATCAGTTGATTTTAATCAGATGTTTTATACTATAAAAACAATTGTGAATAATTATGCTTCAGACAGCGAGTTTGTCAGCCTTCATATATTTCTATATAATCGAACCTTCAATAGACTTTCTCAAAGGCGAAACGGTCTATGAGATTATTGCTCAATGAATCAATTTCAATTGTCAAATTTTAAATGAAGACATGAGATAATTTATCTAAATAAAATTATAAAATTTCTGCGAGTTTTCGTCGAGTTTATCTACTTTTATCTACATTTTTAAATAGGCTGTAAATTTTTTTAATATTGCGTTGTAACGCGTTGCCGTTGCGTATGCTGAGAGTAACTGGAAGATTAAAATATGTGTTATAGAAATTTTCTGAAATTGTATGTGAATAATTCTTTAAAAAAAAACACTTTAAATAAATATTTTAGTAGAAAATTTAATTTATAAAATTTTACTATTATCAATAAAATTAGAGAAAATTTTTCTTCTTAGTCGTAAATTATAATTTCCTATAATAATATAGAAAAGTTTTAAGTGTAAATTGCATGTTAACTCAATTTTTATTACAATGCTAAAATGCAATTTTATATCATTTTTATTATTATCATATTATTTTTAATGATACCAAAATATTTCTAAATTCTTTCATAAAAATACCACCATTTTTCAAAAAAAATATTATCGTAAAAAAGTCTAATTGGAAAATTCCTTATTTCATAATATAATATAAAAAGAAAAATTTTATGTATAAATAAAATTTTTGAAATTATCCTTGAATTTATTATTTCCTCTACGGTTTTTCCAACATAATCTCAATCTCAACGGTATTATAAAAAATATGAATGCTTAAACTTAAAGTTTATATATAAAATATGTAAAGGGATTCGTCATATTAGAAATATTTTCACAAAAATAATTTTAAAACAAAGAAAATAGATGACAAAAAATTAAACAGGAAATTAAATTTGAAAACATATTTATATTAGTCAATAATAATAACAACTGTCCGACATTTTTTTCAATTAATTACGTATGTCCCTTTTAGATATTTTCAATAGTAAACATACGAAATTATGTAAATAACAAAAACAAAGCAGTAAAATTAATTGCTTTTATATATTTCATTTATAAATTTGATAAAGCCAATAAAAATATATGTTAATATATTATCCAAATTTGGACCCTCCATTCTCTACATATACATAAATATATAGTCAAATTGTAAACGCCATTGTGTCAAAAAAAATCTAGGTGAACACAGGGTCCATAAATGGTTGTGAGTCACATTTAAATAATTTTGTAAACTTCTAATCAACAATAAGAAAATTGAACAAAGTAAAATGTTTTATATTCAAATTATTTTATAGCATATTTTATAACTATATCAAAATATTTTCATAAAATACTCTTTATTATTTTGATTGTCAGGCGGTGTTCATTTTAGTATTTTAATAACTAAATTTCAGATTAGTATCAAAATTTCAAAGATTAATTTAATGATTTGATAGAAAATAATATAAAACTTAGTCCTACAACGTACTGGTAGTAATACTCAGTAATCTATGCGGCATTTAGTCAACGTGTTTTATTTATATGGTTGGAAACTATATATAGAATAAGAAGTTACTGGAAGCTTACTAACTATTTTTTCAATACAAATTGGATAAACCACTAAATTACTAAACGAAATGCCAATTATATAATAAGAAAAATTTGAAATTCGTTTTATGACATTGCAAAGAAATTCGGTCAATCAGTTTGAAATTATAAAAAATAATTTTAATTTAAAATATTCAAACACTTTCGGTTACATTATCTGAAATCTATTTAGCAAACTACGTTTTCTCTAAAAAAAAAATTCATATAATTTGCATAAAATGGAGAAGGAATCTGTTGATGGAAGCAGTTTAGGCAAGAACCCATTTTGTAATGGGAATAAGCGTTTACTGAGATTGTTGTTGGTTTGTTATTTTTAATATTTTATACAATCCTTAAAATTAGAAGCTGCCTTACGCCTAGTTAGCTACCACCTACTAGATCGCTGTGGGGTAGTTCTTGCCTAAATAAATTCCTTTTCCATTGCAAATTCAAAACTTGACTTTTCTTGTTATAGAATTGACATTATGAAAAATGGCGTGGTAAAATTAACTCTTTTTGAACTGCCAACTATAGAATTTGACAGTTTGGGGTAGTAAATGAAGGAAACAATAATATAGCCTGAAAAGTTTGATATTTATATTTACTTTTAGCGACGCTTCAATTGATACTTATTTAAATACAAATTTTAGTTTTAATATAAACACTTATCCTCACACGAGATAGGGGTTATAGCTTTGAGTATATGGCGATATGCTCTTAGGTATATGACAAGTTTATAATAACAATTAGAAAATATTTTTCAAGAAAGTTCTAACATAACCAACAATTTCTTCATACTTAGTTGGACTATACTCGAAATTTTTTGATTAGTAATTCAATTTCCAAATATGAAATTTTAACCAAATTAACAATAGATTTTTAATATATAAAATATAACAAATATAGAAACATTCGTAAATTATGTTTTACAAATTTTACATAAAAATATATTTGACTATTGAAAATTTGTAGTTACATACTAAAAATTTATTCATTGTTTAACTTAATGCGCGCACTTGTTTTAAAAATAATAAATAATTGCACATTATAGAAAAACGTCACTTTTTTTCTTTTTTGCAATGTTTCCGCAATTTTCTACCTCATAGATATTTATGTATTTATTTATGCGGAACAGAACGGTTGTTGTTTCTCTATTAAAAAAAAACAGAAAGATCAAAAGGCAAAAAGCAAAATCCATTGATATTTATGTGCACATTTCATCGTGACCTGAAACAATTATCCTTTGTTTTTAATGCAAAACATATTTACATACAAATTACATTAAACTCATACTAACATAAAACGCATATTTTACGTGTTGACATATACACCCACAAAAACATTATATAGTAAATTTAAATGTTGGGAAATTTTTGTGATCTTGTCAATTTTATTTAAGGTGGTCAGTTAAATTTATATGTAATTTATATATGGATACAGTATAGTACAGTTAAAATGAACAATTATGTAATGAAGAAGATAAAAATTAATATTCAAGGTTTCAGGAAGAATATTCTCGGTATAGTATTGTAAAGAACTCTTAAACTGGATAAAACGTTGATTACCAAAATACTTGATTACTGTGTATTCCAACCGTCAACCTCAAAATGAAGGCTGACGATGTTCAACCTCAGAATCAAGCCTGATGATTTTCTAATGAAATTAAAGTCTTAGTTGATTGGTTGGTTTGAAAAGAGGGAAGGGTAACAAAACTCTTCGCCGTACTTAATTTATGTAAAGAATAAAAGTGATATAATATATATTTCAAGTTGTTCCATGGTTTACATACAATTCTTTGTATATTGTTCCTTCCTAACGACATTTTCACAACTTCAATGCTGTTCTTTCAGTCGTCCTTACTTTCATTCACTTTTAAGTCGCTGTACTTTTTCGTTACTCTGCCAACCAAACCATACCGTGAAAGTGTTCAAACTATATCGTGAATTTTATCGTATTTTCAATTGGCTTGTCATATTCTATTTTTCGAAGTTCAACTGTATTTAATTTTCGATTTTCTTTGGAGTTTGGAGTTTGGTTTGTTGTAATTGTAATAATAATTGACGAATGATTTTTTTTTGTGTTTGATTTTTGTTGTCATGTTGAATTTTCAGTAAATTTTCCAAACAAATTTTTTTTTATTTTAACGTTGACTTAAATCTCATTTATGGAATGCTGTTTTTCTTTATATTGTTTACGCGCGCACATTTGATGAACCGAAACACTACAAATATCAATTTTATAAACAGAAATATAAAATTTATTATAATAGAGCCAGGTGCGCAAATATAAAATAAAAAAGTTCATTTTATTGAAGTTATTAAAGATACAAAATATCCAAATGAATTGTAAATTTTTTCAACTGGCTTATTTTGGTTATAGGGTGATTTATTTTTTAATTGAGTATGGGTATAAATATAAATTGCAGCATATAATTTTCAGGAAGTTATAAAAACTTTTTATCAAAATTAACATCCTGTTAATTTCATTTCAAACGAAAAATGTCCTCGTTCTATATAATTTATAAACCAATATTTACTAATAATTTTCAGAATATTTTCGATATGATAATTGGCAGTCTGAAAATCAAAAACTAGAGATAAATTGTACTTACACAGTTCACAAGTTTCTAATGTAAAACAATTATAAAAGCAGACTTTATGTTTCAATTATACTGAAAATATTACTGAGAAAGTTAAAATTTTATATATTCATTAATCCTCCAAAGACCCTCTGTCTCTGTCTACAAAATGCATCGATTTGTGCAAGACTTTTTAAATTGTACACAATATTTCGTAACTGCAATGATAATTTAACAGAATGACTACATTTATATCAATAATATAAAAAAAATGTTCAGCAAACGTCAATATCATTTCTTAGAAAATTCAATTGGCAATATTAAGTATTAGGTTTTCAATTGGAATTTTCTATGGGATTTTATATTCAATTCACCATCATCATTATTATTTTTTATATATATAAGTAACTATTAAAAGAAATTATAAATACACAAAGATTATATTTTCATGAGTAAATTATCTACTATATAATAATAAAATTGTTAGTTAGTATATACTAGAAAAACTATAAACCCAGAGGCTAAACACGACAAAATAATTTTATTTTATAAGATTACTTCATCGAATAATTATAAAGCGCAAAGTTTTTAGTAAATTGAAATATAAAAATGAAATATAGAAATAATAATAATTATTTTGCCTTAAGTATTTAGTATGGACTAAATAATTGGCCTTTGCACAGGTCACTGCTCGCTGGAGGTATCACTTGAACAAGATCGAAAAGTGTGACTGTCGGTTCTGTTCGGATGATGAAGAAACTGCGGAACATATCCTTAATGGACTAAATAATTGGCCTTTGCACAGGTCACTGCTCGCTGATGTATGACTTGAACAAGATCGAAAAGTCTGCAATTAGAGATTGATGAAGAAACTGCGGAATATATCCTATCTAAATGAGAGGTTATAGTGCAAAATATGCTAACACATTCCTCACGAAATCAGGGGTCTAGTCTGCAGTAAGACTCTGAGCTTCTACAGAAACCTGGCTAACATTCTTCACGAAATCAGGGGTCTAGTCTGCAGTAAAACTCTGAGCTTCTACAGAAGCCTGGGTAAACTTACCTAATATTAGTATACGTACATTAGATCTATTTAGGTTGCTGTCTAGGAAGGCGAAGATTCGTACTTCTGCGTCGACCCCATATTTATCAAATCCGATGTTGTATGGACTTTTCATATAATTGTATAGTTGAGTTTTTTTTTTAAATATCTCTAGGACTATTGACCTTTCTATTAAATTTTATATAAATCTCATTTATTAAATATTCTAATTTATAAATTCAACTTTTAAATTATGAAAATAAAAAATAAACTGAATTTTCATTACTAAACAAAATAAACCACACAAAAGGGCGATGTTCTCTTTAACTAACTTTCTTAAAAAAAAAAAATGTTGACGATGCGCTGCTGCGGCTGACAGAATTTCTATTGAAAATATTGTCTAAATGCATTTTTGCATAAATTTTATATTACTGTTTTACACATTAATAAATTAAAAGTAAAAGAAATAAAAAAAAACATTACGCTAATATCTATTATAGCATCCAGCACGTTCAGAACAAATTTTTGATTCCATCCGTTTTAGAGTAGTATAGCACAAAAATATATATTCAATTTATATATAAACATACTAAATAGGGTGTCCTTATCAAGCATATTAGAATAGAATTGAAAATTTAAAGAAAATACCAACTGAATTGAGAATGCGAGACAACTTACCATGCAGATGTTATGGTTCTTACTATAAGAACGAACTGCAAGAAGCGTGATTTTGATTTCGGAGTTAGAAACCAATTCTAAAATTCAGTCAAAAAAGTAGCCAGTCACCACGACTGGCTAAAGTCGTAGTGGTAGAATGATATTAATTCTGCCCTAAGTGCATAAACCCCTGGCGGTTCCCATTTCCAATCCTATTTCTGAGTAATCACTAAATGTATAGTAACGTTTTTTTTTTGTGACAACAGTTTAAGTAAGTACGAAACTTACAATATAAGTTTATAATATAAGAACTGCTTGTATGATCCCAAAAATCATTCTTTGCGGTCATACAAACAAAAACTTCATGCGACTGTGCATGAGACTCATATTCATACGATTTTTAAAAATATTTACCAGATTGGATTATCTGAGCCTGTCATGCTATCATATCAGTTAGTTTCTGGACACACTGTACTCATACACGTATAAACTTTCTGACAAAATCTTATATTTTTAATTTTTATACATTATTTTCGAATCTATTTTATCCAACTTTGGTCATGCTAAAACTCACATGTCCAGAAAAAGACACAACTTCCAACCGACCATATTATAAATAAAAATTTAACAAAAAAAAACACAATCTTCCACCCATTTTAGCTGAGGGCGCACCAAAACAAAACTGTGCAATTCAAAATGATGATGGCAATGATATTGAATTGCACACGTAAAAAAAAATATTTACGGGTCGCGCACAGTTTTATTGCAGATGTTTTTGTGGTATCTATACAAAAAAAATAGCCTATTTTTATTTCATATAATCACATACGTTGAAAATATCATATATTTTTTTTTTTTTTTTAAATGGAAAATTATTATAATGAAAATTTGTTATGGACTTGAAAGAAAAAAAAACTGGAACTACTTACAGTTTAGGAACTATGGGCAAATATAGGATATTCAAAACTGTGTTTTAAACAAATAGGTTAGTTTTTTGAAAGATAACATAAATTTTGAATTTTATTTCATTTTCTATAATATTTTGTTGTTAATTTTCTTTTTCATTTTCTTTTTTTTTTTTGTTTAAAGATCATGTTTTGCCTATTGGGATTTATTAAAAAAATATTATTTATTTGATATTTTAGTTACATAAATTATAGATTATTTATTATATGCAGCGAGAAAAATCAACAATTTGTAAGGATATGACAGATATTGCTTAGGGTTTCTGTGATTAATTGAATATGGAAATTTATTAGAGAAATCTATTATGACCTAAATTGAAATTAATTGTAATTGTCAGAAGTATTTTATATTTGAATTATTGTTCCGACAGAGTTTGAGAAATTTGTTAAATTTTTATTTACAGATATTAATATTTAATAATTGTATGGTTATAATTGGGTCTTGACATCTGCTTCATCCTGTTGACATTAGTCCACTATTTGGTATATAGCTGTTTAAAATTCGGAATTATCTGATGATTAATTTTTGATGATACGTAAACTATTTAAATTGAATAATTAAGAATATAAGAATTAAGTGTACGATAAAACGTTATTAGATCTAATTACCTTTATAGTCCTTTTGAACATAATTTTTTTTATTTACAATATTTTGTATAAAAATAATCTGAACCCCCAGACATTAATTAATATAGAGATTAAGCTCATAAAATATGCAAATTACAATTTAACATATCAACAGCAAGCAGATTAGGTGCTAGAGCCAGTACAGTTCAGTAAAAATTAAAAGTATTTTTCAAAAATTTGATGAACAGTCTACAATTTCAGTGAAATTGATATACGAACATATTCTAAAGATTTCTACCACCAAACCAGATCCGTGCCTGAATTAGTGTGTGTCTTAAGCTACATAAACCTACACAATTCTGTTTTTCTTTATCTGTATATGGATTCCAACAAAAAGGCCCGACATCTTTTGGTAACTACTAACAAACAAACTAAAGGCTCTAGTCCTACTAAATTAACAGATGGACATAAATGAATCTTAAATAACTTCATCCGTACTAGAATTTACGAGAATTTGTTGTAGTTAAGCGGTGCTATAAAGCTACTTGGTGTCCTTTAGAATTTGTCTATGTATCATCACTAGAGCCGATTTCTCGGACAGTATTAAACATATTTTGCCTGATTATTACGAATTATTATAATCTTATCTAACATAAAAACATCACGACAGTAAAATTCGCTTTTTATTACTACGCTAATTCATCATACAACATTAATTCAACATTCGCCAGCAAACAAAATTTAATCTTCTTCAATAATTTATAAAAAAAGAAGTTAAATTACATAACTTTTATCATTAGTTTTCATTACGTAAATAATATAATTTAAAAAATAGTAGAACAATAATTTATAACTTATCGAAAAAATCATTGCTTCAGATAACCTCAAAAAATTAAGATAACCTCAAAAATAAAAGTTCAAATATTCAACAATTTAAGAATTTTATATAATAATCAATATTATTCTATCTAATATAATTATTTTATGATCAATTTTAATTAAAACTTTTAATATAATAATATTCCCCAAAAAGTAAAGAAATATTAAATATAATAATTAAACATTTTTTTCCATCACTAAATACATTAATTATATTCACTTTTATAGAAAACTTTTATTGAAAAATAATATATTAATATAAATATTAATAAAATTCTCCATAATATTTAGTTATTAAAATCCTAAACCTTAAATCTAATTAATAATAATAATTATATTTATACAACAAAAAAAAAAAACCTCATATTAATAATAAATACGTACTTCATTTAAGGATCATTTGTATATTTGTATGTATGAATATTATGTTAAAACATATATACATATATTAAGTATAAATCGTTCTCATGAGATATAATTTTATATAATAATTTATCATGAAAAGTTTTTCACAAATTTTTTTTTTTATCTTTGCCTGTAGATTTGCGGTTATATTTATATTGTTATGTCCTTTATTTCTATTTGTGAAATACAAAAAAAAATCTGTTTTGTTTGAAGCCGACAACAGCTGCTAAAGTTTTGCTCATTAGTGCCCATTAATATTATTGAACTTACGAGGTATATAAATATATATGTATGTATATGAATTTCATAAATATTAGGTGATTAAACTAATTGAGAATAAAATTCATTAATATAAAGAATGAGAAGACAAAGTTTTCACTAATATAAGAAAATTGGGAGTTTGTTTAAAACATTACGAAATTATAATGTTACGAAATTATAAGCCTTTTCTAAATTGAAGTAATTTTTCAGTATTATAGCTTTATATCAGCATCGTCTCATCGTCTGAGTCTGTTGAGTATTTTGAACCAATAAGAGCCCTGACAAATTAATACAGTTTAGTAAGTAGTGATTAAGTCAATTTGTGATTGTTGTAGTGTGAATTTGAATGCCAATTATCATTGCCATTTCTTGTAAATGGGACTTTAATTTAATTAAACGTAAAAAAACGTATAGCATTCCGTCACCGCCGCGTTTGTCAAAACTCGAATGCTGGAGGATCACTCGCATTATCGCAGTTCCGCTGCAGCATTGAAATGTAGAAAAATCAAATTTAACATTGAAATATCATGTCAAAAGCAAATTTTTTTATAAAATGATTTCAAATACTAATGTTCCAAAGCGAAACAATTGAAATCTAGCGAACTTTACCGCAGACCAAAGCGGCACCTTCGACAGCAGTGCGAAGAGAATATCTCTAGGGTAATGGAAAACTACAAAAAATTATATTTCTAGTTTTTAAATCTAACAAATCCTTGACAGGCAAACAAACTAAAATTAAATTTAATCTTTAAATTCATAAATATTCAAAATTTCTTAATGATCTCTGAATACTAAAAATAATCTTTTATCTATTAACCTTTTATACAAATTTTACATAATACAAACATATGCTTACCTAAACAACTTTATTTGGAAATTTTAAAATGAAAATATCCTTTTTTAAATATTTCCTTATCAAAATGAAGCTTCTTAAATTTTTAGGATTTTTCTTATAAATTTATTTTTAAATTAATACAAAAGTATTACCTTTCTAATGGCATCAGAATGATTACACAAAGCCTACACGCATGTATGAATAAGAATAATGAAAACTTGTTCTTAAAGATATGTCCTTACAACAACAATAACAACAACAAAAAAACTTGATAAATGAAACCTTTTTATCCTCTAGTCCTTGTTTCAATTTTGTTTCATTTTTGAGAAAGTTTTTAAGAATAAATTTTATATATTTCATTGGATATAGGAAATAAAATGTAAAAACTTTGACCAAAATCTAACCTTTACGTATAAGGATATCTAGGTCGTATACGTTTTTCTATTTTTCTTATTTTTTATTTTATTTATAAGTTTAAATTAATCTCCAAATTTTATGTATGAAAATCGTAAAATAGTTTCTTACAAATGTTATTGATATGGTCAGGAAGGATGTGCTTTTTTCATCATAGTAAATAAGTACTTGAACAAAAATTGATTTTTTTCATTAATTTAAAAAAGTATGACCAGATGAATGTATAAAAATATATTTTCAATTTTTGGATACATATTTTAAAGTAATCGTAATAGGCAAAGAGCAACCGATTTACTTTCGTTATTTTGTCAGACATGAAAATGAGTAGAAAGATTCTTTTTCTTTCATTACCTCTTGTTGACCTCGCCATCATACTATGTTTAACGTTGCTGTTTTTGCGCCTTCCCATGAAAGGATACATTTTCCTAGTTCCCGGAGAATTGTACGTATTTATGTGTATTTTGGTAGAACTTGATTTCTAGCTTCTTGAAAATTATCCACTCTAGCGACATTTTTCTAATGATATTGGCTTTTTTCTGATGTTATGGCCGATCCACCTTCCTTTTTTTATATTTGCGTGAGTATGGGTTCTCCACCTGTTAATTTCCAGATTCTCACTAACCATAAAATTTAAAATTTGGTAACTCTGCGCCGTTGTTTAATGAAGTCTTGGTTGTTTTAATAATTTAATAGAATTTTAAAGGATTTAATGAATCAATTGAGCTAAATTTTTCGGACGATTTAAAATAATTATAATAAACACCTTGCCAGATCACAAATAAGGTTCCCAGGAATAAGAAGTAGAATTTCTAGTATGTTGCGCAATATCATATATTTACTTATTTTATCAACAATACGAAACGGGCTGGTTTGCTAGACCTTAAATTACATATTTAATGAGTTCCTATTTAAAAAGTTTGCCTATTCAAAAGTAACCAAAATATAAATACGTTGATGTAGCTATATAATCATAATAATCAATATTTCATTTTCATTTCAGGATTTAACTAAACTTATTTATCAAAAAATAAATTCATAATTTTAAAAATTCTTTGAACTTCTTGATATCCACAATATTTTGACTGCATTTTTCCAAATAACCTAAACATTTTGATTCACTTTGTTATAAATGGTCATATAACTGAAAGAATATGTTTACGTAGTATCAAAAAAAAATTCACTTTGCTAGTACGTTACGTAGTAAACTAAGAGAACTGAGGATTCTACAACAGAAAATATTTAATAAAAATTTATTCAAGATATTGTGGTCAGCAAAAACCGAAATTACTTTAAGTGAACTGTTCCATCTTTTAATTTATTATTATCCATCCCCCCAAAACGAGAGTTCACATATGCTTTGTGGAAAATTTATGTGAACATTACAACACAACAACAAAAATAGAAAATCGAATTTTACTTTATTTAAAAATGATTTTTCCTATTTGACATTCAAGTAAAATAATTTCGTATTGTCTGCATAAATAACATATAAAAACTGAATTTATAACAAAATCGAATTTCAACAGTTTTGATCGAACTAAAAGATAATATTGAAAAGTTATAGATTCTTTTACGGTTGCAATTTTGTTGTCTTTAATATAGCAATAAGAATTTTATTATCATTTATACAATGGAGAAGAATTTTAAAATATTTATAACTTTTTTTAATGGCATGATTTGCTATATAGAAAACAGGATTCAATCAAATTTCTTGAATATTAAATTTTTATCTAATTTTGGAATGCTCTCCGGAAATACCAGTTTTTATTTCAGTAAAAAAAGGTATGGAATTGCACTCACAAAATGGTCAATATAAATTTTATGACTGGAACACACAACTTTTAATAAGGAGGCTCATTCAATAAATAAATGGATTTTCGGTCCAAAAAGAATTTTACTGATATTGCCTTCTATGTTTGGATTGAAAAGCTGAATAGCTTTCTTCAAATGCTTTTACTTAAAACCCGATTTTAATAACGTAATTTTTTACAATAATTTTGCACGGAAATCCTTCTTAATTGTTCAACTGAACCGAACTTTCACGAAAATCATTCTTAGTTGTTTAACTGAAGTTTCTAAAAACTTCAGAACTTTCTAAAAACGCATTTCAGTCAAAAATTATTTTGATTAGGAATGAGTTTTAATATTTGATCAGAATTCCTTACTTTTTTTACTGGTATTCTTCGACCCTATTCAGAATACGGAATAAATTAATTGATTTAAAATGTAATTAAAAATGATCAGTTCTACATTTGATTGATTGATTCTATCATCCACTTAGGTCAGAATTATGACCATTGTATCCCTTGAACCCTTTTTGTTACACATGCGGCAATGGCTAAGCAAAGCAAACAATTCTTTCGACCGAAATAGAGAATTGGTTTTTAACCAAACAGTTCGTTCATGTAGTAGGATGTAGGAACAAAAACATACCCAATGACACAAAAAGTGTTCAATAGTCTCGCGTTCCTCTACATTATGTAATTTTCATGGTTTGGATTTAGTAATAAAAAAAAAATTGTACTGAAAAACATAATTTTAATTAATTTTCCTATTTTTATTATAAAATACATAATTCATCTTTATGGCATTAAGTTTTCCTGGGATTCACGTTAACAAATTTCAAATTATATATGAAAATTCTGAAAATTTAATATGCCCATCAAAATCAAATAAAATAAAGAAATATTTCCTTGTAATAATGTTAACAATTCAATGTTAAATTTCAGTTCCATTTTAATAGATTCATATATGCTTTTCACATCATTTATCGATTAATGGTATATAGCCAGCTATATAGACCAAAATAAAGAGTGATGATTTTATATTGACTTGTCTGGCCAATGATTTTTTTTTTCTGTCTATAGAGTGAAATTGATTTAAGTGTGTTTTTTCTGATAGTCATCAATCTTAATTCGAGTTCTGATAATTGGATTTATAATATATATTTTTATTTTATTTTTTCGCCAATATTTTATATCGTAAATTGTTAATGTAATAAATATATAAATGATCTAAAATTGATATATGGGCGTTTAGATAATTCAATTAATTTGTAATGAGATGTAAAATCATTAGAAAATAAAAAAATATATAAAAACAAGACAGATAATCAATAAAGATTGATATTTATTCATATTATATAGAAGATTCTTCTATATCGTAAATTGTATTATTACTATTTAGACTGGACAATAATTTTGTTTTTTGTATGAAAATAAATTATATATTATTTCTGTCATTTTTAACTAATCAATCATTGTAAATAATAACAATTTACCATTTTGAACACAAGCAATCTAATTTTTTGATTATCATCAATGCTTTTTTATGAGATTTCTGTTTTTTTGTTCAAAAATTTATATAATTAAGAATTTTAAATGAACTAATAGAATTTTACATAAAAAGGATTTTAAAAGTTCTTTTGTAAATTAAATTGATCCTTATTTTTGGATTATATAATTATTAATATTACAATGAAAATTCTGGTTAAAGTTTTTTGTTTTTGATATAGTAAAAGACCTTAGGCTTGAAAATTTTAGATTTTCAATTTGAAGTACCAATAACCAGTATTACCGAAAATGAATTCCCGGGGAAATATAATAAACCGAAAATAGTACACAATAAATAATTACGGTTTGAAATTCCGGTAGAAACAAAACCCGGACGCAAAATCTATACCGAAAATACAACCGCAATAGAAAACTAACCAAACTAATAAATGTTTAGTTCAATAAAACATATTAGGCTGTAAACAATTTTTATACAAACATTGTTTTCATGATATTTTCACGTGAGCTGCGTACTATACTTGACCGAAATTATATACGAAATTTTTCATTTTTGATTTATCGATGTTAAATTTATATGAAAATTTCATTTCATTCGAGCTACATACTAAGCTTAAAGGCGGATTCATCGTTGCGGATAAAAATCGACGAACTCAAACACTTGCACACTTTGTATATGAAAATTTGAAATTCTCAATTTTTGAATTTTCTATTTTCGAAAATTTTTCTCTCTCTCTGAAAAAATTGATTTATTTTCAATTTTAGTGCGCCACATTTTTGAAAAAGTCAATCGAGACATCAAAAACACAAAAATCAAATGACAGAAAAATGATTTCAATATATAATTTTTTAATTATACATAAAATTCAAAGTAGTTTGCCAAATAAATAAAACTTTTTTGTGAAATAAATGTCAATCTATAGTCATAAAATATTTTTGTGTGGCTGATTTCAGCCGCAACGATGAACGTTTTAGAAATAAATCAGTTTAACTGAAATCAGTTCGACTGATTTTATCCGCAACGATTAATCCACCAAGAAGGTACAGCTAAGCTTAACAAGTTACAATTACCGATTTTTTGTAGATTTTCTTCGGCACTAAATGCTCATATCCTTCATTAAAATTACTTAATATGAATTAACATTTTTCTTGTTTGTTAGTAATTTAAGAAGATCCTTTTAAATCTTATAGTATATTGTAATTTTGAAAATGTATGTAATTTGTAAATTATCTTTTAAGAAATTAATCCTTTTATATTCATCTCTAAAATAAACAAAATGAAATTAATATATTCTTAAGAAAAACGTCTTAGGATTTTAACATTTTTCTGAAAACCTATCTTTACTAATCCTTCTTTTTAAGGAAAATACAATATATACGCACATAGTATTATCAACTTAAACATTAAATGCATGAATGGATTTTCTTAACTAATAATTTTCAAATCATAAAATATAAAACTTAATGTATACTTTTGCCAGGATTTTTATTATCCTGCTCTAAAATGTTTTATTTATATGTACATATATATAATCCTGAATATTGTGAAAAGTTCAATTATGATACAGATCACGAACATCGTTTATTCTCATTTGTCAATTAGATATTTTTACGCACGTAATAAAAATCTTTTATACAAAAAGTCTTCTATATAATAAACTTTACTGTGATTGTAATAAAATCTGGGAAATTATAATATTTTACTTTCTATCTTAGACACAAAATAAATTTTTATTAAAATTATTTTTCATTTTATTTTATATAATGTTATAAAAAATTATGTATTTTAACTTTAACAATTCACATATACAAATAAATTTTGGGATAATGGATTAATCAGGACTTATGTCAAACATTTGTAACATTATTATGTAATAAATGACATTTTTATTATGTATTTAAGTAGTTATGTATATAAAATAATAGTGAAAAACGTTTTAACATTTCGCTAGAGCAAACTCATTTTATATCCAGGAACATTTATTATGACATATTTTAATTAGTGATTTTAATTTCATGACAATATTGACAGTAAGGCTTAAATAATTTGACTTCCTACATTTAATTGTTTTTGATTATCAAACATATTTTTCCCAGACGTTTGGTACAGAAAAAATTTCCTCCCGCTGCACGAAATAAACAAATAGGATCCGAGTTTCAGAAATATTCAATTGAGCTCTACTTTTATCGCACAATGAAATTTAGAAACTCTTTTATTGTTCGAATCACGAAATTATGGAACCAATTACCATCTGCAATGTTCCTTTTGAATTATAATTTGAAAGAGTTTAAGAATAATGTGAACTGTTTGCTGTTGACCCCGGTTCCTTAACCTAATTCTTTCCCTATTCGAAATTGTCATCCTTTCCCATAGCCAAATCCTGTGTTCACAGTTAAGTGTGAGCTACAGGGTTTCGATTCGTTCAGTAAAGTTCAAATTTGACTTCTTCATATATTTTGTATGGGTAATTGATTAGGTGGACACATAGGTCGAATCGGAACGAATCAAATCGAATGGAAAGAGTTTGGAACGATTGAAATTTTGCGAATCCAAACTGAAGGAAATCTCAAGAGGAATGAAATTTGATTGTTTAAAAAAAAAATAATATGTTATTTAATCGATTGCAATCGATATCTATGTGTTTAGTCTACTTACCCAGTCGAATCGAATTGAATCGAAACTGAACTGAACTGATAGAAACTATGTAGCCCTTTAAGGAGATATTTTCGCAATATTTGGCTATTTAATTTGCTCCCGGTGACAAGTTTTCGCGATGAATATAGATTTTACAATAGCGGAATTTACACAGTTCAAGTTTTTCATTCAAGTTTCTGTAAAAATTAAATTCGGTTCCTATTCAAGTGGAACTTGAATGAATTTTTATATTTACACGCTTCAAGTAATTTTTTTTTTTTAATATTGGGAACAATACATTGAAATGTTTATGTTGGCAGCAAATGATTGGAAAAAATATCGAAAGTGTCAAATCGCAATAAAAAAATTTTTTTGAATTTTATTTATATGTAGTATGCCGTTCAAGTTTGAAAAAAATAGAAAGCATTTCTATTTTTATTTTGTGGGATTCAAGTTTATATAAAAAACACGACTTGCGCATTGTGTAAAATAATTCTACTTGAATGTGGAACTTGAACGATTACTTGACGCGTGTAAATTCCGCATATATCAAACTTTCAAGATATTTTTTAAAATGAATAAGAACCAACTTTCATAAAAAACGATACTGCACTGTAATTTATATATAAATTTTATTTGATATCGCTTTCAAAATCAAATTATAACTTTGTCACTTGTTTAAATGATTGCCCTTTTATATGCCATATTTATACAAGCAAATGTACTAATATAATTTTTCAAAATTTAGCTGACAACAAAAAACCATCAACTTATCTAACAATATCAAATTAATGGACTGTAATACATACAAGCTTTATACATAAATTCTTTATAGATTTTTTTATTTTATGTTTTTTACTATGTTATCTTTAATATTTATATGATGTTTGACTGCATAAAGATAAATTTTAAATTAAATTTCCATTTTCGCGAGTATGCATAATTTTAAATGTTCTTAAGGTTATTTAACATTAAGTATAGGTTTTTAGTCAAATTTATAAATCCATTAAATTTCGTAGGAAATATTTAAAAATAATTTTTGTTTTTATTATAATATTCAGAATTTTTTAACGATATTTTCTTAAACTGTGGAATTCATTTTTTATTTGAAAAACTATCAACCTCAATCATTTTATTTTAATGTTCTTTTTATTTGAAGATATTTAATTGTAATTGGTTAGATTTTTTTAAATAGTTCTTTCTTTTTTTTGGGAAATCATTTTTTGCTTTGGAAATAAATTAAATGCAGATGTAGAAATGAAAAAGTGAATAATGTTCTCAGATGTCTTCCGCAAAAAGAAGAACAAAAAAAAATATTTTAATTTATTTCCTTATTGTCATGGCCGAATCTAGGGATAGAGTCATGGAGCCGAGCATTGATCCCGGTAATAAAATGTAAAGAAAAGAATATAAAGAAATTAACGCCACCGCCGCTCTTGGGTCTTGAGAAGCTTTCTGTAATAAAATAAGGCTAGCAAGACTATTCTTACTGCCTTGATTTTATTACAGAAAGCTTCTGAACATAGCAAGGGTGACATTATCGTATTGAATTTGTGATTTGCTGTGATGTATTAGGTACTAATATCGATTCCGCACCAAGGCATCGATGTCACTGTAAGTTGTTTCATCTTTAAATGAATACCAGTAATAAAATGTGCAATATGTAATTGTGATTTTAAGAAAGGGAAAAATCCATAGGGTTTAGACCTTTTGTTGACAACAAGTGTCTCAGTATTAAAAGCTATCAACTTGTTGCATTTAAATATTTTTTCATTATATAACTAAACTTATCGTTCGGAATCCATATAAAACTAGTAGGTCCAAATTGTAATAATTGAAATAAAATGTCACGAAACCTCTTTGAGGAGGCACAGACTCGATTTGAGCTGTACAGTCATTGCAAAGAATTATTTTTACGAAATTGTGTATTTCCATGACACTTGATATACCTTGATTTTATAACAGAAAGCATCTTAAGAATACATACAGTTTCTTCATTTTGGATTGTGACTTTATGACTTAAGCAGCAGCTGTAGTAAAACTAGATATATTGGTGGCCTTCATAGGATGAGCTAACGTCGGCGGGAATGTGTAACGGGTAGTTGTGGCGTAGCTATGTGGAGATCCTTGTTTAGATCTCCTTCCATTCTAACCAATCAATCAACCAAAATTAATTATGTCGGCCAACATATGAGAGAAGAAAAATTAGGTAATTATTTATATAAATTTGAAGAATTTAATAATTCAGGACATTTTTTAATTAAATCTTCATTTTAATTAAATCTTCATTAATATCAGGTAATCTTCACTTATTACCTGATATTAGTTTTCTAATTAAATAAGCACATTATACAAAATACAATTTTTATTATTTCTTCTTCATTTTTGCCTTTTTAAAAAAATTTTTGCTTTAGGCATTCCAAAATCCCATCATCCGGCCATGTTTACTGGTGTTTACCAGTAAGCAAAAAAAAAACTAAATATTTATAAACATAAATTTTATTATGTGATTTAATTAAAAGAAAAATATCCTGTCAAGTTATTCAACATAAAAATAGTACTTTGTTGTCGTCGTTCATTGTGAATTATTATATATCCTAAAAATTTTATAAATTTATATTATATTTTTGTGGGTGGAAAATTGAGTAATAATTTTCAGTTTTCATCTAACAATTTTATATTTATATTGTAGTGTTAATTGCATAGATTATTTATTATGTTTCGGATTGAATTATATTTGTGGTTTTTTGGAACAACTGTAACAAAAAAGATAATTAAAAATACAAATTTACATTTCATAGCGAAAATTTTAATTTAATTTAATTATATACAAAACAAAAATTTTTAATGGATCATGAATCAATTTTTTTTTTGAGATAATTAATATAAAAATGTATATTTACAAAATATGATGTGCAATTTTAATATTTTTTATTACTTTTTAGAAAATTTAATATTTTCAAATTTTTACACAATATATAAATATGATTTTTACGATAAATAAAATAAAACACTTTAATTTGGTGAAATTAATCAAAAATTGTATTGAAAATAATTTTGAAAAAAAAAATATTTATAAATTTTTATTTATTTAACATTCTGCTCCTTTTCGATTATTATTCTGTCTGGGTTGGGGGATTAGATTTGTCTGCTATTATTATTATGGTCTGGAGCAGATTTACACCTTAAATATGGTTCTATAAAAACGGATCTTCACATAAGTGTAATTGATTTAATGTAATTAAACTACAATGTTAATTGATCGTATAGATGATGCTAGTGCTAGCCGTAGGAAAATTAATTAGAATGTAGTAAAATTGAATTGCTTGGACTGAAAATAATTTGTTTTCCAATAAAACTGACAAAAATTATTAAACTTTAACAAATAAATCAATTTAACATGTTCGATACGAAGTTTTTTCCTATGATTCATCTATATCTGAACAAATAGATGTCATGTATACCGCGGTTTATACGCACCATCCCGCATCGAAAGGGTTAATATTTAGTTTTTGAAAGTAACTATTATATTAAATTATGCAAGAAGCATGAAATATAATTTTCTATAATAAAATTTTCAAAGGATTCATTCTAAATAAATGAAATTTATTTATAAATAAGTTTATGAAAAATTAAATTTAAACACATATAAAACATATTCCATTAAACAAATTAAAATGAAATCAACATTTTCCATTTATAAAAAATAAGACAGCATAAATGTGTAACCAAATATAATATGTATTTTTAATGTAATAATATCATATATAGAAATTACATATCTCCAGTCTAAATATGCTTTACAATTTCCATTATAAATTCAACAGGCATTATAAATGTTAAACTTGCATTTCTTTTATTATAATTTTCCCATTTTCTTTATTTATTTTTTTTTTGCTTATTTTTCAATTTATGAAATTACAGAAATATATATTAAAAAAATTTAAAAATTGTGATGTTTTTATGTTTTAACCCAAATTCATTTAGTATAGAAATTAAAATTTTTTTAATTTTCTCACTATAGCTATTAAATTGCATATATTTTATAAAGAAAATTGCAGAATCATGCACAATACAAAATAAAATATTTATATTAAGTTATAAATGGAAATTATAATTTTCATAAATTTTTTCAAGAAACTAATGTAGAAATTAAATAGATTTTAAATAAATTTTTAATTATAATAATATAGCTATTTAAATTAAGTATATAAGAAATTACTGCATTTTCTATGTCATTGTTGATAAAGTGTTAAAATATGTTTAGTATTTGAAATGCAGCTGGCTGGAATAATCTCCACACCCATTAAATTACATATATCATTGTCAAATTATGTTATGTCTCTACAATTATTATTATAATATTATGGAATTATCTTGGATATAAAACAATTCGTTATTGATATATATTATTAATTTATTTATATTATATAAAAATATGATTGGCGTATTGATTATGTACTAGCAGTAAATTACTTTGAACTTGTTATAATAAATTTCAGAATTTACTGCAATTTGATAAACAGAGTTTTCAATTTGAACAAAAATTGTATGTACATAAGGCTTTTTCCCATAGAAACAAACAATCTATACGCAATACTTAGTCATAGATGGGTTAAATTTAAAATTTTGAAATTTTAAATTTCGGCGCTATTCGTACACCTGCGTCATTCTAAATAATCAAAAATTGATTTTGGAACTAGATGAACAACTATTTCATTGTAGATGAACAACTATTTCATTGTAGTTCATCTGCAAGGTTTAGGCTGTCCACCAAATCCTGTAGTTACATCAATCAAATTTGGCTGTTCAAATTGAAATTATGCTTAATTAAGATCTTTTCAAATTTTGTTGCATGTGTTGCATGCGATAAATGATGTTGATATATTTGAAGAACAAATTCTTTAACTTAAAATTTCGACTAAACCATTCACAAGCGTAAATCACATTAAGAAAATACATTTAACGCTTAAAGGGTTTAGCTAAACACTTTTTAAATAAAAATTTAAAACACAATCATGATTATAAAAAAAAAATCAACATTATTTCCTCTACATCCTTAAATTTTCCCCATTTAATTTACGTATAATTTTGTTTATAAATTTAAAAAAAAAAAGAAGCAAACATAAAATAATCAATGTTTGAATTTAATTATTCATGCCACGTTTTTGGTCAATTGCCGGAAACTAAACAAAGTAAAAATGTGAATTGAAATTATTTTATACAAGGATATCATCACCAGAACTCTTTTAAATGTATACAACATAAATTATAAAATAAAATACGATGAAAAAAAGTTAATTTTTCATATGACACGTGACGTGACAAATTAGAATCTAAAATATTTGCCAATTAAATTTTATATGAAAATACAATAAAAATAATTTTGTATAATTTTTAATTAGGATTTAATGCTATAAAAAACATGGAACAAAGTTTTCAAATATAAATTCAATAATATTCACAATTTAAATTTAAAATAGTTACCGAAGAGTAGCCCAAAACACTCGAGTTTGTTATAACAGTTTGCAAAAAAAATGTGAGTTTCTTTGGCTGTTGACCCACTGAATTTCCCGATACAACATTTTCTATTATTATAAATAGAAAATTATAATGAGGAAAAGTGATATCCAGAAAATTGTACTGACTTTGGAGGTACATAGAAGGTTTTTAAAAATTCTATGGCGAGACCGAGTAACGTACAAAGATGATGAAGTGCTAAATAGAATGAATAAAAACATAGAGGTTATGAACGTATCATTAAGGTCAGAAAACTAGGTTGTTCGTGATGAATAATACATGGATTTTTCAAGTAGTAAAATAATTAGTAAAAAAAAATAGAGGCAGAAGGAAGAAATGTTAAATACTAGAAGAGTCATACAAATGTTGGTCAATGATATTTTTTTAAATGCGAGATCAACCGAACAAAATACATAAGATGATGACCAACCTCCATTGAAACTATAAGAATATGATAATGTAAATAATAAAAAACTACTTAGAACCATAATACATCAATGATGATATAATAATAATTTAGCTTCCCAAGTTCATACAAATTAAACATAGCTAAACAAAATCAAACAATTTGACTATTTTTCAAATCAACATAATTCTAACGAAATACAATTATATGAACGCTATTTAGGACATTGGAATTAAACTAACTATTAAAAAGTTAACTTCTTCAGGTCGACACAGTACTGCCGAGTTAGTTACTTGTTCGAAAAATTCGTATTATTGAATGGGTTGTTAAAACAATCAAAAATATTATTTAAAAAATATAACAATTCGTTACATCCATTGCAATATCAAATCGAATTTTATATGTAGAGAATGGCACTTTTTATTAAAACATTTCTTTTTATTAAATTATTAAATCAAATTCCAAAACTAAACCGAATTTCACGTGCTGGATAAACAATAATTTTACGTTTGACAGAGCTCACAAAATCGACATTGTGTAAACCATAGTCGGACATTTTCTACACCAAATTTATTTCTCTACGCTACTGTCGACTCTAAAGTATAGGGAATGAAAGTTTACGCATAGAGGAACAACATTGCGAGCAAGCCCAATGAAAAATGAAGATTACAAATATGAATTTCGGATTCATTATAATTTATAAATAGAGTAAAAGAATCTGTACGACAAAACAACTTTAAGGAAATTGTTCATATTTAATAATATTTTTTTGATATGAGCTCTTATCAATAATAAATTATATATTTTTAAATTTATAAGTTCCTTCAATTTTATATTTATTGCGTGTTTAAAATACGAATTTTGTTTATTAAAATATATATTTTTATTCAAAATAATCAGTTTTATTATTGACCTACAAATATAATTTAAAAAAAAAAAATTTGTATATAAATAAATAAAATTTATAATCAAATTCATTCTATTTAAATATCACTTTAGTAAATATAGGAAAATATATTAAATAATCACAAATTAATTAAGTATTTTTAATTTTTTATATATTTATGACATATCATATTTTTCTATGAATGTCTGAGTCAGACAAAAAAAAAATTAAATATTGAAATTAATTTTAAATTATGTGTGTGATATTAATGACTATTTGTGAAATCAAATTCCAAATCTTTATATGTAATACATAATAACAAAACGTCAGATAAAAACGCTTAATTTGCATAAAGCTAATTTCAACATTTTATTTTTACAATCAACGATGAGTCAATATACTCAGAAAAATTAATTTTGCTATATGTATTTTAATCTGTTGAGCTAATTATAAATCATCCGATGGTGATTTATAAATAGAGAGATGTAAAGAGAATCAGAAATACAACGCCAATGGCAACAGCAATATGCACATGTCGATCGACGATGTTGTTAATGACAGAAATAATTTTATTGAATGAAAATATAGCAAATATTATAAAAAATAAAAATTTCGATTGAGCTTAAGCACAAGATTAACTAAACCGATTGTAAACTACAACTTAAGATTAATTGATAGCTGAATTAAAATTTACCCTAATAAGCTAACCAAAACATGAGAATAACTGCAAATGAAAATGAATCAGCTTTCAGATGATAATAAAAATTAATGTGAGATTAATAAAAGTAGAAAATGACAAAAGTAAAGCTTAAGTTCTACCTATCTGTTGCTTAAGCCAAACCTCACTTTCCTTGTAAGGAAGACTTATCTTGAAGCTAACATTGAAAAACCTGAAAATTTATTAAACCGTTTAAGCTGTCACTTTGTAATCGTTCATAAATAAAATAATTTCAGAAAGAGAGCAAAGCTCATATAAAAGTAAGTTTTTGTTGCGGGATATAATTTCAAGTTTTCAAGATTAAATCCCACAACCCACAAGCATAAACTTAATAGTGGAATAAAACCCAAATAGTTTTTTTTATGTATATTGTTTTATGAAAGTATGTGCGTTTGAAAAAAAGCTTTTATGCTTGTGGGATCTAAATTTACATTCATACAAAAAAAATTATATTAGTTTCGATCTCTTCCTTATATAATGCTTTTTGCGGGAAGACAAATTTATAAAGAAATTATAATTTGCCGAAACAGACAATATCGCTATCGACAACGACAATGGTCACGCAACATAATAATATGTGTTTTTCAATTTAACGTTGTTTTTGGGGTTTACCTTAATATGATTTAATAGCTTTTAACAATACGTCAAATTATTGTATTCTAACCACAAAGGATTCTATTCATCAGAATTAATTAAAAACTAAGACAACCTCTAGAAATATATTAATTTCTCTTATGCTCCTTTACTTTATTATAAGTTAATTTAATTGATGTTATACAGTCTCCTCAACTATGAAGTTATTACTACTTAGACCATTGAGAAAGAACTAAATTCTAAACATTCTCACCAGTCCCCCAATTTTCTGATTTATTTTCTACGAAATCTTAAAACAATATAAATCATATAAGAATAATGATATCATAAAAGATTTTATAATAAAATCATGTGAAACGAAAATTTATTTAATGTTAATAAATTAATTATAAAAAATTTAATAAATCACTTTTAAAAAATAATTACCTTTGCTTGAAATGTAATCCCTTGAAAGAATGCTTGATCAGCATGTATTGGTATCCGTAAATCTTGATCATCTTGAACTAAATCGTATGGTGTTGAAGGCATTTTTAATAAATTTAATAACACTGATTCAGACCACTTATAGTATCATGAAATTGACTTCATTTTTTTAGAACTACGCTTACGAAATGATTTTTTTATTTGTAATAAAAAACCACTTTGATTTTTGGCACTCATATATAAATTTTGATAATAATTTTTTATTTTTTTACTTTTTTACTTTTTTTTTTTAAATATTATTTATTTATATTTATTATATTTTAAAATTATTAGATTTAATAAAAATATATAATTATAGTTTATTAATTGATTATTTTTGATATTATTAAAGACGATATGTCAAAGAATTAAATTTTAATTTGTAAATTTAGCACACAAAAAACTCAATTACATTATATATTTTTGAAACCTAGAAAGATAAATAAGAAAAATTTGTTAATAAAATTGTTGTGAAATTTTAATAATCAGCTGAAAAAGAATAGTATCAGTAATAGGTCGCTGTCAACATAATAAAATTTAAAATTTAAATAGTATTCATTTTATTTCCATTTTCAAAATTTAAATATTAATATACTAACTAAACTGCCTAATGGAGGAAGTCAGGAAATGAGAAAACAAATTAAAATCTAGATATTGAAACAACTGCCCAGTAACACGTCAGGCTCAACCGTTTTTAGATTTTCAAGAAATAGGGAGCAAGAAGTACTCACATTGAGCAAAACTGAGGTTCGAGCAATAACTGGTCTGTTAAAAGCTCAACATCATCTTAAATACTAAGTGACTTAGATAATAAGTAACTGTCGATTCTTAAAAAGACAGATACATAAAAGACCAGAGCATATTCTATATCAATGTAAAGTTATTGCCCAGAAAAGGTTGAAAAACATAGGTTAAAAATTATTTGATAAAAGACAACCGTCAGGAAGGTTTTAAACTTCTATATACGTTTTTGAATAAGAAGCATAATAATTGTGTGGATAAGTAATATCGTCCGTAAACCCTTTAAATAATCTATAGTCTAATATTAACTAATAACTATACATTACTAAATTAACTAACGTAAAAACATAATTACAAAAATTTAAGTATTTTTAAAATTAAATCATTTTATTAATAAAAGCATGTAAAAGCATGGAAAAGATACATGCTCTTAAAAATATTATTCTTCAATACGAAAAATTGTAAAAATTTCAAAATATGATTTTTTCTTAATTTTTCCATTGATTATAATTCTGAGTTCATTTTTCATTTCTTAAAAATATTCATAAATAAACCGAAAATTTTAAGTACAAGTACATCAACTTATAAGTATATAAATGTGAAAAGTATACATATATATATTTAAAACAGCTGAACACCTGACTACGACATAGTTGACAGGTTTATGTAATAAATTTTATATTTAAGTATATTTTTATTTTTCAAGATCTTTTTATTTTAAAATTACATGTTATTACCACGATGTCCAATCGTATATTTATATATTTTCAGATTCAGACACTATATTTATATTTTATCTGATTAATTACATTAAAAACTCTGACTCTTTTTATCATAAATTACCCAAAAAAAAAACATGTTAAATCATGTTCTTAATAGTCATTAATCGCTGTCCAAAAATATATAAGAATTATTAAATTTAATTAAAGTAAATTAATAAATAATAATATATTTTAGAGTGACTAACGAAATTTTCTTTTATGTATTAGGGAAAATGTAAATTACTAAATACTAGCTAAAATTCCTATTCATTTTATTGGCAATATTTTATCCTATGTGCAGTATGTGAGAGGGAGAAGAATAGACATTATCAGAAAATTGATATGTCAAAAAATAAAGTTCTCGAGAATAAAATTTTTTAATTTGGAAATTGAAGACAATGATTTATCGTAGTAAAGGGTCCCCTCAATTAGTTTTTTTTAGCATATAATGATAGCATATAAAAGTTATTACGAAGAGAGCGAGACAAAATATATAGGATTTTTGGCAATCGAATAAATCGGTCCGACGAAGTCAATTATTATATTTTATAAAGAAAATGTTAATACTTAACATTGTCTATTACTATAAACAAAATGTTACTATTTCTATCTATGACTATATCGAAATAAAAGATACAGCGACATCTGTTCACATATTTTTCTCAAAGTCGACTACTATTTTCGGTAATTAGATGGTAAGCCTTTAAAAATTCTAAAAGTCGTTCAACGTTTCAACATCAACACAAAACATAAAATTGAAAAATATTATAATAATCAGCAAAAGGGACATCAGAACCCTTAACAGGATTCATTAAAACACACATTCCTTTGAGCTAACACCACTACAAAACGGACTTGGCTTTGCCTAAGTGAGAAAGAAACGATAGAATTTAGATAAACATATCTTGGATAAAAGTTTCCTTATTTCCGAATAACTGGCCAACTTTGCCCCCTCAAACATCCTAGGTTTCTTTAAATCTATTAAATGGATAGGAGTTAAGGTCACAGTGCACTCTCACGTCCCCCTTTAAAAAAAGACGTTGTTCATTCCTCTCTCTATCGCAAATACGGATTTTGAGATTTTGACTATCTTGACTTTTAAAAAAGATTAATGGAGAGACTCCTTAATACACTATTATTAAAGATTGAACATAAATAACTTTACAAAATTGTCCTATCTGAACAAACCCATTAAAAATATTTATATTATAATCTTTCTTTTTTTAACATAAAAAAAATTAAAATATTTATACATTCAGTTTTTATTTTTACAGTAGAAATAGACACTGTCTTGAAATGGAAATATACATCACCTTGGAAATGGAAGATGTAAAATATTTCATTTTATTTATAACCAAAAAATATATTTTTGTCAAGTTATAAAGAAAAAAATTTAATATTTAAAAAGATATATGTAATATTCAAACAATTGTGACATATATATGAAGAAGATTCATTTTCATAATAATGAAGTAAAAAATTTAATGTTGAATTTTATTATTAAATTTATGCTTGATCCTTTAAATATTTTGAAAGGGAATCCTTTAAATATTTTGATTTTTTTTTTTAAATTTATTCATAAGTATCTATATAGAATTCCTCAAGGTAAATTGAAGATTTTATTGAATTAAATTTTATATTTTACAATGGAATTATAAGTAAATTAATATTACTCAAAAATCTTAGGTTATTCATAATGTATTTAATTCTTTCTAAGAATAAAGATTTAATTTAATTGAAAAAGAGTTTAAAAGAACACAAAAATCTTAATACAATAATTAGAAATTTAATTAGAAATATGGCATTAAAGGTTTTAGAATCTTGGATTCATTCGATGAAAATTTGTATTCAAGGACTACTAAAAAATAGAATTTTAGAAGGGAAATAAAAAAATAATTTTCAAATATTTCAATTTCCCTTAAAATCGATTTTTGAACTTGTTAAATAATTGAAATTATAAATATATTTCTATATTGAAATTTCTATATGCGAAGATAAAGAAATGTTTATTTCATTTCCGGTTAAACATTTCACTGATGAATCACCAAGACACGAAGCTGAAATGATAAATTACATGTTATTCGTATCAATAGAAATGATGATTTAAAATTTTGTAGTAATCTCATATATTATCTACTCTACATCATATTTTACCAGGAAATTTATAAATTCTGAAATATATTTGTGTCTTGCATTCATTTAACTCCATATCCACGTTTTGCTAGTGATCGATTGATGGAACTGGTTAGATTTATAAAACAACAAAATTGAAAAATATAAGGATCAACATTATGAATAACTTTACAAAAATATGTTAAAGGTAGAGATCAAATGAAGAGCAAGCAACATGTAAGAAAGGAAAATTTAACAACATTAAATCGATATTTATTTCTAGATCGTATCACAAAATCCAAGATCCTAAAAACTATTTAAAACTTAAATTTTATAAACGTTTACCATTAATATTTAAAACATTTCTTAGCTATTGTAATTCTAATCATTATTTTAAAAAAAAAAAAATACTTCAGAAATATTACAAAAAAAAATAGTTAAATATTTATGAAATTTTCAATGTTTAATCCTAAATTCTACGATTTATTTCCCCTAAAAATTAACCTTAACCTGTTTTCTTTTTAACTCAGCGCCTAGTATTATGTCAAAAAAAAACTAGACTATATAAAAAATAATAAAAACTATTCAATAAAATAGCTTCTATACGCCTTGGATAAATTATAAAAATCCGGTTTATTTTATTATAGTAAAAGTAACAATTTTTCATAAACGCATAAAAATTCAACTCGTTTTTATATTCTGTTTACCTTTAAAGGGATTTTTTTGTTACATGTTCGTACCTTTTAATAAAAAAACAAGGTCCTTAACCTCCTTTTTTCATGACGAATCAAGACTTGTATATAATTCAGTTAAATATATAAGACAAAGAAATTATTTATAGTTATTTACCATGCCATACCCTAATAATATTTAGATATTGTCCATTTCTATTACACTATAAACAGAAAAATCCTCAGAAAGATATTAAAAATGTATAATGCATGCAAGTTAAATTTTACAACATAGCGCACTATTTACACTTAAGTGGACATAATTCTGTTGAGCACACCCTTTTATTAATATTAATTTGAAATTTTATTTTAATAGATATTTTTATTATTGATGTATATATATACAAATTAAAGAGTGACGTATTTTTGTACATAAATAAAAATCTGCTCTATACATAAACCAGTTAAATGCAACATCGCATTTTTGTGCCACTACATAATCTTTATAGTAGAGAAGAAAAAAAACTTGTTTTTAATAATTTTTATCATATACAAAGATCGATGAATCGAGAAAAAAAAATAACTTCTTATAAGAATGGAAGAAAATCGAAAGGAAACACAAAATAAAATCACACTAAAATGTTTGTATATATATAATTCAACTTTATTGTATGTATACCTAGTTGCCGCCGTAACGTTTCCCGCATCAAAAAGTTTGTAGACAATTTTAAATGCAATCAGCGCACAGGTAATCAAAAATAAAAATGAAATAATAGAACAAAGACGAATTCTTTTCTACCTGCTTCGAGTGCAACCTATTAAATGATCATTTTCATCACTAATAGACTTTTTTTATATTTTTATACCTTGGAAAATTCTTATTCATGGTTTTATATAATATTATATATTTAAGTTAGTTGAATCGTTGAATGTAATATGTAAAACATGTATAATTATAAAAGCATATGATATTTAACTTATTTTTTTTTTCTATTATTATTATGCATGATCATTTTTTTGATTGTATTTATAATAAAAAATAATAATAAAAAATTTCAATTTTATTTATTTTTATATCTACGGGTTTAGTTTTTGTTGGTCATAAAGCTATAGTTTAAATAGAGAAAATCCAACATTTTATGATTTTATGTTATGTATACGAGATTACCGATGAATTAGAGAGAACTAACCAGGTCTTCATGTGACCCGAAACATTCTGTGTGTAAAAATATCCCAAACATACGTCAAGGCAAGCGATTCCTTGTTTATTCAAAAAGGAGGGCTAAAGAACTGGCTAACACTTAACAAAATCAGGTTATACACAAAAACTGGCCTAGTCACTGATTACTGCCCTCTAAGAAACCACCAATAGAAAATCTGACAACAGAGACTGTTGGTTCTGTTCGGATGACAAAGACACTGCAGAGCACATTCTCTGCGATTTCGAGGATGTAGCCTGAAAAGAAAGCTGATACAGCTGGATTTCTAATTCCTCTCAATATAAAGAGTCTAGCCCGCCATCAAGAAGATTTTGGGTTTTATGGAAGCTTGTATATCATATGACCAATCATTAGTACGGTAGACACAGTGTTTGTACCTTGGCCTTAATCATCGCATACTAATCAATCAAGCAATCAATGATATATAATTGGAAATGTTGAACTACAGGATATACAAATTTTACAAGGATTTTGAAACAATTTCTATTTTCTATTTTGTAAATGAAATGAATAAATTATATTTTCTATAGTCTGTTACTGATATATTTTTCTGCGGATCTTATATATTTTTTGTTAAAAATAACACCTCTTCCCTAAATCACAACGCATAGCGTATACGACGTTTTTCAAAAAAATATATTTTATATTATATCATCGAATTTTACTGCTCTCAGAACTCTGCATAAAGTCAAATTTGTGTGTTCTCATATTATTCGAATGCTATATAATAGTTATTAAATCGGAAGAATGTTTTGAAGATGGCTCAAACAGTTTGGTTATAGAAGTAGTCTTAAGAAAAGCTTCAATATATCATATTTACAAAGTGTAACTTAGTAATTAGCACAGAACGACTATGGATCCAAATTCTGTAATGCATACACCCATAAACAAACTTATTCATCATTAGATTACTTTAAATGGACAGAGTTTAATAAATTTCAAAAAGGAATTTTTTCCATCATCAACCAAATTTGAATTTTATATACTTATAAATTAGGACTAATTATGATTAATTGCTCAAATTGATTATAAATAACCCAATTTTTGTTACGAGCTATGAATTTAAAAACTTTTTTTTAAAAAATAAACCTAAATTTCATAAATAATCTCCATTATTAATATAGCTTCATTATTTTATTTAATTGGGCTCTCCCGGACACCAAAACAAAATCCACAAAAAAAATAACATAATGTATAAATATTTTCTGTATGATCGGCCAATACCGCCGCCGCCGCCACAATTTTTTTTTGTTCTTTTTCATTTTTATATATCTTTTTTTAAAACCAAAAAAATAACATGTTCAAAATTATAACAAGCCATAAAAAATTGAATAGCTAAAAAAATTTTTTTAAATATTTATTTCCAAAAATATATATATATATTATATATATATTTGCTTTCGTATTGTAAATAAATTGTCTATTTTGTTTACATTATTTCACTAAAATAACAAACACTTTTATCATTTATATATTTAAATTTATTTTTGTTCCTATTATAGCTTCGGATACTAAATAACTTAATGTAAATTTCTAAAAAATTAGATTTTTTTATTACAAATTCTATTTTCTATTCTAAATTGGTGTATTTTTTGTATAGATTACCAATAAATAATAATAAAATTAAATATGATTTTTAATATATTTAAATTATTAACAAAATTTGATTTTCATTTTAAATAAGAAAAAAAATATGATCAGTTAGGATCAGTACTATGTAAAAATGATGTGTAAAAATTTCAAATAGAATTTTCAAAAAATATTAAGATATTTTGGCATTATAACATAGTTGCTTGCCGCCGCCATAACAATGTGCGGCTGCTATATAATCTCACTAAAATTTGTATTTTTAGAAATCAAAATACTTTGTATATGACCATATATCAAAAAAAAATAAAAATATTATATAAACCAAAATAAAAACAACAACAAAAGTTTTTGAAAAACATATAAAGTTCTCTGGCCTTTAAAAATTTTGAAAATTATTAATAATTTTCATATTCTCGCCACTAATACTAAAAATTCTTAAAAAAAAAATTTATTTATTTATACATAATTTTTGTTCTAATTTATATTCTAATTTTTATTTATAAATTTTGTTTCAGAACTTTTCATTTTTCAAATACAATTTTCATATTGCATTAGAAATTGTAAGTAACATAAAAAAAGGTCATGCACTTAACTTTAAGAGTTTTCAAATATTTTATAAAGAAAATTTTCGAAAAATAAAATAAATTATTTGTTATTTCATAAATTATTATTTTTATCACGTCCATAATATAAAAACTACTGTAAAAAATATTCGTATGTCTTTTTTAAAATTAAATATTAAATAATAATAAAAAATTACATACACTCCTTGATATTTTTTCCTAAAGGATATTTTTCAATTCAGTATTTCCTATATATACAGAAAAATACAAATTTGATCCATAAAACAAAATCTTTTACAATTGACGACTGGCTTGGCAGCTGTTCTTCAGCTAAAAAAACAAGATCTTAAAAAAAAAATTTCCAAGAAATAATCCAATTCGAAATATTCAAATTAAGATACAATAAAATCACACACACACACAACAAATTTTGATAATTTTTTTTTATGCAATCTTCTGATAAAGTAAAAAAAATAACTAACAATTTTGAATCACTTTGTAAGGATTTTTTTAATAAATTTAATGCATAAAATTACACAATTCCAACGAAAAACAATTTTATCAGTTAAAAAATATTTCTTATTTTTTTAATATTTTTCAAATTACAACCGCCAATTAAAACTAGAAAAATATTATTTTTATTATTGTTTATAGGGTAAAGTATAATAAAAACTATATAGAAATGCCGGAAACAGACATAAGTCCGTACTTTTGAATATCCGCCGAACAACTGACAACAGAAATTTTGTCTGTGAAAAATCTGACAGTAAAAAAAAAAATATAAATAAAAATTTCAAATTAACAAACACACACGCAATTTTATATAAACTTTTTTGTGTGGTTGTGTGAATGTTTAATCTGTAAAGATTTTGTATTGAACTTCTGTAAAATGTCTGTAAGAAATATTTCGTTAAGTTGATAATTTTGTTCGTACAATTTTTCTTGTTTCATTCATAAAAATAAAGCTTTTTTGTATGAGTCCAAGTTGTTTATAGTTAGCTAAAGATGGCTAGTAAAATTTATGAAAAGTGAAATGAAAATAATTGGTCAATCTTTATTATGGACTTGTTTGTACTTATAATAATTCGAATATAAAGTTGAGGAGTCCTGATTTTTCAATGAGTTGCAGGGTATAGTATCTCAGTTTTTCAGTTGATGATGTGGCTTATCTCAATTGTACATGTAACAAAATCCGTTGAAAAATGGTTGAATTATTCACAAACAATGTTTTTGGGAGTTTTGGAGGCAGGTACAGTGATCTAAAGAGGATCAATTCAAAGCATCTTAAGAAGATCAAAAGAGGATCAATTCCGAATGGCGATTGTTTATATTTAACAGGCTTTTTAGATCACTAGGCAACATAAGCTCCAGTTTTTTCAATTCGTAAATATTCAACATTTCTGGTAAAGATCTGTCCTACAAAGCACTAGGTGTCACTGGAGTCAATCTATGTTGGTATGTATTAGGAAAATTAGAATATATAATTAAGACGTAAGATTTATCACTGTACAAATTTAAATATAAATCAAACTATCGATTCTATGTAAGTAAATGAAAAAAAAGAACTCCACTAATAGAAATCTTTAAAATTCGTGTTGCAAAAAGCTAGGATTTATTAATTAAATAATAAAGATATACACATGTGTCTAATAGTGGTCCTCCTGTTGTTGATAGTATATCTTATCAGCGACCATTTTAAAACTAACTAGCCACTTTCTAAAAGGTTTGTTTGAATTAGTTCCTTTGTAAAAGCTCACAAAATTGAACATAAAATAAATACAAAATTTCATTCAATATTTATGATACTGGGCTTCTCAAACAAAATTTAACGAACTTTTAATAATGTATAATAATTTCTTTATTTTTACCATGTGCTTTCAACGTAAACAAAAGCCCATGTGCTTCTTTTTACCTGATAATTTGGTAGATAAATTGTTGCTATTAAAACAGTATTTACTCTATAAATTACTATAGTAAGTATATAGACAAAGAATGTCACATATTTCTTTGTCAGGTTACTTACTGATAACAAACTACACTAATTCATCGTTACAATTATTTATTATTATATTTAATTAGATTAAATTTGTGTCTTTAACGATTTATAACTGCAGGGCACACACTTTATTAATTAGTTACACACTTTACATAATTAACATCAATTTAGTGTTACCGATAACTAAATGACATAATGGTTATTGAGAAAATTGGTAAATTATTATATTTATACTAATACAAAATAGAAAAACCAAAAAAATTTAAAAACTTTCTAAGGACATTAAATTTTGTTACATAATCTACCTACGACTATACCAAAAAGTTTGTCCTAAGTGCACAGAGTCCTTAGAAAGCACAATACTCTCTGTCAATACTTATAAATAAATAAAGAAAAATTTTAATTTTCTGCAAAAAGAGTTCAATTGAAAATTGTTTTTCATATTGTTTTTTTTTTTATTTTTTCAAAAGTTTTTCACATTTTCATTAATATTTAAAAACTGCACAAAGAAAGAAAAGAAGTGCAGATAACAATCAAATAAAAGTACTATATATAATATTTCATTCAGAATGCATTTACCTCAAGCTCTTATTAATAAGTTCTATTTTTTCATTAGACTTTTATAAAACACAAAAGGAAAAGGAAAAGGACCCTTTAAAATAGAAAACTTTTACGTATGCAATAACAAGGACGATGAGCGTAAGATACTTATTAAGAAAAAGTACTATCCTTATCGTTAGTTGAAATTTTCGATGCTGTATATTAATACATTTAAATTGCTTTTAATGATTCCAACTCCATCAGTGCAAAATTTGAAGTTTTGTTTTGTTAAAAGAAAATCTGATGAAAATTTATTTAACTTTATTTGAAAAAAGGACTTCATGTGGGTGGCTAAAAATACCACGAAGAAAATAAATAAAAATAATATTTAGATGATTATTTGAAAATTTAAATCATAAAATAAATAACTAAAAGAAGATGGGAATGGATAAAATATACACTAAAACGATCACCAAATAGTTTAATCACAAAACAAGCGTTGGAATACTGGAACCCTCAAGAAACTAAGAAACTAGTGGTGTTGTATGGCCAATAAATATATGGAGAAAAACAATAATGAAAGAAAAGAAATTGAAAAAAATGGAAATAAGTCACAGCACAAAATCGAGTCAGATGGAAATTCTGTATAATGAAGCCGTAATACTCCCAAGTGGAATGAACATAGAAAAAATAAGTGAAAAAAAGTCATGATGAGGAACTATAATTATTTAGAGAAAATTTTAATGTAAAAAGTGAAATTTTATTCTAAATCATATAATTTCATTTATGTAGCTTTAATTACCACCACTAGCACTTTTATCATTGAATGGCCCTATAAAACTATAGCGTAAAATTTGTTTTTCAAACATTCAAGGATACCTTTCCAAATATTTCAATTGAATTAACAAAGTATGTATTATGATAGGATCTTTACGATGTGTGCGTTTATCTGTAGTCCCAATAATATTATCTTCAAGGACCAAAATTTACTTCAAGGACCAATCATATTGAATCCTTTCATGTATTTCTAAAATACCATTATCAAATATGTGTATATTAATAATTCAAATTACCATTATTGTTATTGAAAATTCTTTTCCGAACTTCAATAATTTCATTTTAAATCTCTGATGATGATAATATTATATTTCTGTCAAATAAAAAAGTTTCAAAAGATTTTTATTCTAAACCAAGAAAAATTAAATATTTCATCCTAAATAAATATATTTCCAATAAAGTCCTTTACCATAGTCTCTATTTTATTCAAATTTCAAAGTCATTTTGAACGCTTTAACAACAATTCTCCTAATTTAAATTTTGTTATCCTTTTAAAGGTACTACTATAAAATTCATCTTAAAATTCATATAAAATATTATATATAGCTAAATATTATATATTTTGTCTAAAAGTTTTCTAAAAGGTTTCAAAAAGGACAAATTAATCCATTTTAATATTAAGTAAATATAAAATTTGACTTTATTTTAAAAAAAAAAAATTTATATTTCATTTTACTTCTTCGTGTTAATGAATTTCTTATAAAGGACATCTCGTCTTGTTACCAGGAGAGTCAATTTAAAAGACTATTTAAATAAATCTTATTCAATTATAAAAAATAAAGTGGTAAATAGACAAGGACATCTTTTCTGTGAATTTATATTATATTAATATAATAGCTATCTATAAATAAATGTTGGAACTTTTTCAAAAACTGGTGTGTTAAGGTAAGTTTTAATTAATATTTAACATAAAATTGTTAAAGGTAAAATTTAATTTTTTTTTTTTTTTTTTAAATAAACTTTTTGATAATAATTTATGTATGAAAAGTTTTTATCTATTCTTTGTGTTTCGTAAAAAAAATGTTTAAATTATATAATAAAATTGTCATTTATATACAGATAATTTAAGTTACTATAACTTTCAAAACAAACTTACAGAAAGTGTTATTTATATTTTGAGAAAAACTGTTGAATTTTTAAATATTTTAAAAACATATTTTAGTAAAACTATTAAGAGAAAGTTGTCAGAAAATTTATATTTATATTGCATTGTGGCTTAGTGGTTGGTTTCAGTTTCAACTCCACCCCGGGAATCGATGCGCACTAAGTAGATTAAGTTTTAAATGAGAAAATTTAAACGACTAGGAAAATGGTAATGGTTGAGAGTCCCACTCATTCTCACTATTTAAAGTTTTGTTAAAATTAAAGTGGTTCGGAATCCATATAAAATTATTATGTTCAATTTTCAATATTAATGTCACGAATGTTCTACTCAGGTGGCTCAACTAATGCCCAGCGAGGACTATAAAACTATGGATTTAATTTTAATCATTTAAAAATTAGAATCTACATGACGACTCTTTAGAAGACCTTAAGAAAATTATACTTTTTGTTATGTGGTACAAAAATCTCTTTTTAATAGAAAAAGTTTTTAAATAATTAAATTTGGAAAATGTTGGTTTAAACTTAAGCACTGTAAGTTTGAATAACTTACGTTTTGCGGACAATATTTCTCTTTTCAAGAAAACATTTGAAAGAAATTAATTAATCAACTAATTATTCTTCTAATATAGAATTAAAAGAAGATAGCGATAAAGTTGGTTTGTTGCCAAATCACACCAAACCCAAAATTATTTCAAATTTTCACATCGTTTGGATGGTAGTAATTGAAATTCTAGCAGACTTATATTTAGGACAACTTAAATCTCTTTAGTAATCTTCAACATAAAGAAGTATAAAACAATGAATCACCAACATTTTGAAATAATTTTGGAGCATTAACAAAAACTATTAACAAAATATCAGCTGAAAACGTAATATGCACAAACTATAACCAAAATCTAGGAACATGGAAAAACTAAAAGTATGCCAACGATTTATGCTGCAAGTGATACGATAGACAAGGACAAGAAATGTTACCATTAGTAAACACATAAAAGTAGCTCAAAAGTATGAGCTTTTGTGTTGGGTTTAATATATAGCGAGACTGGAAGACGGACGAATTTAATTATAAGCTAATAATAATAATATGATAATATTGAATTATTTTAATTAAAAAACTTAGTTTAATTGATTTCTATAATAATTCAATCTTAAATTTTAATCTGTTATTTGAATAAACCAGAATTTTACAAAATAAATTCTGAAATTCGTAATTCCAAAAGAAAATCTGAAATTTTCTGTTTTTAATGTTTACTTTAAAGATTTATATTTTTTATTTCCAAAAACCATCAAAAATATAATTTATTTTGGATAACGATTAACCTCTGTAACCCTACGGATATAAATGTTTTAATATGATGTTAATAATAATTATAATATATTCTCTTTTATGTTTATACCAAAAATTAATCTTTTTAATAATATTTGTATACGTTATCTTTAGGAGAGGTTTATAAACTGATTAAATATTTACATAATATATGAATATATTTTATCCTTCAGTATGATAATACTAAATACTTTCATATGCACATAAAACGTAGTATTTCTTAATTCTTAATATAAAATGTGATGAATTTATATCCACGAGATATGGAAAATAAAGATTTTTTCTTATATTTCAAACAGACTTTATAGTAAATTAGTTAATATCCGTTGTCAGGATATTTACTACTAAAAATCGTTCATTATTAGAAATTAATTAAGTGAAATTTTGTATATAAATAGAAATAATATTTATTTAAGAATTTTATTTCTAAATAAATTATGTTCTTATAATATTAAATTTTAAGAATTAATTTGTTAATTATTTCGTAGTTTAAAAAGAAATTTGAAGAGAATTCGGCTAATAAAAAATTAAGGATATAAAATATAATATATAAAGTTTCTAGAACTCATCCTGAACCGAATTATATAAAGTGGGTATACTTATACCATGCACATTTTCCAAAAGCGGGCATTTAAAAAATGGGCTTTATAAAAAAGCGGATTTTTTCTAATACAGTCAGTCTTTAGGAAAATGGTCTTATGTGACATCCACACATAAGACGATTTTATCACATTATTATTATTAGCTTATAATTAAATTCGTCCATCTTTACCCTCGCTATATATCCGCAACATCGCAATTTTAATTTTTTTTTAGCTACTTTTATGTGTTTTCTAATGGTAAAATTTCTTGTCCTTGCACATCGACTTACTTGCAGAATTGATCGATCCATTGATCGTTGGCATACTTTTAGTTTTTCATCTTCCTAAGACGTTCGTTATAGACTGTTTGTGCACCCTCCTTTGTGGCAGAATCGCAATATCGAAATATAATCCTATAAAGCTACAGAGTGCCACCGACACCAACGAGCGTGATACTTACTGTGATTCCGGATTAACAATGGTTTTCACATTTATTTAAATAATTTTACGAGTATAATAAAGATTATAATAAAAACTTTAAAAATAAATCCTTAAAATGAAAATTTATTTTTATATCCAGTTTAAAGATAACGAAATTTTCTATAGAAACCACACAACGACTGAATCCTTTTTTTAGACACTTTTAAAGGATATTTTTCTCTTTATGTTCGATTTTATATTTATGTATTCATCCTTATTTACACAAAAATTTTGTATAAGTTTGAATACCAAATAAGATTTCATTGAATTGAAAAGTAATAAAGATAATGAATTTTGAATTAATGATTTCCTAGTTATTAGAATTGGATGATGGCGATGGCAGAAGAAATAATGAAATTTAAAACAAACAAAAAATTATATTAAAATATATTTACTTTAAGAAATGAAAATTATGAATGAAAGGATTCTATTTCATTTAAATTTATTTTATATTATTTTAGAGATTTAGTTAATAATTGTAGAAATAAAATAAGGAAAGGGATGTGGTTCCACAAATGTTCTACAAACAACCCTTCAAATGGGCCTCTGAAGTTTGTATTGGAACTATTTACATTGAGTCCCCCAAAAAAGGGGGGATTAACAAAAAAAAAAAGCATGTAAAGAAACTTAAAAATCTTTAGAAGAAGACCTCAGAAAATTATAAAAAATATAAAAAAAAAATACCGTATTTTATTTAATTTACCTGATATCCCAAATAAAAAATATTATTCAAAATGGCAGCATATTTTTCAAAAACGACACGAAAAAAAAACGCTATAAATTTTCACCTAATTATTTATTTTCAATATTTTAATATTAATTTGGAAAAAAAAACATATACTTTTTATAATTAACACTACATTTTTAAATTAAAATTTTAATTAAATAAATTCTTAAAAACACAGAAAAACACCTGTAAATTTTTAATTTTAAAATTTTCAATTTTAATGATTTAAAAATATTTATTTCATAGTTTTTTTTATTATTTTAATTAATTTTTTTAACAGACACCGGAACATCTTTATACACCGGCAATTAAATTCTTACTAAAAAAAGGGGCGTGATTAATTAAATACAAAATGATGGATAACAAAATTGGTACGAAAATTGACATATTTTTTGGCGCGCTCTTATGTTTAAATAATTTATATATGAAATTAAATTTTTTTTTAAATGTAATTTAAATTGCTGGTTGAAGTCTTGAAGTTAAGGTTTATAGATAATGATTTGATAGTGAAGGATGAAATATTTCAATAGTAATATAATAATGTAATAATTAACATATTACTAATTACATAGTTCATAGTGGTCCCTACGGGCTCTCTTAATAATTTGAATTTTGGCTATAATGTAAAACAATATGCCTACCTAAATTTAAAAACTAAACTATGACATTCATTTTTTAACTTATATACAAATTACCTACCAGTATTAGATACTTTTCAAACATATTTTACACAGATTCTTGTACTAGTAGAGTAATAAATAGTACAGGAAAGGAAATTGTGTATCCTGAAATGAAAAATAACATTTTATTTTAATATTCAATTGTCGTAATCACCATTAGGCACGCGTTCCTTTTTTTTTTAAGAATTCGGAATAATCATAAACAAACGCGCCTTTAGTTAATGGCATTTTCTTGAATAAAATATTCTGAGAATTGTAGAATTGCTTAATTTCACTTGTTGTTATATGTTTTTTAGGTGTTTTGAATTATAAATAGATAATATTTGATATTCTATATTCATGGTTCAGAATCAGGAATCAATAAAGAAATATTTTAAAGTAATATAATACAGAATCTAAATTACCTTTAAATTATTTTCATTTGTAAAATATATATTGAATATAGGATCTAAGAATATTAAATTCTGAACACTTACGACTTATCATCGGTGTTGAATATAGATTGAATTATATATTTAAGATTAAATTATATATATTTGTTGAATTCTATAAATTTGGTGTCAGCTAACACTAGTTTTTATAAGATATTGGGATGTTTTGTAAATTACATTAAACAAAATTCAGCATTAATAATCTTTATGGTTGTAATAAAAAAATTTAAATATTTAAAAGTTATCATTTAGTGATAAGTAGCTACAATAACAATTTTGCTATTTATATTTTAAAAGATCTAAAATTAAAATATAAATGGAATAGTAATTTTAGGAATAATTTCTTATTTTTATTACTCAAGTATCATTTTTTTTTATATTTTTATTGAATTTTATTGCCTTTTACTTTTTTATATATATATATATTTTTAGGATTTCGTGAATAATTATTTCAAGGTTAAATTTTTTGAATTTTAATTTCTAGAAAGACCTTTTCCAGGTAGAAACCTCTAAAATGCTTTCTCGAAACTTCGTGGTAATTCACATTGCTGAACAGGACTGTGTTTAGATTCTATTTGTCGTAATTTCTAAGAACTCATAAAATTTATTCGGAAATTATTGAAAATTTATAATTTACATTTAAAGTTTTTCACTTCAGAAAGTAGTTTCCATTCTTGTTTGGAAAAAAATTATAATAATGTGATAAACTGCGTGGGGTAAACTGAAAAATTACTTTTATACGAAGGACACTGAAATTAATTGTAATTGCAATTTACATTACAAATATTCTGTTTAAAGTATAAAAAAATTAATGATACAAAATATTAAAAATCCATTTTAAAAATTTCTTGCTTAGCGTTTAGTGGTAGTGCATGGCATGCAACTGTGCGCCCATGTAAAATGGATAATTTCTTTATTTTTGTTCTGAAAAAAAATAATAATAATACATATTTTAAATAACAAAATATTTTTCTTTATTCAACATGGTTTAATACGAAAAATATTTTTATTTTCTTTTTACTAATCTTATTTTCTAACATTTCTATACAATCAAATACATTTTTTTTTTGTTTTAAATTTTTTACAAGCAGTATAAAGCAAAACAACAAACTATTTTCCTCGCCCTATATTTTTCATTTAAATAAATTCACAACCAATGCCAAATTGAAAACCTTTACATATTTTGTCACCTTTTTCTTTATTTATTGGTATACAATAATTGATTTCAATTCGTGCCCGATCAGCAAATTTATATGCAACACCAATACCGGCAGCACTTTTCATAAAATCAGTTGTAAATGAATTAAAACCACCAACATTATAAAATAAATGTGATCGGAAATTATTACTGAATCTTCCTAAATTACTACTATATGGCAATGGTGCCCATAAATGCATACCAATTGACCAATATGAATGGGCACCAGCTGTATAACCATCAACTTGAGGACCAGCACCACCATAATGAAAACCACGTAATGACATTGGACCCCCAAAATAAAATAAACTACTAATTGGTACTTCTGCTGATTTTTTATCAACTTGTAATATACCAAATCTAGAACATATTTGTGCTGATAAACCACGAAATAATGGTATATTGATTTCAGCATGTGTATTATTCATCATATAACCAATATTACCACCAAAACCAGAAAATTCATTTGTTGTCTTAATATATGAACCGTAGGTGGGAAAAACTGTACTATCACGTTTATCATATGCTAATATATAACGTACTAAAGATGCCATTCGTGGACCACAATTTTCACGTACGAAAAATGGTGCTGAACGTTTTAATAAACTTATTTCACGTATTGATGTTTCATATTGTATTGAATGTGCCAATTCAAATGGCCAATTTGATATAAAAGAAAAATCCGTTAATAAACCTAAATTTTCATTACGAAATGCACTAATTGGTACAGAATTTAAATGTCGAAATAATCCTAATGATATTTCTGGTCTATTATGAATAAATCTAGTATGATAAAAGTTTTTTGTTAATCTCAAACTAATATCACTAGTTCTAAAATTACTATATGATCCTTGTAATGTTAAACGTTCACCACGTCCAAATATATTTGGGCTAGATAATTCAGTTGTTAATGCACCTTCATTTTGACCAATTTCTGTACCAATTGAACCAATTATACGTGACAATTCAATACCTTCAAATGTTATTTCATAACCATTTGGTGTTGCTTTTTCACCTTTACTAACATCAATATGAATTATAATATTTTTAAATATACCTAATTCATTTAAGTATGTTTGTGCATTATTACATTCAATTAATAAATCTTGAAAATTAGTTGCTTTAAATATATCATCAGCTGCTCGTAAAATATAATCATCGTGAGTTCGACGTAATCCACAAATTTTAACATTATCAACACGAGCTGGTAATTTTGATAAATCTGCTTCTTTTTTACGTTGTTTTGTATCATGTTTTGTATTTGATGAACCCATGTTTTAATCTAAAAATTTAAAAAAATATTTTATTTTTTAATTTAATTATACAAATTTAAAAATATTTTTTCAGTCAGTAACCAGTAAGTATAAAATCAATCACGAAAAGTGTGGTTATATATTCCGGTATATTACAAAATTTGTATGGGTAATTTTAATTAACTAAAGCATAATATTATTACATAAATATATAGCATAATATTTACATAAAAAATATGGATTATATATCAAATTCTTAAAATAGATTTCAGTTCAACTTAAAAGTCTTCTGTTACATTAACGTTTTTTTTAATTAACTTAAATAAATAATTTATAATAAATAATATAAATTCTTTTTGTATAACTAAGTATATTTTTGATAATATTTTTGAAATAATACTAACAATTTTAAAAACATTCACTTTTTCACCATGTCGAATAAAAGTTTTCTTATTTTATATTTTTTCCTCTGAAAAAACGTTGACATATGTCATGTCATATGTAAAATCAAATCTTCCCAAAAAGACAAAACATTTAATTAATTTGGATTTCTTAAAATCGAAATGTTCCGATTATCGAGCAGATAAATTTCTTCAAGCACCCGCAGTTATTATACAAGAAAAATTATTAAAAATCTTCGTAAAAATATATAATTTGTTTATTATTTTTCATTATAAATTAGTGATGTGCAAAAATTGAGTACCGAATACCAAAGTATTCGTTACTTGAAGAATGAATGAGTACTGATTACTTATACTCAAAAGTATTCGGTCCTTGTATGATTACTTTTCATTTAATATGAAACCCAAATTAAAATTGTAGTATTGTAGTTAACAAAATTTCCAAACCAACAGAAAATTATTCATTTCATTTTTCATTATTTGATTACTTTTTTCATCTGATTACTCAAAATGAGTGTGAGTATTGAGTAAATTTTTCGCTTCTTCATACGTGTATTGTATTGTGTGTAACTGAACTGAAGTTGTAGTCAGTCACGCCAAAATACAATACACATATGATTACTTTTCATGTATGGATAATTTCAAATGTCATCTGAAATGAAAAGTAATCATAAAGTAACGAATACTTCGTATTGATTACTATGAAAAAAGTATCGAGTACCGATGATTACCTGAAAGTAACGAATTCGCACATCACTATTATAAATTAAAAAAATTACCACAAATTGACAGCAAATTATTTCATACGACTTGACGACAATTTTTTTGTATAATACAAGACTTAAGAGGCAACCATAATGTACTTATGCAAAGATTCTGCAAAGTGTCAAAATTCAACGAATGCATATATATTCTTAGTTATGCACTGTCATTGCAAAAGTCTATCCATAATTGACATTACTTTTACTTGTCAATTTCCGTCTGCACTACGAAACTGATCGTAGTTCTGGACGGAAATTTGACAACCAAAAAGTTAACGAAAAGAACTCAAAGTTTGGTTATGTACATTATGGTTGGAAGGTACATTTTCAGTGTAATCGTATCGTCCATAGAGTTTGCATAAGCCAGCATATGCATATTATGGTTGGCCCTTTATTGTTAGTTACGCCTGTAACTTATTGTTAACGAACTATAACCGTACCGTAAACGTAAATAATAGAATAATAATGCTGTGACCAGAGTAGAAATTTACACACACCACCATAAGTTTTGGAAATTTCCTTTTCATATAAATTTTGATAAGCGCCATCTATAATGAGAAGTCGCATGGCTTTTTTGAGATCACAACAGATGCCGGAAGCATCGTGTCTTTTTCTGACAACGTCATTTTTAAAAATAATTTCACTTTGTTTGCACAAATATCATAATAAATGTCTCGTCATAAGAGGCTATTACAAAACTATTTGTGTCCGATTCCATTTTTATTAATATTTTATTTATTTATTTAGTTTTACAATTTAAATTGTAAAATGTCTGAATTGTCAAAGCTCACTACTACATACAGAAAAAAGAAATCAGGTATACATTTATTTTTTTAGACACCATACAACGCAAAAAAACTCCATACAAAACATACATGTCAAAAAAGGAAAGGAGTTTTTTCGACGGAAGGAAATTTCTGCTATAGTCGGTACATAAGAGTAGAAAAACGAATAGTTTTGTATTTATTAGTATTACACTTAAGGCTCGCTAAAAAGGTGTGAAAACGTATCGCAAAAACTCTTTTGTTGCAAAAAGCTTGCCTGCTTCAGAAAAATAATGAATAATTAATTATACTACTGAATATCTTATACACAATACACACATTAGAATGTCTTTCGTTAACCCTAATCTTCTCTGCTTCCTGAGTAAAATATGACCAGTGGCTATCCCTGTATGTAATCGGACCGTTCGTTTATTCACCAGTATCATGTTTCTAGAATGAGCGTTTACGTTCTCCAGTGGTTTAATTGACTTTCTTAACATATGTACTGTGATTTTTTTCCCTATTATATTTTTTACAATTCAAGATTTCTTCCGTCTTAAGAATCACTATTATTTCTGCTTGGAAAATAATAAGTGATGTTCAGTACCCATACTGATGCAGTCTTTCTGAGTATCTTCTCTTGAAACACCACAATCCATTGGTATAAATAACGAGACAATTCATAGCAATGAATATTCCGTTTAAACATTCCCCTCGATTGGAATCTTATCGAAAATTATGTCCAAGAATATTTTCATGCGCCATGCAGTAATTGAGTATCATTATTTTTTATTTTTTGATATTACTTATATGTTAGAAATAAATGGAAACCTTAAATAAGATTCATAATACACAACTGAACTCAAAGTTTCACAGTTAAACTATATGAAAATAGTACTTTACATTGTAAAGTTAGCAACAAATACAACTGAATTCTAAACTAAAGTTGCCCAACTTTTAATTTTTACGATTTGAATTTATGTTTTAATTGCAAATAAATATGTTAAAAAGGGAATTTATTAAATTAATACTTTATTATTTTATACTAAATTAAAAATCTATATTTTTTTAAAAACAATTTACAAAATTTTTTTAATTTTTAAATTATATTTATGTTAGCTAGAGCTAGTTTAGCACTCGCTATAAATAAAAAAAAAATAACGTGGAAATAAAACAACTGAATTGTGAATTGAAAACTTTTAAAATCGTCGCGTCAGCTTCCTTTTTCGTTGAGTTCTGTTGCATTGATATAATTATGAATCCATAGTTAAGCCGTAACCATAATAGGATTAACGACTTAACCTAGTGTCAAAAAAAATTTGTTAAGTCAACGAAAATTTTACAAAAATTAAGGAATAACGTAAGCAAACCATAATAGACTTTTGCTTATGTCAATTTTAACGTCAAATATATATTCACATATTATTAATATGAGCACAATTTTTTTACTATTATAATTGAAAACTGTATTTCAAATAAAAACAATTTATTGTATTGTATTTATAAATTTATAAATATTTTTATTTGACAAATTTCAAATATTTCAAATATAAATTTATAAATTTTGACAAATTTCAAATAAATATTTGAAATTTTGAATAAATATTTTTTATTTGTCAAAATTTCAGAAAGAGGGAGAAAGAGCGCTCGTTGATCGCTCAGTTTCTTAAGTTTCTGAAGTCAACGAAACCGAAAAATGACTTAACGAAAAGTTGGTTAATTCTATTATGGTTTGCTTCATACAATTTATATGAAAGCGCTCATTTCCTTAAGTCTACGGCTACGGCTTTAGTTAGTTACGGCTTTATACTATTTCAATATTACATATGGAAAAATTACATACATATTTCTAATTCGTTGAGTAAAACCAAAACCAAACAAAACATATGTATATTGGTTATTGTTTATTGGTATAAAATATTTTCAGTTTTCGTCATTTCTGGTTGTCAAAACAGTTTAATATGCGCTGTGGTATTGGTGTTGTATAAAAATTAAGAATAAAACATATGGTAAAACAACAACAATTACCGGCGCGAAAATTATTTATCTAATTACACACTTTTCAATTCAACTATATATACATACAATTTCAATACTTGAATAAAATATCAATTTATTAATTGCAATGACGAAAACAGGAAGAAGTTGAAAATTTCTAGAAAAATTGAGGAAACTTCTAGAAATTATAAATAAAAGAAATTTACATATTTTGTAAACAAATCTAATTATAATTTTTTTTAAATAAATATTGATTTTAAATTTAAATGTAAAATTTTTAAATTGGAAATTCCAACTTTTTAGATTAATGATAAAAACTTGGTTCTCATATCTCATCTCAAATACCTAAACTATGTACGATAATTGTCTATTAATCTTTTCATTTTCAAAATTATTCTTTTAATAAAAAAAACCCTTTTAATATAGTATATTATAATTATACATATATAATTTGTAATCATGCAATAAAAAACATTTTGTTTTCCTAATAAAAATAATAATACAATTGCAATATCAAAACTACAGTATCTATTAATGATTAATCTATGAAAAATATGAAGATTAATTTAAATTTTCCAAATTACATCTTGCTCCATTTCTAATGTAATCAAATCATAATCATTTATTTTTCAGAAAAACATGAATTTATTTAATTTACTATCAAAATCAAAATTTATATATATGAATTTCTTCTATCCAAATACAACTATACTAATATAAAAATCGAAAAATCATTGTCAACACTTTGAGAAACACTGGAACAAGTACTAAAAGTCAAGTTGATGATAAAATTTATAATTTCTCAATTTATTTAATAATTTTGAATTAAATTTAACAAATTAGTTAAGCAATATTATTTTTTATATAAATATTTATTAAATATAATTTATTAATTTAAAAATAACGATATTTTTAAATTATTATGACAAAAACTTGACCGGAAATTGGGTAGTATTTTTCTAGAACATTCTAGAAACTTCAAGAATAATTCAAAATTCTATATAAGCGCAATGTTCATTGTCGCATTATCACATTTTATAAGAAGTAGCCGAATAGTACTATCGTACTAGGAGAATTATACCAAAATATAAGGCGTTTTTTAGAATCAATTAGAAGTTAACTTCATTGAATATAATATTTGTTAAGTGAAAAAGTGAAGATAAAATTAAATCAAGGTGTGTAAAATTAAATTTTTAATTTTAGTCAATTTCTTAATGTTTATTTTGTAGTGAAGTTTTCACAAATGTTTTTTTTTAAATACTACACGTGCATTTTATCGGAAATCTGATTCAATATTTTTTTTTGAAATGTTTTAAAACCGTTGGGAAAATTATAATACATATTAAATATAATTTATATTAATTATGATTTAAAATATGATTTACAAATCAAAAAGTGATTTTTTTTAAAGTTATTTCATTTCTGGGTCACGTCCTTTTCGTAAGGAATGTATAAATTGTGTCATAACCTAATTATACAATTTGAATGTGTGCTGTACCTGTACCTTGGAAAAATCTGGAACATATTTCTTTAGTCTATTTTTTTCTATAAAAATTTAACTTAATTTAATATCTGGAAAATATTTCTAAATTTACTTAATTTATCCATCATAAATCACATTACTATCAAAATCGCAATTAATATAAAAGGCGTGAGATTAAATTAGTAATTTTTTACAATTTTATTTTGTTTAATCGTTCAAATTTTTAATTAATTTTATTTTGGTACGCACATGGTTAGTTAATGCGTTTCGGTACATAATTGGTTGAAGTAAATGCGTAGTAATTTTTCTTTGTTCTTTTTAAACTTTGAAAATAAAAAATTCTTTAGCTTAATAAATAAAATATAATTTTTATAATGAATCTAAAATATTTTATTTTTTATATTTGCAGATGAACGAAGAAACTAAAGAAGTCGAAACCTTTGCTTTCCAAGCTGAAATTGCTCAGCTTATGTCATTGATTATTAACACCTTCTATTCAAATAAAGAAATTTTCTTAAGAGAATTGATTTCAAATTCTTCTGATGCTTTGGATAAAATCCGCTATGAATCTCTTACTGATCCCAGCAAATTGGATTCTGGTAAAGAATTGTACATCAAATTAATACCAAATAAAGCAGACAGTACTTTGACTATCATTGATACTGGTATTGGTATGACAAAAGCTGATTTGGTTAATAATCTTGGTACAATTGCCAAATCTGGTACAAAAGCTTTCATGGAGGCACTCCAAGCTGGAGCTGATATTAGTATGATTGGTCAATTCGGTGTTGGTTTTTACTCTGCTTACTTGATTGCTGATCGTGTTACTGTAACATCAAAACATAATGATGATGAACAATATGTTTGGGAATCATCTGCTGGTGGTTCATTTACAATTCGTACTGATAATAGTGAACCAATTGGTCGTGGTACAAAAATTGTATTACATATTAAAGAAGATCAAACTGAATATTTAGAAGAAGCCAAAATTAAGAGTATTGTCAATAAACATTCACAATTTATTGGCTATCCAATTAAATTGGTCGTAGAAAAGGAACGTGAGAAAGAAATTAGTGATGATGAAGAAGAAGATAAACCTAAAGAAGAAAAGAAAGAAGGCGACGATGAACCAAAACTCGAAGATGTTGGTGAGGATGAAGATGCAGATAAAGATGCTGATAAAAAAAAGAAGAAAACCGTTAAAGAGAAATACTGTGAAGATGAAGAACTCAACAAAACAAAACCAATTTGGACTAGAAATGCTGATGATATTTCACAAGAAGAATATGGTGAATTTTACAAATCATTGACCAATGATTGGGAAGATCATTTAGCTGTTAAACATTTCTCAGTTGAAGGTCAATTAGAATTTAGAGCATTATTATTTGTACCACGTCGTATTCCATTCGATATTTTTGAAAATTCAAAAAAACGTAACAATATTAAATTGTACGTACGAAGAGTTTTCATTATGGACAATTGTGAAGATTTAATTCCAGATTATTTGAATTTCATTAAAGGTGTCGTTGATTCTGAAGATTTACCATTAAATATTTCTCGTGAAATGTTACAACAAAATAAAATTCTTAAAGTTATTCGTAAGAATTTAGTTAAAAAATGTATGGAACTCTTTGAAGAATTAACTGAAGACAAAGAAGGTTTCAAGAAATTCTACGATCAATTTAGTAAAAATTTGAAACTTGGAGTACATGAAGATAGCCGTAATCGTCAGAAATTAGCTGATTTCCTTAGATTCTATACCTCAGCATCTGGTGATGAATATTGTTCATTGGCTGAATATGTTAGTCGTATGAAAGAAAATCAAAAACATATTTACTTTATTACTGGTGAAAGCAAGGATCAAGTTAGTAACTCAGCATTTGTTGAACGTGTTAAGAAACGTGGATTTGAAGTTGTTTATATGACTGAACCAATTGATGAATATGTTATTCAACATTTGAAAGAATATCAAGGTAAACAATTAGTTTCTGTTACCAAAGAAGGTTTAGAATTACCAGAAGATGATGATGAAAAAAAGAAACGTGAAGAAGATAAAGCTAAATATGAAAATCTATGCAAATTAATGAAATCAATTTTGGATAATAAAGTTGAAAAAGTTATTGTATCTAATCGTTTAGTTGATTCACCATGTTGTATTGTAACATCACAATTTGGCTGGTCCGCTAACATGGAAAGAATAATGAAAGCACAAGCATTACGTGATGCATCAACTATGGGTTATATGGCTAGTAAAAAACATTTGGAAATTAATCCAGATCATCCAATTATTGAAACATTACGTGAAAAAGCTGATGCAGATAAAAATGATAAAGCTGTTAAAGATTTAGTTATATTATTATTTGAGACATCGTTATTATCATCTGGTTTCTCACTTGATAGTCCACAAGTACATGCTTGCAGAATATATAGAATGATTAAATTGGGTCTAGGTATTGATGAAGATGAACCAATGGTAGCTGAAGAAACACCAGCAGCTGATGATATACCTGCATTGGTTAATGATGCTGAAGATGCTTTACATATGGAAGAAGTTGATTAAATTATACTTTAAAATGAAGTAAAAACTATTTTTAATAATAACGATATGATTAATGATAATTTTTTTGAAGTCAGTTAATTTTAAATTTCTTTACTAGAATATTTTAAGAACTGTAAACTAAAACATGTTTTTTTTAATATTTTGTAATGCCGCGTTGTAGTGGTAATGTGTGGTATTACATTTCATCATTATTTTTCAGTTAAATGAATTATGAGTTTCTTTAAGTTTCTTATTTTTTACATTAAAAATTCATTCCTATTTTGTAAGGCTAATAGCAGGTATAAAAATTGATTCAAAGCGAGAGTAAAAATAATAAATACTTAAAATGCAAATAAATTATTTTGTTTTTTATTTTACAAAACTTACTAGCTAGAAGGATTTTTAAATTTTAATTCTAGTTTCAGGATAAGATAAAATTCAACTTGGTAATTTAGGAAATAACTTTTATATTATGATGAAATTTTTTTCTAAATGATTGTTCCGGTCATTAGTCATTCATTAGTTTCTGAATCATTTAGTACAAACAAATATGGAATTTAATATCCGGAAACAATTTTGCAAGATTTCTACAAATAAATAAATGTATAAGAATTATCGGCACTGTGTGAACAATAAAAGAAAAGAAAAATTTTCGCATTAATTCAATATTTTTAATAGTTTGATAATGCAATCATTTTTGGAAATATTGGTAGAAGTGTAGACTTACGAGTATACTATACCTATACACATTTGGATTTTTTATTAAACCCATCACACCAACGATTTGAAAATTTTGGTTAGGTTGATAAGCGTCCATAGGTAGGGGCGAGGTATGTCAAAAATTATAAAAAAAAAATATCGTCATGCTTTTCAGAAAGCCAATGAACCACTTTATAATACTACTGTACGAAAAATCATTTCCACTTCATGAGAAATGGAAAAAAATTCTTCATGATAAGATAATAAAAAGAACAATTTAATTATTAATACAGCATTCAACAGCTGATATTTTCTCCAACTGTTTTTGGCACTATTTTTTCTTTCACTGATACTTCCAGCTTCCAGTCACTTCTTCTACAGTAGGGCATAGGAAGGTATTTAGTACTCAACACAGGGGCAGGGTTAAAACTAGGTTCCTTTTTGCATTAGTGGTATACAAAAGACTGGATGGCATTTGTATTATGAGTGAGTGTCCATCGTCCAATAGACGAAATGTAAGAATAATATTTTATAAACATTCTTAAACGTTTTGTGTTAGAGAAGAATTTTAAATACACATTTTACCCTTGAACTTAAAACAGAAAGAAAAGAACCACATCGAAAACAAATTTGGTTTGCATCTCTGGTTCTACATTTGTGGATGGTAATATTGTTATTAATTTAATAATTCCTAAAAGTATGCAATTACGATTTACTAAAAATTTATACCAGTTTGTATGGTAAAATATGAGAATAGCGTAATTTATTAATTGTATTTTTGTTAAATAGTTTAAAGTTTAATAATTCAACAAAAATAAACTTATTTGAAATGTAATGAAATCCCATAAATCTAATCCTTAATAAAAAAATTTTGAAGTTAAATTATTTTTTTATTATTTGAAAATCTCTATTTATAATTTATATAATTTTCCATATTTGGCTATGCTTAATATTAATTTGCATTATTTCTATTCCATATTATTCAGGTAAGTCACCGACCACCAAAAATATAATTTATTGTTAGTTTTTCTAATTGCAGTCAGCTCAATAATAAGTCATAATTTCTTGTGCTGAACTATAAGTGAAGGATGGCGTTACTGAATTAAAATTAGTGTAATCACATCACACTGCAAAATTTTTCCATGATTCTACTGCAAGTTAAATTCAATTCGTCGAAAAATAAAATTATTTATCTTATTGGATTTTGAATTTTGTTTCAAACTTTCAATAAACACTTTTAATTGTAAGATACAACATTGTTAGTTATTAGATAGCTTGGCAATGCTATTAACCTAAAACCCTACAAAAATTAAATTTGATTAAAACACTTTGAATATTTTAATTAATCAAAGTTTGCGAATACGTAATAAAAACAAAAAATAATCAAGAAATAAATATAATTTTTGAATTAAATATTAAATTTTCTAGTCATTTTCGAAACAAGACAATAATAAATAAATAAAAGTAAATTAAATTTTAAATATTATTAAACAGTTTTTATATAATTTTATTACTTTTTCAGATGACGGTTACCACTGCTTCAGCTGTAGAAGTTGAAACTTTTGCTTTTCAAGCTGAAATTGCTCAGCTTATGTCATTGATTATTAACACCTTTTATTCAAACAAGGAAATTTTTTTAAGAGAATTGATTTCAAATTCTTCAGATGCTTTGGATAAAATCCGCTATGAATCTCTTACAGATGCCAGTAAATTGGATTCGGGTAAAGAATTGTACATCAAAATAATACCAAATAAAGCAGACAGTACTTTGACTATCATTGATACTGGTATTGGTATGACAAAAGCAGATTTGGTTAATAATCTTGGTACAATTGCCAAATCTGGTACAAAAGCTTTCATGGAGGCACTCCAAGCTGGAGCTGATATTAGTATGATTGGTCAATTCGGTGTTGGTTTTTACTCTGCTTACTTGATTGCTGATCGTGTTACTGTAACATCAAAACATAATGATGATGAACAATATGTTTGGGAATCATCTGCTGGTGGTTCATTTACAATACGCACGGATAACACAGATCCAATTGGTCGTGGTACCAAAATTGTTTTACATATTAAAGAAGATCAAACTGAATATATCGAAGAAGCCAAAATTAAGAGTGTTGTCAATAAGCATTCACAATTTATTGGCTATCCAATTAAATTAGTTGTAGAAAAAGAACGTGACAAGGAGGTCAGTGATGATGAAGCTGAAGATAAAGTTAAAGAAGAAAAGAAAGATGATGAAGAACCGAAATTAGAAGATGTTGGTGAAGATGAGGATGCTGACAAAGAAGGAAATAAGAAAAAGAAAAAGACAATTAAAGAGTCTTATTTAGAAGATGAAGAACTCAACAAAACAAAACCGATTTGGACTAGAAATGCTGATGATATTTCACAAGAAGAATATGGTGAATTTTATAAATCATTGACCAACGATTGGGAAGATCATTTAGCTGTAAAACATTTCTCAGTTGAAGGTCAATTAGAATTCAGAGCTTTACTTTTTATTCCTCGTAGAGTTCCATTTGATTTATTTGAAAATAATAAAAAACGCAATAATATAAAACTTTATGTCCGCAGGGTTTTCATAATGGATAATTGTGAAGAACTAATTCCTGATTATTTAAATTTTGTTAAAGGTGTTGTAGATTCAGAAGATTTACCATTGAATATTTCACGTGAAATGTTACAACAAAATAAAATTCTTAAAGTTATTCGTAAAAATTTGGTTAAAAAGTCTGTAGAACTTTTTGAAGATTTAACTGAAGACAAGGAGGGCTATAAAAAATTTTACGATCAATTTAGTAAAAATATTAAGCTTGGCATTCATGAAGATAGTCGTAACAGGCAGAAATTAGCAGATTTTCTTAGATTTTATACGTCAGCATCTGGTGATGATTATTGTTCTTTAGCTGATTACGTGGGTCGTATGAAAGATAGTCAAAAACATATTTATTTTATAACAGGTGAAAGCAGAGATCATGTCAGCAATTCAGCATTTGTTGAACGTGTCAAGAAACGTGGATTTGAAGTTGTTTATATGACTGAACCAATTGATGAATATATTATACAACATTTAAAAGAATATCAAGGCAAGCAATTAGTTTCTGTTACCAAAGAAGGTTTAGAACTACCAGAAGATGAAGTGGATAAGAAGAAACGCGAAGAGGATAAGGCACACTTTGAAGGTCTATGTAAACGTATGAAAACAATTTTAGATGATAAAGTTGAAAAAGTCACTGTATCTAATCGTTTGGTTGATTCGCCATGCTGTATTGTAACATCACAATTTGGATGGTCTGCAAATATGGAAAGAATTATGAAAGCACAAGCATTACGTGATTCTTCGGCTATGGGTTATATGGCTAGTAAAAAACATTTAGAAATTAATCCAGATCATTCGATTATCGGTGCATTAAGGGAAAAATCTGATCTTGATCATAATGATAAATCTGTCAGAGATTTAGTAATTTTATTATTTGAAACTGCATTACTCTCATCCGGATTTACTTTAGAAAATCCACAAATACATGCTACGAGAATTTATCGAATGGTTAAGCTCGGATTAGGTATAGACGACGATGAACCAATATCACATGAGGAAATTAGTGGTGGAGGTGATGTACCACCATTAACTGAAGATTTACAAGAAGCTGCTCGAATGGAAGAAGTTGATTGAATCAATAATAATTTAAATGAGTTTTATTTATTTGTGTATAATCTGTTTTAATTTGATAAAATAAAAATACAAATTTTTTTTAGAGAACTTTGTCTTAAATTTTGTGAATTTTCTTTTTCTTATTTCAATTTCAAAGGTCAACTTGTCATGTACAAAAATTCTGGTATATTTTTTACAAAATGAACATTTAAAAATTATAATATTTTTGATGCTACCGTAAATTTTAATGTATTTAAATGTTTGAGCAAAACTTTCAAAACTAAAAATATAATTATTGTTGGCATCAGTAAATATTTACTCAATTGGCGATTTATAAAGTTAATCTTAATGGACTATGGGTTTTAATTTATAATTCTAAAAATTTATAAAGACAAGAAGAAAAAAAATATATGATTCTAATCTTAAAATTGTAGTTGGAATGAGAGTGTGTTATTAATTAGATGTTTAAAAATAAATTTATGCTTTAACATCTGGTATTTTTAAAGAAAGAATATTATTCATTAGTATATTTTTATTGTAATTATTGTAAAAAAAAACTTTTTATAAATTTGATCCTCTCAACCCCCAGCAAAGCCAAATTATTTATAAATTAAATATTTTACAATTTTTACAAATATTTTTTTAATATTTTCGGGGATGATTAAGTATTACTGCATCCATATATAAAGTCGTATCACATTTGAATACCTATAGTATTAATTAATGCTGCGATTTCCTTCACTCTAGATCTACACCTTTTCCAATTGTAATTCAGAACATTTTAACATTCGTCGAGTTGCAGCATTTCCCACAACAAAAATGTTATGTATGGAACGTAGAAGATGTTAATTTACTTCATAGTTAGCGAATGTTAGGTAAAATCACTTGCAAAAAATGGGTAATCAATTAGTAAATTTTTAGAGATTGCGGCAGAAAACACATCTTACCATTGAAATATGTAGTAATGAGACGACAGTATGTGTGTTGCGGTTAGTAGGATATTTATTTCGTAATGAAAGATCCAATTGAAATGTTAAAATGTTCTGAATTACAATTGATACTTTCTGAATTACAATTGGAAAAGGTGTAAATCTACAACAAAGTTCTATCTAGATCTACAACAAAATTTGTATTTTTTTGGCTGTAATGTAGAAAGAGGATACCAAAATTATGTTCCGCAGTATACGTAATGTCATGTAACGTATTTATGTATTTTGTTGAAGATAGATTTTAATTACAATTTTGCAGATTTATTTTCGTAATTATGAAAACAATTTTTATTGAAAATTATTTTTAATTAATAAATTTGTTTCATATTTCGCCACCGAACTATTTTTGATTTGTTTATGTACAATGGTTAAATACAAAAATCTTGCAACTAAATGAATATCAAAATTTTTAATAAATTAAACCATAATCTTAAATTATAAATTGATTTTATATAATAATTAATATTAGATATAATAACCTCATCCATGCTAAGATTTATGAGAATATGTGGTAGCAAAACGAAAAACCTCCTAAAAAATTATCGTGTAGGTACAAAATTAAGGTAACTAGTCGATCCGTGAGCACCACAACGAATTAAACGATCTAGCCTGTAAACGGCCTACGAAAACCGTACATTTCTTTTAAGGCACGAGATGGATCTAAAATAACCACATCCATACTAGTATGATAGCAAGCAAAACTATGCTATATTGCTACTTGAAGCCCTGGTCAATCTATCTGGGATTCACAATCGAACCAAACAACAATTTCTTATAACAATTAAATATTAATTAGATTAATATAAAATATTTAATGAAATTTAAGTTAATTAAATAATTAATTTAATCTTTTATTTCAATATAAATTTTATTTTCACTTTAGCTTATAAATCTCTTTATCCCAAATGAATTGTAGATATAAAATTAAATGAAATTCCAATTCAACCAGTCAAAATATTAATTATTTTTCATAGAAATTCTATACTTTTGATCTAATTTTCTTTACTACAATTTCAATTTATAATTAAATTTAGATTTTGTAGACAAAACTATAATATCAAAAATTCTTCAATCGATTTATAGCTGGATAAAATCATTAAAACCAAAAATAATAAATATTTTACTTTGAAACAAAATAGTAAATACTTTTTAAATGCATAATAATTCTGTTAATCTTAAAGATATATATATGTAATGTAAGTATATATTGGTCAAATATTATGTTATTAATGCTTTCGCATAAAAAAAAAAAAAAAAAAAAAAACAAAGTAAAACCAAAATTTTTGTTTAAATATAAAAGCTTTTAATGTAAATTTAAAAACAGCACGCGATCAAAAAGTATAGTAAACATAAAATATGTAGTATGTACAGCATAAATATTTGTTATATATATAAACATTGGTAAATAATGGACTAAGAAACGTTTATATTCTTACATATATATATTTATCATTAATATCTACAAAATACTTTATTATTGCCAATTAATAAAAAAATTCAATTATAACAACGATAAATTCTAAATTTATCGTTAATACTTTTTATCTTTAATTTTATATTGAAATTAAAATCACCACAATTCTAAAAATCGCATTTACAAAATTACTAAATGAGAATATTATATATTAAATTATTTGAATTTTGGGGACCATATAAGAGGTTCCAAAGTAAAGCAATTCCAAAATAAAAATATAATTAAGGAATTATTTGAAATATTGATTTCATTTAGCAAACATGAAAATAAATAAATCGAAATTTTTAATATGGTACTCTAAAAAGTCACTTCAACATTTGGACAAACTATAATTCTTGTTTCGGACCGAAACACGGTTTAGGGGACGAAAGCACCCAAAAGTCTAGCCTAGCAACATAATTCTGATGAATAAACCAACTCCGCGATTACATACCAGGATTGCCACTAGTCATATTTTTCTCAGGAAGAATGGAACGATCAGATATAAAGGAAACCTTAAAACATGTAGTGTAGAGGATATGGGGAAGGGAAAGGAAGAAACACTAAAACACATTCAAAGATACAGCCCTGAAAATTTATAAAAGATTAAAAAACGGGCAAGTCCTTGAAAAAAAAAATGAATTTTCAAATGATTTGCTCTATGATAGCATAAACCATTACGTGGAGTTCTAGGTACCCGGAGGTTTTCTTAATTGTCCCTTCCTTCAAGCTAACCAACCACACTTTAATCTGGGCTAGTATTTATGAATATTTTGTTAAAAATTTTGATAAAAAATTATATAATTGAAAGTGATATTTAGTATAATTTTCATAGTGCAATTGATTTTATTAATTTAAATATATTTACACCACAAACCGCAGACATATAAGGAAAATAATTAATTGAAATTTTTGATGTATGAAGAGGTTTGATCTAATTTGCAAGATAATATAAAATATTTTAATATGAAAGGAAACTAAATATTGTTGGTTGGTTTATTTAAGTGGCAAATGCTATACAAAACGACGTCGATTCAAATAAGTGCGTTAGTATCATTTTGCTAGCATTCATGTATAGTGACTTCAGATAAATCTTATAACATCTACAAATCACTTAGCCTGTTGTCGAGTTTATGCTTCTTTACCCTGGTCAGAGCTGGTCACTTACATGTAAACAAATATTGGCACAATTATTACATATTTCAAAATATTTATTGAGGGATCAATCAGTTTTATAGTGAAGCTCCTTTTTGCAAGCTCATCCGATATATTCATTCCCGGCAACCACAGTAATGTAACCCTAAATACAAAAATAATAATATATAAAATTATTTCTTTTTAAATAAATAATTAGTTAAATTAGTTAGACTAAAAATTCTTGTATTTATTATTATAAATAATTATTGAAATTAGTTAGATCTATTTCCATTTAGACCAATAATCTACTGTAATTTAATTACAATTAATTATATATTTAAAAAAATAAAAACGAAATTAATATTAAGTATCACAATTTTTAAGATCAATTTAAAAAAACATTTAACTCTAAAAACATTTCCAACATTAAAACATATAAATCAATTTTACAAATACAAAAAATCAAGTTCAACCACTTAAAATATTTTCAAAACTTTTGAAGATACATTATTTCAAAATAATTGAATAATTTCTGAATACAAATACCAAAAACATAAGAAACTATATACAAACAAAGAAAAACCATATTCAGCTAATAATTTCAATTCATCTCTAAAATTACTATATAAATTCACCTTTATTATTATCTAACAGATCTAACTAAATATATAAAATTTTGTATATAAATAATTTTTTTTTTATATCTGACTCCTCTAAGTCTTGACCGCTTGAATTTTGTGATCGGTTTTTTATTATAAAAATAATTCAATTTCTACAACAATATATAAAAATATCTATCTAACTCTTCATTTCAATGTCTAATCATCTGGCTCTTTATATAAAATTTTCAGTTTCATTTTGCACCTCGTCCAGAGCAGTCGTAACATAAATTCAACATATATAGTATCTATAAGATACTATATATATATATAATTATTATTTTTCTATGATTTCGGTTGTTATTAGAGTGAGTGCGGTGATTTTGTGTCGTTAATTTGTTTTTTTTTTTTAAAAAACCACAATATACAAAATAATAGAAAACTAGAAATAAAAAAAAGAATTCATAAAATATTAAATAGATACATTAAAAATATAATAAACAGGTATAAAATTTATACAGGTGGGGCTTTTTATACAATTTATTATGAAAATATTGAAAAATTTTCATCTTTATTTGTTTACATTCGATGAAAATATTTAATAAAAATTAATAATTTTATAATTTAATTACATTTATAATAAAATTATATGAAAAGTAAAAAAATTCTAATTTTTTATAAAGAAAATGTATAATTTTTGGTGATATCATCATCAGAAAATTTTCATTTGATTTTTACATAATATTGAAAATGAAATGATACTTCAAAATTATAATAAAAAAAATTTTTTTTTTGTTGTATTTTTAGATTATATAAAGTTATTTTAGTGAAATTTAATTTGAAAATTTCAATTTTACGTCCAATAAATCAATCTTTTAAGCCATCTATTAAAATTATACAGTGAATTTTTATATATTTTATGTAAAAAAAATACATAATCTTGAAAATTTTCATTAACATAATATTTTTATGTATCGTTTCTATGTCGGATTAGTTAATTTTTTCAAATTTTGCACACAAACATTTTCTATAATTATTATTTGAAAAATATATATGACAAAAGTTTGTTATTTTTTGTTATGTAATTTTTCATATTGAAATTTATTAGTTTTTCAAAAAAATTATTATTAAAACTTTGAAGAAAATTAAAAAACATATAAAATAAAATTTAATTAATTAACAAAAATAAAACTAATAAATATTTTTAATTTATTATCGTACAATTAAGTCCAATTATTTATGAAAACTTTTTTTTTTTTTTAAATTTAATTGAATTTGTGGCGCGCAATTTTGATATAATGAAATTTTTCTGAAATTGCGAATTTATTTTCACTATTTTGTTTGTTATTGTGATTAACCCCGAAATGAAAATTATAAATAAATAATTTGTTGTGATGGTTCAACTACCTGAATTAAATGGCGTGAATAATTGTATATATATAAGATTAAAACATAAATGTAAACTATTCATCACCTTAATATTTAAGTGCATCTAGTACAGGAGTGTCGTGGCAATTTACAAATTTGTATGAATTTTTACAATGAATTTAAATAATTTTTTAAATAAATTATTATTAACCAAAAAAAATCAATAAACATTGACATAGTATTTCCAAAATCATACTGGGAGTTAGAAATATTATATTGTAATTTGGACCGTATACTTTGATTTATAAATTAGATTCGGAACCATAAAGTTTCTGTATAATAAAGGATACTTTCCTTGCAAATTAAAACTAATGTATTTTTAATAGTGAGAGAAATTAATTTTTCATCAGCTTAAATAGATTTGACAGTATTTAACGTTACTTACTTTACTTTAGAGGCATACCATTAATGTTCAGCATCAGCATCCTCTACCATCTACTTCAATACCAGCTTTCCATTGAGAAGATTATGTCTGACTTGCTTCTACTCCTATTCTCTGGATATGAATTAAAATCCGCCTTTGCAGTAGCTTGATCATTCATTCTCGCGACATGATCTAAATAGCGCAGACTAGGTCTGGTTTATGTTTATGATATAGTTCATACAGCTCAATTCTAAATATCCGATTAAAGTAAATAGGACTGAAAATCTTGTGTGAAAACCTTATTTCAAAAGATATGATCCATGATTCAACACAATATGCTTGCGCTGTTACGATGAGGTACGTTTCTGTACAGTGATATCTTTGTCTTTATACTCAGTGTTTTCAACTTCATGTGCTTGTATAACTCAAAATAATACCAGTTGCAAAGTTATACTCTACACTTCACTTCCGGGCTGATGTTGTTCCTTTCTGCGACCACTAAGCAACCGAATTACACAAAATTCTTGACCATTTCAAAGTTGTAATAATAGTAACGTTCGAACTTCTTCTCATTCACTCGTTCAATTAACATTACATCACTGCAAATTTTATTTAAATACTAATTTAAAGTTGTATTATCTAAGAATCGTTCTGAAATTATTAATGATCATGTTTTTCATTTGGTACACCATGGAAAATACTTTTCATATACTGTATAATATAAACTCAATAACAAAGCTTCAACCAACATTATTATCATAACCAAACATTTAATTTAAATTGTAAAATTTTCCCTAAAACATAAATCTATATCATTATAACATATAAGACAAATATGTATTAAGGTGACGTTTTTTTTTTCAAATTAAAGGTGTTTCAACTTTTTTTTTTTTACACAATTTTCTTTTTCATTTTCAATTGTAAAAAGTTAGTCGTTTGTCAAATAAAAAAAATATGTAATTGTTAAATGAATGGGTAATAAAAAAGAAACGAAAATGGATGGAAATTTAATTTAAACATAAACATAATTTTTCCCAAAAACAAACACCAGCTGGAATTTTAATTGGAATAAACATCCGGCGGTAATCGGTAAAAATAATAATTATGTGCGGGCGTTTTGTCCCCTTAAAAATTTCTTAAAAACAATAATAAATAATTTTCAAGTTCATCCATAAAAAAAAAAACTGAAACTATCATAAACGAATTAATCAATTATATTATTTATAAATATTACATAAAAACATATTTTTAGACGATGACCAATGAATTAGAAAATTATTTAATAAGAATAAAAAAAAAAAATTTTTAGATATGAAATTCTATAATTTTAATTAGTTTGTTTATATTTTATAAATAAATAATAAATTTTTTATGTTTTTTGAAACGTTTTTGTAAAATTCAAAATTCAAAAATTTTCTCCTATGATTATTTGAATTAAAAGTAATTACACGTAAACAGAAAAACATAAAAAATATGAAGATACATATTTAAAAAGTATCTAAAAATTCATGTAAGGTGGTCAAGGTTTATGTAAATTGAAATTTTTATGAATTAGATAGAAAACATAAAATGCATTTTTTTATGATTACATAATTTTGAAGCATAATTTGTAAGCATATTTTTTTATATTGTCTGTAATATTTACATTTTAAATGAAACATTCATTTAGTTTTTAATAATAAATTTAAATTATTAAACATTTGAAAAATTACTTCAGAGATCAATTTTGTTAAATTTTTAGGGTAAATGTATTGTAAATTTTTATTAACATACTTTACAAATCTTTATAGAAGCGACGAAATGTTGTTAAGATTTATGTTTTATGTTTTTAAATAGATAAAATTATTTTATATCATTGACAAATTTGTTTTCTGTTTATCATTTATCATTTTTATAGAATATGAAAATGTGTCAATTACTAAATAGATAAAATATTCAAATATTTAATTTGATATAGTTATTGGGAAAATATATAGAAAAAAAAATGAATTTTATCAATCAGCCAATTAGCAATATTTATGTAATAAATTGATCAATTATTAAGTCTAGTCTGTCCGCGTTATCTTATTTTTTTATATGTAAATTCTTTAAGGTCAGATAAAATTTTATGTATACAAAAAAAACTTGATAATTTTTTAATTTAAGGAAATTTAAACCGGCAAAAAATATTTTTCAATTTAGGAGCATTTAACCTAATTTTTGGAATAAGACAAAATAATAAACTATTATGTAAATTGTAAAATAAATCTTTTATTTTTTATATTATAGATTCAAGATTCTAATGCATAGAGTCTAGAATGATTTATTTAATCATTTATATGCAAAAACATGTGTAAATTCATTGCAATTATTTGACTATAAGAAAGAATTACATAAAAAAATTATAGATTTAATGTATTTTAGGAGTTTAGATAACCAAATTGTTAAAACTATTATTAAATTTGAAAAAAAAACTGACCACAACTTTTAACACATAACCTTTCAATTTGAATTTCTCAGCTATTTATCAATATTGAACCTGATTTTCTAATGGAATAATGTAAACTGGTTCTAATTAACCCAGTCTTTCTTGGGCATTTATATATACCATTATTTTGAAGAAGTACGAGTATGTAAATTATAAATAACTTAGTTTTCTTGCTATATAATTTAAATGATTACAAACTCTCACTCTATACGTATTCAAATTATCAATAAATAGGTCATATTCGTAGAGAGTGTCAACAACGATTTTACTTTTACTTTTTTACAATATTTATGTTGTAAATTTATTCATGTAATTTTGTTTTGTGAAAGTTATGTGTCTACATATTTTACAATATTTATTTACTTCTAAGAAGCTAATAAATTTATAAATAACATCAAATATTTGGTTTAATATTACTAACAAAAAAAAATAGACATTACTGAAACCACTGTAAATTCAACCTTTTAAATTTAACACCTCATTTAAAATATTTTATCTTTTAATTAACAATTTCATGAGAAATTATGTTTTGTTGATTAACGAACAATTTTTAATTACCTAATCTAAATAATTATCTTAAGAATAATTTATGCGTTCGAATAGAATTTTTTTTAAAAAAAATTATTATTAATAATTATATAAATTTATTGGAATATTAATAATTTTTATAAATATTTATTTATTTATTATTTGTTTATAAATAATTTGAAAACTTCTGACTTTTATATTGAATGATTTATTAAAGTTTTTTTTTTCGATAATTTTTATTATAAACAAATTTTATATTTTCATTTGTAAACTTTTCTTTTACATATATGAAAATGAATGGGGAAAAAAGTGCGGGAAAATTTGTTTTGAAAAAAAATAATAAATAAACAATTTTTCGATAATTACATTTTAAGAGTTGAAATATAATTTGATTTACAAATTTTGTATAAATAAATTATGTCTTCTAATTGGATATTTATAGATAAATTATGTAATCGAGGACAATTTTGTATTACATAAATTTTTGGTTTTACTGAAGATACAAAATTTATAGTTGCTGTTTACAAAACACCGAAAGACTCACTTTTTAATCCTAAATTTCTTTTGAAATTTGTTAAACTTAAACAATATTTATTTAAATTTGAATATTTACAGAATTAAGTAATTTTTAATTATAATTTAATTCCGTATGTTTTACAAAATTTAAATCAAGACGAGTCATTTAGTTGGAGTATGCTTACATATGTTTTTTTTGACGTCATATCCTTGAAATTTATAGTTTTTCCCCTTCAATATAATATACATAAGCGTGCAGTTGAGTGCGGGGGCTAATATATAAATATTTAAAAATAGTCATTAAAATAAATATATATTTAAGATATTATATTTAAAATTTATGATCAACTTAAATTCAAATTAAATTATTTTTGTGCTGAAAAGAAACTAGTTTTTTATTTTTTCATAAAATATTAATTAATTAATTCTTTTAAATACTATAATATTTTTTTATAAATTTGTTAATTATTTTTTAATAATGTGTTAAACGTAAATGTCCTTCTGAAGTATCTTTAGAGGTTTATAATATAATTTACACCCACCAGCCTGGTATAGATTAAAAACTTAATAAGGAAATTGGGCTATAAGATACAGAACGGTTGTACGTATACAAAAACATTCTGGGGGATTCCTAATCACAAATATTCGAAGATAATTTTAAAAATGAACAAGTCAACGGCAAGATTATATAAGGCAATTGTCAAGGTCAAGGCACATTATGATTCTTAGAAATGAGATTAGATTTTACTACATGTAGGAGGAAAAGACAATGAAATATTTGTTCTCTCATTGTCCATTGGTGAAACATAAAAGATTTAGGAAATTTAGTAGTTTCTTTTTAGAAAATCTTGAAGTCCCTATTAATCTTAACGTGAGTAAACTTAATGAATGATGTCATTCAATTAAATAAGTGGGATGAATCGAATTATGTTTCGTTTTACTGGAGGGTGCAGGTGGCTCACTTATTCATGGTCTATGTGCGTGGGGTTCTCTTTTATTCCCACACCTTTAAACCCAACCAATTATTATATTATTATCGTAACGTTAAATTGATTTTCCTTAGCACTAACATTTAACCACTGCAATTAAAATAATTATATATAGAAAATATTGCATTTTTCATTAAAAATTAATTTTCTAACGTCCGTTCTGAATAACATCACATTTCATATTTAATTTAATTATATATATTTATTTTCTTTAAAAAAAATGTATCCTTTTTTTAAAATTTCTTTTAAGGTGCGCCACAATTTCATTTTAATAAGCTAAACATTACTTTAATTCAGTAAAGTGCTACCACTTTAATAACAGAGGATAATATAACCAAAAAAAATAAAACTATATTAATTTAATGCTTATTAAAACACGTAAAATTTATGAAATAAATCTTAAAGATTAAAATCATTTTTTTCTGCATTATTTTTTAACACGCTTTTATATTTCAACTTAAAACGGATTTTCTACATGCCAATTAAACTAATTAGAATTGAAGTACAATAAAAGCAAAAATTTGATTATATACAAAATATTAAAAATTTCCAGCTAAAATTCATAATTTACATAATTATTATATTCAGGATAATAATAATAATGTCCTCGTGCATCATTCTACATAATTTTACATAAAAAAAAAATAATTTTTAAAAAATTATTCAAAACTAAAATTACTGACATTTGAACCGAAATGTTTGATAATTTGTTAAAAATGCAAATTTTTCTATCGCAAAACTTTTTATGTTTATAGCTAAGTAGACAAAAAAATATGAACTATATAATTTTTTTTTCCTGTATGTTTTTAATTCTCAACACGCAACATATAAAAAGTCATCATTAGATATTATTTTAAGTTAATGCAAAAATTATGTTGGATTAAAATTTTGATTTGTTAGGGCCAAACAAGCCAAACCCAAAAACGAAACAAGCAAGGACAAATTATTTTATATAATACTTAACATTTAAAAAATTATAGACAGAGACCTAAAAAGGAATCTACACCAAGTCACCAAGTCTTTGATATTATTCACTTATATAGGATTAACAAAAAATATGTTAAAAAGGATTATCATTTTTATGGTCATTGATTTTTAATATGTTTTGTGTGTCGGTAGAATTTGACCATTTCCTAAGTTCATGTCCTTGCAGGATAACAACAATAACAAAAATATAATCGTGTCTTTAAATCATGCTTTAAGTTCATTAAATTAACGTATAAAAATATTAAGGATATATAATATAAAAAGGATTAAAAGTTTTGGTCAAGGACAGTAAAATATTAAAATGTTGTTAGAAATTATTAGAGTATAGTAAAAAAGGAAATAACAAAAAACTATTAAAATTATTTATACAATAATTTAAGAATTAATATTATAATAATTAATTATTTTATATTTCAGAAATTTATAATATGAAATTTTTATTACTAACTTGCCTACTGGCAATAATACAATCTCCTCCTGTGATATTTGGTCAAGAATTAGATAAAGAATGTTGTGAAGAGTATTGTTATGGTTCGGATCGTGAAAGGCCACAAACTCGACAATATGCATCTAAAACAGCATATGAAGTTGTACGTGGTGGTGATTATGGAAAACAATATCAAGTTTTAAGTAACTTTGTTCTATTGCTTCAAATTATAATTATAATTCTATTTTTTTATTTTTTTAGATTGTAAGCCAACTAAAATGTGGTTTTTAAATCGTCATGGAACACGAAATCCATCAGCTAAAGAAATTCGTGATATGCAAAAACTTGAAGATGTTTGTAAAAATCTATAAAATTGTATCTATTTTTTAACACTCATAATTATATTTCAAAAAACAATTTTTTTTTATTATATAGATACGTGATAAAATTATTCAAAATTATGAAGAAAGAAAATCTGGTCCAATGATTGGTGGACTTTGTCCAGCTGATAAATCTTTATTGAAAATGTGGAAACTTAATAAAAATATAACTGAAAGTTATGCTAATTTCTTAACTTTCCAGGTATTTATATATAACATTTTAGTATTCCAGTAATAAGAATTTCTGTAAATAAGATTTTTTTTGTTATAGGGTTGGCAAGATATGAAATTCCTTGCCAAAAATTATCAAAGAAATTTTGAAAATATTTTAGATAAACAATATGATGAAACGAAATTTTTGGTAAATAATATTATTTTAGTTTGCTAGTAGCAATTTTAATATTAACAATTAAATATTTTTTTTAGTTTCGTCACACTGATAGTCAAAGAACTGAAGCCAGTTATAAAGCATTCGTTGAAGGGTTATTTGGTGATAATGCACATGAAAGAATTCATTTACCACCACCACCAAAAGTAGATAATCTTCTAAGAGCATATGATAATTGCCCAGGTTGGCAAGAACAAGATTATAAAATAGAATTAAAAAAATTTGAAGAATCACCAATTATGAATAAAACAATATTTGATATTTCACAAAGATTAGGGTAAACGAGTAGGATATAATAAATTTTTTCATATTAATTTCCATATTTTTCTTATTTTTAGTTTCCGATATAAATTAGAAAGAGAAGAGATTGAATTAATTTGGGATATGTGTAGATATGAACAAGCATGGCATGTAGATCGTAGTAGTGCTTGGTGTGTGGTAAGTTTAATTATCATACATTTCTTTTAGTAAATTGGACAGGAACTTCTTTTAGATACCATAATTTACTTTAAACTCAATCGTAAAATTGAAAGTTTAGAGGTTTTGTTCAAAATATCTTAATACTATTTTAAACTGTAAAGTAAATAATGAAAGAATCGGCTATTAAAAATAAAAATAATTTTAACAGGCTTTTACACCAGCTGAAGTAACCGTTCTTGAATATGCTGAAGACTTGAAATATTATTATAAATCTGGATATGCCTTTGAAAGAAACTCAAAAATCACATGTGCGGCCGTAAAAGACATGGTAAATATTATTTGATTTATTAAACACAACAAAAAACTAATTAAATTATTCATTTCATATTTTAGTTACTGAATTTAGATAGTTCATCTCAACCACAAGCTGTTGCATATTTTACACATTCAGCATCTATTCAATTATTCTTAACAGCTTTAGGTATATCAAAGGATCGTGAATCATTACGTGCAAATAATTTTCCAGAAATGAAAGATCGTCACTGGAAAATGAGTTTACTTGGACCATTTGCAGCTAATTTTGTTGCCATTAAATATCAGTAATAATTGTCTATAATAATATAAAAAAATAAATTATATATTTTTATTTTTTCTTAAAGGTGTGCAAACGATCCACAGGAAGCTAAAGCAATGTTCTTTATAAACCAAATGCCTGTTAATTTAGATTGGTGTCATGTTGGTTTATGTAATTGGGGTGATGTAATGATAAATTATGAGAAATTTTTAAAAGCTGATTGTGACACATATTTTTGTGATTCAAATAGTAGTTCAACAATACAATTATCAATAGTTTTATGGTTTACAATAATTATTTATTTTTTTGTTTCAACAGTTAAATTTTAATTTTTAAATTTTACATAATTTTAATTTTTTAAATTTAAGAAATAAAAAATAAAAAAAAAAAAAAAAAGAAATTATTTTTATTGAAAATATTTCTTTTTCTCTCTAAAAAAAAGGTACGTAAATTTTTACAGATTTTGTTTGATTTTCTTGTTAAATATTCAATAAAATAGAAATGCATTTGTTTTGGTAGGCTTTCAGACAGAAATAAAACCAGAATCTATATTCTGGTATACATTTTTTTTTTATTTAATTTTTTGTATTGATGGTAACGGAGCATAAGTATACTTTGGAGAAAATGTTGGAGTTTTGGCACATCTAAAATGAATAAAACAAAACAATCATTTATAATTTTTATATTAGTAATTTTGTTGTAATTATTATTACCTCCAGAAAAGTGAACTTCCACGTTTTAATTCGCCCCGTGTTTGTAAATCATTCCAGCAATCAGTCCAACTATTATATTCAGGCATTATTGGTGGTTTACCACCAGTAAGACTGTAAATAAAAAATATTAAATAAATATATTTTTTCTTGTGTTAAATTCTATCTTACCCTGATCCAGATACTGCTACACAAGTTGAAACTACTTGTAATGGATAAAGAAGACTTGAAAACACAAACTGCGGATACATAGAAAATTTAATATATCAATTTTGAATATATTCTTAATAAGAAAAATACCTGAGTAAAACTAGCACAATATTGCCTGCCATCTTTATCTCTAATTAAATATTTATTTAGAATATATACTGTAGAACTTGTTAATGCTACGCATGCCAAATCACATAAAAGTTTTGGTATAATACCAGAAAAGAAACCCAATATACCATCATGATTATAAATTTCAACTATTGAACCCAAAATGCTCCTAAAAATGGTATTTAAAAAAAAAACATTTTTTTATACATTTAAATTAAATTATGAATAATCTAACCTGTATGTTGTTTCTCGGCCAATAAATTGTGCCATCATTCTTAGTGAAATAACATGAAATGGATGAGTAACAATTATACCTGATGCATGAACAACTAATTCACGTTTTAAATTATACTGAAATCTTGCAAATTGTTCATCTTCAGATAGTTCTGATTCATCTTTATCGTCTACAATTGTTGCTATACCAAGACGATCAGCAATTCTTTCACTACATAATGAACCAACAATACTACCAACTAATTTTGGTGCTAAACCTCTATAACAACCACTCAAACCATCCATTTTTCGTATGTAACCAGCTATTTATATAAAATGATTACATTACTATAACGGGTTATATAAAAAAAAAACGGAATATAAATACATACCATATTGGAAAATATTTGGCAAAATTAATATATCTCTACCAAAAATATTCTTTCCTGGATATGGGGCTACAGGTTCATAACCTAACTAAAACGTAAATTTTTATATATAAATTAAATTGACTATTAAAATTGTTTTTCTAGTTTACCTGAATTAAGACTTTTGAGTATTCAAACGGATGAAGAGCTGCACTAACTCCAAGACGTAAACCAAAACGAATCCATTCATTAATTTGAGTTTCTTTTTCTTGTTCTGTTTGCAAATTTGATGACATTTTGTAAATAGTTGTTTTAAAAATGACAAATAAAAGTGTACTTTTTTAATAATTATTTTATTGAATATTAAATATTATTTTTTTTTTTCGCCCGGCATTGAAGTATGCAATGGCAGTAATGTGTCAAAATATAATTTTATTTCGGTAAAACTGAAACTGAGTTATTTTTTCCATTTATGGTTCCCTGATAATATTTAATTGCTGGAATTACGTCTCCAAATCCGATGTAAAACTATAAAAAAAATTCCAGTCCTCTATTAACTATATTATTCATATTGATAATATAATTTTTTTAATAAATGTTTGTAGAACATTTAAAATTATTTCTATGGATAATTATAGTTAATTTAGTAATATAGATATATAAATACTGGATGTAGAACAAAATGGACAAAATAGATTTTAACTTTTTGTTAAAATACAAATTATTCGCATATTATCTTAGTTAGTGCCATTCAGAGAGTTAGTTATGATCGAAAATACACTAAAAATTTATATAATTTGAATTTTTGAACAATGTTCAAAATTTAAAATTGACCATTATTTCTGAACTGGTAACCGAAACTCAAAAACAAATATTCCAGATATTTTTAAATCCTCGTCTGCATAATTTTCGGATTGGATTATGACAATATTTCTAATTGGATTAGAAATTAGAACAGTCATTTAATCAGCTGTTTTTATGACATGAGTTGTGTATATTTTATGGTGATTTATTATTGTTGCAAAAGCTAAGAAAATTATTTGATTATAAAAATGATACATCTAACTGGACAAAATTTAACTGCCCGTGAAATTATACAAAATGTATTTTCACCGCTGGTCGGCGCAATTACAAGTCCATTGGCAGACGAATTGTGCTATAGAAATAATTTAACTTTTGCTGAAATGCTACAACCTTTCGCAAAACTAGCTAATGATGGTATTAAAAAATGTTTATTTAACTAAAAAAAAATATCACTATAGATAATATATTATTTATTTTTTAGCTCATTTTCGTGATTCTGCTGGAACAAGTGTTTCTGTAAAAGGATTACGTTTAAACATATGCGATGTTGGTTGGCGACCACCACAAACTATATTAGCTAGAAAAATGCTTAATGAAGCTGTAACAAATGGGGCGTATGATAAAATTAAAATTTTACAAGCTGGTAAAGTTTTAATCATATTTTTAGTACATAAAAATAGTTAAATAAATTTTTAAATAAATCATTAAGGTAATATGGCAATAGAAATTCCATTATCAGAACCATGGTTTGAAAATTGGCGTGAATCATTTTTGACTGTACAATTTCCATCTGATCATGAATTTACACGGCATTTATTAAGTTGTTTAATTGTATTGGCCAGTTCAGATCCAAATATTTTAGATACAGCAAATCAGTTAACTAAAAAAGTACAAATGTTACAAACTGTTACACCACAAAAATTACCAAAATGGTTTCAACCAAATGATGTTCTAAATAGTTATGTTTTATTACATGATGGGTCACAAGCTGATATATCAAAGTAAGTTTTTTCATTAAAATATTTAAATATAAAATTTATATTGTAAAGAATATTTTAGAGCTCAACAAAGTTATGAACTTTTAAAATCAACTTTTGGTGAACATAAATGTTTTCTTGTTCAAATGAATTCTGGTACTGAAGTCATTTCAGATAATACAGATCTATGGCTACGTTTTATAAAAAGACAACCAAAATCCGTAAGATTTTAATAATTTAAAAAATTATTAAAAAAAATACATAATAATATAATTTTAGGATACACAATCCGATCAAGGTAGTACACCAAAAACACCACAAGATTCTTCAGTTTCTGTAATGCCAACAATTACATCAGAATCTACACCAGATGATAACCAGACATTTATACATCCATTAAGTCCAGTGCAAGATCAAGCAACTGAAGCAATTGTAATAATTTATATATATAAAAAAATATATATATAATTTTTATTTAAATTTTAATGTTAGCATTCAAAATTCTCGATAAGTAGTGAAAGTATTAATTCACAAAACTTAAATCCAAATGTCTGGGCAAATGAAACTGATGTTGATTCACCACATGGTATGTTTTTAACTGCAGCTGATATTGAAAATTTACGTCATTTTGTGCAAGATTACACTGTACGTGCTCTAATACCATATGTAGAAAAATTAGTTGGAATTCTTAATGAAGCTGTAACTAAACAAAAGACTAACATTAAAAATAATTTATATAATTTGTAAATTTTTCCTAGATTACTAATAAGAAAGGTGTTAGTAAATCCTTATTAAGTGCAACGAAAAGATTATTTGCAACAAGTAAACCATTAGCTGGAAGTGGTACACAAAACGCAACTATGTAAATTTATATATTTTGTACTAATAATTTTTTCAATTTTTCTAATATTCCTAATTTTTTAGTTATACCAGTGAATCTTCTGAGCTTCAAACAAGAAAATTGGGTGATTTATATTTTATGTTTAGTCACTATAATTTAGCATTTCAGGTAATAATGTTTAATGAATTTTATTTAGTAAATAAAATGTAATCTTGTGAGTGTATTTCTTACAGGCATACCATCAGGCAAAACGAGATTTTAATGCTGATTCAGCTTGGCAATATTTTGCTGGTGCACTTGAAATGGCTGCATTATCAGCTTTTATGTTAGGCACTGCTAATCGTAAAACATATGATTATATGGAGAATGCAATTGAATGTTATTTAACATCTTGCAGGTAAATATAAAAAAAAATATAAAATTATAAAAAATAACAAAACATAATTTGTATTAATATAACTCTATATTTTTAAGATTACAACAATTTGCAACACGTGCTACTCTATTGAGTGTTGAATGTTTAAAAACTGCCCGACTTTATGGTGAAGCCGCTAAACAATTAATACGTATGACTAGTGAAGAATCTGATTTAAGATCAGCTTTATTATTAGAACAAGCTGCATATTGTTTTTTATCATCACAGCCACCAATGTATCGTAAATATGCATTTCATATTGTATTATCGGGTAATCGTTATTCACGTTGTGGTCAAAGAAAACATGCATTCCGATGCTATAAACAAGCATATCAAATATTTCAAGATCGTGGTTGGAGTTTAGCTGAAGATCATATTCAGTATACAATTGGCAAACAGGCTGTTACATTAAAAAAATTAGATGTTGCTAGTAAATCATTGGCACATCTTTTACGTCCAACAAGTTTACAAAATGTAACACAACAAGCTGCATTTTTAAGAGAATATATAGCAACACAAAAAGTATGATTATTATTTTTCTTAATTAGTTAATATAATTATTTATAGAATAAATATTTTATTTAAGGAATTGATTAATCAAAATCCAGATATTGGTCTTTTAGAAATAGCTTTACCAAAAGTTATACAATCATCTTTAAGAATTTTGGTTACTTCACATCCACCAGTTGCTAGACCAATGTATGTTTCAGCGACAAATATAAATATTAAGGTAAATTTTAGTTGAACAATTTGTTTGTATTTTCAAATTAATTAATGTTTATATAAAATTAATAAAAACTATAATCATAAAAGTCGAACTTAAAAGACGAATCTATTTGGGAAAAATTAGAGGAAATGATTGTAACAACAGCATCATCAAAACCAATGTTATTTAAACCATCTAGAAGTTTATTTACATCTGAAAATTTAACTACAGAATTTCCATTAAATGTTCAAGGAGGTATTCATTTTTCATTTTTAATAATAATGAAAAATTAAATATATTAAAATTTTCAGATCCAATTGAAATGAGTGTAACTCTCTTAAATACTATAAAACCCAGTGTAACGTTTACAGATATTAATTTACTATGGAGATTTACATTAGAAAATGGTGAAGAAATTACAAATTTACCAATTTTTGAAAATAATACATCAGCAACTGATATTGATAAAATTCAATCAGCAATTGTAACAACTGAAAATCAAGAAATCATTTTAAATGAAAGTGAAGAAAAAATAATACGTTTTAAATTAACACCAAAAATTTGTGGTGAATTAAATATTGTAGGTATTGTTGGCCGTATGTCAGCTACTAATGAAGCTGGTACACTATTAGGTTGTATGTATTTTGTACCATCAAAAATAAAACAAATTGAAAAAGCATCATCAGCTGAAAAATTAATTCAATATGATAATAAATTAAATATAAAAATTTTACCACCAGCACCATCATTACATGCTAGTTTCTCACAAATTCCAATGGATATATTAATTGGTGAAATAATACCAGTAACAATTGCATTGAAAAATTCTGGTACATCACCAATTAATGATATTTATATATGTTGTGAGCATCCAAGATTGGTGACATTTTTAGACGATTCAGCTGAATTACCATTATCAATTTTAAAAGGTAATAAAAATTAATATTTTTAAATTGCTATGCAAAATTAATGTGATTAAATTATAGATTATAAAGATTTAACAAATGAAGCTTTGAGTAAAGATAAGGAAATTCGTAAACAACATGTTTTTAAATTATTCCAAAATAATAATGACATTCCGCTTAATTCACAAGAAACGAGAACAATTCAAATGTGGATACAAGCACCTTATCAAAAGGGTGAATTTAAATTAAGATTATTAATTTATTATGGAATGCCAGTGGATTATACAAAAATTAAGTATGCGAAACAAAAAGAATGAATTAAATTGAATTTCTATAAATAATAATTTTTTCTTGCTTAGATATCGTCTTATTCGTCATGAATGGGATTTTAATGTTCATGAATGTCTACAAGCTGAAGTCAATTGTGTTATTAGTAATTTAGTTACAAATGATTTTGGACTCGATATTGATATTAAAAATACTAATCAAATTCATCATCCATTAATGACGGAACTTTATATAAATTCAATTGATTTATTTTGTTCGCATTATAAATTGAGCAAAGAAAATATTATATGTAAGTATAGAATTAGAAATTCATTATAAATCACGACATGTCAAAATCAAGTAACGTTCCAAATTCCATATTGCACTTGTTCGGATATTGATTTGAAAGATTACTGAACGTGTCGTGATTTTGGGTTTAATTATTACAATGTCAGTTGTTAAAAATAAAAAAATTTATATTTCTAGATACAAATGATATGGAATTAACTATTGGGCAATTAAATTCTGATCCATCTTCAGATAAATGTTTAAAATCATCTAAATCGGCTAGTCTACGTTGTAAATTACAAGAATCTTTAGTAAATCATAAATCTACATTACCAACTGATTACATTAAAGATCGTTTATCTACAATTTCACTAACACAAACACCATTAATTGATATAAATAATATACCATCATATATTAAATTATATAGTTTTTTAATGAAACAAGAAATGAAATTATTAAATGTATTTAATACAAGTTTAAGTACCGAAGAATTTAATAATATTATTACATCATATGATCCACATATGACAGTTACAATAACATGGAGTGCATTAGTTTCTGATATAGCATCAGTACAACGTACAGCTAGAGGTCAACATTTTATACAATTACGTAATTTATATGAACAAGTATCATGTCCGGAAACAGCCGATTATCGTATAAAAACATATTTAGGTGATCATTCAGAATATAAAAAAATCTATGAATTTAAAAATGATAATATAAAACAGTCATCAACATTAATAAATATTGATGAAACTGATGACGATCAATGGGAACAAAATAGTTTTTATGTTGGTAAAAGATGTTTATTAGAAGATGAAACATTTCTATCAACAGCAGCAAATCGAAATTCATTAATTAATGATAGTGGAAAAGTTTATTAATAAAATAAATACACAATTTATATAATAAATATTTAAAAATTTTAAATTTTAATAATTTTTAAATATACAAAGTTATTAAATAAATTATAAAATGTAATATTTAAAAATTTATGTTTGTTTTATAAATTTATGACTAGTAGACAATAAGTTGTAATATTATTTAATGTATAGTTTCTTTATGAACGTTTTTTCAAAAAAGCTCTAGCCGTTGTAAATAATACTTTTGTACAAACATACATATTTAATAGACCACATCCTAATAATGCACCAATTATATTTGGTATTGGATATATTTGCCAATCACGATCCCAATCTAATGGTGCTACAAGAGATGCCGCCCATCCTCCAAATATAGCACCTGTCATATGGTATTTATGTAAATTTAATGCAACTTCTTCACTTTTTGTTAAAAAATCCATTTTCTCACAAAAACATATTAATAATGTACCATTAACACCAAATAACATAACAATTGGTGATATTGTTAATATTGTTAAAATGGTTGATAATACTAATGTTTCTTCATAATTTTGTAAAACGGGTGCACCCAATATTATACAAATAAATCCATAAAATATTGTTGTTATTAATTGTACAATAAAACCAATTGAAATATCTTTTATAGAGCTTGTTGTTGTTACTTTTTTATTATGTTTAAATTTTTGTTGTGTAAGGGAATCTTTATCCATTAAACTAAAATATTTTGTTAAATAAATTTTTAAAATTTCACCAATAAATAAAATAAATAATATATAATCGGAATATTTTCCAATTTTGGACCAATCATCTTGGTTTTGAATATAAACCAGACATATTAGAATAGTTGTTAATGTGATAGAAATATGAAATAATTGTTGTTTAACTTTTTGTTGATCAAATTTAACAGCCATTGTTCATTTAATTTACCAAATTTGTTTTATTTTATTAATTTATTTCAATAATTATATAGTTAATAAATAAATCTGGAACAAATTATTAATAAAAATCAAAAAATACACAACCGGATTTTGTATACATATTTTTTGTGCAATTGCAATATATTTGACATATATATGAAAGTAAACAAAATGCTTACCGCCACCACTTCAAATCCTTCACACAGGTTTGCCAACTGTCAGATATTTAATTTTTTTTTTTATTTAACCGGAAATGATGCAAAATATCGTTAACAAAATCAGTATATTTAAAAATAATTAAAAAATTTAAATAAATTACTGAAGTATTCTATGTATTTTAATAATAATTAATTACAGATTAGACATTTTGTATTATATTATTATAAACTGAACTATATATCGTCATTACTAGATGATTCCTCTGTGGAACTTGGAAGAGCATAGAGCGTCCATTACTTCTGAGTTCTATTTCTGGCAATATTTTTCGTCTGCAGTCAACTTTTACCAAAATTTTAGATTAGCTTTTGATTTTGTATTGTTAAATATTTTGATATTAATTCAAAATTCTCATAAAATATTCTTACACCTCTTGTAGCACCATTAGATTGACCAGATGTACGAAATTTGCGATTGATTAATTAACAAATTATGTGATCTATTACATACCTCTCATTATACCGTAATGTCGCATGACTTTAAAGACTGCACCATATATTTCACAAAAAATGATTGGATGATTTAAAGTTATAAAGAAACTTTCCTACTGAATTTTGAAAAAGTATACTAAAATTAAAAAAAGCCATGTTACTACAATTATAAATCATAGAAAATCATAATATGTATCTCTATACAATACATATGTATTGATAGATCAGTAATAAAAATGAATACGATTTAGATAATATGTGGTTTTTAACTGAACCCTTTGTTTATTGCAATTTAATTATATACTTTGAATTTATTTCAATTGCTCATCTTCGGATTCGGACCATTATAACTTCCACTTAACATCTCCATCCTACTCGATTTTCTGCTGCTGTTTTTGTGAAGATTTTACTAGTCGTAAGGACGTTATTCATTATAGTAAAGCATTTAGTGAAAAAATATATGAAAATATTGATTTGAATTTAATAAAGTATTATATTTTATAAAATTATTACAAATATAATATTACTGTTAAATAAATAAATATGAAATAAACAAAGTAATAAAATTTTAAAAAAATTTGTCAATCACAGTTTTTTAAATTTTTTATTTTTTATGAAGACGATTACTTAATAAATGCATCACAGTTTTTTCCAATTAAAATGTGATTGACTAAATGTGATTGACAAAATATGATATTTCCGAAATAAAATGTTATTTGGAATTCAAACAATGCCCAAAAGAATATCTGAAAATTTAAATATTTACACCTTAATCAGATCAATCCCACATAGTACAAACAAAAACACCTTGTTCAACATAACAAAAATTATACTTTTTAACAACTAAAATAAAACACTGAAAATATGTAATTGAAAAGAAATAAAAAATTTCTATGCTGATTTATATATGAAAGCCCGTGACCAGAAATTTTGATATTTTTATACTACATATTAATAATATCAATTTCCCTTTTTCAACTAAATGAATGTCCAAATATTTGGAAGTATTTAATGTAAAAAAATAAATAAAATAAAATAATGTAATATTTTACACGTAATCTATTTGATTACGTAAAAAAATAAATTGAACTAATTGACATTTTTATGTAGGAGAAGTAAAGCATAAAAGAAGAAATTTTTTTCAAACCGTCATCGTTAAAAGAGAATATATGAATAGAATACCAAATTTATGATCATCACATTTATTTAGTTCATTTACAATTATTATTATTGTCATATTCAATTTAATTTTATGATTTATGCTGTACACAATTTTGCCAATGCATAGATTCACTCAGCATACATTTAAAAAGTTACGTAATTTACCAAAAAAATTAAAATCAAAAAAATTATTAAACGGTCACATTACTGTTGGTTCCAGTATATAGGGAATAATCATGAAGTTGACCTAGCAAGGAATGGCTCGTCTGGATGCGCCACTAGCATATGTGGTAGTGACGCATCAAGAGTGGAAAGATATATTTATTTTAACGTAAGGTTGAGAGACATAACCAACATCCTGTGCGACCAAGAAAACATGACCGTCGTACGACAGAAAGAAAACAGATAATATATTAAAACTATCCCGAAAGGATATAACCAAATCAATAGATGTTTACACATGATACTAGCCAGTAACCAATCATGATTAGTTTCGGAGTGACACGAATTCAACAATCCTACGAATTTAGCAGTTTATACAGAGTCAATTTCTAAACGATAAGAGATGGATCTAAAGACACTATCTTAACTTCTTTAGGTGGTAACGTAAATGGTATACAAATAGTCCTAACACCGCTTTCATTTGATTCGCCGCTTAAACCAGCCAACCAACAACCATACCAACTTGTATGAATAATACAAAAATTTCATTTATATTTACAAAAACTTGTTGTAAGACTCGATTTGATTTCAATAAATCTTTTTTTTTAGGGAAATATACCTAAAAACATTTTTGAATTACCTATATAACCTAGTAATCCAAATTTTTACATTTAACAATATTATATAATCGGCGTGATCAGTTAAATAGACCATTATGTTCAATATAATATATTGTATCGAATAAATTGATTCCAGTAGGCAAATTTTATTACCAATGAATTATTGGCGTCGTATTGTCTCATTCAAAATTCAATAACTATATTTATTCATAGATTATAATAAGTTAGGTTGTTAAAACACGGCCGCTTTAGGGTAGAGCTCAATTGCCCCAGGGCGGCAAAATGCATCTAAATTTATTATATTCTCTATTTTTTAAAGAATGTTAATGTAATTCTTTATTGTTACTTTAATGTTTGTGATATTAATTTGAATAATTCAAATAAATCAAGTGAAACTAATTATATTTCATACAGAAAATATTTAAGAGATAATTAAAAACCACCAAATTTCCTAAATCTTTTAAATTTAACTACGGAGAAATGGAATTACAAACATTTCATTGTTTGCCCCTGCTCCATATACTAGATGCTTCATTGCATGTTTCTTTATAATCGGATGTCTTGTGACAGTTCCCATATTACTCTGGCCTTTGCCTTGTTTATTTTCAAAATTATATTGGACTTTTAATGCTTTCTAATGCCCCAGAATATTTTGTATATATACAACCATTCTGACCATTTCATTCCAAGTGCTATATCTATTGGCCCAATTAACTTCTGATAACACATCTAGTATCACTTTTTTTCACCTTTCCGTATGCTAATACTTTTTTGGTTGTCAGTATAATATTCAGTATTTTGATTATATAGCAAGTGAAATTTTAATGGACTTTGATCATCGTAATTCATGAGCCAGACTGCTCTGGTCTATCAATAAAAAAATAAAAAAGACCAAAACAAATCCAAAGATTTCATAATTTAAAAGTTCAAAACTTTTATCAATTTTATCAACAAAAACAGAAATGCTATAAAATATTTGAATAAATTTTTTTTTTTTTTCACAAAAATCAAAAATGAAATCAAAATAATTTTTATATATATTTTTTCGATGCATTTTAGATTAATATTTTTTGATGCATTTATTACATCCATAACACCGAATTTAATGATTCTATTTCAAATTCAAATAAAACTAAAAACATTAATTATTTACCATAAAAAAAATAAGATTTGTTAAGCGTATAAATTTACAAGCTTATTTTTAATGATCGGAAATTAAAGTTAAAATTAATTTTATTGTCAATATAAAGTTACAATGATATGGTAAAAACTCTTAACGAAAATTAGATTAATTGTAAAATTTTATTAAATCATAGCGATAACAAGACAATTATATAAAGAAAATTTCGACTTTATCGATTATAAAGTTTAAGTTAATTAAAAATATAAAGTCATAAGAAATTCAATTTATTTGTAAGAATTGGCGGGAATATAAAAATTTAAAAATTATTTAATATTTAATTATACTTTGTACAAAAATTTCGAAATAAATTCAATTAAAACAACACAATTCTTCAATTTAATAATTTCTTCTTAAGTAATATTTTTATTATAAATATCTTTTAAAACTTTCTCTAATTTTCACATTTACATAAAAAAAAAAAGAAAACCCATAAATTAAATCAATAAACTAAAAGTGAATCTTTCAAAAAAATAACTTATATACTTAAAACAAAATCACAATTCAAAACACATTTTTTTAAAAAAAATATTATATATTTAAATCTATTTGCAGAATAATTAGCAAGTTTAAGGTTTTTTCTATTTTACAACATAAATAAAAATATCTAGTCAACATAAAGATATGTTTATCTTATATGTTTTAAGTAAATTTTACGGTTTATCTTAAATATATATCTCTCAAAAGTTATGTAAGTTTTTAGTGTATGATCATAAGAGATTTTCTTTTAAAAAAAAATTTATTCAATTTATTCATTTTATGAAAAGTTTTCTTAATTTTTAAAATTCAAGGTTTTCGTTTTGTGTCACTCTCAATTCACCGTGTAATTACAGGCCAGATATAGAGACCGACGAATAATATTCGTATCAATAAAACCAAAAATATCGCATGAGATATTATTAAAATTAGAGCAGATTTATATATATGACACATATTTTTTTGTATATATAAAAATAAATTTCTGGTTTTGTTGCACCAGCAATAAAAAAATTATGAATTTAAATTATGAACTTTTTCTTTTTCTTTAACACATTTTAAAGACTTGTTTTATTGATGCATTTTTATTTATATTTTTATTATGTTGCATAATTTTTTGTATTTTGCAGAAAAAAAAGTGAACTTTTCCCAAGATACTTGTTGGCCTTGAAAATGAATATTTTGCGTCACTGTGTTATTTGGAGTGCAATGTGCAATCATCTTTCTTTTTTAACTATACTACAATCCAATTTAGTTTTGGTAAAACTTGTTCTTTTAACCTATATCGCTGGGATTTAAAAAAATTAGTATAGAAAAATTGGGTTTTCCAAATTAATTAGAGTTTATGTAAAATATAAATACGAAATTCTGGATAATAAAAATTTTATTTGACAATATATTTTCAAGGTTTCAACATTTCCACATAATTGAATCTATATAAATTTCATAATAATTATTTAGAATTTTTATTAAAATAAGAAAATATTTAAAATTCGATATTGAAATTTTTTAAAATTGTGATCCATTCAGTAAAAAATTAATTTTTTGTTATGTAATTAATTTAGTTATCTCTTATCGTATTAATGAATTATTTATAATTAATGGTTGGTTTAGTTGGTTAAAGTTGTGAAACTCGGACACGTGCCTACGATTTTAATTATTACCACTAGTTTGATACCAGTCACATTCGTGCACCGTCACTAGAGAAGATTTACATGGGGTTATTTAGATCCATATCGTGGCGTTCAGGAAGAATAACATTTTCGTGGACCGTTTGCTGATGTAGATCGTTAAGCAACTGAATATTCAATTGATAATTTACCTAACCCTGGTTCGCGCTGGACACTTGTATGCGGTGTGTAATCCTAACTTTTTATTATCAGCAAGACTGGTTGTAAGAAAGATTATTTATCATCAGCAAGACTGGTTGTAAGGAATATCTAGTGTAATGCACGTTCCCTGATCGTGATCGACCAGTAAACACCGCATTTATTTAAAGAAATCTGTTGGTTTTTCCTTTCTCGTAAAATGTTTTAGTGGCTGGTTTGCATGTGGTTATATCTTTCCATCAGCAAGACTGGTTATAAGGAATATCTAGTGTAATGCACGTTCCCTGATCGACCAGTGAACACCGCATTTACTTAAAGAAATCTGTTGGGTTTTCCTTTCTCGTAAAATGTCTTAGTGGCGGGTTTGGATGTAATTACATTTTCCATTTTAAATTGGTTAGAATTGAAAATGAAATTAATTATTTTAGAAATGTTCAGCCAGTAATATATCCAGAAATTAATTACATATTAAAATATTATTAATTTTTGTTTTACTTAAAATATATAAATTAAAATTTTATTTCTGTTTTGAATTTCTTGAATTGCATCATATGTGATTTCTCTTCTTCAATTATGAAAAAATACCAAATAACAATTAGACTTTAAAAGTACTAATCGTCAAATTTAACAACTGGAAATGCACATATTTGTATAAGAATATCCAGTAAAAAATCTTGTCAAAAAAAAAATCATCTAAAATTTTTGTCCATGAGCCCAAAAAAACTAAAAAAAAAAACTTCATCATTATGATTAAATAAAGTACAATATAAATTATTTAATATTTACACTATATAAAAATACAAATCCATTAGTAAATTTACGATTTGGTAATTTTCATTAATTACAAAGTGATAAAAAAAAAAAAATCTACTACTAAATAATATACGTAAACATGATTTTAGCATGTAAAATGAATAATAATACATAATTTATGTAATCTATATATATTATTATGTTGTTGAAGAAAATCATCAATGAAAATTTTTTTTTTTTGAAGAAGTCAAAATTTTTATGTAAATATCCGTTTTTGTATACATAATTTTTAAAATATTTTATTTTTTATAATATAATGACAAACCCTCTCTATGTCAATAATTTGTCATTTTAATAATTACATACAGGTGTAACCTACACTCTAAATGTACCTTATGAAGTGACTAACATCAACACTGATTTTGTTATATTGAACTATTTACACACCTTTTTATATTTTTATTATGTTTTCTTTTAGGTATTATTTTTAAATACTAGTACCTAGCATAAAAATTTACTCCTTGTCTTTTAGGTTAAAACATATTTATTTACTTTGGATTTTTTTTTTTTTTTTTGGAATAAACATAAAAAACTTTTATGTTTTAAATATATGTATATGTATATATATATTATAATTTTCATCAATAAATAAATACAATACGAAAAAAAAAAACTCAACTCTTGTTCACGCTCATCAAAAACACTAAAAAAAATACAAAAACTCAAACTTAGTATAAAAAGCCAGCGAAATATTTAACTTAGCACAGTTCATTTTTGGATTACAAACTAATCTGAATAATTTATAAAAAAATTAAAATAAAACAAATTAAAATATAAAAAAATTAATTAATTAAAATGAAATTCATTTATTTGGTATGTGAAAAATTTAAATTTATATATGAAAAAATATTGTAAAAAATAATTATAATTATTTTGTGAAAAAGTGTTATACTATGTGAAAATTTCAATTAATAATATTTTGTTTTTCTTCTATTTTTTCCAGACATTATTGGTATGCCTATTGGTTATAGCTGTTGTATCAGCAGTTCCAATTGAAGAAGGTGTTGGTGATATTATTTATGAAACAGATAATTATAATCCACAAGATCCAAATTCATTCTTCAAATTGAAAAAACTTAAAAAATTACTTTTCGGTTAAAGAATTTATATACACAAATTTTTTTAATTGAAAATAATTACCATAAATTTCATATTACATATATATATATATAGTTTCAACAAAAGTAATGTATAGATACATTTATACATTTAGTAATGAAAAACAAAATTTAGAAAATGAAATATTTCCGAAATCTTATTAAAATGTACCTTACATTTACATTATTTTTATATAATATCTAAAAAAAATCTAATTACATTTAAATATGTTTCAGCAACATAAAAAAAGCAAAACATAATTCATAAAATATTTCTGTATTTCCATATTGTTTTTAATCTTGTTAATTTTTTTTATATTTTTATCCTTAAATAGTTGATCATTTATAATAAAATAAATAATAATTTACATAAATTACATAAATGAATAGTCAATAAGTTTAAATGTAAATAAATTGTTTTTTTTTTATGCAAATATAAATAGAAAATATTATAAAAAAATTGTTTTTCATTTTTATTATATAATTTCACAGAACCACTGAGACTGAGACTGACACTGTATAATAATTGGAAGTCATCATTTTTTCATCAATTTTTTTTATATTTTCCTGGATATCCTTTTCCGAATAATAAAAGTTTTGTGAAAATTATACAGAGGAAAATGCTATAAAGCAATCTAACAATTTGTAGAATTTTGAACAATATTACACTCAAACCGAATGTTAACTTCGAGTGCATCAAGTGTTCGTGGTTTATCTGCATAATTTTGTTTTTTAACGTATCCATATTTAACCAGAAATTGTGATTCATAAAAAAGTGAATCAACTTCTAGCTGTTCTAATACCCAATCAGATAAACAACGACGCATCAAATGATTCTTTGGCTTCAGTTCTTTAGTCAACTGGATCTTCATTATTATACTTAAGAAACCAAAATGAAGTCTCAGAAATGTTTAATTCTTGAAATCGACATGAAATTGATAGGTGTTTAAAATTATTTGAATTTTATTATTATTATTGGAAGATGAATGAACGAAATAATGAAAGTACTTAGGCTATTTCGGCGCATTGTACGAAATCTTGTACTCATCTCATCTTGTACTCAGAAGAGGCTGGTTGTAATAGTTTGTTGTTTAGACAGACCAAAGGAACGACCAGACGACATCCCTCTATTTAGCTCGGTTGGTTCCAACCAAGCTCGTTTGGTTGGTTAATAAAATTCAATAGAAATTTATTATTATTTAAAAATATATTAAAGAATCTTTATTTGTACCTTTACAATAAACTGGATTGGAGTTCCAAGTTTCCAATAGCTTCTGCATTCTAATTTTGTGTTTCTTGGATTTTCCAAACCATTATAATTTGGATTACCATTTCTCTTTTATAACCAAATTTCAATTATGCGAGTGCATAAGAGTCGTAACACAAAGAAAACATATTTCTAAAAATAATTAATTATATATTATTATACTTTAGACAAGAAGAACTGTTCATCGTTGCATTTGTGTTGGAGAATTGCAAACTGAGCTGTATTTCGAGGCTGACCTAGTTATTCCAAAGACTGCGTTGGTTGGAACACGTCGTGTGAATAGAAAATACAACTTCAGCCAAAGCTCTAAATCCGAAGGTAGATGCAGGAGACGTTGAAAATGTTGTCCAAGCTAATGAATATGGAAATGCTTAACATAAGCCAAAGCAGGAAAATTGCTGCGCATGCTAAAGTGCTCTGGTGTAACACTCTTTCTTCTGCACAGGCTAACTAAAGCTGTAGCGCCAATTAATTAAGTAAATACTATAAATTAAAATCAATTCGATTTTTACTAATTGCTTATTGCTATAGTTTACATATTTATAATTGATGAATGATATAAAATTATATGTAAGATAGATATTACATAAAATTTAGATATGTAAACAAAAAACATAATGTTATTATTATGCTGCATAATGTTATTTGAAAGAAAAACTACAATGTTGCTTGCTTTACATATTTTAATATGAGAAAAATCTGAATAAATTAAAAACCGAGATTGCAAATTTAATCAAAATAATCTGTGCTAATGAAAAATCCATTGATGGTTGGCAAAGAAAATTGGCGTTGGCATTGATAATAATCTAAAATTATTTGATTTGAGGTCAAGATTAAATGATATAATGTTCAATATTACTGAATCTATAATAAAAGTAATTAATTTATTTAGTTAGTTTTCTTTTCTAAATAATATTGGTATAAAATAAAAATGTTAGCAACAAGGACATTTTAATTTTACCAATATATTTTAGAAAAAAAAAATGAACTAAATAATTTAATTATTATTAATTCAGTAATATTATTTTTAATCTTGACTTTTAATTAAATAGTTATAAATTATTATCACTTAAATATTAATAGTCTTAGTTTGTTATTATCATTTAAATATTAATAGTTGACAGATGATTGGTGTCCTAACGAAACACTGTGCTTAGTGAGTAAAATGGACTGAAGACTGATTCATTACGGTTGATATATGTCGAGGATGTGAATACATTGAATTATTAGAATTAGACGACATAAAAGAAGACTCATAATATGTGACTGTCCATTTCTCAGCAAGAGAAGATTTAGATTACTGGGAGTAGTTAGGTTCCTAAGCTAAAAGAAGTATGGCGGAGTCTTCAATTATGGAAATCCATATTTACACATGGAAATTCTTAGATTGGTAGGGACACTACTAGCTAGATTATATTATAGGATGATTGTTGTTACAACAAATGGGTTACATATAGGCCAAATAGTGGCTTATTGTTTTGGTGTCACTATTAAAACAGGTGATATTACCGCTAATATTAAGATAATAACTTTAAACATAAAGATTATACAAATTAAACTTTGTTTGAAAAGTACCAAAAAATTATAATATTTTAAGTAATGACATTTTTACTTACTCATAACTACAACCAAACAACTAACAACCGTGGTCACGGTTAAATTATCTAATGCTAAAACGATGTAGTCGGTATTTTTTTATACAAATATTTAATTTTGTATATAGAAACGAATATAATTTAAATATTTTAGTAAATTTGACCACCAAATAACATATAGTTGTGAATTAGTTTCCAGTGTTTCTTTTTTTTGGAATTATTGCTTCTTACCAGTTAATTAATTAAAATTAATAATTTATAATTTAAATTATAATGGAATTTTTGTTTGATATAATTAATTTTATATAGTTTATTATCATTTCATATAAATGAAGCTGTAATAATTAAATATAAATTCTAATATTCTTCTAAATCTTATAATTTTCATAAACTCTTACACAACAAACGACGACCTTAAATATTTTCTTTAAATTTAAGATAAATATTTATTTAAATTTTATGATTTTTTAAAAAATATATAAATTCATTAATTAGATACAAAAAAATAATGTGAAATTCTTTTATTAAATTAATTTTAAACAATTTGTACAAATAAAGGCGAGCTTCTACCAGGTGTAGAAAAGTGTATTTGCTGATAATGTACAGCTTAATTGAATTTATATTGGAATGTAGATCCATCCATTGTCGTTGGTAATAGAACACTTTAATTTAGCTTTAAGAATAGTAAATAAAAAACTAAATACTTCAATGAGTATAGAAAGTGGTTTTTAATAACTTAATTTCTAATAAAAATTTGATTTAGTTGTTATTTTGTTACAATTGAATTTAAATAAATTATACATTAACAAGCTTTAGTTCGTGTCTTCTAAACAAGCGTTTTCTGACAAATACATAATTTTATTCCAATTCAATGAAACTATATTTTATTTGTAGATTTTTTTTTGATTTGGTTCACAACTTTGTTTTTTAAATGAAGCAAAGAACTGACTTCAAACTTTGAATTTAATTTTGTAACTACTCTGTAAGAGGCAACCTTTTTGGGAATATAATATAATGAACAAAATAGCTTACAAGGGAAAGGTTTTAAATAACTTATCCACAACCTTAAAATGAAATATATTTTTTCTGTTAACCAAATAAATTTATCGAATTTCGAATTAATTTTAACTAAAAATCTGTATTAAAATTCTGTTTCAGTTTTTTTTTTAAATTCTCAAATTTATTTAGATAATTGAATGTCATTTCCGGTTATTTCCAGTGCTGACAACATTCAGCTATAAAATGTATTATATTCTGAATTCTGATTTTCAATTGACAGCACACATCAGCTGCGGGATTTGTGAGAAACGTCACTACGACACTATTGCGAAAAGTCATCAGCACCATAACTTTTCATAACAAAAGGAAAATTTGCTTTTGCACTTAAAAAACCTCAAATAAATTTGTGTTTTTATTATATTAGTTATATTTAAAACAAAAAAAAAAACAAAAAAAAAACTAAGGAGTTGACTTAACTGTTAAATTCTTTTTTTTATAATAATTAAATTATTAGAATATTAAATAAAATTAATTGTATTTTTATAAATATATATTTTACTATTGAATTTTATTTTTTATAAAACATAAAACCTATAAGATAAAACAGATTTTCATCATGTTTAATGGTAAGATTATGCGCATGATTAGTTTCATATTTCCGTATTTGCTATTGACATTGTATTGAAAATGTAATATACATACCTGTACATATAAAATAAACATTTTATAAGAAATTTCATTAATTATCATTTCTAATTTTCTTTTTCAATAATCAACGCTTTTCATTTTCTCTAACAGCTGTCAATTTAGCTTGCATAATCAAATAACTTTTGTTTTGTTAAATTTTTATTGTCTGAAGTCTTTTAATTATATTTCTAAAAAAAACATCTTAATTTAATATAGATTATTGAATAAGACCTTGATCTATATATAAAAATTATTTTAACCATAATTATATTATTAAATTATTTTATAATTTGTGTATTATTTGGTGCTGTTTGTTAATTGTTAATGTGTGCAATGGCAATTTTATCTTAGCAAAATCAACTTAGGTCAAGAAATATTATATATACATATACAAGAAAACTATAAATATCAAAAATCATCTATATCATTTATAATTATAAAAAAACACAATTAAAAGAATAAAACAAAATCAAATAATATGGCTTGGTTAGGCTTTGGGGCACTAGCATCTAATTTAGGTATAAAACATTAATTTTTTAGATTTATAATTCATTAAAATTTATATAATTTTAATAAATAATTTTAAAATCTAATTACAAAATTTTAATTTATTCTTTATAGTTCTACAAAAACTATTAGGTGGTGATGTAGCACCTAATAAAGTTCAAGAAATTAAAAGTGATTCATTGGGTAATTTACAAATAATACAACGTGATGATGCTATGGTATTATTTGCCCCACCATTTAATCAAAGTGATAAAAAGATCGCATATGAAATTGTATTACAAAGATTATATTCTGATTCGAATACGACATCGTTTAGGTGAGTCAGAAAATGTTTTGAAAATAATTTATTCTATTAAAAATTACATTTGTATTTATTTAATTATATATAATTTTAGTTTGTATCGTGCTGCAACTCAAGAGGAAGCTATAGATAAATTTAATGCATTTGTTCACAGAGTTCCAGTTTTTGTTACAATTGTTAAAGAAGTAATATTATTATAAAATTAATGGAATTTTTAAATTAATTTTTAATTTTTTTTAGTATTATAATTCAACAGGATTACAAAAAATATGTGATGCATTATCTGAAAATCCATCATGGTCATTAACACATTTAATTGCTTATTTTAATTTAGTTGAATATATAGGAAATCCAAAAATTCTTGAATTTATTGATTATCCAGATCATGAGAATAATATGTCACCATTTCAGGTAAAAACTTTTTTGTTTTTATTATTTTTGTTAAAATTTTACGGATACTAAATATTAAATAGTTTATTTGTTATAATTTTTTTTAAAAGAACGTTTAGAAAACAGAAAATTATAACTAATTATTCTATAAATTATATATAATTTAATATTCATTATTAAGAAACGATTTAAATTTTGTTTAGTTGGCTGTAAAATGTGGCAACATTGAAATGGTAAAAGCTTTATTACCACTTTGTAAAGTAGATCATATAGATAATAATGGGAATTCTGTATATCATTATGCGGCAAGTACTACAAAAGAAATTTTAAATGTAAGTATATTTACTTCTTTGATATTTTACTCTAAAATAATGTTCTAAATTGAAATTTGTTGTATATATAGATTTTAGCAGCTAAAAGTGTAACAACATTAAATCATAGCAATTTAGACGGTTTCACACCATTACATTTAGCTTGCCTTAGTGATAGACCCGAATGTGTTAAAGCACTTATATTATCTGGTGCTGATGTTAATTTACCAGCACAAAATATAAGTAAAATATATAAAACAACAACACCAAATTCTGTTGCTGATTTTCTTAAAACAAATGCAAATAAATTATATACACAGGATATGAAATATGGTGGTACACCATTACATTGGTGTTCATCAAGGGAAACTTTACAAGCATTAATTGAACGTGGATGTGATGTAAATGCACTTAATTTTGATGGTCGAACTGCATTACATATAATGGTAATTTTTATAATTATTAATTTTGTATTCAGATTAAGACAATGATTTTGTGATTTGTTAGGTTGCTCGAAATCGATTTGAATGCGTTGTAACATTATTATCACATGATGCTGAAGTAGATGTTTTTGATAAAGATGGGAATGCACCATTACACATAGCTATTGAGAAAAAACTTGTACCAATTGTACAAAGTTTAGTTGTATTCGGAGCTGATATAAATATGAAAACTAAAGATGGTGAAAGATAATGAAATTTATGAATTTAAAAAAAAAAAAAATATTTTGTCATTTACAATTTTAATAAATTTTGTAAAATCATTTTTTGTTTGTAGGTAGTAAAAGTCCTAGACATATGGTCGGTAAAGATGCATCTGATGGCAAAGAAGCTGAAATTTTATACATTTTACATTCAGTTGGTGCTAAACGTTGCCCACCAGGTAGTTCAGCATGTCCGCCTGGTTGTAATCCAAAAGGTGAATATAATGGTATACCACCAATTGCACCTGAAGCAATGGAACAACGCGAACATATCCAAGAAATGTTAGCAACAACAAGTCGTACACAACAAGCATCAAATTTAATAAATTCGATCAACAAAAATTTAACAGAATTTGCACCACAGTAAGTCAAAATTTCCCTACTAAAATATTACAATTTTTTATCATTGTTAGTGATTAATTAAAGACTATGTTTAGGCGCCATATTTCGTATGAAACGAATTAGAATTATATATTTTTGTGATAGAAAATTGAAAAGCGATGCATTTGCATACAGACTTCATTAATTGCGAATTATAATTAAAACAATAATTTTTTTTAACTTATATGAAATTCTGATCCATGCATTTACAAATTTTTCCAGAACAAATTTAGTTGATACAACTATAGAACAAAAAGGCCAAAGTGTTATGGATGCAATATTAGGAATGTTTACGCCAAAAGTTGTACGAGCTGAAACACTATCATTACTATCACCAATGGATGTTGATGAATCTGAAAAAAGTGATGATAGTAAATCTACCGCTAGTAGTAGTAAATCAAAAACTTCAATGCATAATAATAATGAAAAACATACAGGAATTAATAATAGTGGTGCACGTTTATTATGTTTAGATGGCGGTGGTATTCGGGGTTTAGTTTTAGTTCAAATGTTATTAGAAATTGAAAAACTATCACAAACACCGATTGCCCATATGTTTGATTGGATTGCTGGAACAAGTACTGGTGGTATATTAGCTTTGGGTTTGGGTTGCGGCAAAACAATGCGACAATGCATGGGCATATATTTACGTATGAAAGAGCATTGTTTTGTCGGATCACGACCATATGCTAGTGAATTGCTAGAAAATGTTCTGAAAGATAATCTTGGTGAATTTACTGTCATGTCAGATATAAAACATCCAAAAGTGATGGTATGTGGTGTTATGGCTGATCGTAAACCAGTTGATTTGCATATATTTCGTAATTATACAAGTGCAAGTGATTTACTTGGTATAATAACACCAGAAAGTAAGTAAAATATTTAATTTTTATTTTTCATGTATAATTACATATAATTTTTTTTTTTTAGATAATCGACGTTTGCCACCTCCAAAACCAACCGAACAATTAGTATGGAGAGCAGCTCGTGCTACAGGTGCAGCTCCATCATATTTTAGGTAAAATATAAACAGATTAAATTCTACAGATCTTATTTAATAAAATTATTTTTTACAGAGCCTTTGGACGATTTTTAGATGGTGGACTTATTGCTAATAATCCAACATTAGATGCTATGACTGAAATACATGAATACAATATGGCATTGCGTAATGTTGGTAGAGAATCAGATGCTAAATCGGTATTATTATATTTTTTTATTTATAATTTACTCTGTTTAATGAATTTATTGTTTAAGGTTTCAGTTGTAGTTTCATTGGGAACTGGGTTAGTTCCAGTTACTGAATTAAAAGAAATTGATGTTTTCCGTCCTGAAAGTATTTGGGACACAGCAAAATTGGCATATGGAATATCCGCAATTGGTAAATATTTAAACACAGAATAAAAATATATGAAAGCCACCATACTGACATTAAGTAAATTTTCTAATTGTATACTAATTGCTTATTAAGTTCGTTAAAAATTTTTAACAATTTTTTTCATTTTGGAAATTTTATGTGAATTTTCTTGCTAATATTTTTATATATTAAAAGCAATTTTTCGTTTTCTTATTAACTTCATTAACACATTAAATTTTTAAAGGTAATTTGCTTGTGGATCAAGCTACAGCTTCAGATGGACGTGTAGTGGATCGTGCTAGAGCTTGGTGTAGTATGATTGGAATTCCTTATTATAGGTATACAAATACATACCGCTAAACTAACTTACAATAACTTTCAGTCTAATAATATTATGTTGTTGTGAAAACCATTTTTCTAATAAAACATTAATTTCTATTATTTTTTTGGCAGATTCAATCCACAACTACCCGAAGAAATTGCTATGGATGAAAAAAATGACTTAAAAATTATAAATATGTTATGGCATACGAAAGCATATATTTATACAAATCGTAATAAAATCATGGAAATGATAAGTTTATTAAAATAACAAATAAAAAGAATTTAGAATTTTTTTTATCTAAGCTAAATAAAAGTATAATCGAATGTATTTTCTATTTAAATTGTCAAATAATTAAAATTTAAGTAATGAAAAATTATTATAATATAAATGAAAATAAATTGGGAATAAATAAAATAAAGAATTAGATCAACTACACCAGATAATAGTAGTACATTATTCGATAAATTTAATTAAAAATTATTGTAAATATTAAATATTTTATAAAAAAAATAAACGAATGAATGTTATTATTCCAGTACTGGTTCAATACTATAAATTATTAAATTAATATTAAATAATGTTTAATGAAATTCTGGAAAAGTTGGGTTTTTTTTTTTGCTTTAATTATTGACAGAGTAAAATTTGTATTTTTTCCCTTTATTTTATTTGTTAAATTAATATTAAACTTTTAAAAACGTTGTAGAATTTTTTTTATTTAAGTTGTCTTATTTTTACCGGAGATTAATGAATATAGTTCAAAACTAGAATCAATATATAGTAGAATAATTGTAAATAAATGAGAATTTATTGCTCGTCAGTATTTTTAAATGATACCTATTTTTTTTTATAATAAAATAATATATATACAAACATTCCGAAATAACGATATTCTAAATATTTATCCCTTTTTTCGCAATTTCAATGAACTTTTCTAACTCAAATTCTAATTTTAGCACGTAAAATAAAAGAGATTGGATCAAAATTCCACTATTAAATATTAGAATAATTATGAATTTTAAATTAATATAATTTATTGAAGACACATGACAATTTATAATAAAACAAAATTATATAATATGTAAAGATTAAAAAAGTAATATTCGTATAATATTTATAAAAAAAAAAAAATATTGAATTTATTTCCAAAATTATGTTAAGTTTTCCGATAATTATATATTTTTTAGTTTCTTTTTTTTATTATTATTAATCAGCGAATGCTTTAAAAATGAGAATATTTGTTAGTATTTACAAATTCATGCCAAATAATACCAGATTATTAGTTAAACTGTTCCGTGATAAAAGACCGAATATATTGGGCTGAGTTTAGTTTTGTTCAAATTTGATTTTAAAATATATATTTCTATTGTAATTTTTTGTAATTTCGAAATTTGTATATTTATTTAATTTATTTATAATTAATTATATTGTGCAATAATAATTGGGTTGAACTTCCGAAATAAAAAAAAACTGTTAAAAAATAAATAAAATATTGTAACTATTAAATTTTCGTTAATTAACATTTATGTGTTGTTGAGAGTTTTGTTTTTCAATATTCTAGCAACAATATCAATATTAAACAAAGCAAGAAATACAATAATGGCTGACCCCATGTAATTTATTAATAATATTTTAAACATCGGGGACTGATTATAATATTTTTATATTGATAAATAATGTTTATTTAATTTAATTAAAATATTAATGAGTTCTAGTTTCTTTATTTAATGATTAAAAATCGACAATGAATTTCGCAGTTTGTGGCGAGCAAGTAATAAATATTCACTTAAACTAGTTGCAAAATTTCAATTTACTTCATTATTTATTAATAATTAATTCTGCTCTGTCTTTGTTTGTAATTAACAAGTATAAAACAATTATTTTCTCCATTCCGATATTTAACTACATTATTTATTTACGTCTATTATACTACCTTGTGATTAGCATTGAAAAACAATCAAATCCTTAAAACTATACGTTTTTTTAAAAAAATAGTTTGAAATAGCCTTTGCCTTAAATATTTTATTGGAATATTATTTAATTATTTTGAAAGTTTTGTTTATATTTGAATATCGAAGTGACGTTTTAAAACTTGATTTAAACTCATCATGCCATTTCAAAATAATCTAAAATTAATATTTTAGCTTATGAGAAGCCAATGATAATGCAAAGATATTGCTGGTAAGTTAAAATAAAATATTCTTCGTTAAATTAAATTAATATTTAGTTCTTCAGTCCAAATTAGTTATTTATTTTTGTAATTAATAATTAATCAATTAAATAACGAAACTACTTTCAGCATACCATTATGTGATTTACTTCCGGACAGATGTAAATTTTGGTAAGATATTAATTCTAACATAAAATTAAAATGTTTCAATTTATTAAAAATGATTTTACAAAAAAAAAAAAAATATTTTTATAAATGAGTTTTGATGATAAATGAAATTTACTCTAAATTCTTAATCTTCAATAATACACATAACATTAATTCCACTCTTTCCAAGATTAACACCTTCCAACAGTCCTTCATGATATTTTTTCATATAAATTAAAAATTGTATAATAACATAAAATAAATTATTACGATCATGTGCACAATTATGTATAATATCGTCACTAATAAAATTAAATTTTGGTTTTAATTGATTAGTACATAAAATGGCACATCCTGATTTATTTTTAACTTCGGCTAAGATTTCTTTTGGTGTCTTTTTATCACCAATAATAACATAACGACTATAAAATGGACGGCCACCTGGTTGTGGTAATGGCATTAGTTGACTATCCAAATATGAACAATATAAATGAAATAATATCTAAAAATAAAGAATTTGGAATTAGAACAATTATATACAAAACAGAAAAAATAATTAACTAACAGCTGAATCAGTTGGCAAATGTTCATCCCATTTTAAGCCAAGATAAGAAACTCCGGAATTCCAATGATAATTTGCTATACAGCTACCTTTTGCCATATCTTTAAAAAATGATATTAATTATTAAAATTAATTTTCTTAATATATTTATAAAAACAAACCTTTAATTCTTTGTACTAAATATTCTTGATTTGTTGACATTTCTAGAAATGGTACAATTAATGTTAACATTGGTACATGCATGTTTACAAAATTTTGATTTTCTGCAGTCTTTTTTAGACGCTCCAATCCAACATTGCCAATTTTTAAATCAGAAAACCCACGAGATTTTAATGCAGCATCAGTTTTATTAATTTCTGATTCTAGTCTTTGCAGAATTGTTATTGACATCCACTAAATGTTTCCATGTAATTAAATAAAGATAATGTTTTTTAAAAAATATTTTAAATACCTACCATTCTTAAATTTGCAACATATTTGGACAATTTAGCTGAAGAAATTTTCTTGATTACTTCGGAATGTCCATCCATATCACGAATATATCCACTTTCATCTTTGTTTAATAGTTGATTTGGTGAAGTAGCAGCTAAATGTTTTATAAAAATTATAAAAAAGAGTTTTTCAAATTGGCATAATGAATGATGGATATTACCAGTTGATGGTGATAATTGATATAATGATGTTTTCAATAAATTTGCTGCTGTATTACAATAATTCCAAAATGAATTAATTGAACCGGTATGAAAAGTAATTTGTCCCGGAAATGTTTCTGATGGTTCACGTTCTTGTTTGGAAATGTCTTTTAAATAACTTTGTAAACCACGTTCATCAGTAATGATTTCATCTTTTGAAAATTTCTTATATGGTGACATAAAAGAAGCATTATTACTTAATGTACTTGCATTTATTGATGAATTCCATGATGTATTACGTCCGGGACTAGTGCTATGACGTGTTGGAGTATTTGCTTGGTAACTCCAATTTGGGGTTCCCATAACTCTTGAAGCTATAATGATTTATCATAATAATGTGAATAATAAACTAATTTATTTTAATTAATATTTATTAATTTCTCATTTAAAACGGTTGAAAATGTTACAAAAAAGTAACTTTATTTACGAAATTAATTATAGTGTAAAGGGTCAATCCCACCAAAAACAGAAACAGAAACTTTTTTTTTTTTTATTTTTTAAACTTACGATATTTTCTAATTTACAGGGTTTTTCAGCTAAAAATATTTGTAAAATAATATAAAATAACAAACAATATTTGTCTAATTTATTTTTATTGCTTGAAATCGCTTTATTTTTATAAAAAACGATTTTATATTTTTTCTGTTCCAGAATTCGAATTTTTCATTTTTCTGTTTTTCAATTTATCGGACAGGGACAGAAAATGAAACTTTTTTTTCAAAGTTTCAATTTCTGTTTGCAGAAGTTTGCAGACGCACATTTCTATCAAATTTCGTTTGCAGCAAACTTGAACAGAAAAGTAAAAAAACAAAAAAAAAGTTTCTGTTTCTGTTTTTGGTGGGATTGACACTTAACCATATAACACCTGTAACGTAACGGATATATTAAAATTTGATATTGGCAGCACAGTGTGTCATTTTAGTTTAGATGTCATTTAAGAAATTGACATTTTCAGTCAGACAAAATGACAAAATAAGCATAATTTGAAGGTTAATATTTTGTTTTGTTATTAGTGGTTTTCTCGGTTTTCTAGGTAAAATTAATAATAATAATAGTTTATTATATAAATTTCACTTAATTAAAATCGTTGTCTAGAAAACTAAAAGAAATATCATAAAAAAAACAATAAATTTATTTTTGTATAAACTATAACAAAAATAATCATGGGGCGAGCTGAAGTTGGTACACCAAAATATTTGGCAAATAAAATGAAAGCCAAAGGATTACAAAAATTACGATGGTATTGTCAAATGTGCCAAAAACAATGTCGTGATGAAAATGGTTTTAAATGTCATACAACAAGTGAAGCACATCAAAGACAATTACTTTTATTTGCTGATAATTCGGGCAAATATATATACAGTTTTTCAAAGGAATTTTCTGATGGATTTATGGAAGTGCTAAGACGAAGATTTGGTACTAAAAGAGTAGCATCCAATAAAGTTTATCAAGAATATATTTCGGATAAAAATCATTTACATATGAATGCAACTAGATGGTTAACATTAAGTGATTATGTTAAATGGTTGGGTAGAAGTGGTCAATGTGTTGTAGATGAAACAGAAAAAGGTTGGTTTATTGCTTACATTGATCGTAGCCCAGAAGCTATGGAAAAACAAGATAAAGTTTTACGAAAAGAAAAAATGGACAAAGATGATCAAGAACGTATGATGGAATTTATTGAAAAACAAATTGAAAAGGCTAAACCCACAACTAGTTCAGATTCGGAACCATCCACTTCATCATGTTCTAATTTAATTAGAGATGCAGAAGAAGAACCACTTAAACTTGATATTAAAATACAAAGTAAAGTAAAGACTACAACAGAAACTAGTTTTATTGCGTCAGCATTAACAAACAGTAAAAGAAAAACCAATTCTGATGAATCTGATAAAATATTTAAAAAGCCAAAATCAGTTTATGGCAAAGAAACAAAAAGAAGCGCACTAGAAGATATAATAAAAGAGGAAGAACGTTTTAAAGAGAAAAAAAATCGTAAAGATTATTGGCTTGCTGAAGGGATTGTTGTAAAATTTATATCAGATTCTCTTGGTGATAAATATTATAAACAAAAAGCAGTTATCCTGGAAGTTATTGAAAAGTATCGAGCTAAAATAAAATTTTTAGAAAATGGTGATAAATTTAAAGTTGATCAGGCACATTTAGAAACTGTTATACCAGCTATTGGTAGACCAATTCTAGTTTTAAATGGCGCTTATCGTGGATGTAATGCTGACTTATGTAGCATCAACGAAGAAAAATTTTGCGCAACAATTGAAATTTCAAATGGACCACTTAAAGGAAGAATCATTAATAATGTACAATATGAAGATATTAGTAAGCTCAATGTAGCTTAAAATAAACTTCAGAAACTTTTTTTTAAATTTTGTTTTTATGAAATATATTTTAAGAAATTAAAAGAAAACTTGTTTCTATTATTTTGTATTTAGTATACTATTACTTACAATCGTTAAATGATGAATGCCAACTTAAAAGTGTTGCATTTATACCATGTCCTGAACTAGTTTCTGGTATACATGTTTTTATTGGGGTTGCTGTGACAAAAGAGTTATCTAAATTGTAATTTGGGACGAAAATTAATATTTATGTTTAATTCCAAGTAAAGTTTTAGTTTCCATACCTTGATGATCAAATCTTAATAGATTTTTCTGTTCAATTGTCCCTGTTACTTGTTCCGAACTGAACAAATAATAAAAATACTTTGAAAAATAACATAAAACACTTAAAGTTACTATTAGTGTTGCAACATATTCAACGTAATACCAATTTGAAAATGCATATGGACATTTATTTGATATATCAAATAAGAATATTGCTAATATTCCAACATTAATTGTACCCCATTTAAGACAATGTTTTGCACGTTTTGATTTTAAATGAAGATCTAATCCCTTTTCAACTAATAAATTGCTTTTAATTGGTGAACTAAAAAACGAATTTATATAATTTTTATTTATTAATTTTTGTTTTCTGACGAAGATAAATTTATGTAAATAAATATTTTCTATAATTTACCAGATTCTCTGAATACTATTCATTTTTATTTACTTGTTTTTTTTTTTTGTTTATTTTATTTTGATAAGCTATTATAGCAGAACAAATTACTTATTTTACAGAAAAAATTCCGCCGATTTTTTGTTGATAAATAGATTTGAGGTTAAACTTGATTTTTGAATGCAAAATCTGTCAAAAAAAAATTGCTCTTCTTAAACCATGTCTACATGATAAGACTTTTAATTGTTTTGTTTCATGAAAAATCGTATTGTCAAGGTGAATATAAAAATAAACAATTATAGCAAACGCCATTAGAAATATTTTAACTTTTTTTTACTTTTGACGACGGAATGACGTATTTCATCTTAGAGGGGACGTTCAAATTTCACGTCTACGTCTTCACATATTTTGCATGGAAATGGAAATTGGAAAGTAGATTGAGTGGACAAATAGGTGCGATTAAAATCGATTCGGAACGAATCGAATCGAAAGAGTTCACAAAAATCTCAAAGAGGGGAGGAATGAAATTTGACAGTTTAAAAAAAAACAAAAAAACAATATAAATATAATAATGTGATTTAATCGATTGCAATCGGTATCTTATCTTATCTATGTCTTTAGTCTATTCTCTATTTAACCAGTCGAATCAAAACTGAACTGACCGTTCCGCGGTCCTATATGCAGGCCGCTCTTTACATATAAATTGCTTAAAATTTGTAATTTATTTTATTATTATTAGGAAAATTCTCGTATAAACATAATTTATTTCAGTACTACCAACTGAAAGATAAATAAAGTATAAATGTCAATTAGTATTTTTTTTGTAAAAAAAAATAAAATAAAAAAAAACCAAATTTTCTAATTCTTACACTGAAGTAGTATAGTTGAAATACATTGTGAACAAATAAAAATATAATATATAGTTAAAAAAACGTTGTTTATATAATTCGTTGTTAAACTATTATTTAATAATCACCAAATGTTGAAGTAATAAAAACAATTTTTAAATTAGAAGTATTTATAGTGAGTTTTCAAACTTATTAACAAAAAAAATGTCTATGGTTATCATTTTTATATATGAAGTGATCTAAAAATAAATAAAACTTATTTAAGCTTTTTGTAATTTTTATGAATAAATTAAATTTAACATTTATTTTCTTTTTTAATTCGTTAACTAAAAGCAATCAGCTGTGACAAAAATGATAAATAAAACTAGTTAATTAGAATAGAATGCATTTCCAATGAAATCATCATTATTCTCATTCATATTCTCAATTAAATAAACAAAACTTGATTTTTTTACCACGTTATTATAGCATCGATATTTTTGAAATATTTTGTTAAAAATAATTGTTTGTTTTATTGTAGGAAAAACTTAAGAACTGAAAATTCAGAAATGCAAGGTTCACCAGATGCCAAGAAACCTTGTAAAGGTATTCTCAAAACATCAAGCAGCTTTGATAAACATTCAGGAGCGAGGTAATAAAATGAACAACAAAAATATATAATATATAATATTATAAACAAGAACATAAATTTATCAAAGAAATATATCTTTTCAAGTCATAGAAAAAGTGCAAAATTTGATGAGCTAAATGTTTTACAAACATATCATCCGCCTGATAAAGATTATGGACATATGAAAATTGAAGAACCTAAAACACCATATAACTATGATATTGATCCAAACGCCATTCCTACTGATCAATTAGATGCAGAACTATTAGCTGAAAAGTAAAATTTAATAATTTATTAAACTATATATAAATAATAAATTTTATTTTAGATTAACAGTAGCAGCGAATACACGAACGTCTTCCTATGACGAAACCGATTCTTCTGATGAAGAATTTGATGAGACTGACGAAGATAAATGTATGTAAATCTATTTCAAATTTAATCTTAATACAAAAATTTGTCTCTGATTCATAATTCTAAAAATAGTATCTATTACCATTTATATTTTTAATTTGATAATGATAACTACAGGAAAAACAATCTTGACCTTTTGTGAAAATATATAAATATAGGACACCTTTTGTTGTTGCTATTATAATTATTCGTTTCAAAATTCTATAAACGAAATCATGCATTTTTAAAAAGGAGTTTTCTTTTTAATGTAAAAGGTTGTTATAAAATTAGAATAGGAAAAAAAAAAAACACATTTATTTTTTGCGCGCGGTTTGTTTTTAGTTTTAATCAATATATTTTACATATTTTGTATGAGAGATAGGTTTTTTTATATTGTCAATTTTTACTAACACGTCACAGTGACAAAAAATTTACAATATATAGCGAATATAATATGCTTAATCGTATTAATACGCATATAGTAATAAAGTGAACAAAAATATTGCCCCATTGATTTATTTTCGTTGTATGATTTAAAATGAATTATAATTGGGTTTTTAGAATTATATTATGGAAAATTCCTCTATGAAGTGTTAATATCATTAATATAATTTGTGTTTAAATGGAAAAAGTTGTGTTTTAGATTTAAAATTATATTAATTTAGTATTTGAAATTTTATATATTTGTAGAAAAATCAATTTAATTATATTATTTAAATTTATACTTGTTTTTCTTCAAATATACATTAATGTTGATTGGGATTAAAAAGTTACAATCAAAATAACTTAAATTATTTTCTAAACATACAATTTTATAAACTTATTTTGTATTTGTTCGAATGTATTTTATCTAAAATTAGATTAATTGTTGTATGTTTTATTTTGTATATAAATTTCTTTAATTGATTATTTTTAGAAGAATTTAAGAAAAATTGGTATTCGTTATGAATTTCCCATAGATTATTGTTCACGACCAGTAGCGGACTGTAACGAGAATTAGATCAGATCATTTTGAAAGCATTTGATAAATAAATTAATTATATTTATACTTAACAGAAATAATTATTCCAGTAATTCTTAACTACCGTTACGAATTTTACTTATTCTTAATTAGCGAATATTTTAAAGGTTACCAATAGTGGTAATACAATGTGTTTTGATTAATATATGATTGGAATTTAATATATAATATTCGATGTAAAAACCAATGTTTAATATTAAACGGTGTTTAATATATTAATTTGTATTTAATATATTACAGCACGACGTTTTCAATTTGAAAAACGCAGAAAAGCTCATTACAATGAATTCGAAGCTGTGAGATTAGCACGAAAATTAATTGAAGAAGAAGATGATGAAGATGACGATGATAATGACGATGACAAAGATACTAACACAAATGATGGTAATAATACAAAAAAATCAGATGATGAACATAATAACACAAATGATAATAATCCTTCCGGTAGTGGAACTAGAAGTGATAAAAAAAAATAATGGACAAATGTAGAAAACAATAAAGAATGACGTTCAAAATATCTTGTCAAGTTCAGAGTAATATAAATAGAAAAAAAGTCATCATTAAAAGTAAGATAATCGGAGAGTAATAATTTCAACAAAACAAATATTATTTTAAAATTACGTATATTAAAATTATATTTTCAAATATAATAAAAAAAGAAAATGATATCTATAAATAATAAAATCAAATTAAAAATAAATAAATAAAATAATTAATATATTTAAAATATATATTAATTTTCAAGCTATTTTAAAAATTCGTTATTTTTAATTAATTATTACAAAAGAAAAAAACAACAAAATATCTGAAAAAAAAAAAAATCAGAATTCAAAATTATATTATTAGTAGAAACACTAATTAAGCAACTGAATTTTTTTTTTAATATTATTATTAAAAGTATAGTAATTTGTTTATTATAAATAATTTTTTTTAGTGCCACATTCATCAGATTTGTTAAATTTATATTATATACAATTAAAAAAAGAACAAAATCATTTTTATAATTTATATAGAAAATTGATTAACGAAAAATATCAATTTGTTATTATAATTTTTTTTTAAACTTTTTCAATTTATTTTATTTTTAAAGAATCATTGATTTGAAATAATGTAAAATTTCAATATTTAATTACATATATCTATTTTCAAATAAAATATTATGTTTATATAAAAATTTTTATTCAACTGATAATGATTTGTTGTTTTGTTGGCCATTTTTTTTATAAATTTTTTATGAAAGCAGAATTGTTTCTTTGCAAATAATTAAATAATGAAAATAAGTGATGAAACAGAATAAAGTTATTTCAAACAAATATGTAATCTTTTTTTTTAAGAAATCAGCAACCAGTTTTGATTATATTGGTCCTCTATTTAGTATCGTTGTCTCTTATTTTGTGATATTAGTTATATTTGGTTGATCAATTCTGTTTGTAAAAAATGTTGATTTCATATTTAGGTTGTTTCTTATACTGTTAAATATACTACTACTACAATGTACATTTATATTCGGAATTGTATTCCATGCTGTACAAAATTTTTTATTTTCCATAGTTTGTTTTTCACTTTTTCGATCCATATATTATTTGTTTCGTCTTTGACTTTTGTTTTGAATTTTGAATTATATGCTGTCTAATTTGGTAATTTTTGTCGTTTGTCATGTTAATTGCTTGCTTTGCTGCTTCGTCAGCGAGTTCGTTGTGAGATATAACTATATATGGCTGGGTAATCACATGAATTGTATGTGTTGTTAATTATGGCATGAATTGCATGTGTTTTTTATGGCGAATTTTATATTGTATTCCTTCTATATCTATCATGCCTGGTTTTAAGTGGATTTGAAATTACTTCGAGAACACTTAATGAGTTTATGAGTATAAACGATTTCGTATGATTTGTATGTTTGCTACATATTTTGAAAGCATAATGTAAAGCTTTCAATTTTGCAGTGTAGATACTTGTTTGATTATGTTGTCTACGGTGATTTGTATCCGATTTCTTATGAAATTTTTAGACCAAGATTTGCCTAGCAATCTAATATAGTTTTCGTGAAAAAGTTGTTGAAGAACAAAACATACAATATTCTAATGCTTTGTAAATTTCTTACAAAGCGTTAGAATATTGTACATCATTAAGATTTTCATTTCTCTACCTACGCTATTAGTCAGTATAAAGGAGCTTCTTTTTCAAGACATTGTTACGAAGTTTGTTAGGTGGATTCCAAACAAAATAAAAAAATAGTGAGTAAATATTTTGTGCTACAACTTTTCTTAATACTATTATCTTTTCTTTACGCTATTAGTCAGGATTTTCGAACATCATTATAAGTTTTTTGTTAATCATAACTTATAGACATTCTTAAATATATATTAACTTTCTGTTGTTTGTAAAGATTTTCTTTTAATAATAATTATTATGTTACAAATAAAAGGAAAATAGTTTTTTTTCTGAATCTTTTAGTTAGTGTTTTCAATGGAAAATAAAACGATATCAAATATCTTTTGAAATATTTTGTATTTTAATAAAAATATTTGTTTGTTACTTTGGTTGTTATTTAACAAATTTAATTTTTGTGGATTTTAATGTTATTTATATTATGTAATATTATATTTATCAAAAACAATCTGTAAAATTATTTTGTAAGGTGCTGTTTTGTGGGGATAGATAAATAAATTGACCTAATTCTTAAATAAAGATAATAAAATTGGTTTCGTTACATCACAAAGTGACTAAAGAACTTGCTAGTTCATAAAAGAATATCTTTAATGAAGTATTTATTTTTAATAAGTTTGTGATATTTGATTTTCAACTTTATTTATATTATCGTAGAAAAAAATATGAAAATGAATGAATATTTAGTAATTAAAAAGTTAAACTTTTCTTCAATGTCTCCTACGTTCATTTACTTCAATATGAAAATAATATCAATCAGTGTAATGTTAATGAGTATTCATATATATTATTAAGATCGAGTTTTTTCGATATCTTCAGGATCAGAAATATTTTAAAGTTTATAGTTTTATAGCTTTCACAAAGGGAACATTATCTCACCCCTTATGGATTAAGAACATTGGTCATGAATAATTTCCATCCACGCACATATTTAATTAAATATTATAGTCACTACTGTGTACTTTAAATATAAATAATTAACCTAATTAATTTATGATATATCATTTAAATTTAATTCTATATATTAATATCCTTATCTAAAACTTGACTTTTGGAGATTACAATATATAAAAGTGTTATAAAAAAGTGTGATCATCTTAAAAAATGAATAAAATAATTGACTTAACGAACGATATGATATAAGAGTGAATAGTGAGTAATATTTTCTTAAATACATGGTTGGTTGGTTGGTTTCAAAGGAGTGGGAATTACGGGACCCCCACTTACATAGGCCATAGAAGAGTAAGCCAGTTGTTACATCGCATTACCGTTACATCACGTCAACCTATCCCATTTCTTTAACAAACGATATCATCTTGGCCGGCTTTATCTGACCCACTTCTTCGAGATTTTCTAGAAAGAAACTACCAAATTTCCTAAATCTTTTTGTTGCACCGATGGGCAATGACACAACAAATGTTACATTGTCTCCTCCTCTTCCATACACTGACAACATGTGGTGAATGCATTAAGACCTAATCTATAATTACATGCTTTTTAAAAATCGTATGTTCCATTGCAATTGCTGTATATAATCTGGCTGTTGCCTTGTTCATTTTTAAAATTATCTTGGACTTCATGTGGTTAGGAATACCACAGTTCTTTGCTGTTCATTCCGTTTCGAATTGCTATAACTTATGGTCCATTTATTTATTGAGCTTTTGTTTTGTATCTGTGTGTAACATACTATTTTATAAAACTCTAAAGATACATCCGCAGCACCTTTACGTGCTAGTTCATCTGCTCTTTCATTACCTTATATTATACAATGACCGGGTGATCATAGGAGTTTAACATTATTATGGTCTGCTAAGAGATTAAGATTAGCTTTACATAAACTTACCAATTTCGAGTTGGTAATACATTATATTATTATTATTATTTAACTTTGCATAAGAGTGAATACTTTTAAATTCTTCATTTCTTCTGTTTCTGATGAAGTTATTTCACAATTATAAAAAATATATGGTTTATACTACGATTTACGAGGAGTAATGAAATAACTATAAAATGTTGTGAAGTGATCGAAAGACTGATCGAAAAAATTAATATTACTTAAATCAATTGTTATTTACTTTTACGATGGTAAAGATTAATATGAGCAGTATAATTTCATAAGTAATTCTTATCCGATTTGATTGAAATTTGTCATAACTGATGGTTAGATTCGTGATCTAGTTGATGATGGATGCGGTTGGTATGTTCAGTATGGGTTCATATAAAAGTTTCCCAGTTATATAAAATAAATTTTCGTGGTATTGTTAATAATCTGAATTTTCGTACGAATTGTTTCGTAGTTTTTTGCTATCCTTAAAACAAATGGAAATAAAATATAACTTTTCATTTTCTTACAAATGTCATTAATGGGTAATATTTATTTATATATATTCATATTTTCTTTTTTTTTTTCTTTTCACCAATAAAATACATTATTTATATTAAAATTAAAATACATATAAATATATATATACGACAAATCCAGTGATAATTTCGTGTCCGGTGATGTAAATATATAAATAATTTTAAATTTTAAATTACAAAAAATTATATTTTTCATTTTATGATTTTAAGCAAATAAAAAATTTAAATTTTTAAATTCCAAAATGAACTAATTAACAATCATAATAATATAAATTTATAAATTTGTATTATAATTTTAAAATTAAATTTTAATATTTACAGCATCCTCAAATATACACAAAATGATCGTGTTTTTTATATATATAATTATTTTTAAATTAAAATCAAAATACAAATTTATAAATTTAATTAAAAATAACAAATTATTATGAATGAAATTTAATTTTTTATAAAAATTTAACTTTTTAAATCAAATTATCGAAAATTCTTGTTTAGTATTTCAATTTGAGTAATTATGTTTTATGTAATTATACATATTTTTTTATGAGTTGTATCATATAAATAAAAAACATAATTTTTTGTTTCGTTTTTTTTTTTTTTTTTCATTTTGTGTTTAAATTTTTGTATTAAAAATAAAAATTATTATCCTAAAATATTTTTTTGATGTTATTTATGTTTTCTCTCTCTTCTATCGATCCATTTTAAAAAACAATTTATATATTTTTATTTTGATTAGTTTTTAATTAAAAATAAATTATTTTTGTATATAATAATATAAAAATTTTTGCACAAACATTTAAATTAAATTCTGAAAATCAATTTACACAATAAAGCAATTTTTTTTTTGTTTTTGGCAATTAAATATTCTATCGATTAAATTTTATAATAAATAAATTAATATTAAAAAATAAAATTCAATTTTTCTATATAGGTAAGCGCAAATTCTTTTTTTTTTTTTTAATTTTTTTTTTAAATAATTTTATTTAAATAAAATATTTATTTTAATTCACACATAAATATATTATATAAATATTTTAATAATATAGTAATATTTTTTTTATAAATTACAAAATTTGATGTAAAATCAACATAAATAAAGATAAAAATATTAAAATATCTTTTTTAATATAATCGCAAAAAAAAAAACAAAAAAATAATAAATAATTAAATAAAAAATTTATAAAAAAATAATATAGTAATCATCGTTATCATCTCGTGGACATTTTAAAGTAAACCAATTTTTGTTTGTATACGACGGAGCTCCTCTAAACTGTTTATGTTCTGTAGAGCCCCATTAAAATTTCTGTTCAATGTTGCCATTTTTAAAAGGTTGCTTCAATATGTTGAGTACCTGGAGGAATTTTATAACCTGGATAGTTGTGACTTAAAGCATGTTTTGCAAAGAAACCGGAATAGTCCTGTAATAATAATAATTAAAATATAAATAAAAAATATTAAAAAAATGTATCTAGAGAGTTAGATATGTTTTCATATCTTAAACTAATTTGCGAAAATTATCAATTAAAGCTTAGTATGCAGCTCGAATAAAATGAAATTTTGATATAAATTTAACATAGTGAAATCAGAAATGAAAAATAATGTTTATAATTTCGCTCAAGTAGTAACGTAACACGTGTGAAAAAGTCATGAAAAAAATTTAGTTTGTTTTCTAATTAATAGATGGTGTGCAAAAAGACTCATATTATTTATCATGTGAAATAGTTCTGAACGCAATCTATTTCCTCTATTTCACGATGAAATTTAATATAATTTATAAAGTATAAAATGCTACTTTAATTTAAAAATAGCATTACAGTGACCATAAAAAGTATTTATGTCAAAATATTAAAATGTCAAATTAATTTATTTAATTTCTTTACAAAATATTTTTCATACTTTTGCGTACCGGTGAAATTGGAGAGCTTTGAAAATAGCATTAAAATTTCATTGTATTCGAGCTGAAAAATTAAATTAATAGTGGCCTTTATGTCAATTTTGGCGTATATTTGAAAACATTGTTCCACGGGTCAACAATAATTTTGACTTAGCAATACTGAAAATTTAAAGAAGAAATTCTTAAATTAAAGTAGGAGGTATGAGCATATTAGCTGGACCGATATTTAAAGTACAGTTAAACAAAAAGCTTAATATCTTATAATTTTCGGGCTGATTCGTATATATTTTCTTTGTATTTAAATAATTTAAAAATGAATTAGGTCACTGTATTTGAAGTATCATCTTTACAGATGGTTTTATAATAAGTTAAGTATTTTGCTTCTGTATTTCAAAAACTCTTACGATATTGAAATATTTTTAAGCTCGAAAAAAATTGTGGCAACAGCACAGCAGTATCCATTTAACATACAAATTATAACTTACAAACTTGTCATATGTACTAGATATATATGACAAGTTCCTAAGTCTATTATAACTGGTCCTAAGATTTTGTTCAGTTACCGAAAACGTAAATTTTTGTTCTTTCATTAAGTCTTTTAAGTCTATTAAAAAATCAGGCTATTAAGTTATTGATATCTAATTGAATTAAAAACTTGAAGTAAACATTTGGTGTAGGTAACTGTTGTTTCTAGAAGTAAGTACATATTTTGAAGTATAATCAATAAATAAAAGCTATTTTAAGCTACAAGTTCTTTTTAGAAGAATTTTTTTTGAGTATAAAATGAAATAATATTAATTCCAAACCTTTTGCTGCTTTGTTGGTCTACAAGCAGGCCCCATAGATAATTGTTGTTCCAATTCAGCATCGGCCGCCATTCTTTCTCTACAATCTTGTGGTGGCCACTTTAAATCTCCACGCATAACGGAACCTCCTTTGAAAAAAAAACGTTTTCTTTTAAAATAATTCTGATTTAAAATTTTATAATATTAAATATTTATACCTCTAAAATTTTTGGTTGCTGGCTGTGAGACAATAACTGGAGCTGGTGGTTGATGTGTTGGTGTTTCACGACGTAATGTAATTACACCAGGATTTGTTAGATCAGCCTGTGAATTATATTGTTGTTGAGGTTGTTGTTGATTATATTGATTATTTTGTGATTCAAATGATGATGGTTGTTGATGATATTGATTTTGAGCTGGGTGCATTTGGTTTTGTTGTTGTTGTTGTTGTTGTGGTTGATAAAATTGTTGACCAGATAATGGTTGATTATGACTAACAGGCATAGATTGATGATATGCTTGATTTGTTGGTTGTTGTTGACCCGATATGTTCTGAATTATATGTAATATTGATGGGTTTATGTTTTGTGTAATAAAAGGATAACAAATAATTTTTTTTTTTTCACAATAAAAATTAAAAAGGATAACGAGTAATTATTTAAGTTAGTATATAGAAGGACACACAACATTCATCAAGTAAATTTAAAAATAAAAATATAATGGAAAAGTTTTTGCATAGATCATATAATTTCAAAAGCTTAAATAAAAATTATCTAAATTCATTGTATAATTTTAATTATGTAGCAGTTTCGCAAATTCTTTTTCAATTTAGAAAATAAGCCAAAAATAAATTGTAAGGATTTAAAAAATGAAAATCCAAAAATCAAAAAAAAAAATATTATAAATCTGCAAATATTACAATCCTATCGAGATAATTAACCAAAATAATAATAATAATAAAAAAATAATAAAATTAATAAAAAGCATCAAAAAATAAATTGCTTTATAAATTGCTTAAAATTTTTTGGATAACAGGATACCTGATTTGACCCAAACTGTGAACCGTATTGCGGAGTAGCCAAACCACCACCACCACCACCAATTGTATTTGGTTGATAAACTGATTGTGTATAACCAGGATGTGCTGCTGGTGCTGGTGAGGCTACATGTGTCCAACCACGTTGTTGATCATCACCAGTTTGAACTGGTTGTTGTTGATAGGATTGGACGTTTGGTGACGGTACATTATATTGTGATTGAAATGGTTTTGATTGCGGATTATATTGTGGTAATCCGGCTGATTGAGTTGGCCTTTGTGCAACACCACCAGTAAAAGAAGCTGTACTACTTGGTCCGTTCATATGGGATGGTGCTGTTTGATAGTTAGAAGGTGGATAATTGTTATTATTATCTTGATGGGGATATGGTACGTGTCCACTTTGTTGATAAGGATTAGACATAGGATGTTGTTGGATTTGTGGTAAATGAGGTTGGGATTGTTGATTTAGGGGATGAACGTAACCTTGTTCTGGTTGTGATTTTTGTGGCTGATAACCTTGTTGAGGCCGGGATTGTTCCGGTTGATAACCTGGTTGTGGCCGGGATTGTTCCGGTTGATAACCTGGTTGAGGCCGGGATTGTTCCGGTTGATAACCTGGTTGAGGCCGAGATTGTTCCGGTTGATAACCTTGTTGAGGCCGGGATTGTTCCGGTTGATAACCTGGTTGTGGCCGGGATTGTTCCGGTTGATAACCTTGTTGAGGACGGGATTGTTCCGGTTGATAACCTGGTTGAGGCCGGGATTGTTGAGGTTGATAACCTTGTTGGGAACTAGGTTGATTAGCACCAGGATAATTTGGTTTTTGATAACCTTGATTAATTGGTTGATAGGAAGAAGGATTTTGGGTTGGTTGGTGTTGTTGTGGTTGGTGGTGTTGTTGGTGTTGTTGTTGTTGATGATGTGGATCATATGATTGACCACCACTATGTAATTGTTGAGGGTTTTGTGATTGGGTTGGTTGAGATTGATATGAATTGTTATCCTAGAAATTAAGGGATATTTTCATGTAATGAAAAAAAAACTGATTTTTTTTTTGTTAAAGGATTAAAACAAAAAAAGTATGCATAAATTTAATTAGTCCATTGTCCTTTTGATATTTATATACATATTTATATATATTTTTTTTCATAAAGATTACATAAATTTAATTAACTATTATCCATTCAAATAAAATATTAAATATGAAATTTTAAATAAACAAATTCAATTAATTCATTTCGCGTGTGTCATGCAATAAAATTTTTCTTTTTTGATTACAAAATATAAAAAAATTAAAAATATATTCGATAAAAAATATATAAACCTAAGGTTTTAAGGTAAAATTTTTAATGTACTGAACTGAACGTAAATGCATAATTCGAAACATATATAAAACGAAATTGTATTTATTTTTTATGATAGATTGAAAATTTCATGCGGATTTATGAAATATTATATATAAAAAATTACAATTAACTATTTTATATATATATATGAACAATATAATTTTAAATGTAACAAATTTATTTATAATATCATTTGACATATAGACAGATACAAGCTTTAACATATTCAAATTTTACATATAAATTTTCTGACATATTAAACTCATCCCAAATATCAAATATAATAGCCACAAAATGTAAAATGGTCATCACTTAAGTTCTTTGGTAGCGTATATGCATTTTGTAAATTTGTCAATAATCGAATTTATATTTTGACTTTTAATATCAATTCTATTTGATGTATTGGAGATAAATTCAATATTTATAATTGAAAAATTATAGAGTTCCCTTCAAAAAATTTCATGATCAATAAGAACTTTTTGATGTTGATTTGTATATACTATCAAATAAATCCCATTAAATATATTTTGAAAATTTAAATAAAGTCCTGAATAAGGTTAATTTATAATCCTGTTTATTATTATAGTTAAAGGATATTATACTTTTTGACTTTAGGGAAAATGAAAAACTGAAATATTTATATAGAAATAAATTCTCAGTCAATGTTAATTACATATTTTATATGCTCAAATGCGAGGAAATTCATATATGTAATAAAAAACAGGACATTTAAAATTTTTTTTCAGTGGATTTTTTTGTATACGTTATTTTTAAAGTGACATTTTTGTTTACCTTGTGGACCTACAGGAATATTTGTACATTCTATGATTTATGTTGAAAAGTATTTTGTTTTTGTTTATTGCAATTATGATGCGTACTTACAAATATATGTATTTGTTATTTGACTTTATATAATTTAACTTTTTAATTTATATTCATGTTATATATACATAGTTTTTTACCAAAAAAAAAATGATTTTTTTTATATTTTTTTTGATGATATTGCAAGGATGAACAAATTGTGTCATCGTTTTTATGTCATAGGATAATAGTTATAATAAATTTTTGTTATTTGATTATAATTGTGGTAATTATTGTGTCCCTAAAAGCAATATTATAATAATTTATAATGAAAATATAAAATTTAAATTATTTTCATTGCAGGAAATAATTAAAAATAAATAAATTGTGATTTATAGATAAAATTTGTTATAAAATTTAAATTATTCAACAAATTTTGCAAAGAGTCTAACTTTATTAGAGGAAAGAAGTCGTTAGATTATTGAAAATTTTTCTAAATATATTCAAATTTTAACATTATTTTTTTTAGTGGAATATGAAAACTGCTTAGGAAAATCTACAATTAATCAAAAAATGGCAAATTGCCTAGAAAAGTTGGAACATTTTTACATAATTTTACTTTTGGATTAAAAATATATTGGCCCACAACATATGTAAATTCATTTGTAGTAAAAAGTTATTAAAAAATATTAAAGGAAATTAATGTAATTTAAAAAAAAACTAACATTGAAAAGTAAATTAACTTTTTCTGTTTATTATTATTATAAATTTATTAACTTAAATTCAAAAAATCATTTATAAAACCGGGAAGATGAGGAAATTTGAATATCATATAGAAAAACGCCGAGAAAATTAAATTAAAAACTAAATAGTAATAATTTTTTAAATATATAAATTTTAAATTCTTGATAACAATTACACTAAATTGTACTAAAATTTGATCCTTTTTTGAAAATATAATTTAATTTTTACATAATTTTTATTAAATTCTTTCTATATTAATTCATAGATTTAAGTTGTTCCTAATTTAAAATATATTTATATAAAAATTCCAAAGCATAAAAATTAACTAAAAAATTATTAACCCTTATTTTTTTGTTTTACCTACATTTAAGTCATTATCAACTTCATAACCAACAAGTTTATCTTTTCTGTAACTGACAAAATAACAGTATCAGGAAAAAAAAGGAAACATCAAAAAAATTGAACCCTTTTTATAATTTTGTATATAACCGTATATGTAAAACAAAAATACAAAACTTTCAAAATTACTTAACCACGATATATCCTTTTTCCATATTTAACATCTTTTTCGGATTTTTTATCCATCAGAAAGCAAACACAACAAAAAAAAAGACAAACAATTATAAAATCAAAAATTTTTTCTCTTAAATTTGAAATATTTCATGGAAATTTTTTTTTTTTTCCTTTCCATAACAGCAAAAAAAAAAAATATGAATCCTTGTGATCTTATTAAGGCAATGTAATTCAAATTTATATAACTAAAGGGAAGGGATACTTCGTATACTCTGATTTTTATTTTTTGAAACAATATTTTTTTTTTCATAATATTTCATTTGTGTTGTTGTTGTTGTTATAGTCTTAATTAAAGCATTTTCCCAACCATGGAAAATAACATTAAAAGGAAAGAAAACAGACAAAAGAAAATGTAAAAAATTTAGACAAACAACAAAAAATGAGAAATTACATGCCTTAAGGTTTAACTCATTATATCGCAATTACCCCCTTAAAATGTCCTATCTCCCCTTATATATTGTACCATAAAAAAAAAAACGAACAAAAATATTTAAAAAACAAAAAAAAAAGGACAAAAAAAAAAATGGAAAAAATTATATTTACAAGGAGCATCAAGGATTATGAAATAATTCCCCATAAAAAAAAAAGAAAATGTTAAATTTGGAAAAAAAATATACAATTTACGTAAAATGGAAAGGAAAATAAATTGTACATCTTTTTGTAAAAAATTTAATTTTGTATCGTATTAGAACCAGTGGTTCACAACCTTTTTTTTATAGATTATGACACCCTAACATAAAATATGAAGAAAATAAGGCGCCGTACATTAATATAATTAATATAATAAAATTATTTCTTAATAAATGTCCTCTGGCATCCTTTTCCGTTGATGAAATTTAAATGAAAATTGGAATAATTTAATGTAAAAATCATAATAAAAGTAAAAATCATAATTGCTAATTCTCAAAAAAAAAAAAATCGTATCCAGTCATTCAACGTATAATGATTAATTTTTCTATTCAAGGACATTAATTAATATGTTGCAAATCATTATATTCGATTACAATTACATATTTTTAGGCGCATTTAATAATTATTCATGGATTTAATTCTATTCTATGAAATTTTCAGTTACCATATTTTATCTTAGTACCGAATGTCATGAAAGCATGTTTGAGGACAACATCTCTAGAAAGTTAATAGTTGGGGTGATTGGAGGGGGAAAACAAAATTGTTGTCTTTTTTTATATTCATTTGTTTTTTTGATATGTTCTTAATCTTTCTCCCATATATACACAAATCCATTCATATAATCATAAATACATACTTGATTCGGTTGCTGATTTGGTGGCTGTGGTGTAGGTGTGTATGCCCTGTAAGTCCTTGCTTGATCAGCGGGTGGCCAAGCAACACGTTTATATCCTACGGGTAAAAATTAAGAAATAAATTAAGAAAAAAATATTTAAAATGAATTTTTTTTTTATGATTATGGAGAACTTTCACAATGTGCATTAAAACTAAAAAAAATGTGCATGCAAAAAAAAAAAAAGATGATTTAAAAAATGAGGCAATAGCAAAAAAAAAAAGGTATAATTTTTTTTTATTAACTCTAATTGACATAAATCATACTTGTCGTAAATGTTATTCAGTTATTTCCTGCCTGAAATATAATTTCACAGATTTACAAGACAATCACAATTTTATTTTAAAATATGTTATAAAGTTCATTAAACTTATTATAGTGAAAAGTATCTTTCAACTGAAGTTAAAAGATAGATTTGTCAAAAAATGAAAAACTAATTAATTAAATATACTTTTTTTAAATTTATGTCAAACAAAAAAAATATTAATTATTGAGTTTATTGACGGTTTTTTGACAATTTATATCTTTAACAAAATATAATTAGATACCAGAAAAACATTGTACTACAAAAATTTATGTTTATTCTATATTAAAAATTAGGTCAAATATTCTTAATTCTTTCAGTAACCGCTCAAATGAGCTCAATACTCGTTCAACTAAATCTAATTTTGTTGAAATTATTTAACAATTAAAATTTAATTATTTGGTATTTATAACTACTTCTTTGAATTATTAGTAGGGACGATTTACTATTAGCTTACAGGTTGAAGTGGAAGAGGAATCATTGAAGCATATCATATGTCATTGCCCTGCAGTGCGACAATGGAGATTAAGGCATTTAGATTGTTATTTTCCAAATAACCTGTTAGAGGCGGATGAAAAGAAACCTGTCGAGCTGATCGGGTTCATTAAGGAGGTGGGATGGGTTGATGCGCTGTATGGAACAATTTCAGCCATCGACTGGGGTGTACAACGGGCCTAAATTGAGACTTCAGTGCGTGAGGTTTTCGTTTCCTCCTCCTTACAAACCAACCAACCAACCAGCTTACAGGGTTATGTAATTAACATTGTCACATTATTATTATCAAATGAATCAGTTACTGGACTTACAAAATATAAGACCATTCAGAAAGTATGAAATTATTTGATTGGGTTTTTCATATGTAATAAGGCTATGAACTATCTTGAATTTTAAGAGAATTTCATAGATCAAGAAGGTATTCTAAGAACTGGTCGTTCACAGTGATATAGAATAAAGTAGAAGTTTAAAGATATAACAATCGTTCATTGCTGATCAACAGAATACTCTGGTCCAGCACAATTTGTTAAGTTTAATACTTAAAAATTTAATATTTTTATTATTTTAATTTCAAACTAATAAAATTAATAATATATTAAAATTTATCGTTATCTAAATTTGTTTAAATTTTTTATTCCAATTCATAAACAATAAAACTTTTTTTTTTCAATAAAAAACTTTCAAGATATAAATTAAGTATCTACTAAATAATTTTATATGTTTTAATCATAAATATCTTTTTTTTTTTTAAAAAAAAAATATTTTTATTATCGAAAAAAGAAACTTTAATAAATTCTAAATAGAAACTAAAAAGAAATATTAAAAAATATTAACTACTAAATTTTTTTTTAAACATAATAAAATAAGGATAATAAAAATTTACAACACGTTTTTAGTGGTGATACTATTACGATTAATTCGTTTTGGAAAACTCATAATATTTTATCACATTTATTAATATATCACTTATACACACATATACAAAATATACTATTACATTCAAAATATTATTATGTATATAGAAGTTCATAAAAAAAAAATTGGATAAAATTTTTGGTCAGTGTGAAAATTAAGATAAATCTATTCTCTTTAGATTTTTTTTTTTATTGTATCTTTTGCAAACAAGATTCTTTTTTTTTTTTTTATTTTAATGAATTTTTCTTAATTATATTTCTGCACGTATTATTTTATTTTACCCAATGGAATCTACACTATTACTTTTCCTCTTCGTTTCTTCATAATATTTTTTTATATTTTTCCTAGGGTAAATTATTACACACAGTTAGTTAAAAAGGTGAAAACACTGAATTTTTATGCTTTTTGCCTATGTAATAATAATTATAATAGTTAAATTAATACGAAAAAAAAAAAAAAAAATTGGTTGGTCAGAGTTTTTGTTACACACCAGCAAATTTTCTTTATAATTATTTATATTAAAATTTTTGGATGGTACTAAAAACAAAAAATTCTGTTAACGTTTGAGATGCTGAAATTAAACTAAAAATGAAATTGTTCACTTATAAAATATACAGACAAAAAAAAAACATAAATACTAAAATAAAAAATTAAAAAAAAAAAAATTAGAAATTAAGAATTGTATGTTGTACATAATAAATTTAAGTATGTATATATATAATTTTTTTTTTTTTAATATAACATTTTTATTTTTTCGCACAAAAATCCCCGAAGATATTTTAATATGTACATACAGGTGTGCAAAATATATTCAGGGGGTTTATATGACTAAATGTACAGTGGTGATAGATATAGAGGAGAGGGAATATATAGGAATTATCTAGGATGAGGTGGGACACAATTTGTTATAGTTAAACATAAAATATACCTGAATTTTCTGTTGTCTTTTTTTTTTTTAAATATAGATTATTATTTTCTATATTTATATTTACTTAGATAATATAAACAGGGTCGCTATTCGGATTTTGAATCTACATAATATGAAAATAATCGAAATTAGAATTAATTACTTCTTCTTCCGATGGGCGATACAGCCTATATTGAGCCATGGAACTCCTTTTCTCTATGAGAAATTTTATTGTAATTTGGAACTACTAATTTTAAATGGTTTCCGAGTCGTAGTGAAAAACTTTTAATTGCAACAAGATAATAGCTCTATTGTCAGCAAATAGTTTCAATTGTTAGCATTAAAATCAAAAGTCTTAAAATCAAAATTACATATTGCAAATTTGTATTATTAGAAGGTGATTCACATTGATGTGTTAATCTGAAGTTGAATCTTGAACCTAATGCATCACATCATTGTACACTAGCACTACCATAAACATTTTTTTCTTTCCTGGTACATAATTGTACAAGCGGAATTGTGAGCTAATTAGCTTATTGATATGTAACTAAATCATAACTTGAATAAAATAATTAATAAAATACTTAATGGTTCTCCAAAACAAAGCAGAGCACAGGATACGATATGATAATTTTACAAAAAGACACCCAAGTTACGGATAACCCAAATTTGATAGAATTAAATTTGATAGAATCTACAAAAGTTCTAATCATTTGGGGAGGCTTTCTGATAGATGTAGCATCAAACACATTAAGTAAATTATATCCCTGATGATGTTAAGGACATAATTTTATTGCGGAATCATTACTTGATTATGCTAGACATATTCTAATAATTGTTATGAAGTCTGTTATAGAATTCTGTCTATCCATCGTTTTAAATTTCACATAGATTCTTTAATTTGTGTTAAAAGTTACACGAAGTATATTTATTGATGGCACCTAATTTTTAGCTATTTAATATCAAACTCAATTCAATTTATTCTGATTAATTTAATCACTGAATAGATGATGAATATGTGACACGAAGATGAAATTGGTATTTATTGGCTTTGATATTAAATAGCAAGGTGCCGCATTAATAATTTTTGAAATTATTTAAATTTAATTTCTGGTTAAATTTTTATAAGTAATATCTAGTAATTTATGATATATTTGTGAAACCGGGCTTAACAACTGAAGATTTATTTTTCAGGTATCAGTACCATCTCTATATTAAGACAACCTTGGACAATCTACCTTCGACCGACCCAGATTATAAAAAAAATTATTTATATTATTCACATTCATGCTAATAATATCATATCGTCCCGTGTAATATATTTCAAAAAAAAAGAAAAAAAAAAGGTGAAAATGAAAATAATTTAGATTCTTTCTACAGATGAATGCAAAAATATTTTGTTTGTTATATATCTTAAATTTTATGTATATATCTACAATTTTTTTTTTTTGTATAAATATATTTGTATATGAGTAAACATTAAAACGTGGGCAGAATGTTAGTATGATAATATTTTATAATTTTTTTTTATTTGGTTGTTTTTCTCGTATTTTCGACAGTAGTGGCCTTACATTTTCCAAATTTTTATTCAAATGATTTATAGTTATCCTTCATGAATTGTTTGGCTATTTTGTTTTTTCTTATTTCACAGTTTGCTATTATTGTTTTTTTGTTGTTGTTTGAATTTTTAATACATAGATTCATTTTGAATAAATTGTTTTTGTGCCCACCCATGAGGGAATGTAAAAAGATATTAAAATGATTTGGTTAGTTTTCCTTCATTATATTTATAGTATTATGAAGCTTTATCGAAATTACGAATTTATTGTTTTCGAAATTTTGTGTTCTGTATTCGTTTCAGATATCCAAAGAATCTGAATCTGCCAAAAAATATTTTTTATCTGGTTTTTAATGGTCATTGTATGCTGAATCACTAAAAAATGCTATAAAAGTAAAACATATCGTATAGTTGGTTGGATGGTTTAAAGGGAGGGACGGTTACGTGGAGGAGTTTTGTACCCTAGATAACATATTTCCAATTTCCAATTCACAACTTTCATGATCGAAAATTAGAAAAGTGTCCACGATGTTGGTCAAGAAATTACGTTCAATGTGTTCCAATCTTATATATCTTACCGCAGGGCAGTAACAGAGAAATTGTCCAAGTGTTTCTTCCTCTTCCCCACATCCTCAACAAATTGTGGTATCCGTTAAATCTAATTCAATATTTTTTAAATTACAAATATTTTAAATTATGAATTAGCATTAAATAGCATCAATTTCACAAAAAGGTAAGGAAATAGGCAACACTGAAAAGTTTCTTTCAACGCGTACAATGTAATTTAAAATTATTGGTCACATTGAACGGTTGGACATATTTAGAAGCCATTAATTGGTTCAGAAAATTAAATTGGTTATTAACAATTTTCCTAAATTTCTTTTTCGAAATTTTCTAATTTTGTCCAAAGCTAAATATGTGCGGGCAATATCTTATGTGTCATCACAAAATGTGATATGAAGAGCACTTTACCAATAATGTTTGCTTTTTTAGTTTTTCTTTTTTATATTATTTTTATAAAACAATGGAAAAATTAAAGATTATTTTTAGTGGAAAATATATAAAAAAAAAATCTTTAAGATAATTTTTTTTTTTCATAAATAGATTTTCAGTTTTCCTAATATTTTGATAGATTTTAGTTAGTGATATTTTTGTAATTAGTATTTTATGTGACATATGAATTGTTGCGGAAAATTATATTAATAATTAATTATATTTTCCCAAAGAAAAAAAAGGAAAAATTATGTTAAAATTAAAATATTTTGATGTTTTCTTGTTGTTTTTGAATAAAGTTCAAGAGGGAAATTAATTTTTTAAAAAACACTTTTTATAATAAATATTAATTTATAAATAGATTTTTATTTTATGTGGAATAAGAAAAAAAAGTGGAGAAACCTGTGACAGAAATTAATTAAAATTTTCAAGAAAATTTGAAAATGCTAATTTTTATAAAAAATTAGTAGTAAAACATTTTTTTTTTGTAAATAAATTTAATATAATGTAAATTTATAAATTTTTTCTTAACACCATATTTCCAATACGAAATTAATACGAAATTATTTAAATTAAAAACTATAAAATAATGAATACGACGTCCCCGGTTCATATTATTCTAACTCAAAATAACCACTTTTCAGGAAATCATAAATACTGTTTTATTTCAGTCCTAGTTGAAAGTTCATGAAAAATGTTCATTAAATGTTCGTGAAAAATAATTTATTACAAATTAATTAGTTATAATTAGAATAAATAAATTTAGTTAGTTACATTATTGTTAATATAAACCTAACATAAATAACTGTGTTCTTTCTAACTTGACTTAGAATACTTGGTAATTTTCATCAGATTGACTGACAATATAAATATGATATCTTTCACTACACTAACTCATGATATCAACGTTGTGAAAATTAAGTTTTACAGAGATTGATCTATTGCAATTCAACTTACGATAATAATGACATATAATTTCCCAATCAATATTGAAATAGAATTAGTTAGAATACTTTAACATAAAATCAAATAATTCCTGGATGTTATAATTTGACTTGTAATGGAATGGTAAAATTTATAAATAATTAAGTAAATATAGAATATTTGACGTTTTTCTTCAATGAGTTAGAATAGAAATCAAAGAGCTATAATCTCCTCTCCCATAACGTTGAAAGCTTTAAAATTTTACCAAAAGGTTCACCTAAGTATGAAACACTCAAAAACATCACAGATACCAAATATTCTAAATTTGACTTGGACTAGTATCAACCAGATACATAGAATTTTATCATTTTTTGTTGTTGAAATAAATGAAATATTTCTTTAAAAACTGAAATTATATTCAATGATATTATTAATACTAAAATTTATATTTATAGAATTATTAAATATTTAAGTATTTTATAATTACAAATATAATACACATAAAATTATTCTTACCAACAATCATAAAATTAATATATTATTTATTCCTCCCAAAAAAATAAAATTGTATATATTAATGCAATCTATAAGATTTTTCGAAACATGTGTGCTAACATAATTTACATAAATTTTACGAAAATTTATTTATATTCATATATAAAATATCAAAAATTCCATAAATTTATACATCCAATCAAAATTCGTATTATGAATCATAATAAATTCTTAATATTATTTTCATGTAATAAATTAAATTAAAAATGGAAATCAATCAACTGGAGTTAATCATGTAAAATTATAGTTTCTACATAAAATTCATTGAAATTATTAATACTAGTGAAAGCACCAGATTGGAAATTTATTTAGTTTAATACGAAAATTTTCTTATTAATAATTAATTAGTTTTTTTTTTCATATGAGAGGCTGATATTTGCCAAATTGTCAGAATTTATGTTTTAAACTTCTAGTTTTTGACAGTTTTGACAAATAAAATTTAAAATTATTGCTAATATTCAAAAATTATGAAAGGAAAAGCATAACTTTTCAAATTGGAGATTAAATATCAAAAGAGAATATTTCACAAATTTCCAATTTAATAAAAAATTTATCAACAATTTTTCATATAAATAACCTTCAATTTTTTATGAAATTATGTCAATTTGAAGTTTCTAATGGCCTGTTTATGGTGAATGATTAAAAAATATTTTTAATTAATATCATATGAGTACGTACTCTTCATAAATATTTCGATAAAATTATATACGCAAGTTTTCATATTTTTTTTATATTTTCCAATTAATTCAAAATTATGAACGAATATTAAAATTTATTTTTAGCATAAATAAATCTTCTATGCAAAAATAAAAAAAAAACAATTTTGCTTAATCATTTTACCTGAACAAAAATTATAAAACTAAATTTAGATTTTAATGAAATTCTGCGTTGGTTACCAAGCATCCGTAGAAGTAATAAAATGATGATGAATAATTATGATTTGTACGTTATGAAAAAACAATTTCAAAATAATTTTAGAAAAACTTTTTTTTAGTTAATCAGAAAATTAACTAATTTCAAAATTCAAATAATATTAATTTAAAATGGAATATCGACAGGTGTGATTTCAATTTAAAATTTAGTAATAATTTTTACACTTAATGAGGTCTGTAGACGATCAGTAATATTGATTAATATTTAGTATCGAGCAATAGCTTCCGTGATTGAAGCTAGTATTCAATATATATTGAAAATATTAGTAGCCTAATTAATATTGACAGTTTACGTAAATTTTCATTTTCATTATTTCGCTTTAAAGTTAGCTTTGCCTGAATTCAATTGGCGTAATTCAATTAATAAGTGTTACGATTAATTGACATGTCACCAATAGAAAATCGTAACGAATTAATATTTGTGTTTTACATTTACGTACAATATAGATAATAAAAAGATAAATTCATCAATTAACTTTAAATTCCATCTCATAGTTCAAGTAATTTCTGTCAATTGTCTGTACCTCCTTGTACTTGTACCACAAACTATCACGTTTTTTGTCCAATGTCAGCTATTGCACAAATCTCCATTACGTTCAGCAGAAGTTGGAATGCGTATTTAACGATTTATACAAGAGTCAGAAAACATTTAACGTAATAGAAAACAACGCAAAACTATCAACTTTTCAAGTATTTTCATAACGTTGCAATCTGAATGGAAGTGTTTTCCTATATTTTAACTTTTTCTGCGTTGTGTTGCGTTTGCATCTATTAGTAATTATTGGACATTAATTTTTAGATCGTTTATGGGGCCCCTTAATAATAACTACAGTTTTTATATGAAATATTTATTATTTAAATTATAATTATAAAATTAAAAGGAAACTTGGCAAATGTCCATACATTTCGTTTATATAAAATGTTTAATATTTATTATATTTATTAATGTACCTAATTTAGTTTCTAATTTATGAAGCATTAAAATATTTAAAGATTTTATTTTTTATGGTTAATATTTAATTAAATTTATAATAGAAATTGTTTAAACAAAAATTTTATTTTGTTATACAAAATTTTGATATATTTTTATGTAATTCTGAGCTAAATTTAGTTTCAGTCCTAATATGATGAAAATTTTAATTGAACTGGATTTTTTGTATTTAATTTGTCAGCATTGCTGAGAATGCTTCACAGTCTAGACAAGTCTAGACAAAAAAAAATAACAAGTTTTTATAATTACATTTACAAGAGTGAAACAATTAAAATTTATTTGTAGAAATTACTTTTTAATTTCATTAAATTAATAGTTTTAATTAAAATGTATTTTATTTACAAAAAATTTATTGCTTGAGAAAATTTTGAAGTTGTCATACGTTAATTATAACCGCCTGTTTAGTGTTATAACTTTTAAAATTATTCTACAAAAAATAGGCTTTACAAAATGCAATTGTTTTGCATTGAAATCTATTAAAATTATATCACGGGCGTTGTCACTCCATTGTGATAATATTTGAATTGGACAACTCCCAATATAATTTCAATATTAATGTTGTTATTGAATGTAATTATAAATATAATGTTGCTTCTGTTACTCAAGTACAAAATCATTATTTATAAATTATTCAGCTTGGCTTCACCTGTAACAGAACGTAATTATTTGTAAAGAGTTTTACTGTTAAAGTATGTAATAAGGATTCCTTGCACCGGTAGAGTTTATGCTGGTACTTGGGAAATATCTATTAGCATTTCGTTCACTTATCTAATAAATGTTAAAATTATTTACGGAGATATAGAAAATATTGAACATTAAAATAAATTTCTGAAAATATGGTACTGGGAGTGGCCCTCAATGTTGTGAGTGGATAGTCCCTTTAATACTAAATCTATGTAACTCGCGATTTTGTTTGATTTTGATCGTTTTAATAGAATCAAATTTTAAAAGATCGATATATCTAATTCAGCTGAGAATGCTTTTTTGTGGTAATCTGGGTAACATACTATTTATAGCATTAAAATATATGATTTTTTTTCCAGATTTTTCTGTGAATATATAATTCAAAAACGATCAAAATCGAGTTGCCTAGATTAAGTATTAGAGGGGCGAAATGCACATAATAAATCATTAAATAATTTATTAAATAAACTTAAATATTTATGCAAAACTTTATTTAATACTTTATCATAAATAACTGAATATGTTTTAACTATAGTTATAAAACATTGAAATTTAACAATTTTGGAGGCTTAATTACTTAAAGTTAATAAATCGAAAAAATTAAATTAAATAGTAAATTTAACTAATTACTTGTTAAGTAGTTAAATTCAATTTACAAAATATAATTAATTTTTTTTTGTAATTAAATCATTACAAATTTTATATTTAAATAAATTAAAATAAATAATTTATTAATTTCAATCATAAAAAGTTGATACCCCAAAATTAAAAGTTTTATATTTCATTTGTTAATCTTTTTAAGGTATAAAAATGATGGACCTTTCCATTAATAAATATAAAATATCTTTTCTAAAAATAAAAGTTTGTAATTATGTTTTTTTTAAATTTAATTGAATGCAAAAAAAAATAATAATTATAAAATTCAACTCCCTCCTCCCAGAAAAGGAAAAATTTAAAAGCATTTCCTTTTGCTAAGAAATTATCATTATTGATAAACAAGGATTTTTCTCTCCTTTTACAAGAGTATAAAAAAATAATAATTTCATTATTTAAAAATTCCATGCGTATTAAAAGTTTAATACCATTATTATAACAACATAAATATGATATAATATCTATATGTATATAGTATCTATCTATGTATACTTGTATAATATTATATTACACTTGAACTTGTCCTATAGATTTATTATAAACGATGATGAAGAAGCAATATTTTAATGATAAAAAATATCTGGTAAAATATTCTTCATCTTAAAAAAAAATAATTTATATCAAATATTTATGCTATATATAAAAAAGATATAGATAGAAAAATTGTTGTTTAATTTTTTTTTTTGTTGGTATTACATTTTAATTATAAACAAGTCATTCGCAATTTTAACGAGCTTTTGATGGCTTTGCATGTTAATGATGTGAAAATCTACTAACGTTACCGGCTGCCTCAACATTAATTTACATGAAAAAATATAACATTGGATAACATAATTTTATTTTTCAATAAAATTTATGTTTTCTATATGTTTCGTCTTAATTCTTTAGGACATATTCATATTTAAATATGTATATAAATATAAAATATATTTTCAATATGTCCATAGATAATATAATAATTTATGCGTATATGTAAAATTGGGGGTTTCTGTAATTGGGGGTTTCTGTTGTTGTTTGGTTAGTATCAGTCGCGAACCAGAAAGACTGCACAGGACTACAAGTAGCGCTTAAATACTGTTTTGTTATACTACACATTCACGTGAACCCTTACATGTATGATGGTTATTAAAGATCTAGCACTTGCTATTAAGTACATGTACGGTTTCCGGAGGTGGTTTACTGGTTTGAACGTTTAGTTCGTTAAGGTAGTAGTTAAGTTACCAATTAAATTTATAAAAGAAACGAATTTCTATATAGTAATTAATAAATTTAAATTATTAATTATTAGTTTATGAAGTATTTTAGTATACGAGGAATTTTATTCTAGGTCAAAATTTCTATTTCCGTTTAAGATAACTTAGTTCTTAAGGAGTATTTGCACTTATGTGATTGTTACAAGGACTAGAAAAAATACTGGATTTGCTAACAAGACAAATATTATTATTGAATCCGTCATTTCCTTGTCGAAACCATTACAAAGAAAGGAGTGATGGTAATATTTGCTAGTCATTAATTAATTATGCTAAAGATTTATTTAAATATACTTCCAATATGCTGAATGTTTGCGTACTGTAGCCATCTTGTAGTAACCATTTAATAGATATTTACCTACAATAACAAAATATGTAAAAAAGGATTCTATTTAACACTAAAATTATAATTCCGATTAATAATTAAATTAAATATTTGGATTAAGTCATATTTTAAATTGTTTGTGTCAGACACACTACATCAACAGACACACAACATCAAAAATATGCTTAGAAAATATGCTAAATTTTATAAATATTCTGATGAAGAAAAAAAAATTATAAAAAAGTTGTGGTTGTTAAGGTATTAAGAAAAAGTCAGAAAAGTGTCTAAATTGGAAATCTAAAAAGTTGAATTTTCCATAAAATAATTTTTTTTTTTTTATTATTAATGAAAAAATTTAACATACGCAAATTTTTTTTTTATCATGTTTTATGTTGATAAAGTCTATCTTTCTATATGAACATTTTTTATGATTGTTATGCTAAAAATTTTATGTATGGGGAATTCTAATTTGTGTTATTTTCAAATATTTTTGTCGATTGGGAAAGAGGAATATTTTAAACAAACTTATGTCATGATATGTGATGATGGGAAAATTTAAATTTTCCATCAAAAAATTTTTCTTTCTTTCATTTTTTTTTTCATTTATAATTATATTTTTCTGTGTGGTAATGAAAATTTTTAAATATAATATATAAAAAATAAAATTACAAAAAAAAAGAAAAATGTTTAATGAGAAAAATGTTAATCATTTTGTTAAATTTACATTGTTTTAAAGTCTGTTTTCTAACTTTATGTGTCTAATTAATTAATTAAATCTAAATATATATTTTTTTTATTATTTTTTCAAAAATTTAAAGATGAATTTTCTTTATATATATTTCAGATAATTTTCATTGTTGTGTGTGCATTATAGGAAAATTTTTGATGTAAATTTATTGAACATGACATTTTTATAGAGTGAAGTAATTTTTTTTAAAAACTTTAATAGTTTTTTTTATTTTTAATTTTAGGACTAAAAATGATTAATTTTAATTATATTAAAGGTAATTTGTAAAATTTTAAGAAATGAAAAATTTATCAGACACAATTTGATTTGAAAAATTTAATTAAATTTCTTTTTTAATTGTAAATTATATTAAAATTTATCAAATTTTTTTTGAAAATTTTACATTTTTGTTATTTTCATTTTGTTAATTAGTAATTTAATTAGCTTTATAAAATAGTTCTTTGTAGAGTTTGATAAAATTAAATAATTCTGCCTTAAATTATCAGATATTTTACTAAAAATTTTTTTTCTGAAAGTATGTAAATTTTAATTAAATTAGCAATTTATTTATTTTAAAAGTCTTACAACGCTTTCAAAAATAGGAAATTTCGTAAAATGTGACGTGGATACGTATAAAAAATGTTAACCAATTATATTTGTAATATCAACTATGATTATTTATTTAATTCATTTGCAATTGCACAAACTTTATTCATTCTGTACATATTATCTATTCTTGATCTTGTTAATATTCTATAAAATTACACAGTAAAAAATTATACAGTACAGTATGTCTGATAAATTACCATACTGAATTTTGTCAGGTCAATCTTTAATTTTTTCCAGAATGTTATATGTCAAAGTATTCAGTACTTTCAAGAATCACTTTGTCTACAGAAACATTGTCGTCATAAGAAATTTGTAACATGAGACTACCAAAATAGTGAAATATATTCCACTGTTTTAGAGTAATTCTGGAGAAGAAACAAGCTTGGTATTTGGTTTCTCTGACATGTTAATATTCAATAAAATGTCGTAGTTAACCAGCTCATCAAAAAGGTACCTTATTGTGTTCCCGACCCATTTAGCTTTTTAACCTAACAATGATTTTATGTTTTCATAATTGTAATTTTCGATGTTTATTACAGGATTCCGTAAAAATAGTTACAAAAATTCGTTCAATATTTTCTATAATTCTACAGAAAACAGAATTACAATTACAATTTCTTTCATTTTAATATTCGTCATTTATCAGACACACCATAATTTACATATTTTTTTTAACACTAATCCCATCAAAGATCATGAATTTCTGTACTTTACATATTTAATGTTAGTGGCACCTCTACTAATATAATTGTATCTCATCTGAAACACAATTTATCAAAAATGTAGTAGTTTAGTTCTTTATATCCTGATGTTTATATACAATCTAAAATTATTATATTCGCGAAGTCAGGACAGAAAATATTACCATTATATAGAGGAGAACTTGTTGTAGGTTTATTGAAATATCCAATTCCAAAAAAAATAAATAAAAAAATAGCAATAAGAAAAAACATTCACGACGAAATGAAATTTCGTTTTGGGAATATTTAAATATGTGAGTTTTTTTTTATGTCGTTGATGAAAATGCTGTTCCCTGAAATGAAGAAAATGCTTCTATGCAAGATGAATTGTAAAAAAGAAAATTATAAATTTTTTTTTTATTTTACATATACAAAGATTTTTTTTTTTTAAAAAAAATATTATTCCTCTTGTATACACACATCAAATACAGACAAAATTTATATATAAAATTTTTGTACTAGGTAAATTTTCTTTGAAAATTTTCATATAAAAAAAGTCATTTATTTTGGGTAGGGAAAATTGTAGCAATATTAGATAGATAAAAAAAAAATGTGAATACACTGTACAATTTTTAGGGGTTTGTTTATATAACAATTTTTGACTGGAATGGAAAATTTAATTATTTTAGAGTAATAATTTATGTAAATAATTCAAAAAATTTGGTAATAATATTTCGTAAAGTTTTTATATTCATATTTTAATGAGGAAATGAATTTATTAGTCTATTAATTATGCTATTTTGTACATTTTTAGTCAACTATAACTTAAAAATTAAATATATTTTATTGTAAGTTAAAATCTACTTGAACCTGCACTAACAATAATATAAAATATTTCCAATTTTATATCCTTTTTTTACAAAATATTCTTTATTAAAAAATGAATTTGTATTTCATCCAAAAAAAAAGAAAATCTAAGAAAATAAAAATATGGAAAAAATAATATACAAAAAATAAAGAAAATTTATATCAACATTTTTCGAAGTTAACTTTTGCATAACAATTATTATTTTCATATTGAGGACGAATGTTTTATGATTGTTCAGTTGAATGTATTTTGAATAGATTTTTATTTAAAATTTATGAAAAATCATAAAAAAAAATATAATAATATTTAATATAAAACCGAAAAAATTAAAAAAATATATTCAGAAATATGTCAAAAATTATTATAATCTTATAATTACAAAAAATAATTTTTAAATGTTTTAAATTGTTTTTGACATTTAGTTTAAGTAAATGATTTAATTTTTTATAATTAAACATTATTATATTTATCAAATTAATCATATAAATTATTAATTAGTCAAAGTATTAAAGTTTTTATTTTGTAATTTAAATAGCATTAAAAATTGTGCCAAAATAATTCAATAAATTTAATTTAATTTTGATTATGATTATATTTATATATTTGAATATGTAAATGTCATTTGGCATTTATTTAAATTTAAATAAAATTATAAGATTTGAAGACTGTTCGATGCCATTTTTAAAGGTTAATGGCAACAAGCCGTATCGATATTATATTGTGTCCATGGGAAATTGAATTTAAATATAATGTAAAAAGTCTAGGACACAAAAAACATATTAATAAAAATAATTAAATAAATTCTTTGATCATTAAATTGTAATTCATATAAATAAACTGTCATAAATATTTAAATTTGTTTTAGTAATAATATAAAAATGTATTAATAATAACAAATTAATTTATTTCATAGTTTTTAGATTATTTTTGATTACATAAACAAAATAATTAAATTATCGTAATATAATAAGAAATTATTTAAATTATTTTAGCTAGTAGTCCCACAGTCTACAGAGGACCATCACTAAAATGTATGATCAGTTTAGATTTAAAATTTTCACCAAGAATTGCAATTCTCTAGAATTAAGAGATGTTAAAGTACATTATAACTTAATGTTAAATGTTTCCGATAAAAACCTTCTTTTACAATTGCTGATTCTGGTTATGGCTCAACATTTTATATAGAAACAGGAACTCCATAGATTACATGTTCTTACTGGAACAACTTTTTATTAAGTCATTCGAAGACTTAAATTATAGACTGAATAGATCTAATTTCTGATTTCGGAATCGTTCTGAATAAATTTGTGATAGTTACTTTTGTATGCTAGGTACAGGAATTTTCTATCTTTGTGAAAACGACTGATCTAATCAGTTTTATTTTTCCATTTTATCAGCATTTTTAACTTAGAAAACATAGAAATTATTAGTAAATCGTAAACAATTCAGTAGTAAATATAAAAATAATTTTCCAATTATCCTAAATTTTCAATATTCCTTTCAAATTTTCAAAAATCAGTACTTGGACAGACCCAATTAAATTAAATAAGTATCAAAATGTATTTAATTTATAAATTTTAAATTTTGGTAAATATTTATATGATTAATTGAAAACAATCCTACATTAAATTGTATTTATTGATAAAATCCTATTTTGTACATTTAACGATATAATATCATTCTTTTAAGTTTTTTTTTGTATTTCTTAAAAAGAATCTATTAAAAAAAAAGATTTACAATGAAAAAAAGATTTAAATTTTCCTTTCTTTTAATATCCTTGGACATTTCCAAGAAAAAAAAACATTGAAAAATAAATAAAATATATTATTTCTTACAAATAAAAGGAGTAAGGTCTTCATTAATAATAATATAATATTAATTTTTGTAAAAAAAAGAAAAAATTCTTTTGACTCATATAAAAAAAAAACTAAGTAAAACTCCTTTCAAAAAGGAACAAAACATATAATAATAATAATAAAAAAAAAATATAGAATTTACTGCAAAAAAAAAGGTTCAAAACCAACAAAAAATAATAATTCAATCGAAACATTTCTGGATCATAAAGCTTCAAAAGATCCTTAAAGTACAAATACATATATGTATGTGAACACATTACATATTATATACATTTATTTTTCATAATTTACTATTCATACTACAAACATATATAAATATATTCTTTCGTCCTTTTTACTACTTAAAGTGTATGCGTGTGATTGAAAACATATCTTTAGTATATATAGTACAAAAGGACAATGGTTTTTTTTTCGTTAAAGATCTTAGATATTATAAACATTGATATGATATTATTATGTTTGAAAAAATAAAGCTCCAATATTACATATACATATATGTAATTTTTTTGTTTTTCTTTCGAAACAGGACCAAAAAAAAAAATATATACAATTTTCAAAAAGTATATAGAAATTCGACGTATTTGAAAAGGATACAAAAAAAAAAAAAAATGAAAGCATAATTTTATTGAGAAATCCCTATACACATTTATAATAAATATATAAAAATGTAAAAAAAAAAAAAATACAAAAACATAACCAAGAAAATTATGTCACATGCCAAAAGAACGTAAAACGGATATATATAAAACGTTTTCGTGTTCTTTTCATCAAAACTATTATAGTGGAAATGTCAAAATGGATTTTTAAACGAGGTGAATATAATACGTTTTCAGATCAAATATGTTGACAGTGTTTTTAGCTTTGAAATTTTTAATTATATTATTTACGATTTGTAAAATAATTTTGTATTTTATGTATTGGTTTGATGTGTAGTGGATTATACGGTACGAAATTATTTTATACTATTTCATACATTTTAGATTTTAATATTTGAGTTAATTTCATTAACAAGTGAGTTCCTTTATTGATTTATACTAGTTAATGTTTGGAACGTATTAATTTACTAATTCAACACATTAATTTATTAGTTACTTATCTATAATTAACTCACTTATAAAATGGATGTGAAATATATAAGAAAAGTTGTAATAAAAGTTTAATTCCTTTATTTAATTAACTTAATAACCATTTTGGCTAGTTTTACAATAAGAAATTATTCTAAACTGAAATAGCTAATCTGATGAATTTGTCAGTAATAGTTCACAAATTGAAGCTTTTCAATGTTTCCTTCAAAAGAAATTTTATTAATTTGATATTCACTTTACATTTAGTAAAAGTTAGTCTTACCAGTTTTCAATGTTTCAATGTACAATTTATCAATTTTTCAACGTTTCAATGTAATTTTCAATGTTTCAATTAAGAGTCGTTTATTAATCAGATTTTTTTTTTGTAGCATAGTAATACTGTCAAATTTAATTTATTGGTGTTGTTATATCAATATTTTTATATAAGTGTTGACATTTTTTTTTATATTTAACTATCCAATTTAGTCTTAACTCAATATTTTTTATATAGGATCCAATTTTTTTATATTATCTATGGATCCACTTCACATTCATATTTGTGAACTTATAGAAAAGAAGATAACAAAGATACTGATACAAATTGATTTTTACAATACAATTTTTTAATATAATTAAATACCGGAGTACCGGAATGATTTTTTGTACATACCTCATACTCACAAATTTGTTTTTCCTATTATGATTATTATATTTGACTCGTTTTATAATATATTAAACTAAAATAATTGTACAAAAAAAATGGAAACAAATCAGTAATATCACATAAAGAACTGAATCAAACCAAAAAGTAAAAGTAAAAAAAAAAATAGATGGCAAAATCAAACCTCGAATTATATGCAACCACATAATATAACATTATCTATCGTACATTGAGTTTCAATAACAGATATTTTCACTAACAAAAGATTCATGTTCATTGGATTTTTTTTCCCTCCATCAATTTCCTTTTAAAACAAAATTCCTTTTTCTCAATGTTATTTTTTTTTTTTTACATTAGATATGGATAATGCTAACATTTATGTGTAGATATTTTCTGATATTTATGACTAAAGGCCATTCCGTAAAATGATAAAAGAAAATCTTTTTTACTTTATTGAAAGTAAATTCAGTGTATAACATGTAAACACTTAGGATACTATTAAGTTTAACAAATAAAATGAAAAGGAGGAAAAAAAACTAACATTGTACAGAAAAATATACATTTATTGTACCATTGGTCCATTCATATCGTCCATCTTCTAATGGATATAATTGTAATGTTGGTGAACTCATCAAATATTGATTATTATCACAATTATTAATATTACTATCAACTGAATGTTGTCGATTCAAATTACTAGTATAATAATTTCTACTATCAAAATTTATAATATAATCATTTGATATTTCAACTAAATGTTTAATTGGTGGTGGTTGTGATGTACAACGTAATTGATATTTTGGTTTCATATTATCATCATCATAATTATCAATATTATTATCAATAAATTGTAACTGTGATTGATTATTTTCTCTGTTCATTGATTGACTTTTAATGAAATTTGATGAATTTTTATTTAATTCTATTACAACTGAATTTGAATGATTTTTCTGATGAATATCATCATCAGTTTTATTATAATCTTTTTTATTTTTATTATTTTCAATATTATACATTTCCATATCATCTAAAATTTTACTAGTTAACTCCTGATTATATTGTTCATCAGTATTATTATTATTATTATTTGATAAATAATAACAAGTATCAGAAGTGTTTATAGTATTTATATTAATATAACCATCATCATTATCACAATATTCACCATTAATCGAATTTTTCATAATACCACATCGACCATCATCATCAACATCCACTAAAACATTATTCATAATCCTATAATTATTTTTATTGATTCCTGTTTTAGTAGTTATATTATCACCTGATGTCTGTCGATTGGAATTATTATCATCACAACAACGACTATCCACAATAATACCATCATCAGCATCATCATCATCAACAACAGAATTTCTATTTTTTGTTTCGTGGTTATAGAATTGAATTTTGTGTTGTTGTTTATCAAAATTAATTTCTGATGGCATCATTGTCATCATTTTTGTATTTGATGTTATTGTATTATCATATTTATCTAATATGTTATTATCATAGGTAGATAATGTTGGTGATGGTGTTAGTTCATTTGTTTCAACCAATTTAATAGTTTTAGCTAGCTGTGCTACAGATGATAATTCTATTTGATTTGATGTTTTTGGTACTTGTATTTCAATATTTTTATCTTTATTTTGTGTTTTATATGCAGCACAAACAATTTTATTAGACATATTTTCATTAACTTTATTATTATTTTTATCTTTAGCATTGTTGTTTGTATCATCATCAACGTTGTTGTCATTATTATTTTCAATATAAATTTTAACTTTAGTATTTGGTGATGATGACCTTTTTATAGTCCTTTCATTACAATGAATACTTGTCACATCTCTATTTATAATATTATTATTATTATGAAAATTTTGAGTTGTTATTAATTTTGGATATTCGTTATATGAATTATGATTTTCATCATTATGTCTATGGTGATTATGATGAATCTGTTTATTATCATCATTCTCAACATTATATATCAAATTTAGTGACTTGTCTATTTTAAAATCAACATTATCAGCAATAATTTTATTTGACAACATAATTTTAGAATAATTTTGATGGTGGTTGCTTTTATTATCCTTATTGTTAATGTCCTCTTGATTCATTTTATTACAATCTGTTTTAAAAATATTGTTAGTAGTAATATTATTTTCATTATTACTACTACTAAGTTTCTCGTTATCATTAAATTTTAATAATGAATTTATATCATCATTAAAATTATCCTGTTCTTGTACTTGTTCTAGTACATTAGTTTTTATTGATTGTGATGGTGATGATGTTGATTTTTCTTCATTATTTATGTCAATTATATGAAGATTATGTTGAAAATTTTCATTATAATTTATTAAATAATTTGAATTTATATTATTATTATTATAATCAATTAATAATGGATTTTCATCTTGATGTATAACAGATAATGTTTTTTCTAAAAGTTCTTCTTGATTTTGTTTATTTATTAAATAACCACTAAGTATATTTTTTGATTGGATTATTTTATCAAAATTGATTGTTCTTGATGGTTCACTAGTTGTACTTAATGTTTCTGTAATTGATGTTATATTACTATGATTACTATTTGTATCATCTTTTGATTGATCTTCAGTTAATTGTAAATCATTTGTAATTTCAATAGTTTTATTATTTATAATTTCATTATTATCATATTGATTAATTTTATTATTACTATTTAATAACAATGAAATATTATATAAATCATCTAAAACATTTTCAACAATTGGCATATTTTCAGCTTGATTAATTAATAATGGATCATATATTTCATCTTTATTGAAAATTTTAATTGCCTGTTGATTATAATTATTATTAAAATTTAAATTTTTCATGACTTTTTTTAATGGTGTCTCATCATCTAATGATTCTAAATTATATAATGATTTTTCAGCTGATTCCATATAACTATCAATACGTCTTAAATCTTCTGATATTGATTTTTGAATTTTTGAATATTTACCATATAAATTACTGGTAGTACTACTATTTGTTATTGATGATATTGGTAAATGATTTACATTATCTTCTTGTAATTCATTATTATCAATTTCAATTTGATTAATATTATTTTTGATTGGTATTACAGCATTTAAAATTAAATTTTCAGATATTATTGTATTTTTATCGATAACATTATTATTATCATTAATTTTATTTATCAATTCAATTTTAAATTGATTTTCATTATTATTTTTTTGTTTGTATTTATCGTATTCATCATCAGTTTGTATCTTAAATAATAAATCATTTAATTTGTCATCTATTAGATGAACTTGTTTATAATCATTATTTTCTTTATTTAATAAATCTATTGGTTTCAGATCATATGATAATATTTTATCATCATTTTCTTGCCAAATATCTATACCATCAGTATAATAAATTCCATGTCTTTTTTCATATTTTTTATCAATGGTAGATGATGATGATGTTATTGGTAATGGTATAGAATTGTTTGTTGGTAATGGTTTATAGTAAATTTTTGTTATACTTGGTATAATGGTATTAGTGGTTTGTTTTAGGGTTGTGGTTTTGGTTTTATTATCAACATTATTATTAGTATCATCATCAGTTCTTGTTGTTGTTGTTACCGTTGTTGTATTAAGGTTTATAGCTTTATCTGTTGTAGGTTTAGTGTCAATGTTGTTAGTCTCAAGGCAACTATAATTTTTATCATCAGTATTATCATCATTTTTATCATTTTCGTATTTTTCATTCTTTGTTTTAACCACTAAAGTAATATTTTCTTGTTTTGGTTGTAAAAAAGATTTTATAAAATTTTCATCTAAATTTTTTTTATTATCATCTTGTGTAATAGAATCAAAAAAACAAATTCTATTATTTTTTTTTGTTGCTGTTGTTGGTATAACATTTATCTCCCTATAAGGTTTTTTATCATCATTAAGATGAAAATCTTTTGAATACATTGGAGATGATAATAATGATGACAAGGACGATGTAGTCCTTGTTGCCAACAACGACAACTGATTATATAATTTATTATTAGAATTTTGTAAATCTTTATTTTGATTTAAATTTATTATATTAACAATTCTATTTATACCATCACTAGTTATAATCATTTCAGGTGGATGATGATGATATAATATATTTTTTTTCTTTTTAAAATTTTCATTTAAATTTATTGATAATGATGTTGGGAAATTTTCTTCATCATTTTTTGTTTTTCCTATAAAATTATCTTTATGTATTAAATTAAATGGTGAATTTTGTTTAACAAGTTTATCATTATTATTATTATTGCAATTATTATGATATTCGGAATTTGTTAAAATTTGATTATCATATTGTTTTGTTAGTGGTAATGATGATATTTTTGCTGTTGCTGTTGTTGGTGCCAATGATATTGATGACATTGAATTATTATTATTTTCTATGTTGTTATAACGATCCTGATCATTAACATCATCACGAGCTGTAGCTGATGTTGTTGATGATGATGTTATTTTAGAAAATTTATCAGATAAATTATAATTTTTATATTGTGATCCTTGTAATAAAATAATTTTATTGTCATATGAAAAGTTTGTAATATCATTTGGACAAAAATCATCATCCAATGATGGATAAAATTCATTTTGACCATCATTTTGTTTTCCTTTAAATGTTGTTGGTTCTTGTGTTTTCCTTATTTTTGGTATTATTTTTTTTATTTGTTGTATTTTATTATCATTTTTATTATTTATGTTTTCATTTTGAATTGTTTTTGCTGCTGCTGTTGTTGCTGATGGTTTCGTTTTTGTTGATTCATCCGCATCACTGATGTTGCAGACTATTATATTTTTTTGCATACCATTAATATTTTTTTCATTATTTTGACTACTGGTGGTACTAATATAGTTACTATTAATATTGTCAGATGGTTCATGAAAATTTAATAAAGTTTTTCCGGCATCTTTATTAGTTATTGTTGGTTCAGTTGAATAACTAATATTATTTCTATTATTTGATGATTTTATTATAGTTTTAGTTTGTATTTGTTTTGGTGTTGATTTAAAATTTTCATTATTTATTTTTATAATATTATCATCACAATTTTCATAATTACTATTACAATTATTTGTAGAAATTTTCAATTTTATATTATTTTTTTTATTATTATTAATTTTTGAATTAAAATTTTCATAATTTTCAATATTTTCTTTAACTTGAATAATTGATTCATTTTTATTACAATATTCTTTACTAGAATTTTGAATATTGAATTTTTCATTTTCATTTAAAATTGTTGTTGCTGTTGTTTTATTTGGAATTGAATTTTCCATAATTTCCATAATTTTATTATTTTTTGTATTATTCAAATTTAATTTAGTTTTGTTATTAGTAATCGAATGTAAATTTTTACGATATTCTCCGCGTGGTTTTAATGGTGGTAATTCATTAAAACTGTTGTTGTTATTATATTTTTTCTTTTGCTGTTGCTGCTGACGATCCAATGATAATGTACGTAGGTTGTTGGTATTATTAGTAACCTTATTAATGGAATTTGTATCTCTTATAATACCAGGTGTATAGATATATTTTTTATTATTATTATCTGATTTTAATGTTATTGTAGAGTGGTTGAATATTTGTTGAGAAGAATCATGTTTTGTTCGTATTTCAGAATTATTATCATCATGATACGATGAAGGTTGAAAATCTATAAAATTTTCAGTACTTTTCCATTTTTTTTCAAATGTTATAGAACCGTCAGAAGATGATAATTCATTAGTTGTGGTGGTGGTGGTAGGAGATTCTTGATATTGTAAAGGATATTCAGAATTTTTACATAATTTTTCGTAATATTTACGTGTCGGTTCGACCATACCAATATAAAGTTCATTTTCAGGTAAATAAAATACTTTTTTAACAAGTGATTCAGTATTATTATCATATTTTTTTATATTACTATTATCATTTTTGAAATTTGTTTTTGTTAAATTGTAATTGGTATTAGATTGTAATTGATTGTTATTGTTGGTATTATTATTATTATTATCCTTGTAATTATCATTAAGGGATCTTGATCGAATATTAATATTATTTGTATTACGATTTATTAATGTTTCTGAATTTTTTGTTAAATTTATTTTATTTATTGTTGATATATTTTTATGCTGAAATATTATACCCTTATCGAACATTTCTTTTATATGGTCAATATTATGTTTATGTCGTATTTCTTCATTAAATTGTTCATCGGATGAACTGCGTGAACGTGAACATATTAAATTTGGTGGTGGCCAACTATAATCACGTTTTCGTTGTCGACGATTTATTTTTAAAACTGTATCACGGTCAACAATACAACGATTTCGTGAACGACTTTGTCGTTGATTTTTTGTTGGATTTATTTTAGCTAAATTAACATTTAAAATAATTTTTTTTTTTCAAGGGAACGTACACAATTTAAAATTATTTATTAATAATTTATATTTTTGATATAAAATTTATTTAAAATTTTAAAATTTGCTATAAAAAGTATTTGTAGTACAAGAGCTGTAATTAAATTATTCTATTTCGAAAGTGAGTTCGAAATTATTAATTTAAAGTTTGAGAACATTAAACTTTGGGTTGGAAAATTTAATTATAAATCATTAACAGATTTGGAATAATATTCTTGTTATAAATATTCGTCAGACGGAAAGAATTATGGAGTACGGAAAGAATTATGACATAGAATTGAATTCACGTAAATATCCCACTTAAAGTTTTGTTGAGTGGAAAAAAACCAATTCAATTCAAAATTATTTATAGCCAATAATAAGAAAAATTGTCAGCAGCTCTTGTACTATAATAATATATATTTTAATAATTTTGTATCATGAGAGAAAAGTGTTGATTGTAATAATTGTATAAATGTTTAAATTTAATAGTTTTTATTTTTGTAATTGGTTGTTAATTAAATTCTTGCAGCCACAAGTCATAATTATATTTTTATTTAATATATAATTTTTATTTGTGGCAATTTTCCAATTTTCTAATATATTTTCTATTTAAATATTTTGCTAATTACGGCAGCCCATATAAAAAATTATTCGTTATTATATTTTTTAAATTATAAATTTTAAACACGAATTATTTTATTTGAAACAATTTATATAAAATTGAAAAAATATTTGTTAATTCAATATTAAATTATTAAATTGTGATTATTATTTTAAAATAATTATCAATTTTTCTGTTACATTACAATCTAATCAAATATTAAAATTTATATAATAATTTTGATATACAAAAAAATAATCGGTGGAAATTAAAACTTAGTTCCACTTTTCGTGAACATATCATTAAAATTTTTGTGAATTTATCATAGGATCATCGATTAAGGATAACTACATTTTCAATGATCATTATTTTTTAACTAATAACAATTAGTTATTTTCAAATTTAAATTTAATTTTTTACTAAATTAAATTTATCTCTTAAAGAATTTTTTAATTCCTATTTTTTAATTACAACGTACAATATAAAAATGTTACTTATTTAGTAAAAATTATAAAAAACTGCATTATTCAATTAATTTAAATTAACAATGCTATGAATTTAAATAAATTGTGCTATCCAATTAACTTAATTTAGAAACTTTTCTTTCAAAGAAGTCCAATTTGACTTGAAAAATACAAAATTTGAGACCAATTTAACTTAGATGATGAACAATTTTAGCTGAAAATTCCATAACATTTTCCTTATTTAAATATAAATTTGGTATGCTTTGATATAAACAATTTCATTAAATCTATATCCGCCCCGCCAGCATATTAAATTATGTACTAGAAGCTGTAACAGATTCTATGAAATGCAAAAAAAAATATGTAAAGTAGTTTACAGAAACTTAAAAATAAATAATGTGTCCTTTCTGAATTACAATTGATACTTTCTGAACTACAATTGACTAATCTGAATTACAACTGATGCTTTCTGAATTACAATTGGAAAAGGTAGTTTTAACTCCTAATTTTCTTGAAATTATCATTAAAAATATATACAAAATCATAAATTATTTTTCAGTTTTTTAAAATAAATTTTAAATTAATTATGAAATACAAATTATATTTTATAACAATTAATATTCGATATTAATATTTTAATCTATTTTTATATCCTTTAATGTTTTAAATACTAAACAAAATTAAATAAATTGTAAATTTTGTGATATTGGTTAATAATAATAATATAAAGTTTATTTATAATAATGGTTAATTTAATATTTGTATTAAAATAAATATTGTGATAATTAATTTATAAACCACAAAAATTGGAAATAATTTTAAATTGTATATACATAAAAGTTAATTTAAATAAATTTTTAATGTATCTGGATAGAAATTTCATCATATTTTGTGGTAAATTATAAATTTTTAAAGCTTGTGGCTTGTATTAAACCAAAAATAAAAATGATTAAAGAATTATTTGATATAATGTGAACATTATTGATAAATTATTATGATAATTTACACAAAAAATTTAATATTCATATAAATAATCAATAAATAATATATAAATTATATAAATTATTTGTATATAATTTAAAATTTTAATATTCCGGGGAGCTAATAAATGTCACAGAATTTGATTACATTGTATTCATAATATAATTTCTGTATAGTCCCATGATTTGACACTATGGCATTAAAATTACATATTCTAAATTATGGACACGTTTTTATATAAAAAAATTATCCTTTAAGTCAAAATTTACCAACTGATCAACACAATTTTCATAAACAACCAAAAAAAAAGTATCTTTGTTCCCGCATATAAATTATTTATGTGTTTGAATATGATAAAATTTATATTTATCCATTTTCAAAAAAAAAAAAAAAGATCTTTATTTAGGCTCACATTCTATTAAAACCGAAAAAATACAAAAAAAAAAATATACCCAACAACATAAAGTTCATGTCCCGAATATAAAAATTGAGTTATAGGATTAACAAATTTTTTTTTTTTATGCTGAATGTGTATCATTATCAATATAGCCTAAACTGCGTGTTGTGTGTATCTATAATGATAGACATGTCAAAAAAATAAATGTTCATCCTTTAAATCCATTTCCTTGCACACATAAAAAAAAAATATAGATTCGAATCTATTTAATATGTCTAAAAGTTTACATTTTCATATAGAACATATATACATACATTTTTGTATACGTAACGTATCATAAAATGTGGGTAAACAAAATTTTTAATTTTTTAAAAATATAATTTTGAACTTGATATATTTTTTGATTAAATGTATATAAAGCATAAAAAATATCTATACATAATTATGTATTTATATAGAGAGTCCTGTAAGAATGAGTAAATTGAATGTTAAATTAAAGCCAGATTAAATTGACCTAAATTAATTATTATATCAATTGAATTCAAAATTTAAATTGATTTAAATATTTTGAGAATTTTCAATTTTTTGTTATATGTTTGTCTCTTTTTCACATTAATTAATTTGCTTTAGATATTTGTTATCTCTATTTATTTTTACTTATATGAATTTAAAGTTGTTTATAGAATGATTCATAATAACAAAATTGTTCCAAGGACTGAGTTACATAATTAGGTCTATAGCCTAAAATTACATGTTTTCTAGGTCAAATGTTAGCATGGATGTAGCTAACTGAACCGGTCGTTTTCACTACCGAATCTGAGGTTATTATAAACGTTTACATTTATGAATACGTAAATGAAAAAGAATCAATTGTATAATCTTTATGCAATTGTTATCAGATTTCCATGTAATGAAAAACAATTTTTTATATTGCATTTTCATAAAAAAAAACATTAAATTTAATCATAGGAAATATTAAAATTTTCAATATTTTTACAGATTGAATATTTTATACATGATTTTCAACTATACATATTTTTATTAACCCCAAAGTCCTTTTTTTTTTGGTACATCTGTACCAAAATTGAAAATTTTCGATTATAGAGTAATTTTTTCTTCCTTTGAAAATATTTTTTTGTGTCGTCCTTCTGATTATATTAAAAAAATTTTTTTTTTAAATATTATTAAAAATAAAGTTTTTTTTTTTTGATTTTCAACATCAAGGGACTCTCTGGGAATAGTCAATGTGTATAAGGTCCTATAGCAACTTAATAATTTATTTAATAATAGAATTTGTTAAAAATTGAAAGGCATTGTAATTATATTTGGGATGGTAAAGCTTTAATATGACCTCACTTTATGCAAAATTCAAATAGGATTTATGATTTTTAATTTTTTTCATCTATATCTCATAAAATTTGTATAGTTGAAAATTGAAATCTACCCATGGAGACATGATTTTTCTTGTTATCTATTTGTTTGATTGACTATTGTTGTATGTAGGAAAATTATGTATGGAAAATTTAGTATTTTGTATGGAAAATGTGTGGGTAAATCAAAAAATTTATCTGTAAGTTTTTAATAAAGTCCTATAAAAAAAAGGAAATTCTTTATTAAAAACTTACATAGAAATTTTGTAGTTTTGAATAATAATTCAACAAAAATATAATAAAATATAAAATTTTAATGATATATAGATGGAAATAGAAATAAATTTAAATTAGACCTTTTTCAGAAAACCTAACATAAGTGAATCAAAACTCTTAGTTATACAAATTATTAAAAGAAAAAGGCTGATTCAATGTAAAATCATTTCTAATTTTTGTATATTTAAATTTATTATTATTCTATTGCGTGATACGTTTTCTAAATTTTTAATAAAAAATTAAAAAACTGATAATTTATAAATTTCAAACTGTGGAAATTGTAACTTTTTAACAAGAGCATTGAATAATAATTCTCAATTTTATTAATTTTTGAATCTTTAAAATTTCAATTTCAACATTTAGAAAATGTCAACTCTTAAACCCAAAAAAAAAAAACCCTTTTCAAATAATTTAATAAAATCATTTTAATACTTTTTATACTATATTTATATAACAAAAAAAAAACTATCTATTTAATATTTATGTTTTATGTTTTAGTTAATCATTCATCCATAAATAATATATACATAATTATTATTAAGTTGATTGAATAAGTCAACAAGTTATTATGCTGGAATTATGTATAATTATTATGAATTATTTATTCACTAAATAAAATTATTTTAAATATTATAATAGCTAATAAATTTATGAGAATATTAAATTCATTCTTTGTACTATTATGTTTAAGAAATTATGATATTAAAGGAGAATTATGTAAAAAGTTTTTGTTTAAATTTTTATTAAACTGTATTTAGAGTTTTGAAAGTTAAAGAATAGAAAATGCTAAGCAAATTATTGTTTAATTAATGGTTTTTCTCATGTTAAATTAAGATTTATTTTTGATTATTTGGTAAAATGTTTGGTATTACATACCCGTGTATCTTTCAGATTCTTCTTCTTCAAGCATTTTAAGAACAGCTGAATTCTGAAGATTACTTGGTTTACCGATGTATTGATTATCTAATTCAATCCTGAAATGAAAAAAAAAAAAAATGTAAATGTACAAGTTATCAAATGATAAGAAACTAAGGACTATTACATAATTCATTATGAATATTTAACTTTTATATTTGATGATTCTTTAATATATTTTGCCATATTTTGTTAGAACCAGAAATTTTAATTTTAATTATTAACCTTCATATAAATAAAGTTTGTATCATTTTTCCTACTCAAGTTGTTCTTTTCTAAGTCAAATCAGTGTTTTGTCAAGTGAAATTGGTATTTTTTTAAAAAAATCAAATTAGTTTAAGCGAAGCCAGCGAAGCTTACTTGATGTATATACAAGCAAGACCACCGAGTAGCGAAATTATCATATAAATATTTAAAATTTATCACTTAAAAAATGATTTGAATTATAAAATATTTTCTTAGAAAACAAATTTGTTGAACTCTTTGTTGATCGAATAACTTGCAACGCAGGCGATCATTATCTACAATAGCTTGCCAGAAGATGTTACAGCAAGTTCCATAGCAAATTTATCGCAGAATTAAATGATAAATAAAGCCATTTTGATGATGTTTTCGCATATGGCTTCACTTACAGCACGGAACCGTTTCAACGTCATATTAATTCAAATATTTCAGAATATAATAATTTTAGGATCTTTCAAAAAGTTTTAAAATCTCATAATATCATTCAAAATTAGCTATATCAAATGTAGTTCTAGTTTAACGTATAAGTTGCTGCTTCCTTAACTTTTGTAATTTTATAAAATTGAATTTTAACAAATTTTTAAAATTGAAATTTTCTAGAAAACATAAATCTACGTGAATCAAATAAATATTTTGAATAATAAATACAAACTATATTAATATATTTATTTATATTCGAAATAATTCCGGAAATTACAATAATTAATTATATGAATAATAAATTTACATTTATTTATATAATATTTATTTATTAAAATTTAGAATAGAAGAGTTTTAAATAATAAATTAAAACAAAATATAATAAAATTTTGTATATACAAATAATTATAATTATTATTAATGTACAAATTATACAATAAAATATACAAAACAAAATATAATAAAGTTTAAATTAAGTAAGAAAGTTTAATGAAACAAAAACTTACAATTTGTAATAAATTGTTCAAGTTTCAGAGTAATTTATATTATAAACTTAAATAGTTAATCTGAAATTATATACTAATTATTTTTTATATGAATTTGAATTGCATATCGTTTATAGTTTTGATATTGTTCTATGTTCTATGTTACCATAAAATATAGTCTCTTTAATCATCGTTAACAAACCAAATTTTAACAATAATTACATATTTCATATTTTTAAAATTGGTCTACACACTGTTATTATCCAATACTAATTATTGTACTATACAGCCTTGCATTGGTGGACCGTCAATTTAATTGTTTAGTGAAGTATGTGTTTTTTAATATAATTATTTTAAAATTAATTATTAAGTAGATTCGTACTTCAGGCTGTAAAAGCGGCAGTATACGAACCTCCGTATACCTACACTGCGACCTATACCGATCTATTGTGCCTACTCTACTAATATTTTGTCAGTTGATACCCAACTGCTTCTGTAGAAGGGTAGAGTAGTCCTGACTTTTTCGAGCTAACAAAATTGTTAAGCAGGTAACTTTCTAAACTATAGACATTGTTCAAAATAATATATTCAATTTAAAACAACTGATTATTAATTATATTTTTTGTTATACTTCGTATATTTGCAATGAATTCATCATATATCATATTTTTAACCATTGGGTTCTATTCTCTTTCATACAAATAATGCTGCTAAAATTTTAATGATCCAAAAAGAACATATAGGATAATTAAGAAGTAAGCAGACTAAATTATGTAATACAGAAATTTGATAAAAAGCGAATAATTTTAATGACAGGAAATTTTATTTATATATTTAAGTATAAGTAAAGTAAATGTTTACTATTGTTCCACTACGCGTTGACTTCCATTGTCTACACTTGACAATAATTATGGATTGTAGACTAACAAATTTAGTGTAAGCAATATCGACAATGTCGTATACAGTGCTGGAATTTTGAGACCTGTCAAAAAAATATTAATATCAATATCACAAGTTGTGATTAAATTAATAAATATTTACTTAAAAAAAGTTAGAGTATGTTTAAAGTGAGCTTGGCATTCCAAAAGATCAGATTTAATTTAATCAAAATAAATTTTACATTTCGAAATTAATTATTAATAGGAGGACGATCGATACCAAATGGTGTTCACATCAAGATTCTCACCAATGTTACAAAATTGGATGCTTAATTAAATAATTTTAGCGAAATGCATAGCTAAGCTAACTCCTAATATTTGATGACGAATTTTTGACACAATTATAAAAATATATATTCCGTATAAACTACAATGTAGTCTACATCACGTAATCTACGTAGCACAACACTATTTTAAACAATTTTGGTTTGTAATAATACTAATAAATGATAATAAATGATATTGACATAACCTTAAAACATAATTTTTGATTGGAGGTCAACATTTTGTTGGTTTTGTAAATATTTAAAACGGAAAATCTATATAACTAGCTAACTATATTATTATCTGGTTTTCAATTATGTTAGGAAATTATTAATGGTTTATCGCCTTTTTGAATATATAAATATTGATTAACCAAAACAATTTTTTTAGTTACATGCAATTTACATAAATATGCCAATATTTTACATATTATTATTATTATATATATTTATGTCAATTAATTGCCTTGTTTTGATGTATATTTTTATATTTATTGTTTGAATAATATTTTGTAATATAAATTGTGTAATTAGTTAATAATAGTAAATATCATTTTGTAGACAATATTTTTGAATAATACAAATAATATATAAATAAAAGTTTTATACTATTATATAATTTATTGTTATAAATATTTTAAAATAAATAAATAAATCATTTTTAATTAAATTTTGTATAATAATAATTTATAATTGTACTGATTAGAATTTAGATTGAGCTAAATTTTGAAAAATATAAAGCGTAATTTACACGTCCACCGAAAAACACAGTATGGTCGATTCTAATTCTAACCAATCACCAATCAGAAATCTCCGGTGTAACAAGAATTGGTTCAACTTTATCTTCTACGTCGTAGAGGCTACGCACATTATTAAATTTGTTTTGACAATTACTTTAGCCACAATTTTTGTAACTCAATTTATATAAACTTTTAAAAAACTTTTAAAAATTTGTCAACAATATTCTTAGTGTTCAGAGTTACTTTGAACGACCTGTCAACAATATAAATTACTTAGTGTGCATGGCTGAAAAACGTCATTAGAGTAAATTGATTTATAAAAACCATAGCAGAAAATTTCAAGTTTCATTGTTTTTGGCGGATGTGTAAATCTAGCTTTAAAGTTAAATCTATTTCGAATTATATTTATATTGATTGGAATAAATTAGAATTATATTTAATTGGCAGGACTTCATGTCAATACAAGGATAGTATTTAAAATATCAAAATTATTTAATTGTAAAAAAGGATTTACATAGAATTTTGGAGAATTTGAAATAAAATGTTGATGGTATTCTGTGTCTGAGAAGCAAAAACGCTCTAATAACTTGAATGAAACTTTTATAGAAATTTTAATTTTAACATAAGTCCAAATTTTATGATTTTACACAAAACTTATAAGAAATATTTCATATATTTTTATTATTTCATAAATGTATGCCAACTTCGTTCTGAGATTGACTTAAGACTTATGCATATAAATTCATTAGTGTAGTAAAATATGAGATTAGTTCAAGAATTTCCGTTCTCAGCTAAGTAAATTAAGTTTCGTTTATGAATTCATACATAAAAAAATATTTTGCATTAAAAAAATTACTTATTCCATTACATAAAATTAATTTAAATATTGAATAAAAATCTAAAATAAAATAAACACTATCAATCTGAAAAACTATAGATAATATCATAAATATATGATCTCATTAATTATTTAAATTTACTCAACCAAATTGAATTAGAGCAAAGATTTATTTTTTTCTTTATCTGAAAAATATTTACGATTCTATAAATAAAATATTATAAAATGTTGTGCCCTTAATTCATGTCATATCATATTTTTTTGTATTATTAGATATAAATAAACCAATTCACAAAAATTTGATTCATAATCTAAATAAAATAAATAAAATTGTTTTACTTATAAATAAAATATTTATTATAATCAAGTCAAAATTGCCATTCGTATAAATTTATATTATATAATGGTGTCCATTTTCAAAACGAATGTTATTCCCTCCAAGTAATTCCGAGTAAAATAAAAATTATATTTTTGTGGACCCTGTAAACTGTCATAATAAAATAGTTTAAGAAAATATCTGTTTTTCAATTGGGATAACGAATACTTTCCAATAATAATTTTACTGACACCATTTGTTCAGATTCTTAATAGCTATGGTATTTTTCCCCAAATGGGAACCGCAAAATAGTATTGTCACCTTATCGATCTCTTGTGCGTTTATAACTCTTTGCCCTATCACAACGTGCGTTTTATAACGTGCGTTTATAACTCTTTGCCCTATCCAAACTTTTGGATATAATAATCAGTAGTAAAGATTTACTAATTGTTTGATGTATACTAAGCCTTCTCTTTCTAATGATACAGACTTTTCCTAACATTATATTAAAATTTGGATTTTATTTAGATTACGAACCACTGGTTACTTTATAGTGAAGAAACTTTTAATCACAAAAAAATCAATCTAAATAAGTGCAAAATTTGAAATTTTGTTCAATACATTTTCAGCATATTTATATACTTAAATTAGTTATAATTTCGTTGTGTAATATTGAAAGTAAGCTTTATAGTATAGTTAACATCTGGATATCCATAATAATCATAATTATCATATTTATACACTAAATTCATATTATTTATGTCCAAAATATTATATCAATACATTACATTTCCAAATAATGTATATAAAGTATAACTTAAAATTAATGTAATTTTTGTTTGGAAACCAAAAAGGCAAAATTCTTGGACTTTAACTAAGAAATTATATACGAATATTTTTGATATATTAACAATAAAATAAAATTTGGTTTATTTTTAACCAACAAAAAAAAAAGGCACTTACCAACAACATCAAGTAAAAAAAAAGAAAAAAATGAAATGAAATAAATATGTAGGTAATACGTGCAAAACATTTATATAAAATTTATTACTTTCAGTCAAATACGCATAAAGTATTTTATTTTATTTCCTTATACCCACTGAAAATATTACATATGAGAAATTTGTATTCTATTGGTACAATTGTGTAAATATATAATATCCCATTTTATGGTTATATGAGATTAATAAGAAGGATATACATATACATATAAGTAATAATATAATATGATATACAAATATTATATTTTCATCTGTATATATGAGAAATTATTTAACATTGTCATAAATTATTTTTTTATATAGTTAAGTCGATTTCGGTTCTGTTTTTAACTTCACTTTTCTCAGTCCCTTTTTACATATAAAATTTGGTATATTGTCGATACAAAAAAAAAAAATGTATGTATAATAAAATATTATATAGAAGTGAAATTATATTAAAATTTATGGAATTGTATAGCTATATGTAAAAGGCACGCATTTTAACTAACAAAATATAGAGTGATTCAAAATGAATAAAATTTTCTTTATATAATAACCGAAATTATAAATTTAACATATTTATATATCAAAATTATGAACTAACTTCTTGATATTTTACCAAGCCTCTATTTGTCCACAAGTTGAGTATAAAGCGTATATCAAGTCAGATGCATTGTCACAACAGTTGCATGCTTGCATGCTTAGAAAGATTTCAGAAACGAGTTATTCTATTAATTGGTATCAATATGATCTTTAATAGTTTAACCATTATTGAAAACAAAAATTTGCGAAAACTAAAATTTTTTATGTAGAAAGAGATCAAAACCCATACAAACATTTTTTTTGTTGTGGGATTTAATCTTAATTTTTCAAGATTAAATCCCACAATCTATTAAAATAAACCTTTTTCAATTTCAATTATATACAAGTTTTTGATTTTATGGAAGTATGTTTATTTGAAAAACATACTTTCATGCTTGTGGGATTTAATCTCTAAAAAATAATTCCTTAAAAAAACTTTTATATAAGTTTTAATCTCTTCTTATAAATTATTTTTGATTAAAATAGCAAAACGACGGTTATAGCCTCTCACACCCAAATGCATACTGGGGGTGGGATTAATCAATATAGGATCATCCCATTTGTTAAGCCTTACATTAAATCAAAACTATTTAACTACACTAATATTTATATTTAAAAAAAATGATTGAAAAATAATATTTATTATGAAAATACTATCTGACTCTTTCTTCCATTCATAAATTCATATAAGAAATTAATTTTTTCATATTACTATACATAAAAAATATCAATTTACAAAAAATTCATCTGAATATCAACGAATATTTCGAAAATTCTGATTAAAAACAAATAAATTCATATTGGTAAACCTACCCAGAATATTGGTTACCATTGGTAAATTATATATGTACACATATATAAAAAATTTATTTCTACCACCTAGAATATTATCATAATATTATTAGCCTATAATATTTGGTACCATAATATTCAGTAATATAAAATTGATCCAACAGAGATTTTAAGATGAAAAAAAAAAACATTTTATATAAATATTTATAATAAACGCAATTTCCCAAATGTCCAGGGACCATAATAATTGTGGATAAGGTAGAAAATTGAAAACCCATATGGTCCAAATATATGGTAATATCGATTTAAAATTGTTATATGCTTACATATTTTATTATATTTATTGAAATTTTGATTATGAATTTATTCTTTTCTCTGGTTATGTATATCGAAATACATATTTGGTTATTTGAATAAACATAAATGCTGTTTTGTTAGAAAATATATCCTATCCTTTTGTTATATAAAATATCCTATTTAAATTTTTCTTTTTTGTGATACATATTTTCCTATAGAAAATCTATAGAAAATTTCAGTTTTGGTTTATATATTTCAAAAATTTACCAAGGAATCTTAAAAATGGTCAATATAATAAATTCAATATTTTTATAATATAAAAGTATATTATAATTTTAACTACATATAACAAAAAACATAATACTTTTATGTTTAAGGACTTTTAAATCTTTTGTTAAAGAATTTCGATGTTGTTGACCATAAAATAAGAATATGTTTTTTTTTATCTCGCAGGTTTTTCTCTCTACTGTCGTTTTTAATACCACAAATAATAACAAAAAAATTATATATATTAAGGATTAATTTACCCATTTGGAGCGCTAGCTTCTTAAAGGAAAACGAAAAACATGAAAACTCTGGGTATAAAACCAAAAACTAAACCAAATGGAAAATTAAACATTTTCTTTTGTTATCAATGTATTACAAAATTTATATATAAAAGAGAAAATGAATATAAATAATATTCTGTTACAATAAAAAAGGAAATTCTTTTGATATTTATTTACAGATTTCATAGAATTAGTAATGCATTTCTCGAAAGGGTATTTTCTTTTGTGGAAAATAGAATAAATGTTTAAATAATGTGAGAATTCATTTTTAATTATATTCATTATGAGAAAATTTTTATATTAAAGAAATTTATATAAGAGATTTCAGTTGGGTTTGATTATAGTACCAGTAAGGAATTACACAAACCACCTTCGAAACCATCAAATAATTTCATTTTCATGGTTCGTAAATTGATTTTTACGTCTTTTCTTGTAAGTTGAACACAGGATTTTCGTAATTCTAATAAAACTTGAGAAATTTTTCTTATACTCTATTTCGAAACTTCTTCCAGGACTGGGTTTTATGAATAGCTCTTCTAGTATGAACCTTATTTGTATGAATCTAATTCATATGTACCTATAAAAGATTATTTTTCAATTTAATACTATAAAAGATCAATCCTTTCCTTCCGTTCATTATAATATAAATTAATATCCTTAAAAACAAAATAAGTATTTACGAATATCTTCAAAAACCATTTCCATATATGTTAAAAATTTTCTTATGTTTATATAAATATACAATCATTTTAATATAAAATTAGGTTTTTGTGGGTTTAATATGGTAAAAAAAATTTCATCTGATTAAACAAATTAAACTGAGGCAAAAATTTTATAACAAAATTTATTTTATATTGTTTTGGAATATAAAAAAAAACAAAAAAACAAATATTGCCCAGTTAAGTAATTGTTTTTGATTTAATTTCCATAATATCCTTTTACTATACACAACAAAGTGAATCCTTTTTGTTTTTCGTATAAGTTAAATTTCCATGATATCCTTTACATGGTTGCCATATAAAAAAGGAATTAACTTTCAATTCATTGAAACGTAAAACCAAAAAAAAAATTTAATGAATAATAATTTAAATTTCTTTTTATATACGTTACAAAGAAAATATCCAAGTAATTATTAATTTAAATTTTGAAAAAGAAAAACAATAAATTGTTTATCTAATCAATTATATAAATAGACTTTTCAAAATTTTACAAATGTCCTTAAAAGGTTCGTGCAATTAATTAAATTAAATAGGATGAACAAGAATTTTGATAATTTTACTATTTATATACTGGGGGTTTTTATTTACTGGATTCGGTAATGTTTTATTTATAAAAAATTAAATTGATTGTTGAAATTGATGATTTGAAAGACATAACCATCCTTAACACAAACTTTAAAGGACTTAACAATTACCTCTTAACAAGGACACATAAAATAAAATATCTATCTATAAAATATTATAATGGCAAGAATATTAAACATAAAATTATTTGTATATAGATAAATTAAAACATTTAAATTTATTCGTTGAAGGGAAATGAAAGAAAATCTTTTCGGGTCAAATGTTTTTGGTTATTATTCTCAACGGCAAAGAAAATTTTGTTTAAAATATTATTGAAATGTAAAAAAAAACCGATAAAATCCAACCATCGAAATTTACGCCTGAACTTGTTACACTTTTAACTAAACTTTATTATTTTGAAGATATTTTTCATAAAATTGAAAACAAACGAAAATTTCGAAATTATTAAATAATGAAGTGAAAATTTAAGAAGATTTTCTTTATATATTTATGTAAAAATGAATATTCTTTTATGGTTTTTCTTTGGGTTTTTTATCAACCCATAATAGAAATTAGCATAAAACATTGAAAATGTATAAAATGATTAATAAATATAATTTTGTGAAGCATTTTTGTATTTAAATAATTTCAAAAATTTTATATTACATAAAAAAGATTGAAATTATTTTACAAATCATTAACAATTTGGATGTAAAATCTGTTTTCGCAAAGATTTAAAATCAATGTTACCAGAATTATTATAGACTACTTGTTCGAAAATATTTAAATGTTTAAATAATTTTATCTTTATTTGTTCATTTTATAAAGTTTATTAAATTAAAATTGGTGGCTTTAGGACTTTGTGTTAAATTCAGCAGACCTTAAATTTCAAACAATATTACAAAATTATATATTACACATTTATTGAAATTGTAATACAAAATTCTATTTAAGAAATCAATAAAATTTGTTTAGGATAGAACATATTTTTGGACTGTAAACATTAAAGCTGATGATACCTCAAAGAAGTATCTATAAAATATTATCTTTAGTACGCTCGTCAAAGTGATGAACTTAATTCAATGTCGTTAGAAATTATCATTTTTAATATTATTCAAAATTCTAGAAAATATTCTGTGATCAAAATAACCAGACAAAGTTACCATAAATGTTATATTAAGCTGTTAAAAAAATTATATTCAAAATATTATTTTCTCCCAAAACATAACAAAAAAAGAAAAGGATTTTTTATTATGGACTTTAAAACCAAAACAATTTATGCAAATTATGCTTAAAATAAAACATATAAAAAAAATAAAAATTGTGTTTTTATAAAAGAGGATGGAATAAATTTATATTTACAAGATTTTCCTTAAAAATCTTTTAAATTATTGGAAAAACATGATTGTAATAAATTTTATATATAAAAAGTAAAATTTTATGATTTTGTTTAAAGAATGTTTTTTTTATATATATAAAATTTTTAGTATGCATTTTTCAGATAATTTAAATATTTTATCGATTATAGTTAAATTTTATTTTTATTGTATAGAATTTTTGTTTAAAAACAAAAACTGCATTAGTCACTTCAAAATTATCTGAGGTTTTAAACTTTTCAACACTTCAAAAAATTCTTAAATCCCCTAAACTTGACGTAAAACTTTTTGTTTTTTACTTAATAACAATATGAGTTTTATATATCCATAATATAAATGTCATTGAGCTCTAATTTAATCAGATTATAATATAAGAATCATTATCATTATTTCTCACAGGAATAAAATCCATGCCATATAAATACATTAAATGTGTAAGGAGAGTTTTATGTTTTATGTTTTCTATATATAATTCCCATTGACACTAAAGTACTTATCTCGATTCTAGAATAATTTCTTGTTATATATGAAATATGACAAATTTATGAAAGATTTTTTGAATGTTATTTTAAAAAAAAAAAATGAAATAAAAATTGTTTTAATAAATTTATTTTTGTCATTTAGTTGTTTGAATTCGATATTAAAAGGATATTATTTAAAATTGTATAAATATTATTGTTAAAATTTGGGCTACATAGTTTCGATCGGTTCAGTTACGATTCTTCATATAATTTGTATGGGAAATCGAATTGAGTGGACACATAAGTCGAATCGAAAGAGTTTGGAACAATTGGAATTTTGCAAATCCAAACTGAAGGAAATCTTAAGAGGAATGAAATTTGACAGTTTAAAAAAAAGCAAAAACAAAATAATTATATGATTTAATCGATAGCAATCGATAGCTATGTGTTCAGTCTACATAATCAGCCGAATCGAATCTAATCGAATCGAAACTTAACTGAACTGATAGAAACTATGTAGCCCAGCCTTTTCTTGCCATATTAACAAAAATGTCTGATGATATTTAACGACATCTGTTGAGAATTTAAATTGTTACATTATACAATAGAAGTTGCTGATACCAAGAACTTTTGTATTTAGATTTTTATAAAATTTTCTATAAAAACATATCCTGAGGATAAGATAGCTTCAGGTTATTTGGTATTAGGTTTTTTTTCACACTTAGTGTAGTACTGTAGTATCAAAATTTATAATTATCAAGCAGTAAGCTTGCAATTAATACCATACGATACAAATTTGAAACTAAACTGAACTGAGCTTGGTAATGATAAAATTACGCCATTACTTCATAAGAAATAAATTTAATCTATTTAATCTAAGTATGTTTTTACTCTGGATATATTATTGGTACTATATTACTTAGGATCCAAAGTAAATATATGTAAAGGATGTGGAGACGAACACGAGACTTTCTGTTTCAATGTGAATGTCTCACGAACCACATGAAACAGCAGTTTTGTGTTGGAAACCAACTCCCTGTTTCGATTGAAAGAGTTGTTTCCTCAGTCAAGCACAGCGACATAACATGAATGATTCAAGGTGTAATATACTCCTAATTCTAGTCTTAATACTCGAACCAATCCCTCCAATTCATAGCATATTAGGAATTAATATTATTCTGCTATTTATCATCAAAATTGAATATTAATTTATGAAATTAAACCTAATTTTATATTAGGACTAATAATCGTGATTTTAACAAAACTTCAAGTCTGCCATTTTAATATAAAATATTTTATGTCCCACCAGAGAACCCAACAAATCATATAATGTCGAATTTTTTTTTTTATTTTCATTTTATACTTGAAGAAATGCACACGAAACTTTTGTCTATATAAGTGGATTTTATGTCATACACCGATTTTTTTTTTCTTCATCTTCTTCTTCTTCTTAACTCTCATATTTAGATATTATCTAAAAGAAGATGAAATTGCTGTACGTGTTTGGATAAAATCATATTAAACATTATTTTTTTTTTTTATGTTTGTGAAATACAGGACACAAGTGCTTTTTAAGGAAAAAAAAAATCAAATTGCATATTATGTCCTACATTTCACTTGTTATTATTATTATTATATATTTTGTGATTTTGGCTCTTTATAAATGTGTGAATATGAACGTTTTTTGAATATACAAATAAAATAAATATTGCATTAAATTGTCAGATTGAATATCTTGTCAGTATCTGATTTGAAATAAAGGTAAAAATAAGATAATAAAATTCTTTTAAAAAGTAGTATTAAGAATAGACTTGGTAAATATCTGAATATTTTTACAATTTTTGGTATAACATTTGAATATTAAGATACCTCTATTATTGGGAGGTTTGAAGTCCTAGGTAAAAAAAATATTTTATTCATATTTTGAAAATTTCAATTCCATAGCATTTGCGATTCATAAGCTACAGGAGTGAGAAAATTTAATATTTTAAATTTTGGAGGACCATAATTTTGAAATTTGGTTATTTTATTTCAGCTAATCTAGAGTCTGCCGAACTTAATTCGTTTCAAAAGTACGAAAAAATCAGAAATTTTTAAGAAATTTTGTTTGAATGCCCCAAAATATTATAACTTTTTATATTTATATAGGAAAAAACTCTGTAATTTTTATTTTCCTGAATATACAGAGCTGAAATTTATATATCAAAGAGATAATTCAAGGTTAATACGTTTGCACGTTGTACAATTTCTATATATTATGTCCTCCTTCCTAAAATTTCTTTAAATTTATATTCTATAATATATGAAAATTAACGATTCCTAATTCAATTTTCCATTTGAAAACCAATTTTATTCACAAGATATTTTACAAAGCTATGTTTAATAATGAAACTAATTTTCTTATGAATAAAATGAAAAAAATTGTATTAAAAAATTGGGAAATTGGGAAAAATAATGCAATAGAAAATGATTTTTATCATTATATAAAAATGATGAAATATGTCATTCAAAAAAAAAAAAAACAAATTCCTTACAAAATGCATAAACTAATTTATTATTATTATTTATATGGAAATTGTAAAATTAAAAATTAAAATATGATTAAAATATATACAGAATTTGTCATAAAATTTTCTATATGATTTTCATTCATTCTATAATATCGTGACATTTTCAATTGCCTATCAGTCCATCTGTGAAATTGCAATTTTATTCAGTTTTTCTTCAATATTTTTTAACCTAATTTTATGCAATAAAATTTTCATTATATGTATATAAATGTAATTCGTATAACTCTGATAATACACACTGTAACTGTATAATAACGTATTTTGTATTTTTGATATTCTAACAAATTTTTGAAATTGTATATACACTCACTACACACCAGCTTATTAGATTCTAATTTAGAATCTATCTGTGAAAATAAATCTAATATTTTAATTTTTTTTATATATCTTTTACCTGAACACAAAATTTTCTTTAAGACTCTATAAAACCAAGAGGTGAAACAAAAAATAGCTAGTTGAAATATAGAAGAGAAGAACATTTTATATATAAATAAAATAGGATTTAAGTTTGAAAATGTATTAAAAATTTTTTTTTTTTTGGAATTTCTTATTTTCCAACTTTTAAATCCAATTTGCAATTTTAGTGTATTTTAGATATAGATATAAGTATGTATGTTTATATGCTTACATATATATATATATATATATAAATATTCCCAAAAGAAATATAATTTTCAAACTATTTTATATCTGTTAGAATGTAGGTTGGTATGACAACAGTAGCATTCTACTTGGTAGAGAAAAACTTTATAAAATTTCAAAGTCATAGTTCAGTTGAATATATACTCAACTGGATTTGAATTGGAATTATACATATAGAAACATTAAGGATTATGGTAATATGTAAAACAGTTTGTTTCAGTACTCATAGAAAAAAATAAAAGGTTTTTTTGTTATAAGTTGATTATACAAATGGAAAATTTTGTATTTCTTGGGGTTTGTTGAAAAGTTTTTTTGTTTTTTTAAAAAAAAACGTATTGGAAATTGAGGATTTTGCATGTAAGAATTTAATTTTTTAACAGGATAACGTTACGCATAATTAAAAACTGATTTAATTATTAGTTTTCTGTATTAATATTTATATGATATTATCGAGTACTATAGGAATTACTTTGAGCCGACTATTTATTATAGAAATCTTTGTTACAAAACTGAATTCAGAAATTATAATACAGGATATTACGAAGGATCGTTCTATAGATTTTGACATTCTTTTGCAAAACTGATTGAAATAAATTATTTTATTTGCAGATTCTAACCACAAATTCAATAATTAAATTAGTTAATTTTAAAATATTGTAATTTCTCATAGTGAACCTTTTTTATTGGAGTGGAGTAGAAAATCTCTGAATCAGTAAACCTTCTTTATTGGAGTAACGAAAATGCATTAAATGAGTAGAAAAGCTGAATCATATCGTCAGTGATTGTTCGAGTTTTGGTATTCTTAAATAATTATTAATTCCATAGTTTCAGGTATAGTTAAACGAAACGAATTGAAGAGCACCGTAGAACCGAGTTAGAAAAAAAATAATAAAAAACTGAGCCACGATATTATATTTTTTCATTGAAGTTAAATTGAATATTATCAAACTTCGGTAGTATAAACACTGAAACAAAATCAGGAAACAAATATAAGAGAGATAATGAATTATGGGATCTGTACAAAATTATCGTAAGAGCCGTATGTCATACATAAGCCGCGGGTTAAGCAAATCTAGTAAAAAAGAATAAATTGAAAATAGTATAAAATAAATTTTGATTAATTAAGAAAATAAATTCAATTGAAAGATTGGGGGGTAAATTTAATATCACTAATTAATTGATTCATTGGATAGGTTTGCAATTTTGTGCAATTTAAAATATTTTTATTGAGATTTCTCGACTCTTTAAATATTATGTAGTCAGTAACAATAAACTGTCATCTTAGCCTAATATGACATTATAATTCTAAAGATAATTATGAATTCGTAAATTGTTCAGAATTGAAATGTATAAAAACGTTTTTTTATGAAATTCATTTTGAAAATGCTTAATAAAACTATTTTTTCTTTTTTTTTTTGGGAAGACTTTTTCTTTTTAGCATATTGACAGGATTAGGCTTTTGGCATTATTTTCGTTTCTACAAATTTACCATATGTTTTTTTTTTTATATATGTTTCTTCTTTTCGTCGTTGTTTTAACTAAATATATGTTAATTCAATTTTATTCCGCTATTGGGGCTTGGTATTTTGATGAAAAATTGATTCTGAAGTATATAATTAAAGTTCATTTCATTATAATGTACATAAGTATATAAATATATATATAAAAAATTCTTCATGTTTAATCATATTATGTTAATATAAAATTATATAGAAAGTATATAGATTTGATTGGATTATTCAATGATTTTTAGTCTTGGTATGTTCTATTTTTTTTTGTGTTTGAATAATAATATAAGAGTTAAAAATTAATTATCTTTGGTTGAACAAAATAAAAATTTTTTTTTTATTTTTTTTCCCTGATGGTTTTTAGTTTTGTTCATTTCGATAAATATTTATTACATTTTGCTTTCGGATTGTAACCAAACGAAAAAATAAAAACCTTTAAATTATATATTTTCTTATTTTTTAATTAGTAAAATGGATTTGATAAAAAATAATTGAAAAAATGTTGTTATTCTTTTGAAGAATTTAATTAATTCTAATGTTTTTTTTTTAATTTTTATATGTTATTTTCAGGTAATTTTTATATGTTTCATTTGATTTTTTACCATTTTCATTTTATATCAATTATGTTTTTGTGAAAATTTTGTAAACGAAGTTAAAATAATCTAAATCATTTAATAGAGTAGTAATATTGATATTAGAAAACTGAAAATTGTGAAAATAATTTAATGAATTAGCTGTATTACGCTAGCCCGACCACTTTAGCAAGACGAGATCAAAAGTATGCCAATAATTGCAGCAAAAATGCAGCTAATATTACGCTAGCCGGATACGTTTTTCTTGAGAAGGTCTGCGATTTTTTTATAAACGGTTGAAATTAGCTGCAATTTTTCTGCAATTATTGGCATACTTTTGATCTCGTCTGGTTAAAGTGGTCGGGATAGCGTAATAGAGCTTAATGAATTCCACAGAGAAGTGAATATGAATAAGAACTCGTAGGAAATAACCTAAAGAAACATTAAAAGGCAATTGGAATTCTTAGGATTAGAACTGATACTTTAATTCGTTATGTTATTGTAATAGTCATTGGAATTAGTAAAGATTACTAGAAATAAACTACTTTCCAAAAATTACTGATTTATGGACACTAAATAGAAATCAATTGTACAAAAAATATGAAATATTTCACTTAAAACTATATAAAAATTACAATTAACCATTTTCAGTATTCGTTTAAAAACCGTATTTTATCTCTATATCAATTGTATTAATTTTATCCTTCGAAATATCATTTAAAATACTACAGAAAAATACTACACTTAATAACTTTTAACCAATTTGTTAATATCTTTAATAGCATTTTCTTCCCATTATTAAGAAATTATACTAATTTGAATTCTTCACAAAATAATATCGTATTATTATCCAAATACTTAAAATAATTTCCGTCAATTTTATATAAATTTCTATTATATCTACAAAAAGAAAATGGAAAGGATCATCAAATAATAGACAAAAATGTCATAGAAATTTCATTAAGAGTCACGTTTAACAAAAAAAAAAATTGATTCGTTTTTTTTTTTAACTAACAGCTTTAAATGTGCCTTTTAGATAACATCCCGTGCAATACTCAAAATGATATCCTATATATATATACATAAATTTATTTTAAAAAAAGGATAAAAAATATAACAATGAGAACTCGTTAACACTAACATTAATGACATTACTGTTGTGTCAAAATTAGAATATTTTATTTTATTTTGGTGGTTTTCCCAATGAAAATTTTAGGTTTTTAAGGGTCGTTGAATATCCTGTCATTACGTATCCAGTATATTTGATTATATCCGAACAGTACATTCATTTAATTGCCCAATGTCTAATTGAAATAGGTTTTATACATTCGATACGTAAAATGATTTTTGTTAATATGAAAATAAATTAAAAAATGAAATCGAAATTACTTCCAACTCCCGAAATGCGTGAACCGCTGAGCAATAACAATTCAATCTTTTTGCTATTATATCTTGGTCACGTCGTACGTAGTCTAGTATACTGGTTTTATAATTATGATTCTTGTGAAAGTATTCACCTGGGACATGTAACATGTTGTAAGTCGTACATTTATTGAAGAAATTTCAAAACTCTACAATTATCATAAGAGTTCTTGACGCTAAATAGTTTTGTTTTATTACAAATTAACTTATCTGTCAAAACTAGCTACACTACTGTACGAAAGTGGATCGTGCATAAAATCTATTCTTTCTAACATTTTAAGGCTGGGCTACATAGTTTCTATCAGTTCTGTTCAGTTTCGATTCGATTCGACTAGTTAAGTAGATTGAACACATAGCTATCAATTGTAAACGATTAAATGACATATTATTTATTTTTTTATACTATCAAATTTCATTGTTCTTAAGATTTCCTTAAGTTTGGATTTTGGATTCGCAAAATTCGATTTCCCGTACAAAATATATGAAGACGTCAAATATGAACTTTACTGAACGAATTGAAGCTGAACCGATCGTAGCCCACACTTTAAGTAGTGTACATAATACATTACGTTGTAGTATAATCGGTGTTCATATGGCGGGTTTAGAAATACGCTACACTACACTACGTACCACTTGAACGAGATAATACCAAAATTATAACTTTGGTATTGTCTTTAACTTTGATAATACTTTATTACAAACTCTAAAATATTTCTTAAGTCATTGGGTGTCGGATTTGTAATGTATTTCTGAATTCGATTATACAATTTGTCTTTCTTGGAAATGTCATGGGGTATCCGATATCTACTGTTATTTTCATGGGTTACCAGGATACCTAATTATAAATATTCGAATTCGATACACCAATGTCATTATATTCGGAAATATAAATGCCACGTCACGATACTCAAAATATAACGAATTTTAAATGTTATAAATTAAAATTCAAAAAAATTTAAATTTTTAAGTGTTGGTTTTTATTTTATATTTTTTGTCTATATAATTCTAAGGATTTAACGTAAATTATTTTAATATTTTTATGAAAATTTTTTCTTTATATACAAAAATTAAAAAAAAAAGAAAAAAATCATAGTAAAGTAGTGAAACGTGATTTTACTTTTATCACCAAGCCTTAAACAAAATTTTTTCATTTTTTTGAAGTGAATAAAGGATTTTGAATGCTTAGGGTTTTTATTACACAATGTCTGTAGCTGCAGTGATTTTAAGTTTTTTTTTTTTTGTAAAAAGTCTTTTAAAATCGAAACATGAAGTAAAAATGTCAATTTTTTTTATTTATATTTCCTCTAATAGCTATTTAATCTTGGTAGACAAAACGACAAAACTGAGGATTTAGAATTTTAAATGGTGTTAAAACAATTTTAAAGGGTTATTAAGAATTTTTTTTTTTTAAAACGTATATACGCTACTAATTAATTAGGGGTAAATTTTGTAGATTACTTAACGTAACTGAATATATTAGTAATGTTGACAAATCAGATTCGGTCTAATAGTAATAAAAAAATTTAGTAGTTTTTTAAAAATATAAATTTGAATTAAGAGAAAAAATGATTTTTCAATTTTAATTAATTTAAACTTTGAAAATTTAATATTGATAATTGAATTAAATTAAAATTTTCTGAACTATACATAGGAAGAAACGTATATTGGTAAAAAATTTGACATACGTCCCTATTATTGTGATAAATTTGAAACTATAATTAAGACGAACCATTTAACCAAATTTTTATTGTGTATTTCTGTATTTTGTACTTATCCCAATGTTAAATCACCAGAAATAGTTTATTTTGATAATATTTGTAATATTTTTGATTGAAGGCTTTTTGAGATGATTTCTGTGACCATAATAGAGCCTTCACCCTTCACCTAACCCAATAACATTGAATAAAATTGGTAACCAGACAAGTAGATATTAAATTGAACTATGCGAAGCTGTTACTGCAGTTTTAAATTTCAAATTATTATCAAAAATTTATTTTATTTGGAGCTGCTTTTTTAGCATTATTTTAAGATTCTAACCAATGAACCATACTAATTCAGTGAACCATTCCAAAGTTTATATCAAATTTGTTTCTAATAAAAATTTCTTTCCTTTATATAAATTGTTGTTATAATATTTCAAATTTACTAGATCATAATTTTAGTTATCCATACGATATTTAAAAATGATGCTCGGTTAGACAAAACTTTCAAATATCATGCAGAACATTGTAATATAATTTTTTAGCTATTTTTTTTTGGACAATATCCTGGATAATAATATTATAATATCGTGGTTTTTATTATATTCTACACAGAATTCTTAATCTACTAAGGTACATTGTAACATCCTTAATATAGTCCTTAAAAAAATATTATTTAAGATTTTTTTTTTTATTTATATATCATCGTCTGTTCTCATGTTCATTCGTTATTTTTTTATCACTTTTTTTTTTATTTTTTTTTTTTTAAAATCCTTTTCATCTCTACATATATAGACATTTTTTGTGTCTGACGTATTTGTACTAAATCCTTTTGGTATGTATGACACGCGCCAATAAAAAAAAAACTATTTTTATTTTTGTAGTTTTTAAATTTTTAAAATTTAAACTACAAAAAAAAAACAACATAAAAGAAAAATGGACGACGGATATAAATTTAATTTTTTTTAAGGATGCACTTTAACGGTCTATCTTTTGTTGTTGTTGTTGTTATGTTACGATTTTTTCTCTTCAAAAATTCACCGTACACTAAAGTTAATATTGGTTATGTTTAGGTGTGTATATTGTTTAAAGGATGAAAAATATTTTTGGAAATATAAAATGTGTAGACACTATAGATTTTAATTTTTCGGGTGGCGATAGTTCCTTGTTTCATTTGTTTTTTTTTGTGTTGTGGATCATGTAGTAGATAAATTGCTTCAAAAAAAAAAATTTAGTACAGATAGGATGAAAAACTACTAGTATTCCAAATTCCAATATAATTTAGGATTATTTTTTTTTATAGTGACTCTGTTTTTTATACAATTGTTTTTTATTTTTTTTTGACTCATATGTTTGAAAGCATTTGAGTTCGGGTTTAAAATTCAATTGAATGTAAAAAAATTCAAATTAAACAGAATACAAGGAGCATTTATATATTTGTAATTGTGAAGCAGCACATACAGAAGATATATAAAATAAAAACTATATACGTCATTCTATGTATAAAAGTTAAAAAGGAGATATGAAAGTGTTGCAAATTTTAGTTTTGAAAATGGATTATTTTAAATATTTAATTTTTTATTTTATTTTTCAGTTGAAAGTATTTTTTTTAATGCAAATGCATAAAAATTGTGAAAAGCTGATTAATTATTTTTATACGTAATTTCGTATTAATTGTATATCATTTTTAGATGACTAAGGACTAAGTGATTTAAAGGTTTTAGTTGCAGAAATGATCATGTCATAAAATTATTTATCAGAATTATTTCTTGTATGTGCTCGTACATTTGATATTGAGAATAAAGTTTGAGTTTAATTCAGTTTTCAAGATTTTCAACTTTAAAATTAGAAACTGACAGATAAACGTTTAGTTAAACAAGAACGAATATTAGTGTACTTTAGGTATTACTAACAGCTACGAGTTTGTTAAATTTAAAATATCATGATAATTTTTATCATTATATAATTTTTAAATCAAGTGATAATAAAAATAATCTTTCAAAATATCAGAATTTATTATTGTTAATAAATATCGATTTAAACGTAGTACAAATTAACCACTGTGGCTAGAAATTGGTCAGTCAATTTGAAAACACTAATTTATTCAAGCATTCAAGGTCAATTTAATCAGAAATTCGTAATGGCACTGTGTAAACGTAAACGTATACGAAAAATATATTAGAATAGAATAAATATTTTTTAAAACTATTAATAAATAATTATTGTTAATTTTATTTTAAAATATACTAAAATATTTATTATTTAAATATCCTGACAAAGTGTGAATCAATATTTTTGTTTGTACAAAAAATAATATATTTCAATTATCGTGTCATTTATGAATCACTATTGACATAAAATAATTTCCCTGTCATTTTGTATTTTTTTTTGTTGCCAGGATAACAAGTCTTGTAAAACAATTTTAATTAAAATAAATATTATATGTAATGTATATATTGATACAAATTCTCTACTTATCATAGTCATCATCATCATTTTCACAATTGATTACACAACAAAATCAGACACTCATAAAGCTTAGTTATATTTTATTTATAATCAGAATGAAAATTAAATAATTTTATATAGAAAATATCAAATTCAAATTGTGAGAATTAATCGATATATTGGCAGTTTTTTAAAGACCTTTTCAAAAAAAAAAAAAAAAAAAATTGCATTAGCTATAATGCTATATCATCTGATAATACAGGAATGGGCTGTGAAAAATATTAACGCGTTCGCGACCAAAAATACCGTGGAGAAAGTGATCAATTAGACTTAAACATGACAGCTAATATTAAAATTAAATATTTCATGATAACTGGTTAGATGTTAATTCTTAATAACAATCTACAATTATGTGGGTTGCCGTGACATAAAGCCTTCGTACATAAAGTCTTATGGTTTTATGTCCCAACAGTATTTACAATGAAGTTAATAATTTTACAAATTATTAAAATAGCAATAAATAATCTGGAAAAGGCTATATGACTTTAAATCCATTAAAATTGGACATAAAGCCATTAAGGTTTTATGTCTTAATGCTTTATGTCACGGCACCTTATGTGGATCTACATAAAGTAATGCCATTTTAACTGGCAATACTGTACTGTGTTTTGATAATACAGTGTCAGCAAATACTGTCTACTGCCTAGTACGTTCTTAATTGTTTTTATCCATCTACGAGTATATCGTCAATATGGAAAAATAGTATTAAAAAAATGTTATAAAATAATTTTGTGATAATTATGGTTGAAAGATTGGTCGCGAATGTGTTAATATATTTATATACATTATTTACCAGTATTTTTTTCATAATATATTGGAAATTTTAATATAATGTTACGGATTAATATAGAAAAAAATTAAATAGTGAAAATTTTTTGATTTGGAAAAATCACATTTAATAAAAATTTTTAAAATAGTGTAAGTGGAAAATTGAGACAAATAATTATTAATACGTTAAACCATCAATAGGTGATATTTAAGCGGTTTATAGATCAATTTACATAAATATAATTTCTATAATTTATTAAAATATTATTTATTTTATTGAGTAATTTTATATTTATAGAAATAAATTATATTTCAATAATGTGTCATGAAATTTTATAATGAATTTATTATATTAATTTTATGATACAATTACAATTTTAATTTCTCTAAGAGAAAAACTGATTAATTAATTCATTTAATTTAATAAATAATTAAATAAGAATGTTTGAAATATGTTTTTGTAAAATATTTAAAATTTTTAATATTTCAAAAGAAAATTCTTTAATATATTTTCTTTATTTAAAAATTTCTGAAAAAATTCTTCCTCAATTTTTTTTTAAATATTGATTGATTCATAAAATGAATATTTAATTCAAGTTTTCATAGAACTGGCAATGAATTTTCTATGTTAAGAATTCTATGTAATGAAAATATGTAAAACTGATTGTTCTTTATAAACTTGTTTATTGAATGGTTAAATAAAACGGAAAAGAAATTATAATTTTTATATTTGTCTGTTACGTTTTATAAGTATCCGTTACATAGAATTGATGTTTATATTAATACATAAAATTCTAAAACATAAAAAGCATTACAAGTTATTAATTAAATAATTATTAATAATTTGTAATGCTACCTAAGAACTATCCAACTTTGCCGTCGTACGACTAGTTTTCCAACTGTTGGTAAACTAAGATACATACATATTACACAACTTTTTTACAATTTTTGTTCAACCAACTATCCCAAAAACATTTTATTATCGCTCTTTTCTGGATAGTGTCATATCGTCAAAATGTGAAAATTTTTTAATTTATATATTTTTCAAAAACAAAATTTAAATTATTTAAACAATAACATAATTATAGAAAACCATGTGTATTTTGACATAAAACGACAAGAAATGTCGTAGAACGTTTCCAAACTTACAACCATCAACAAAAATCAAATTTTTTTGAAATTTTTTCAACCGATTGACAACCATCAAAATAGTTGTACAACAATCAGTAATAAGGAAAATACACTAAATAGCTTGGTATATTTTTCAAACATTTTGATGGTTGATAAACGTTTTATGACCAAGTTGGATAGTCTTTGGGCGTCATTATGATGTATTGATATTTAGATTTTGTTACATTTAAAGTTTGGTAAAATATTTAAAAAATTATTGATTATTATTTAAAATTAATCTTTGGGTAAAATATTAATAAATTACGCATTTTTGTTAAATTTAAAAGAATATTAATTTTAAAAATTTGTTTCTATGACATAATTTGAATTTAAATTTTAATTAAAATACTAAGAATATTGAATTCATGGTTAAATTTAGCTATTATTTAGAAATAAATATTAAAACAGATTTTTTTAAATAAATAGATTTCTTCAATAATTATCTTTATTAAATACACATTAAAAATAATAATAATTAAAAACTTTTTAATATTGACTTTTATTATAATAATGAAATATTTTTTAGAGAATATAAATAAAAGTCTACCAAATTTCCTATATAAAAACTGGGATAACATTTCTGATAATTTCAGTTAAAGTTTCATATTTCTAAAGGAGTAAGTAAATTTTATAAAAAATATAGATTTTCTTCCGCACTAAATTAATGAATATTTCTTTATGTTGTAGAATTTCATTTAACAAAATAAAAATCTAAAATGCGAGCAGTTTTCTTATTAATGATTGTTTTGGCTTTGGTTGTACCTGATTTCTTGGTAGAATGTGGTGATCTTAAAGCTACTGGTTCACTTTGCGTCAGCTATACTCAATGCAGAAGTAGTCGTTGCGCATACATAATAAAGAAGAACAGTCCAAGGCAGCGTCGTTGTACTTAATATTAAAAGACATTTTCTATATGTAAAAATAATTCTTTATATGTAATTAAACGTATCGAATATTTACTGATCGTTAAATATTTAATTTTTATTTCGTACTTTAATGTGGGTCTTTCAAATTTTGATCAAAAATTTCAGATATTTATTCTCTAATGCTAATCAACATGAACACCAGATCAATCTGTGGTGTCGACTTAATTTATACATTTAAAATGTAAGACAAAAGTTATTAGAAATTAGTCAAAAAATTCTAATCTTGAAATATATTGACATAAATATAACAAATTAATATTAAAATCTTGAATTTTTGTAAATAAAAATGTAAGACATAATTCTAAAAATCCGTCGAGCACTGAAATTTATTGTTAAAACTTAAAGTTTTAAATAATGCTAGAAATAAATTTTTATCATAATGTAAACATAAAATAATTTTTTTTTTTTCATAATTAATCTAACTAAATTTAATTATATCACAAAATCAAGTTTAATATTATTTTATGTAATTTAAATTTGTTAGAATTCATAACATACATTTTTAGCAAACTTTGTTAAATCCTTTTATTAGTCGGAAATATGTTTTTATCGTTATCCAATTCGTTGTAAAATAATCCTTTTTTCTTTCGTTTTGATCACGTCTTATTTTCTAAACACTACCGAAAAAACTTTAATTTTTATTCAATTTTTTCAATTACTTTTCATAGCCGTTTTACAAAAATCACTGAATTATAATTTGTGCAAACCGCCGTAACGCTAACAATAATGACAAAAGCTTTCAAAACACAGACTAGTATTAAAAAAAAAAATCGAAATAAGAAAGAAAAAAAAATGTTTTATGAATCCGCAGCGAAAAAAAAAATCTTCTTTCTGCTTATAATTCCACTTTATAAATAATTTCTTTTTTATTTATTTTATTGCTATTTAAAAATTTTCATTATTTGGTGAATTTTCCAACCCTCAAAAAGCAAAAAACAAATTTTTTTTTTATTATAAAGACTCAACACGATAATTTTAATGCTGCTGATGATCAAATGAGAGAAATATGTAATGTAAAATTTTTTTACTTAGCATAATAAAATATAGTGAACGTCATTGAGTCTCGTATCTCTTAAAATTTAATACATTTTATTATTATTATTTATTTATATATTTTTATTTAAATATTCTGTGATAAACAAGTTTACCTATTCAAAAAAAAAAAAAAATACTGTTGCAATTCATTCGCATTGAAAAGATACATAAAGTATCTTATAGATATATTAGTATCTTTATGTGTAACATAGTTTTAATGAGGAGTTATAGAATAATTATAAAGTGTTGCAATGGAAAGATACGGTTTAAAAAATTGCTCACATAAATTTTATGTAATTATTGCTAATAGTGAAGATTTCAATAATAAATAATAGTTTACGCTTTCGTTATTGCTGTTCACAGCAATACATAGTAAAATTTGTTATCTCATTTGAATAAAATTTGTACATTAGGTTAGTTTTCTGCTCTTAATGCTATAGTTACTCTCGCCGTTCGTGCTGCGCCTAAACAAAGTTGAAATGTTAGAAAATATATGGATGTAGTCAAACTTCAATACATCATAATGTGAATGGTGCGTCATGTGAATGGTGCTTCACTTCAGCAACAAAGTTGGTTCAATTTCAACTTTTTGCCGCGATGACAGATTGAAATGTCACTTTGACTTTCCGTTACTATTGATTATATGTTTGAAAATTCTATTTTCTCAAATTAATTAACATAAATTATTCCGCTGATTCAATCCAACATAAAAAAGGTAAGATAATTACTAATTTTTATAACAAGATGTGTAGAAATTATATTTCAATTTGCAGGTTATGTGCCGCTTTGAGTGTGCCTACCACTAGCGGCACCAACGGAATTTGACATTTCATAGCTCGGCAAGGGCTACAAGTGCGGCAAAGCGGTGAGACTAACTACTGGGTAAACTTTGAGATCAGTAATATTGGATTTATATTTGATGTATGAAAAGTAATTGTAAATTTAAAGAATAATTGTTATCTGATTGATCCGTTTCTGAGGATTATTCTAAAACTTACAGTTCTTATACACAGTATTAGTTCTTGTAAACAGTTCACAGTTCTTGTAAACAGTTTGTTAAATTAAGTAGGAATTATAGAGCCCAGTTTCGTGATCTAGTTATGAATATTATTATAGATCTGAAATGTATGCAAATTTTTTATACAGTACATTTTTAACTCCGAGTTTTGGGATACCCCTAGTTTAGCACCTTTTTGATACATTTCGGTTTAATGCAATAAAATATATACGCCGAGTGGGAGGTATGGAGAGGGTTTTGATATTATATGCAAAGGTTAAATGTATTTTTTTTCTTCTTCTTTATTATTGCAATAATTCTGAAGGGGGAGGCGTATAGGTTCAAAATCTGTGATGCTCAATGCATTCAATGCTCTATTTGTACTTTGGGTAAATAGAAATATTTTTTTCGTTTCTAGATCAGAAAATAAAAAAAAAAAAAACTTGTACAAATTGGTGAAGAAAAAATATTTTTATACGTGATATATTCAAAAAATTGGTGACTAATCGAAATAATTGTGCCTCAGATATTTTTTTTTTATTTGTTTGGTTTCATTCTTGCTCGTATTCAAAAATATTCTATGTAATTAGGAACAGAAAAATTAAAAATAAAATTTTAGAAAATTTTTAGAATTTATTGAGAATATTTTTTTACCTCTTGGATATTAAATTAGTTTTTTTTTTTTTTGGTAATTTTAATTTAAAAATTGTTTATAAATTGAAAAAGTAAAATAAATGTTAGACCAGGTGGCAAATAAATTAATTAAACAATTTTTTTTTGTTTGTTTTGATGTTGATAATTATAATAAAATGAATTTTCATGGTCATTTTTTGGTTGGCGAATATCAGTTAATTAGTGTATTTTTTTAAGATTAAAATATATTAGAATTATGCTAACAGAATGCAGCAATTTTATATTAATTTTATTTTGAAAGTTAACCTATTCAAGAATATTATTTAATTGGAATCTACTTTCGCTTACTAATTACAAAACCTTTTGATATTCATGATGTGTCTTTTATCTGAATACAGAAAATATCAATAAAGGCTGTGGTCAATCAATTCACTGTATGTAATAGTTAATGGTAAACTGTCAGAGACGATGTTGAAGCTCAATTAAAAAAAAACCAAACAAGTGATTGGTGCAGTGAGTAGAACAACTGTTATCAGAATTTTGCATTGGGTTATATGTCTAGAACTTTCAGTTGACAAATTGAAATTATGTCTTGTTTTGGAGACCTAAGAGTATCGCTTTTTTTCAGAAATTAGTATGACCGATAATGATGAAATTTTTTTATATTGATTATTTATTTTAGGTGAATTTGCCATTTAAACTTAAACAATAATGTAAATAAAAAGAATTGTCAAATAATTTAGCAGGAATAAGTGCATCCTGAGAGTGGCACTACAATTTGAATTTTTGTCCAGATATAAAACATGCATCCATGAACGTATAGGGCAATTAATTATAACATAACCTAAAAAATGTTAAATTGATTATTATATTTGGGGTTGGTTATCTTTTATTGGGTTGTTGTCTTGTGGTCTTGATTTAGTTGTTGTCTGAAGGCTTGAATGAATTTACATAAAATTGATTATTCTTTTTACAAACTGTCAAAGAATTGAATATTATATTGAATATAGAATGGTTAAAATGCATTACAAAATTATTTAAACAACAACACCAAGAAACGACATTTTGGTTGTAGAACGTTTCCATACACAATCAAACTTACAACCATCAATAAAAATCTAATTTTTTTGATATTTTTTCAACCGATTGACAACCATCAAAATGGTTATGCAACTACTCCAGACACTAAATAGGTTGGCATATTTTTCAAACATTTTGATGGTTGACAAACGTTTTATAACCAAGTTGTTTAGTCTATGGGCATCATTATGATGTATTGATATTTACATTTTGTTACATTTAAAGTTTGGTAAAATATGAATTTTACAAATATTAGTTTTAAAAATTTGTTTCTATGCCATAATTTAAATTTAAATTTTAATTAAAATACTAAGAATATTGAATTCAAGGTTAAATTTAGCTATTTTTTAGAAATTTATTTAAACGACTGTTTTTTATAATATTATTTATTTAAAATAAAATAAATATTAAAACAGAATTTTCTTAATTAAATACACATTAAAAATAATAATAATTAAAAACTTTTTAATATTGACTTTTATTATAATAATGAGATGTTTTTTTTTTATTGGAAATATAAATAAAAGTCTACAAAATTTTCATATAAAAGCTGGATAACACTTCTGATAATTTCAGTTAAAGTTACATATTTGTAAAAGGGTAAGTAAATTTTATAAAAAATATAGATTTTTTTCCGCACTAAATTAATGAATATTTCTTTATTTTGTAGAATTTCATTTAACAAAATAAAAATCTAAAATGCGAGCAGTTTTCTTATTAATGATTGTTTTGGCTTTGGTTGGATCGGCTTTCATGCAGGAATGTGATAATCTTTTACCTAGGGATTCGCCCTGTAAACAAAGTTCGGAGTGTTGCAGTGGATATTGCAAAGCCGTTACAACCTCATTTATCAGCAAGAAGCGCACTTGTACTTAAATATGCTGTAAAAATAATTCTTTATATGTAATTAAACATATCGAATATTTACTGATCGTTAAATATTTAATTTTTATTTCGTACTTTAATGTGGGTCTTTCAAATTTTGATCAAAAATTTCAGATATTTATTCTCTAATGCTAATCAACATGAACACCAGCTCAATATTTTGTTTTGCTCATATTGGATAATTTTATGAATAATTTGAATAATGAATAATTTTCATGGTCATTTTTTGGTTGCCGAATATCAGTTAATTAGTGTATTTTTTTAGATTAAAATATATTAGAATTATGCTAACAGAATGCAGGAATTTTATATTAATTTTATTTTGAAAGTTAACCTATTCAAGAATATTATTTAATTGGAATCTACTTTCGTTTAATAATTACCAAACCTTTTGATATTCATATGTGTCTCTTATATGAATTCAACGATCGATACTCGCGAAAGGAAAATTATTAATGAAAACTGTGGCCATTTAATAAACTGTATATAATAGTAAATGTTAATCATACCATCTGTCACAGACGCGGTTGAAATTCAAATTAAAATATCAACCAAGACAATTTGATTGGTGCAGTGAGTAGAACAACTGTTATCAGAATTTTGCATTGGGTTATATGTCTAGAACTTTCAGTTGACAAATTGCTTTTATGCCTTGTTTTGGAGACCTAAGAGTATCGCTTTTTTTCAGAAATTAGTATGACCGATAATGATGAAATATTTTTATATTGATTATTTATTTTAGGTGAATTTGCCATATAAACTTAAATAATAATGTAAATAAATAGATTTGTCAAATAATTTAGCAGGAATAAGTGCATCCTGAGAGTGGCACTACAATTTGAATTTTTGTTGTGTTGTGGTCTGATTTGGTTGTTGTCTGGTCTGAAGGCTTGAATAAATTTACATAAAACTGATTATTCTTTTTACAAACTGTCGAAGCATTGAATCTTATGTTGAATATAGAATGGTTAAAAAGCAATACAAATTATTTAAACAACAACACCAAGAAACGTCATTTTGGTTGTAGAACGTTTCCATACACAATCAAACTTACAACCATCAATAAAAAACTAATTTTTTTGATATTTTTTCAACCGAATTGACAACCATCAAAATAGTTGTACAACCACTGCACACACTAAATAGCTTGGTATATTTTTCAAACATTTTGATGGTTGACAAACGTTTTATAACCAAGTTGTTTAGTCTATGGGCATCATTATGATGTATTGATATTTACATTTTGTTACATTTAAAGTTTGGTAAAATGTTTAAAAATTTATTGATTATTATTTAAAATTAATCTTTGGGTAAAATATTAATAAATTACGCATTTTTGAAATGTAAAAGAATATTAATTATAAAAATTTGTTTTTATGACATAATTTGAATTTAAATTTTAATTAAAATACTAGGAATATTGAAATGAAGGTTAAATTTAGCTATTATTTAGAAATAAATATTAAAACAGAATTTTTTAAATAAATAAATTTCTTCTATAATTTTCTTTATTAAATACACATTAAAAATAATAAAAATTAAAAACTTTTTAATATTGATTTTTATTATAATAATGAAATGTTTTTTTAGAGAATATAAATAAAAGTCTACCAAATTTCCTATATAAAAGCTGGATAACACTTCTGATAATTTCAGTTAAAGTTTCATATTTCTAAAGAAGTCAGTAAATTTTATAAAAAATATAGATTTTTTTCCGCACTAAATTAATGAATATTTCTTTATTTTGTAGAATTACATTTAACAAAATAAAAATCGAAAATGCGAGTAATTTCCTTATTACTGATTGTGTTGGCTTTGATTGCACCTGATTTCTTGGTAGAATGTGGTGATCGTAAATATGGTGCAAGTTGCGTCAGCTATACTCAATGCCAAAGTAAGCGTTGCGAATACATAACTACGAAGACCAGTCCAAATCAGCTTCGTTGTCAATAATATTAAAAGACATTTTGTATATGAAAAAATAATTTTTTATATGTAATTAAACATATCGAATATTAAGTGATCGTTAAATGTTTTATTTTAATTATTAAGAGAAGTAATAGGTCAAGAGAAAATACTTTGCTATGCATATATAGTTAAAATTGTTAAAAATGATTACCATGAACTACTGGAGTAAAGTATATAAACAAAAACATCATACACAGTGGCGTCTAATGATAATTTACCAAGGACGTGCGAAAAAATATAATAATTTGTACTGTGATAATTTTATTAATACCTAATAATAAAATTAATTTATATGCAATTATTAGCATTGATAAGGCTTAAAAGAATTTTTTTTAAATAAAACCACTGAGATTATAAGTAAAATATACAATTTTCTCACTTGAACATTCGAAAAAGACGCCACTTTAATATACATAATTATAGTTTTATAAAAACTTCATTCTTAAAAAACTAGAAAATTCAGTTTTTAAATATTAATTTAAATTTAACAATCAAATATTTATTTAACTGAAAGTGAAAGATGACTTGACTGATATGGTTCTTCCGATTAACGATCTAGATAAGTATTTAACTGATCATGATCACAATATTTATAATAATTTTTACCTATTATTCGATTTCGATTAGTTGAATTATTCCATATCAAGAATTCTTAATTATATTAAATACATTCTTGATACGAGTCACATTTATGGACTTTTTTTTTGGTTCAAAGCTCTATTTCGAGTTTTTGGTCACCCACAAGTCAGCAAATGATCTCAACCGTTTCACAATTTTCCCAGTCTTTAAATCACAATTACTTATTGCAAATTTCTATACTAGTACTCATTTGAAAACTTATTCGATTTAGAGAGACATTGATTTCTCGGTCTACAGGTGAACCCATTACCTAATGCTTCACAGCATAGCACACTAATTATTCCATAAACTTTTTATACATAAATTTGTATAATTGCAATTTTCTTGAAAAAAACTTTTAACAATCTTACACAACGCAACATATTTTTATTTTATGCGCCAGTTTTTTTTTCTTTTTGTTTTGCTAAGGTCTCTGAAAGGTGAGCCAAGAAAAGTGATTTCATTTAATTAAAATTTATGGTGGCACTTATCAAAATGTCCGACAGACAACAGACTAAACGCACTTTCAATTGTACGTAAACATAAAAAAAAAGTGTTTAATATTTATTTGAAAAAACCTTACAAATCACTTTTTTAAAGCAAACTGAAAAGTGACTCAATTTAAAAGTATTCATGAATAAAATAAAATTGATGATTATATATTTAATTTTCATCAAAAAAAAAAAAAATATTCATTGAGATTTATATGCTTTCTATATAAGCACTTCAACATAAACATAAATTATAGATTTGTAATGTATACTTTGACTAGTAATATTGATTTGGCTATCAGATAATATAACAAAAATAACAAATATTTTTACAAACAATTTCAATAATTGAGTTTGTTCGGTAAACGTAAATATTTGTGTAAATTGGTGGTGGAAAATGAAAAAAAAAAAAAGGAAATTAAATGATTTTTTTTTATATACTATATAATATTAAAATAGACAAACAACTCAGCAAACCATTCGTCTTTAAAATATCAGCATAAAAATGTATAATAATCAAAAGATAAGATGAGAAAAGGTAAAAGAAAATCCACAGAAAATCAAGGAAATTATGCTTTGATTGCAAAAATTACTTTCGTGTTTCCTGGAAATTATATTTTTCATAGTAAATTTTTGATATCCTTAAATTATATTTTATTTGATTATTACGTTTTTTTTATTATTGTTATTTCAATTTTCTTTAGATTCAATATTGGTTTATTTTTGGTTCAGTTTTGTTTGTTCCTGATGAAGCAAATATTAGGTTCGTGATACGAACAAATCTTAATAATAATCTAAAAAAAGAAACCAACTAATTTTAATATATAAGAGATAAAATGGTACAAATTAATGTAAAGATTAAGAATAATATGTTTTCTTTAGATATATTAAGATAATAAATTAATTAAAATATAATAATATAAAATTGCAATAACTTCTAAATTTATTTTACTTGTCAATTTTATATTAGGTTTGTAGTTTTAATAAAAATGAATCTTTTTCTGTATTTGATTTAACTAATTTTCCGAAAATAATTACAATTTATATTATTTGAAATGTTTATTGATTTAGAATGGAAATAATTGTTAATATTAAATATTCAGAAATAAATTCAATCATAAATTAAATTTAATGTAATTTGTATGATAATATGACAAGGTATGCCAATAATGACCAAAGAGGTATCATAAAATTTGAACTAGCTAATCAAATTCCTAAAAAATTATATCGCAGATATTTTTAAATATCTAATTATCATCTGTCATTTTCAACTGAATTTTTAAATGATATTAAAGTGGGAATCACAATGGTTTCGAATCAGTTTCGACACGTTCTTCGATTTCATTCATTCCGTTCATTTCGAAAAGATATGCTATAGTCACAATGGGTTTCGTCATTTGGCAAGTTATTTGACATTTTGACATATTTTTTACTATTAATTTTAAATTTATCATCAATCTTTTTTTTGTGTCCATATAACGTTTACTCCCTTTATTATATATTTCGGGAATTTCTTTAATTTTTTGGATAAATTCTTCCAAAAATTGTTCCATATTAATCAATATTAATTTAATTTTAAAATGTCATTAAATTTTTTTAGGTTATGACATTCCACCAATTCGCAAAATATAAAATAATTTCAACATTTGAATTCGTTTCGACTAAGTTCATTGTGACTATCAATCCGGCATGCCATATAAAATTGTATAGGGATGTCAGAATTTGAAATTTCGAATCGAACGTGTCGAAACGAATTCGAAACCATTGTGACTCCCACTTAAGTTTAAGGTTATATAAGTGTTTTCCAGTAATTTATTAACTGGACTATTAAATAGTGATCATATTTATTAAAGTAATTTACTTATATAATTGATAATTAGAATTTTCATCAATATTCATCAAACTAGATCTAATTTAAATTAGAATTTATTATATGTTAGGATAGGTTTAGAGTAAGAGAGTGCCACATACATCCCAGTTCTTATTTAAATATATGGACCAAGCTGAAGTATATGTACTGATAAAGCAGTATAATTGGTTCAGTCATAATGGAGCTTTCAAGGCGTTCAAGTAGTTTATACAACAACGACAATAGGCACATATAGTATAATGTTCCGGCGTTTCGCCTTCATGTTCACTAATCCTACACTACACACTTGATCTACTGATAATCAAATTGTGTATTGTGTGCTTTTTAATGTTAAACTGTTTTTGGTATGAATATCAAATATCTGAACCCTTCACGAATGTTCCAGTCTACTTATTAAGAGTTGGTAAATCTTTTCCTTTTGCAGTGTCTTGAAATAGCAGCGTGAGACACTACAGAATCGTATGGATTAATGTAATATTTTGTGATATTAAATTTGTTTAATTTAAATTTAATTAGAAATTGATTTATTACTTAATTAAACTGAATTCTTGATTCACTTGCAATAATACCAATTTTATCAAATGACACAAAACTACGCAAAATATGTTCAAAATTATTTAAATTTTTAACTCTATTTTTTTTTTTAAATATTTTATTTTAGTCTTCATTGGTACCATTTAATTATTTTCGTCATAAATGTATATTAAAAATTGAGCTGTTAAACAAATTGAAAATATTAAAATTAAAATCATTAAAATTATTTCAATATTATTATAAAATTTTAAAATCCTTGTGGATAAAATTTCATTTTGCACTAAAACAATAACAAAAATTCGATGTAGCCAACGTTGAACTTTTTGAATTTATACATTAATTTCAAATTTCGAAAAGTTAAAAATTATAATTATGGTATTTAGGTGACCTCAAAATATGAAAATCTATAGAAAAACAAATGCTGGTTACATCAATTTTTACATGATAACAAAATATTCTATCCTTTTGAAATTCGGAATGTTAAAAATCAAAAATTTTGTATAATCATGGAAATTATCTAAAAAGTTTTGTTTTTAAGTAAAATTTTGAATTTTCATTAAATATTCTGACAGAAAACATATATATACACATAAATACTATAATGTAAAAAGGACTTTTTTTTATTTGGAATTAATTTCATTATTCACAAAGGTGTAATGTTATAAGGCTCTGGTGGGTGAGCACATATAACTATTACAATTACATATTGTATCTGTAATGTATCTATTATATAAATATGAAAATTTTATTATATAAAATTATAATACATTAAAAAGTTTTTCTTTTAACTAACTACCAGTTAGCAAAATATTTTAATTGCTTTATACTAGGATTAAAGTTTTTGATAAAATTTACAGACAGTTTTTTGTTTTTTTTTCGTAAATTATTATAATTTTGAATATGACATCCGGTAAACATATTTAAAATTTTTGAAATTATTATGGAAATTCAAATTGTTACTATAAAATTATAATTTTAGTTTGGAAATTCATTAAATTCATGGAAAATAAAACTTTTTTATTCTATTAAAATAATTTTTATATCAATTATAACTTTAATGTTTAACTGAATTTGGTGGTGAAACTTTAGATTTGACATATTTAGACTTTAACCAATAAATTTTATTTTTCAAAAAAAATAATAATAATTTTTTTTTGCTATATAATCATTTTTAATTATACATTTAAACAAATTAACTAAATAAATTTGAAAAAAATTACATCCAAAACAACATTAAATTTCATATTTCATCAAAATAATAATTGTATCAAAAAGTATCAATATCATTCGGTAATGTGGCGCCAGTTTGGCATTTTGAACTGTTTTTGAAGGTTTAATTATATATATTTTTTATTAGTACGTATAATAATTATAGATATCAGATATGTAATCAACTAATAATGATCAAAAGTTTACTCAACATCCTGAAATAAAAAATAATATTTATTATAGAAAATTTTTCGTAAATAATATTTTTGTTTTTCATAATTTTCTTTCTTTATTTGTTATATATTTGTTGGTTCTGATGTCGTATTCTACTTTCTGATAATTATCGAAATGTTAATGTTTTCCAATTGTTTTTCATTTACAAAGATATGAAATGTATGTAGCCATAAAGATAGAGTTTGTATATAAACTATAAAGACAACAAAATATTAGAGTGTGTGGAAATTAATTGGAAATTGGTAAAAATATTGAATCGATTTACAAATATAGGAATTAAAATTCAAAAAATTATGTTGCTTGATAATACTTTCGACATGTTAGTTACCATTAACTATTTTCGTGCCGGCCTTACTGTATAACTGTGTTCTATACATAGTGTCGTAATTATAGAATGTAAATTCTAGGGTTCTTATTATAGTCAAACAGTAATTTAGAAGACGGTTTAAATTTCGCTGCGAAACTTTTAACTTTAAATTAGGTTAGGTTAAGTTATAGTGGCGGCATAGCCTGGCATAGATTACACTGGGTCACTTTTATGGATAACTAACTCTGAGTATGTGTCGAGGGATTAGCTAGTTCTAGTAAGTCGAAGGATTTCGTAATTGCAGCATAATTGAAAAGTTTCTTGGTGTTGCAATTCGGGATCTCTATCAAAGATGGGTCATGGGAGCCCGACTGCTGTCTTGAAATTAACTATAGATAAATATATATTTAAAACTGACTCCTCTACATTAGAGATTTGCATAATTTTGTAGTATGAAGAGTCGTGATGAAACTATAAGTCGACACCTAAAATAGAATTAAATGATTATTTCCAGGTTTAGAGAAAGTTTTGAAATGCTTCATGATGTCAATTATAAAAATACAATTAGAGTACAATATTATTCGAAATGAATGAAAACAGAGCGGTAGATATGTTGATGGATGCATCTTATACTAAATAAACTATTAAATTTCCATAAATTACATATAGTTTCGAATCCAATACGCTTGACATATTAATAATTATTGGTTTTTAGTCTATTACATTTCCATATCTGATGAAGTCTATGCGTGGCAAATGCCACACTAGTAATGTAACCTAATATGCAAAAGTCAAAATATTTTTTTTCTATTATAATATCCTACAAAATTTTGTTCATTAATTACTAACAAAAATTATGTTCAACTAAATATAACATTACGAAATCATTGAAAATGATATAATTTTAAGAATAAAATTTGTAGGATTGGAAATGAGACCGGAAAATTTTGAATAGGAAATTTAAAATTTGTTTTTTTCATTTTTATTTTTATCATTACATTTAAATCGGATATTATGGAAAAGTGGATATTTGATGTGTAATAGAGGAAAAATTAGTTTTCATTTGCAGGTAATTTCATAAAAGTAAAATAATTAATTTTTAATTATACTTCTATGGATTTAGTGTTTATAGCCAATTAAGTTTAATTTATTTAATTGATGGGGAAATCAAAAAAATTTCATCAAAAAAAAAAAGGATAATTTGTTTGGTATTGATACAATTATGGCAGTGAAAAGTAATTGATTTGAATGTTTATTAGATTGAATTAAATAATGAAATATTTAAAATTTCACTATACGATATAGAAAAATAAATATGTAATTTTCAGTAAAAGTTTGTAAAATATCAAATAGATACAGTAAATTGGTTTTGGAAAATTGTAATTTTTCAAAACAAAAGTTGGTAATAAAAATGTTCCACGAATTATGGTAATTTTATTGTAATGTTATGGAGGTTTAAGTTAATAATTGTTCATTTTATATGAATTTTTCAATATTGATTTTACTGGTGAAGCCACCAATTATTACTATAAATGTTAATGTTTTTTGAAAAAGTATGTAATTAAAAAATATGTTCTGCAATAATTTGTTAGTAATTGTGACCGTGTTGGGAAACGTACAAGTAGAACCTTACTTTATATAAATTAAATAATTATATTTTAATTTCCATGTAAATAATATACGAGGGCAGGGAAACGTGTATATAGTTGACAAATTGGTGTACAATTTCATTAGTTTCATAAACCAGTAAGCATGAAAATATGTTATTTCCATAATTTTTCATAATTTTAAGTTTCTGAAATCCAAAGGATGAAAGTATGGAAATCTGCCAAAAATAAGGGATTGAAATCTACTAAAAGTTAAACTTTAAACTATAATTGCACTCGTTTGATACCAGATAAAAATGAATTAAATCGAATGAATTAAATGGTTGTCATTTCACTTTTTATTTCATTGATTTATATTTTTTTAAATTACGTCTTCTAAAAAAACGAATTTGAATTTTTAATTTACTAATAAATTTGATTACTTAATAATTTTTGATAAAATTTCAGTAAGTTGATTCAACTGTGTTTAGATAGTAATTCAAATAAGTAAACTCGTGTATAATATTTGAATACGAATAATTAAGTTATACTCTAATTGAAAATAAATAATTCCATGCTGAGTTAAGAAAAACGCACAAAACTTATTCGGAACTGTTTTAGCATGAACATTTGAAAAGTGTTAAAATCGGATTTCATCTACAGGGGGTAGTTTTCACATGTGGTCAAAATTTATCAATTTTAATCAATTCGAAATGGAAATTTTAATTATGAAGGGAAAATTTGTTGTGGTTAAGTAAAAATATTTTCTTACAAATTGGATTTTATTGAATGGTAGTTTGTGGATGTATTTCAAAATTTTTGAATTGCTATTAAATACCGGCTTAAAAAAGCTAATAAATTAATAACATATTTTTTTATGTTGATCTTTCCAAAACATAAGTATTTTTTAACTAGCACATATTACAGCATAGCAACTAATTTTTTATTTTTTTCTTCAATTTTTTAACATTCTTATTAAACTATTTTAATGTTATTTAATTTACTTATACAAATTAATTTTATTTCCTATTTACTTTCTGTTCTTATAATTTTATATTTAGAATGATCGATTATTTATTCAATTTTATTTTTATTATTTACATAAATAACAAATTTAGAATACAAATTTTAAGTTTTTAGTCTAATACAATTAAAATTTACCTTAAAAATTTGTTCAACAATTATTATAAAATTTGACAAAAATAAGAAATCTTAATGTAAAACTGTAGGAAAGGTAAGAAAATACAGAATGGCGTAAAAGTAACTAAGAGGTTTGAATATATACATATATATCACATCGTAAGGGATAGCCATTTTCCGTTTCGCAATATTAAAGAATTTCTAAGGCAATTTATTCACGGATTGTTTTAGCATAAATTATTCGTACTAATCCAAAAGTTTTTGTCACTTTCTTGATTAAAAATATGAGAGATTATTTCAAATCCTGGAAAAATTAAAATCTAAACTTCTGGATATTCGAAAAATCATTAACATTTTGATTTTTCGAATATCCAGAAGTTTAGATTTTAATTTTTCCAGGATTTGAAATAATCTCTCATATAAAGTATGATCCTGTTCTCCTGCAGGATTAAATATGAGTCATAAACTGGTTTTGTTTCTTAATGAAATCATTCAAATGAAAATTAGCTTCATCTCATCACTAATTATCAAATTATGAATAAATTTCTTATTCGTTAGAAAGAACTTAACAATGTGAAGCTAAAATAGCTATCACTTACAAGATTATGAAAAATTTTGCACCTATGTATTATATTTAAAAAATCATATTCAAACCGGTTACTTTTGCGCCATACTGTATTATATAATAAAAGAAATCATTATTGTCATTGAAATTTCAAGTTAAAGGACGAATATCTAAAAAATAACAAGTTTATTAGTATTTTTTGTGGCACAAGAGTATCAAAAATGGCACAAGAGTTTCAAAAATGGCACAATATCTATAAAAATGTATAAATAAATAATAATAATATAATTAAAAAATATATTAACTAGTAAATTTATGTCATAATATTGATCTAAGTTAGACCATGGCAGAGGGTTTGAAGGTATATAAAATATTGTCGAAATATAAAGCTCAGAAGACAAATTGTTTTTATATTTTCAAGAGAATTGATAAATGGAACCATCCCGGGAACATTATGTTTTATAGATCTAATAATTTAATGTTTATGGCAAAGATTAATGTTTGACAGAAGATAATTGGGGAGTACTGTTCATAAATTTATATTTACATAGTTATGTATATATGTCATTTTGTTATGTACACTGGTACAAAATAATATTTATATGTAGGTTTGTCTCCCCGTTGGTGTTTCACAGATAATATTAATACAATTTTATGAAAAGTTTATATTTTTGTAGATTTTTTTTTTGCATAACGTTTTTTTTTGGTGTATTTGATTGATAAATTGTAACATAGGAAAAAAAAAATTGTTATTATTATATAAAATTTCATGATAAACTCATAGGAAAATTTATTAAAATGTTAAACAAGACGAACGAAAAAAATAATATAAATGAAAATTTAGGAAAATGAACGAAATAATGAATGTATATAATAATAAAAAATAAAATGAAAATAATTTATAATTTTCATTTTTTTTTTGATTTTTGTTGTGAAATATTGTTTGTTGGTTTTAATATTTTCTAATTTAAAATATTTTATGTTTTTGGATTTCTCATGGAAACATATTTTTTTTTGCTTGTTTTTTATGCTGTGACAGAGTAAATTTTCCTCCAAAAAAAATAAAATAAAAATAAAACACTTTAAATTAAATTTAGTGGAAATTTTATTGAAATAATAAAAAATATATTTTCGCATATATGAAATTAATAACAAAAAAATAATAAATATGAAAATATAAATTTAAATATAAATAATTATACAATAAATTTGTTAAAATATAAAAAACTGCCAATCATGGTACAGTGAGTGAATTGTATCTCCTTTGTGATCCACCTATAGCACCCACATTTTAAGATACTTTTACGTTATCTAATTTATGATATCTAAATACTGTCAAAGTACAAAATCTTAACTCAAATATTCACAATTATGTTTGTGATTTTATATATACAATTTATATTAATTTTGATAAATTCGGAATTCGGAATCTTGTAAAATACAGGGGACTGGAAGTGCAACCCTGATTCTTATAGTGAATATATGAAGGATAGTATTAGTAACAAACATTTTTTCTCATTTTTCTAATATAATTAAAATTCAAACCCTTTAAAAGGCAGTGTTTTTATTATATAAAAAAGGACATTTTCAACGCTCCGGGAAATGGCTTGGTAGGGTCTTATTTTAAATTAAAATCCTGTATATGGGAAAGTTCAATCCTTGTTTTATGAATGTACCTCCAAATTTTTAGTAAAGTCGTAATAGAGTCACTATTTTTTGTAATTTCAATTGTTTTTTGCTTACAATCTTTTTTTTTCATATATTTTTCTGTACGATGTACGGAGGACACGATTTTTTTTGCCTCCCACCACAAAGCTTTGTGTTTATCACAAAGTTGATAAACTATTTAAATATTTGTACTTTAGGTGTATGAAAAGTATTAATTATGATCAGAACTGAGATTTCGTTAAGTAAACGCAATCGGCCTAAACATTTTGGAATGTCTTCATACAAAAATCAATTATTTGGTAACTATCGTTTTAATGTCAGGTTTTCTGTTAAATTCATTTAACATAGTCAGAATCGTTAGTCATATAATTAATTACGTCGTGCACGCAGATTTAAAATCACACTAAAATATAGGCAAAACTGACAAACTGTCAGGTTTGCATACTGAAATATATGCAAAATTGATGTATATAAAATAACAAGTTACTTAAAAATGATGCAGTATCTTAGATTCAGTTTCGATTACTTCAGTTACGAAAACAAATGTGATAGAATGCATTTTTCAACCAATTCAATTAAATTCATCAATAATAATCGTATAACAATGCTTCCAAATTTCAAGATTTGAATTAGCATTATTTCACGAAACATATAACACTTTCTGATAAAGACTAATATTTTAAAATTCAAATTAAATCTATGATTTAAAATAGTCAGCTGCATATAAAAATTGAAAATTATTTTAAAGATTTAACTTAAATATGGAATTTATAAATTACTATTTGCTAAAATAATTAAAAAATTTCTGAATTTAATTAGTAACTGAATGATTTTTTTTTTTAAAATGAATATAATTCGAATAATTGTTACTTTGTGATGTATGCCCAGTAAAGGATTTTCATTTATAATTATCTCTTTTTTTTAGTAGCTTATGTAATTTTTTATTCTTATCTTCTAAAGCATAAAGATCCACCTTAATATAAACACCATTTTATATATATATATATTAAATATATATGAAAATTTCACTAATGACTAAAATTTCGTCCTTCCCTTTTATAATTAATAAAATGTAGAGAAATATTTATATATATATATTTTTTATCATGGTCGAATAAACAAAACAAGGATAATTATACGTTAAAGTTTGATGAGAAAATGAATAGGTACAAACCTTTTGTTTCGTCCTGATTTATACATATAATATTTATATACGTATATATTTAGATATGTACACTCTTTATACATGGTTATATCTGAGAATATGTATTTTTTTAGCCTGTAATTATTAGATTGACTGAATATATACATTTAAAAATTACAGGGTAAAAATCTGAATTAGTTAAACATCAAATATAATTAAACCAACATAACAAAAAAAAAAAAAAAAATAAAACCACAATTTTTTTTTTATGTTTAATTTTCTTATTTTAGATTAAAACCAATTATTCTTGTGGCAAATAATTGATTTAATTCAAATATAAATATTAAGTCTAAAGGATTTAGAATATTTATATAAATAATCAAATACTAATTCATTGTCATCCTTCGAAAATGTATAATTAAAGTTTACTTTTTTTTGCAGATTATTTTGATCTATCCTTTTTCCAGGCAATATTCATCATTTATTTATATAAAATTCTTTGAATTATTCTGTAATCTAAATCACGTATATAAAGTATAAATATTAAAGTTAAATAAATGATAGAAGATTAAGTATAATAATTTTCATATTTAAATTGTCATAACAATAAATTTTTAAGTTATATTTTATATATTGTTTAAATATGTAATAATTATGTTGTAATAAATTTCTAATAAAATTTAGAATAATTTACAAATTGTCTATATAAGTTAGAATAGATAGAAAGTGATTGATGCTGTGTAGGTTTTGGCTCATATTTCCTTAGTATGAAAAACACTTTATATAATTCCATATTTCAGTATTGTAGAAAAGCAAAAGTTAAAAAATTTATGCACTAACTTTGCTAGAAGAAATTGTGTACAAAAATAACACTAAACAATTACAAAATTATAACCGAAAATTTTCCTGCCATCTGTTGGCAAAGATTTAAAATGTAACAAAAAATGAAAATTAAACATGACAGATATTATTAGATCTTCAATGATCAATAGTTATCGTTATACCATTAAACGCTTATATAGGAGTTAGTCTCAGCGCAAGTTACACAGACGCAACAATTAGAACGTGCTTTAACACCGTAGTAGGGTTTCAAAGTCCCAACAGGGCGTTTGACATATATATGACATATGTGAAATATTAATATATAATTCAGACTAGTATTATCATATAATCATTTGTTTTCTTCACAATTTCAATAAGTTTTCTTTAACTGAAGACATAATTTATGATAAAAATTTAAAAATTTGTCTATCAAATTTAGTTTTGTCAAATTTAGCTGTCAACGTTCTCAACGTCCGTCGGTAATTGAAATTATATAATTTCTGTGTTGCGTTGCGAATGTTCGTATTGAGTTTAACTGATCCCATACATTTTATATTGATTGAATTTCTGCCTAATTTGCGTTAAAATTAACTAGGCTATAAAGCTTAGTATCTAGTTATAGTGAAATCCAATTTTAACACGATCTCCGAACCCCTCAAAACATGCTGGATGAAACAATTGTGAAAAAGTTGTGAAAAAATTTAGTGTAGAATGAAATTTGAAAATATATGCGGACACTTTTTGATCGCCATCTGTTGACAATTAATAGAACGACATATTTTACAACTTTATCACAGTGAACCCGATACTAACCTTTACGATTTATCATTGTGGATATTAGAATATCAGTTTTCATTTTTAAAAGTCAAATATTTAAAAGCTTAAGTTTTTCAGTTGTCTTCCAAGTTAATTTTTATCTAGCAATTACTATTAAATATATTAACAATTATTTTGCAAAATTTTAGTTATTCAAAGACTATAAGTTACATAAATGTCATATTTGTAAACATTTGTAATATTATATAAGTTAAATACACAATATAAAATAATTTTGATTCAAATCTAATATTGTAAATATTTATTTTTGTTAGTTATTTATTATATTATATTATGCTGTCTCTCTAGTATTAAAAAAAATTTTTCTAGATTATTTATATTCATTTGTAATAAATTATATATGCACAACATGAATATTATATGTTTAAATATATGCATTTATATTTTCATAATAAAATTTTCATGAAAATATGTTATAAAAACAAGAAAACCATAGGTGATAATGTCAAATTGTTGCACTTCCTCTCATATTCATTTGCAAAGAAATGGTTTTGTCTATATTATTTATTAGCATATTCAGAAGAAAGTTAACAAAATTTATAATTAAGTTGATTTTATTTTGTATAATTGACTGTTTTATATAAATTGAATGACAGTTAGACAAATACAAAATGATAATATAGCATTTTCAGCTCAAGTTAACGATTTTACAATTCAAATTAACGATTTTACAATTTAAAAAAAACGATTTTACATATTAACACGCAATAATTATTAATAATAATTACATATGTAATTTATTAATAACTTATTATTAACTTGAATTGTAAAGTCGGTTTTTACAATTGTAAAATCGTTAATTTGAATTGTAAAATCGTTTATTGCAATAGTAAAATCGTTAATTTGATTATATTGAAAATCTGTGCTTTTGATATTTAAATCTAAATATTGGAACAAATAATTCTTTTGCACTGGTGCCACAGCTCACATGAAAGATGGATTTAGAAATCCTCTATTGATGTATGTAGACTGTCAAACATTCTATCAAAATCATATAGAGATTCCTAACCATAGATTTATTTAGAAGTGAAGAAACTTGTCAGTTATTGAGCTTAGCAAATGAAATTAAAACTAAGAGTCATCTAACTATTGATACTTGGTTTTGAAATGAAATATTTTTGAAGATTTTGAGGGCATAATTCATTATTTAATAATTCATTAGTATCAAAATGATTTTTAGATATTATATGATTTATTCATTTGCATTTCATACATAACTGAAGATCCTATAAGAAAGAATTTAGCAGTTTTCCATCTAAGTACAAACAAACTCCTAAATTTCTATACTAATAATTTACTTTAATAATTTTTCCCACAAATAATAACATTTTCCAAAATTGCTAAACGGATATATGAAATGTATTTACAACAAAAAAAAAAAGAAAATAAGGAAAACTATATAAGGAAAAATGTTAACGTCAACTACGTTGGTAAATTATTACATTCTTGTCTAGAAGATCTAGAAGAGTAATTTTAAATTGCAATATTATTATAACACGAAACATTAAAAAATAAAGAAAACTAGAAGTGAATCTATAATAATAATAATAAAAAAAAAATTCGAAGAAATTTCCTAAAATATTTCATTTATTATTATGTATCTGAACAATTTTTCACTTTTTTTTTTATACATATTTCTTCTATATAAAATTTTGAAGATGAAACTTCAGATTACATAAAAACTACTACAGACAAAGTCCTGGGTTGCTAGTTTTATTCGGGTTGGTTGAATAAGGAAGCACCAATATAAATATAGCTATAATTTTTAGAATTTTCAAAGACTGGTGGTACTGGTGTGAATGGTACGAAGGTTTACATGCGGAAAAAAAATATTAAATTTTTATTGTAAATTTTTTTGACAAAAGCGAATTCGAAAAAAAAAAATAATGAATGAATGAATGAAATTACATTTCTTATGTCAGGGATCAAGTTTCGTGTTTTACAGTGGATGCAAGTAATAAAGATTCTTTACATCTGGAGAGTATATATATGCAACAGGTAATAAATATATCTTTTTGATTGTTACATTAAATGGATTCTTAAGGACTTTTATTGTTAAGGAGTTGGTGTTTTTTTGGTGGCATAAAAAGTTTATATTGAATATAGATTTTTTTTTTTGTTAGTTTATTTGTAAGGTTTGAACTTTTGGTCTATCTTAAATAAGTACTGTAATTTGTTAGGAGTATTTATAGTTTTTATTTCAAATTTACGAAGTTTTTATGGTATAGTAAGAAAGACAACATCAATGAATATCATATTTTCAGAGTTTATAAGAAAACTTTCGTTATCTTTTTAATAATTTGAATTAGCGATTAGTTCCAAGTAAGAGTATTAAGGAAGCTACACTAGAACAGAACATTTGGTGGTTTGTGCATGCGATTGCATTTTACGTTGCGGTAAAAATACTTGGATAATGTAGTATTTCAAAATTTGTCGACCATTGCTGAATTAGAACATTTTTAAAAAGAGCAACTGATTCTTACTTAAAGAAAATTGAATCTTTGAAAAAGAATACTTTTTAGGAATCAGTATAAAACTCAACGATCTCTGCTGTTTAAAGTAAAAATTCCGTTTTTTTACATCTAACCTAATACTTGTCAGACAAGTATTAGGTTAGGTTAATCTAACCTAATACTTGTCAGACAGTTCACATACAATATACTGAGCCTCTTTGGTGGTTCTTGCTACAAAGAATGGTCTTCTTCAGGTTAATATTACTTGGTAGCTTACCGATCAAGTAGTGTCCCTTCAAGTGACACAGTACGTAATAGTAAAGGATGGAAATGGAATTTTGCAAATTGCTTTCGTTATTCTGCACTTTGGTAGTTTCTTTAGTAGTTAGACAAATGTTAATTGTTTGTTATTTAGTGTTTTTTAATGGTGGCAAAATAATTGCTTGGAGTTTACTTTTTGTATTCATCTTTATTCGATATAGTTTTTCCGATAACTTATTTCCTTCTGTAATTACAGAATATATTTAAATTTTTAACTGAGCGAATGTGAAATATTCTACTGGCTACTGTACAGTCTGTTCAATAACTGTACGGTATGGTCAATTATAATTACATTTATTGACTTTACAATAACAAATTACCTTTTTCCATATACTTTTCAAATAAAATCATAATAATAAAATCCATAAATTTTATTATATCAAAATAATTTCTTGAAATATTTCATCCCAAAGAAAACTAATAAAAAAAGAAAAAGTCAAACTCTAAAAAAATAAATAAAAAAAAAAAAATCTTAGTGAAAAGTTGTGCCTTCAATTTGGCCTAGTGTTAAAAAGGATTAACAAAGAAAAATATTATATTTTCTTTAAAATTTTTCTTTTATTTTAAAAAGAAAAAAAACTTTTGTACAATTTTTATTTAAAAAAAAAAAAAATGAAAATACAAAAAAAAAATCTTCATGTGAAAAGGAAAATATAAACGATGAAAAAGTGAAAAATACGAAAAATTTATTAAATTATTCAAATGGAAGATGGTTTGGTCATTATTATTCCTTTTGAGTTCTGCATGAATTCTTCTTTTTAGAACCAATTAGCAAAAAAAAAAAAAGACGTATAAAAACTTTTTGTACGTCTTTTCACAGCTCTAAAAGTTCTCAATATTTTTTTTTTCTTTAGTTTTTATGTTATTTTTAAATGTTAGTTCTACAGTTTATTCTTCATTGCTTATAATAGTGAGGAAAATTGCATAATTTGAAAATGTTATGATGATAATTGTGAAAATTTTTATTGTTTAATTAACTTTCTTTTAAAAAGAAAAAAAAAAAGAAAATGCAAAAAATTTTTACTGGTTGATTTTTGTGATTATAGGAAATATTAAGAAAATGGTGAAAATAATATTGAAATATAAATTTCGTTAAATTGTAGTACCAATAAACATAATTTTTTGTAGTAGATTACTCATAATTCATAAATAGATTTGTAGAAAAAATTATTCTACAAATAATACTTTACTAAGAGTGTTTAGAGAAAGGTGGGGGAAGGGGGGCTTTCGATAATGTAGCATTTTTAGTTTGTAAACTTGATACGAAATTAACTTTAATAGTGGAATGATTTATACTTTTTCAATTATAATGATTAAAAAAATTGAAAAACGTTAATAATTTTGTGAAATAATTTGCACAAAAATATGAAAATATTTTCTATACTCTACAATTTTCTTAATTTCATTTTCTTATTACTAAATCATTATAAGAGCTAACAAATTATCAGCTGTTTCGAATATGAAATTACAATTATTTTTAATATTTTTTAATATTAGTTTTAATAAAGAGCAACTGAAATATTGATACTGTTTTGTTACAACTAATATTTTAATTGTAACTAAATTTCGCTGGTGGTTTTTTCTAGAATCTGTAACACTATAACAATTGTAATACTTTGTATTGATGTTACCTATCAGAAGATGCATGGTTTTGAAGATTTTCTCCCTTTTTCATTATCAAGTTCATTATAAATTCTATAATTTCTATAACATTTTATTTAACTGAATATTAAAACTTTCTACTCGATAAAACTTGAATGTCACCAAAATGTAAATTTCATTATAAAATCATTTCAAAAATAAATTTCTAAAAACTTTTACTCAAAATTTGGACAAAACTAAACTGCAGTAACTTCTGATATATAAATATCCTGAAAAACTTATTCAATTCACAATAATTACAATAAAGTGTAGTAAAAGTGAAATGAACAACCTGAAGAAAATACAATAAGTTTATAACTAAATAATGTAAGTGCCATTTCTACAATTTTATTGTGTATATCCAATTTTTTTTTTAAATAATTCATGTAAACTTTCTAGTCATGAACTGAAATTCTTGAGAATTTTATTTAGGATTTTATTAAAATTCATTTTTTCACTTCTTAAATATAGTAAATTGAATTGAAAATAATCGAATTAAAATAATTAAAAATTATAAAACTTACCCAGAACCACCAAAAGCCTTGATTTCCCTGTCAAGAGTTTCCTTGACATTTTGATCCGAATAGAGACCCATTGGTGAATTAAATTGTTTGTGGACAAGTTTTCGTTGGTGATCGTTTTGTTGTACAGCTGCCATTTTCTTTAACGTTCTTTATTTAACTAAATAAAATTCTGTACCAAAATTTTAATAATACAAGAACACAAATATCAGAACAGAGATCGTAAGGTAATTCGATTAAATAAATATTTTTTATATTTTATTTTTATTTCGAAACGTTAATATAAATCTACTTTCTAGTTGTTATTATCCTTTTTGATGGCAAAATATACGTATTCAAAATCGTTAATTTCAGATTATTTATTTTCTATATTTTCTTTTTAATATTATCCTGAAATATTCAAATTTGAATTTCTTCTTTATTGCTTTGCTATCTTCTATGCTAGTATGAATTATTGAAAATTTTCTGGTTTTCTCTAAATAAATACTTTTATTTTTTACTTTATGTATTTATATTATTCGTTCGGAGAGTTTTCTATAAATAAAAAAGAAAATCAATTTAAAATTTCATGTAAAACAAGTTAAAAGATTTATGTAAGAAAAATCAATTTTTTTCAAAAAATCATATTAAAAACAAAATCTATTTTAAGGACATTTTTTTTGTAAAAATAAAAATTGACCCTGAAATTTGATAAAATGAAAATGCTAAAATTGGAAAATTATTCAAAATTGAATTGATAACAAAATAAATATTCAAATAGGAATTTTCATTTTTCATTATAAAAATTGATATATAAAACAAGAATTAAAATGAAATTTGATAATTTAATTGAAATTATTGATTTGATAATTATTTATAAATATAAAAATAGAAAAGTAATGAATTTTATTTTTAATCAAAAATTTAATTGTATATTAAATACTGGAAATAAGAACTTTGGAAAATGTTTGGAAAATGTTTGAAAATTGTTTCTTAATAAATATTTGACAAAATTAAAATTCTTTATTTTATATATTTGTTAAAATATTAATTTCGAGAACTAAGAATAGAATTGATTAAAGTTAAAATATTGAAACAAAATTTTGAATAATAGCAAATTCTTTTCATGCATAACATTTTAGGCAAATGGTGAAATATATAAAATCAGACAAAACTCGGAGTAGTGATACAAATATTATAAAAATGTTCATTATTACTGCTTCAAATGTCAACAATTTAGCACTTCCTTTCCAATTTTTTAATTCAAGACAAATTAATTTTTAAGTATTGTCTCTTTTTACATTCTTCTTCTTCTTCTTAGTTCCTGTCACACCTAGAGGAGCATAGGGGGTCCGTAAAACATTTCCACCTTAGTTTATTTCTTGATATTGATTTGATTTCTTCCCACATCTTGCCAGGCTGAGCGATTTCTTTTTCCAGGGTTCTCTTCCAGCTGTTTTTTGGACGACTTCATTTTCTGTTTCCTTGGGGATTCCATTCAAGAGGTTGTCTACATATTTCGTAATCCTTTATAAGTGTATCCCCTATCCAACTCCACTACCGTGCTTTGCAGCAGAAACTGGTTTTTGTTGGAATCTCGTAAGCAGCTCGATCTTGGAGATCGTGTTTGGCCACCATATTTTGTGGATCCTGCGTAGACATCAGTTTACGAAGCTATGCATCTAGCTGGTAAGTGATTCTTTATTCAGCCATACAGGAGAATAGATTTGATGTTAGAATGGAAGATTCTGATTTTAGTTTTACATTAGAATCATTAAAATCTTTATTCATTTATTTAATTAATAATTGTTTCTCTACATTTTCTATTCCAAATTAATTTAATTTAAATATAACCCTCAACTCTGGATTTAAAAGGTTTATGCAAGGCTGATTCATTGTTTGGTATATGCCGTAGTCCAATGTAGTCAGTTGTAAGGTAATATAATGTAATCTAATTAAACATTATTTAAATATTATTTTCATAATCTTCAACACAAAATGTTTTATGCTTTTTATAAGAATAGTGTTAATAAAACTTACCTTACACTTTATTTGTGTACAGAATTTGCTATTACATTATTATTCTAATTATTTTTGAAATTAACTACATATATGATTTTATAAATTCAATTCAAAATGTTTATAATTTCAATTTCAATTTTAAATATTCTAATTTCAAACTTCACAAATATATTAAATTCCATAAACTATATTTAAAATATCTAATTATTTAATCAAAATTTTCATATCTCTAATTTCTATTATATAATATATAAAATAAATTTTATATAAATGATTGTAATTACATGTCAATAAAATAATTACTCAAAAGATTTTCACCACAATTCTCTAATGAATATAAAAGGATGTACAAGGAAATAAATTATTTTATCTTATTTCCTCAATTTTCTAATACATCATTATATGAAAATTTATATTTATAAAAAAATAGAAAACTATTATTGAAAATTTATGCTTCTATCAAAAGACAAACCTTCTGGCATTTCACAAAATTTATTCACAACAATAATAACGTCCTTTTGTGGTGTACACAATTCGTTCACATTATTTTCATTTATGTATGTTTTTTTTTTTTTGTTTGTTTGTTTGTAATTTTGTACATACATATATTTATGATATTACCTTAGAGCATTGAACATTAAGTTTTAAATCAAACCCCAGCAAAAGTGATTGTTTAATGTTCATTCTTATGTACAGTGTTTATTTTTTGTGTGTACAATTTTTAACACTTTCAAAAATTCGTTGCACTATCATAAAATACAATTTCGTTTCTTTGGTTAGTTGTACGTACTTATATAATTTTCAATATTTACTCAAAGATTTATTCAATATATTTATGATGGTTCATTTTAGCAGCATTATAAAGTACATATATGTTTTGTAGCATTATTTATATATATACAACTTCCGTGCATAACTTCCGCACAAAAGCTATAATAACTTTGATAAATATATTTTTGTTAAATTTTCTTAAGGATAACATTTATTTAAGCCAAGAGACCTCAAGACAATAATGAACCAAAAAATTCTATATTATACAAATCAAAAAAACAAAGGCAAAAGCTAAACAGCATAACTGAAATAAAAAAAATATCAAAAAGGACAAAAATCCACGAAATAAAATAACGACGAGGTATAAATTGTTGTTGTTATGAAATCCTTTGAGTGTCGTTTGACATTTTCTTGACTTTTTTGTACACAAAGGAAAATTCAGTGTACCATAAAAATTTTCCGCACATAGTTTTTTGTTATTGTTTTTTTGCCTATAGTTTTCTTTACTTATTATATTATAAAACTAACACCAGAAACTGCAACAAACAAAAAAAAGAGGTGTATATTTTATGTGGAGGCGGGGAGGGGGTTTGGTTTCAGTATGATTTTCAAAAAGGGGTGTTTTTTAAAGTGCTAATATTAATCTTGTTCGTTTTATTTTAATGCTTGGTGTTTTTGCATATTAATTGGTTTTTAAAGTGTTGAATTTTATGAAATTGAACCCAAAAAAATATTGTTTTATGTTTGTTCAAATTCATGGAAAAGGAATTAAGTAAGTAAACCCTTGTTAAAGAAATTATGAAATATTATTATATATGATTTAAAGAATTCGTCTAGACATATATTACTTTTATATTAGGCTGTTGTAATAGTAAAAAATTATGACAACACTTTGAAAAATGACATTTATTAGAAAATAGCGACAAATTGCACGATTGTTTTGTTGTTATAATAATTTTTGATATGAAGCCATTTTGTTTGCCAGTTGTATGAAATTATGAAATAAAAATTAATTGTATTAGAATTTATATTAAAACATAAAAATTAGTACTGCAGTTGTGTAAAGTCTGTCCAAGTTTTTGTTTATAAAACGAAATTTTAATTTTTTTAAATTTTAAAATGTTTATTTAATTTTTCGATGGCCCCGAATACAACTACCATATGTCGACTTACAATAAAAGTTTTCCCTGCTACTACAGACCCGCATAAGCCATACGCACAAACACATAAAGTTTCTATAGTATTATCCCACATAGTTTTTAAGTTATAACCCGTTGTTTTATTATGGTATATTGTAAAATTAGAATCCAAATATTGTATTTTGAATTACTATAATTTGGTTGGGAAGACAAATATGTTAAGAATAGTTACAATATTAAGCATACTAGAAGTAGCTATCATATGTGCAGTTACAATAAAAATTCAAAAATATTAACTATTGCAATTTGACTTACAATAATACTAGTAGTTATTGAAATTTTAAAAACATTTATGTAACTATACTTACAATGTTTATCGAATAAAAAACAAATATGGCAATTTAACATATCATAATAGGCTCTAAAAATACAATGATTGTATGTCTACTTACATTAAATTTTGGATATTACAATTATTGTAATAATATAACACATAATAATCGCGTAATTTTAGTAAACGGCAAGTTGAGTTACAATAGTTGTGTTGCAATTTTGACATTTTGTAAGTACAAAATTATTTTTTTAAGCACCATAATTAATTTTTTTTCTTTTTTTTTGTTCGGGAAACAATGTGAAATTAAATTTGGCAAATTATGCTTTTTATTTCAAGAGCCTAGCTCCAGTATTAAGGATTTCAGAAAGTATTTTAGCTCTCCTGAAAAACGCTGTTTTTGACTTACTATAGTTGTATTCGGGGCCATCGTTTTGTTTGTTTTTTAAGTGTCATTATTAATAGTTATGATTATTGTGAAATACATAATTTAATGCAGTACTAATTGAGTACCAATTTTCTTAACATTTTTTAGAATACTGCAATTAAATTTAAAATTTTGGTAATTTTATTCATGGGTGGCTATAGTATTAGCATTTAATTCTACATTGGAAGATTTTGAAGTTTCTATCTCTATTTCAAAGCTATTGAGGGCGAATTTCACAGTGCAAGCTTAAGCCTCTGCCAGAGCTTAATTTTAAAGATAAGCCTTCCTTAAAGTGAGGGTTATCTTAAGCCGCAGATAGGTAGAGCTTAAGTTTTAGCTACACAATCGGTTTAGTTAAGCTTAAGCTTAAGCTTCCACTGTGAAATCCGTCCTAAGATAATATTCAAATATTCATATTATTATTCTGTTAATTCATATTGATCACAGTATTTATGTAGGTTAAAAACGCACTGTTTGATAGTATATAATATATCATCAGAGTTTCCAACGAATTTTGTACATTTTGGAGTAGTTTTGATGTCATAATCTATTTAGATCATACTACTAATCAGTGTTCTACGTAACCTTTGTAAATTTAAAACTATGTAGCTACATTCAATTTATCTATTAAAAATATAATTTAATTATAATGTATACATATTAATTATATTTTAAATTTATAGCTCTTAATTATGTTAACAATGTTATAATTAAAAACTCATGTAACCAATAAAAATTATATTATTAAAAAATGAAAAATAATTACATATTTTCTGTTATTTAAATGAAAATATAATATTAAATTAAATGTCATGTAAATATAAAAAGATTTGATTTAAATTATTAAAAATGTTTTATACAAAAATCACTGAAAATGTTAGGGTTAGAATGTAGACAGAAAAGTTATGACTGGCAATTAAATTTTTTTTTTTTTAAATTTTAATTACAAATTATTCTTTACATAATTTACATAATTTTGTATTTTTTTTTTTAATTGTATGTTCGAGTAATTCAATTTTTACATTTTGTAACAACTGTCATAATATTTTGGGTAATTAAATTCTTTACCAAAAATCCACATGAACTAATTATTAACGAAATTTTATTTGATTCTAAAATGTATAAATCAAATATTTAATTGACTTCTGACACAGTGAAAAAGGTTTATTCATCAAATAATTTTAGTTTATTTAATATGAAATTATGAATTCTTGGAAATAAATTTTTAGATTTTAATTATAATTTATCAAGAAAATAATTTAGATTTAGATTTGCATATGCGCGGATAGTAATTAAAAAATTTCTAAGAATTTTTTTTTAAAATTCATATTAAAGTTTTGTAAATAAATTAATTGCGTATAGAATTATTTTAAATTTACAGATATTATAAAGAAATATTACTCAGATTTAAACATAAATATATTTTAGTAGAAATATTCTTATTAATTCTTGATATTCTAACGAGTAGAACATTATAAAATGAAAGTTTTCAGTTGTAAATTATTCAAAATTAATCTTATATTATATAATGTTTAGGATCTTGGAAACAGTCGACTTTAAAACAGATTTGGTTAATGTCTTTTAGAAAAAAGTAGTCTTCAAAGTAATAATTTCTATTTTTAACAAATTTTAATTGGTTTTTTTTACAAACAGTTTTACAATATTCTGCTCCAAAAGATAGAAGTATATATAAAGAAAAATCATGATACCAAAGAAAACATAATTGTTGCAGTTCATAATTTAATTATCACATGTAACGATATTTTAAAATTATATACGCACTTGTGAATATAAGTTGCATAAATATTATTGGTACTACTTTCAAATATTTGATACCGCTGTTACTCTCAACATAAGCGATGACAACGCGCTACAACGAAATATCAAAATGAACTTTGGGAGTAGATAAATGTCAAAAGAACTTGTAGATAAATGTAAGATCAAAGCAGAAAGTTCAAAAAATTGAAAAATTGAACGCAAATATTAACAATGTAGAAATGTTATAATTTGTTTAAATTATTTAAAGTCTTTGTTTGACATTTCAAATAAAATTCATTATAATAACAAATAGTTATTCACTATTTCTTAATAATATAAAACAGCTGATTGAAATGAGATAAATCTGTCTTCTTATTTCATTAACGCATTAATACCACTTTGAAAGTGTCAAATTTGAAAGTGATTGTAGCGCTTTGCAGTTGCGTCTGTTGAGAGTAACTCCAGCATTAATATTTCTTATTTTCTTTAGAATTTGTTGTTACGAATATGCGGTTTTTTGAAGTATTACGAAATTATACTTATTTGGATGATAGAAGTCTCTATTCTTAGAATCGTTTTGGTACTTTATTATACCTCGAAAATATTTTTTTGTTAGTGAATAATTAAACCATTTCTCATCTAATTTTGATGAAATAAAGAGTTTTGTGACAGAGATAAGACAGATCATCGCAAGACATTTTCTGTGATTGTGGTTATCATACCCTCTATGTAAAATCAGAAAATTGCAACAATTTTAAAGAATTAATTGGATAGCTTTTAATAGAATTACGAATGTGAAGGGATGGTAAGATTGATCTATCAAACTTAACTTACATTTTTTAAAGAAAAATGAATTCATTTTGAAAAGCCTCTTTGAAATTAATGAGAGGTGGAGCTGCCAACCTATGTGAAACATCAGGACAGGACCAACAAGAGAGGGAGAATTATAATTACCTTAATTCATTTGAATTGTACAGAATATTCAAACAAATTTTTAACATTTCATGATAAATACAATTAATTATGTTATCCTTTTTTCCGACAAATTTCTTTGTTTAAAATTGAAATATAATGAAAATTACGATACGAAATAGTTTATAATAAATAAAAAACTTTTCTCTAATACTTTTATAGTTTTTCGGGATATCAAAAGAATTAAAACTTTAATAAAAAAAAGTATTTATATAAAGAAAAACGTATTTAATTGATAATTAAAAAGTATTTTAACTTTTGAAAGACAATAAAAATAATTATCCTTTGCTCTGGTAAAGGTTTGAATATAAAAACAAGAAGCTGAAAAAAAAATGTTTATTCAGTTTATCTATGAGTTTGAACTTAAAACGATAGATATGTATATAGTTAATTAGAATTTAGTTAATTGGGTATCAGATTTGATTCTAGGAGGATTAGTAAAAGTTTTATTCCAAGGTAAAATTTGAAATAAGAACTTGAAAGAATATAAAAATTTTAAATTATATTTATTTGAAATGTCAGATAATAATTTTAAGGGTTTTTTTCGGCTTTAAAGTTTCAAATGTTTCTCAAAAACTTATTATAAATTTCAAAAAAAGTTTTACATCCTGAAGTTTTTCATCTTTTTTCGTTAATTTGTTATTTTATAGCTTACATTAGAAGATCATTTTAAAATCAGGTTTGGTTAAAAAATAATATTCAAACTTTAGCAATATTCGGCACTTTAATCTTATTCTAATTCTATATAAAATAGTTCATGTAATCAATCTGTCAGGAGTTATCAACTGATATTTATACTGCCGTAATCAGGTTTATGCAATGCTGTCCCAACCATATGTGTTTATTGCTACTCTCAACCCAACCAGGTGTGTCAATGCAACCGTCCTAATCAAGTGGGAAGACCAACCTATGTGAAACATTAGAACTGGACCAACAAGAGAGGGATTAGGGATACTTATAAATGTTGCTTCAACTAAAAATATCTGATAGCGTAGTGTCTGTTCTTCAGGTTAGAAGCTATTGCAAAAAGCATCTGTCTCTCCATGTTAGGAGAGGTAAGTTTGTTTGATAGATTATCCTAAAAGGTATGTAATAGGTTCTGATTTTGAATGATAACAGTCCATTATTTTACTTTATAAACAATCGTATGGAAAACTGTTAGAGAGTATTAGAATAAATTCAGAGTTTACTTTGCAGTAATGTATAATTATTGCGTTGATAATTGGAATGTTGGAATATCACAAAAATATTGGGGCTGCTTTTTTTGTCTATTGCTAAATGATTATAGTTCTCATCTTCGTGTATGCAACAGTTTTAAGAGTGTAGAACTTTTAATGCAACTGACTCAAAGAATATTAATATTTTAATGAATTTGGATTCAATATAAACACTTTCTCATAATGGCTCACTTCTTGACTAAAGATTATGATTATTATATATTTTCTTCATTGGATACAACATGCACACACTTTCATCAGTACAGGGTAACCACGATTATTAATTTTATATAAATTTAGATAAAAAAGAATTGAATAAAATTTCAAGTTTTAGTGATTTGAATTAAAATTTATGAAAATATAAGACCAACTATTATACATTCATTGTTTCATTCCGTGAAGTCAAACCGTTTTTATAATACCAAATCATAAATTTACTGAAATATCATTCTTTAACATAAAAATTGTACTAATTTCAATATTATTCAATTCCATCCATAAAAAATATTAAAAATTATACTCGATTTTTTGTTATCAACAAATTTTGATATTCTTGATTTTCTAAGAAATTTTATGCTTAAAAATATAATTATAAAAATTTGGCTACTCATTAAATAAAATAATTTTTTTTTAATAGTAAATTAATTTAAAAATCTTTCAAGTAATATTAATAAATTTATAAATAAACTTTTTTTGGTAAATTTTAAAAAATTTTATTTTACCACTTTTGGCAACAACTGCACAACTTTTTAAAATTTTATTTTAAAAAACTATATTTATACATAAAAATGAATTGTGCCGCAAAATAATTAATTTTTACAATTATATTTATTTTATTTTTACATTTTTTTTTTATTCATTTAAAATTTTTAGTTTTAGAGTGTTTCTTCTTATTATTTTATAATTTTCTGGCAGTATTTTCAATAGTGTTGTAACTTTTATTTCTATATCCTTAAAATGATAAAAAACTTTTTCAACGAAATTATTTTCCCAAAAGACTTATTCAAAATGAAAAAAACAAAAAACAAAATAAAAAATATTTGTTTAAACTATTTAATAAAACAAAACAACAACAACAACAAAATTATATTCAGATTCAACTATGCAATCTATCTTTCAGATACATTGATATACACATACAAACATTTACCTAAAGTAATAAAAACTAATAAATTATTTAAATACATAATTTATAAATATTTGTATGTGTTGGAAGATATTTTGCATAAAGTTTGTATGTGTTTGGTTTTTGTATAAACCAAATTAGAATTAACTATCGCTTTGAGAATTATTTATCATTTGGTCATGTGATAGTAAATAGAGCACAGGGGGTGGTTTTTTGTTGTTGTTGTTGTTGTTTTTACTGGTCCAGACAGAAAATATCAAATTATATAAACTGAAAGATTTGGAGAAAAGTGGAAAATTATTATTATAAATATATAACAAAAAGAAGAATTTTCATCAAAATACGCGATGTATATATATAAAATTTATATTTGCATCCTTTTATCCTTTATATAAATTCATTTTATTCCCTTTGTATTTTTTTTTGTTTTGTTAATGTAGGAATTTTGTGAATTTAATATTTTTTTTTTTAACAAGTTTCCTCAATACTGTGTAGCAGTGTAACATGTGGCAGTTATTATTGTTTTAGCACAAAACTTTCTTTTTTATTTTAAAAGTCTGCATATATTTTTCCATTATGTCACCCTCTGTTTACAAAGTTGTCCTTTTTGTATAGTGTTTGTTGTCCCGATTTATTTATGTGAAGAATATTATTTAATATAATTTTGTTCATAAATTTTACGTAAAGTTTTTTTTTTGTGTAATAATAAAATATTATAAAGTTAACATTAGAAAACTGCAGTATTAAATCTAAATATCTACTTAGTTGTACACTGTTAAAAAATTTAATAATATGATTTTTGGAAAATTGAATATTTTAGATTTAATATTGTTTGAATAAAGAAAATTATAATTTAAATTTTTAGGTAACAGATCTGAAATAGTGTTGGAATATATTTACTACTAGATGTAGACTACAGCATTATCTACACGACGTCGAATTTAGACAATAATTAGTGTAGGCAATAAATAGTTCATTGTGTACTTCATATTATACGCGGTGTCAATGTAGTTAATACAAAATCAATTGAATATATAAAAGATTTTCTAAAATAAATAATAAAAACTGAAATTTATAATGTTTCTTAACTATGGTTTTCATGTTAGACAATTAAATAATTGTCGACATTGTCTACACCAAATTTGTTAGACTAAAGATTACACTATTACTCGTATTAGAATGCTCTACACGTAGTGGAAAACTATGCTTTAAAATTAGTTTGGAAATATTGTACAGAATTCTAGAAAACTTTAAAATTATTTAAAAATTTCCAGATTTGAGCAATAATTGCAGAAAAAACTGCAAATAGTAGTGAAAATTACAAGCTAACAAAAAACGAAGAGATGTTGGTAATTAATAGAAGTTAAATGAATCAAATTTGAATAATTATATTTTTAGGGTTTTTATGCACCAATTTATAATTTAAATTATTAATCATTAATTTTACAAAATTTTAAATTAACAAATTTTACATTAAACATTCAAAATAACCATTTTTTTTACAGTGTACATAACTTTTGTATCAAAATAAAAATTGACTGTAATATTACTTTAAATTTTTACAATATTATTAACCCAGGAAATAAGTAAAAACTTTTGTAAAGCAATGTTCAAACTTATATAAATAATAAGAGAAAATTTTAAATTTTAAAAATTTCCATTTTGATAAAAAGAAAACTTAAATATAATATCAGAAAATTCGACAAATATTGAATTAAAATTATTATAATAAATTCAGAATTATTAACCTTTCATATATAACTAAATATTATTATGATTTTTTCCATAAATTCCAATCCGTCTTCTAAAAATATATTTTCAAATTTATAAATAGCAATAAATCTTTAAAAAAAAAAATTTTTTTTTGATTGATTTTGTCTAGGAAAATTGCTTATAGGGAAAACTCTTCATAATATTTGAAATCAATAATAAAATTATAATAAATATTTAAAAAAATTCATACATAAATATCCTATTTTTTATGACTCTTTACATAATTATTTGAAAATTTGAACTTATATAAATGTAAATAATAAACACCTGAGCCACCCACAAATTTTGTGGAATAAAGATTGAGTGATTGATATTTTTGTTAAATGAAGTTGACGTATCCTTTTACATACAACATATAACAAAACTTATACGTCAAGTTAAAACTTCCATAATAATTTTTGTACGATTTTGTACGAATTTTTTTTTTATTTTGTTATATGTATAGAAAAATAATTTTTATGCTGACTCAATTGCCGAAGAATGATTTGAATTTGGTGTAAAAAAAACTTTGTATTTGGAAAAAAAATGTTTCCGTTCAAGATTTTCATTTGATTGACACGTTAAATTTTTAGTTAAGTGATAGTCACTTGAGGATATAACAAAAAACTGCGTAAAAATTAATGAAGTTAAATTGAAATTGAGTTTTTATTGATTTTTTTTTATATACCTTCATTATGGACTCGTACAGTTTAAAATTTTATTTCTGGATTTATAAATTGAAATAAATTATTAAAGGATTTTCATAATTGGGATTGGAAATTTGTGGAAATATTGAATTTTTATCTTGCAGATTTTATCTTGCATAACAAACTATTCATTCCAGGACCATATCAAGAAATGAATAGAATGGAAACCAGAAAAATGGTGGGCTTCAGATTACTGCAACCTCAAAAAGCACATACACACAATTGGTCTATCAGCGAACCAGGTGTGAAGGTTCTATCAACACGAGGACTTAATGGCGGGAGACATATTATGTGGTTGTGAGGCTGATAGTTATCGCTCTTTCGGAAACTTGGCGCCTGTCACTAAACCAACATTACGTGTTTTATTAGTGACAAATAATTAGAAGGGTTATAACAATAAAGCAAATGGGTGCAGTGATTAGGACTGTCTGTGCCCCAAGTTTACTCTTTACTTAACTTATTATATTAAATTTCTTTTATTAATATTTTAAAGACTTACATTCAGGATGAAAACTCGGTTTAATCACTGGCACACGAATAGCGAATGCATTACGAAAAAATGTATTACGTATATATTACTAATAAAATTACAATGTTAATGGTATGAAACTAACTCGATTATATAATTAAAACTAGCAATTTAAGATATTACAAAATAAGAAATCGAAAGCTTAGTTTCTTAGGCTTGTAAAACAAAAGCATACTTTGCATCAGAAATTGAAACAAATGTTTAGCCTGAGAATTGATTTATTAAACCATTTATTTTATTGTTAAATCCTTTCATAAATTGCATATATTTAGTCCTGTTCCGATATAAATGTAATATATGAAATAAATTAAAGAAATATAAATAATAAAAAACTTAATTACAAAATTGGAATTATAAATAAGAATTAATTTAACTTAATTTATACTATATAAAAAAATAATAGTTTTATAATAATCGTACACACAATGCTGTTATTTGCTGTCGTTGCATTTTTTCCACATGAAAAATGTCCTTTTTATCGGTTCAGTGATGCGCTAAATTAGCCAACCATGAATTAACTGAATAATTTTATTAAATAATATTTTTTATTTTTTTATATATTTTATAACAATGTAAAATTATTAAATATAATTTGGAAATATTTTAAAGCAATTACGGTCAAATTTGATTGGTTCGCTAAAAATATAGCAGGAATTTAAAGCAAATTTTTATTAATATATTTAAAATTTATCGAAAAGGAAATTGGATGAATGGTGGTAGAAAGAGATAAATATATTATGCAAAAATTGAAACGATCCTGTTACAATTTGATGTATTAGATACAATTCTTGATACTATTCTCGAAAGTGAAATAGAATTTGGACGAACAGTGGTTACGAAAAGAGGGAAAATTTACATAAGAATTTAATTAATTAAAAATGGGTAAGTTTAAATGGGCTCCTTAACATGGTTATTGGATCACAAAATGTTTTTTTATTTATTTTACAAAGCATATGATGAAAGTACATTGTAATTAGACCTTAAGAGTTCACAAGAGTAATAAGAATTTTCATTTACCATTACAACATGTAAAACGTAATATTTTGGATTGCCGATAAAATGTAAATGAAAAAGGAAATTATAAATAAAGGATAAATGAATAAATAAATTAAATTCTATAAAATGAAAAGTGTTGTTCATAAACGAAATACAACAAAAAATCAATTAATATATTTATGTACGAGTCATTAGTTTACATATTGGACTGTTATTAATATAAATTTGATCATTTTCATTAAAAATTATTTTCATTTGGGTGGCTTAGTTCGATAAAACTCAGTTTTTCATGACACTGTTAATAATTTATTTAAATAAATTAATTTTTAATTATTTTTTAAATATTTTGATGGACATTTACTTAAGTTTTTCATAAGTGAACTTTTACCTTTTATCCATTTTTCATTGATTACCCGAACTATATATTATTTAGGCTTGTAATTTAATTAACTTAATTTAAATTATTTATGATATGTGTAATATCATGAATAAAAATAATCTTTTATTTATTATTAATAAAACTTCTTCTTTTTTACATTATATTTTTTTTTATATTTTTTAATATAATTAAACTTATCATATCAATCATTAAATTTGTATATCGAATAATTAATTAATTAAATAAATAAAATCTGATATTACCAACTACATAAAGTTATGAGAAATTATACAATTTTTGAATTATACAATTTCCTGGTAATCGAAATTATTAATTTTCAAATGATTTACATTGATACCAAGCAAAAGACAAGGACAAATTCAAATATTGGAGTAATTTCATTCTGTTTACAGCAATACAATTCCACTTTCTATTTTTGATATTGGAAAGGATTTTTATAAATTGAAACAATTCCACTTATACTTGCTCAGTATCATTAAGAATCCCATTTATTTTGGAAGAAATCTTCCAAATACTCGAAAATTTATAGTTTCCCTAAAAACTAATTAATACAATGTATCTGTAATTGAATTTTGATGGTGGACCCTGTAACAATGAAAAGGTGAAAATTAAAAATAAAAATGTACAATTTTGTGGTAGAAAATTATAATTTTTCATTACCTTGATCAGCATTACCTTGACGAGCTTTGTAAACAAAATTGTGTTTAACTCTTTAAGCTGTACACAGTTTACTTCCAAATTATCAACACAGTGCGTTCGCTGTTGAATGGATTTCCACTAATCAAGCTAAAAATGGATACCATCATTTGGTTGAAAATTTGGTTAATCGTAAATTACTTGAGCGACAATCAAATGGAGAAATTCACATGGTTGCAAATCTCATAGTCGGAAATTACTTGTCAGAAATCACTTTTGGGTCAGATAAGTTTTATGAAAATCATTTTGCGAATTGGTGTAGATTATTATAACGACAATAAATTCATATTAAAATTTTGTAACATTTTTTACAATTTCATATTTTATTAAAATTAATTTTTTTTTATTATTATACATAAATATTTTTACAAGATAATTAAAATTATTTAAAGGAACCCCTCAAAATAAAATATACAATAATTTTTATATTTACAGATTTGTATCAAATTAAATAATTAAATTTTTATGGTTGTCATATTTATTTAAAAAATAAAATTAATTATAAAATTATTAAAATTATTTTAATAAATAATTGTGTAAACAGATTTAAAGTTTAAATGGAATTTATGAGATTTAATGTAGTAAAATTTTATTTAATATTAAAATAAATTTCAATTTTAATGAACAATTTTATTATATAATTCAGAAATTATCGTTAAAAAGTTAATTTTGGTTTGATAAATTTTTTACTTTTCAATTAAACAAAATGTTTAATTATTGTAATTTTAATGATGTTTATAATAAATTACACAATTTCAATTTTTTTTATTCTTAATTATGAAAGTAATATTTTTTTTTAATATATTTTAATTTCATTTAATTTCGGTTAATAAATTATCAATTAATAAAATTGTAATTTAAATAGTAAAATATTTAATTAAATGTAATTATGGTAGTAAATTTTAATATTGGCCAAAAATTTAAATTCTTCAATGTTTATCTTTGAAAACGCAGATAAAAAGTTCAATATTTGTACTCAATGTGGTTAATCGGATCATTTTCAATTGATTTTATTTAAATATAATTTACGTAACCTCTAGGATTTTAACATAAAAGAAAATATTTGTTTAATTTTCAATATTTTCCAGCTGATTAATTAATTATTTTTGCGGTATGATGAAAATTACTATTCAATACAAATCCTTTTCAATTATAAGAAGCTATGGAAAATATTTGTATTAGTTAAAAAACATATTTATTTTACAAATTTTTTGAAATCTATTGATGGCTTCCCTACACCATATTGACAAACTTCAATATTTTCAAGATAAAATAAGAAATGAAAAAATGGTAAATGATATCAAATAAGTTCACATTTGCTATTTTCAAAAATACTACAATAAAATTCATGAATTTTGTTAGTAGTTTTTAGTTAGTTGATTTCAATTTCGTCATTTTTTGAAATTTGTTATTTTTATTCGAAAGACATATTATTTGCTTTTCGACTTATCATAATTCAAGTTTATCTTTTATAGCTTAAGGTCACAACGTACTGAACTGAATCTACATGACTCCCTTGCACTCTAAATTCGAGCACATCTAATAATTCGTGTTTCTGTCATGAATGAAATCAGAATGGCCAGCTTCACTTTACTTGCTTCTCCTAGATTTGTCATAAAATAAATTTCAAAGTATTTTAGTCTTCTATAACAGACGTAGGGACAGCGGCACAGAATATAGTCCAAGAATTCGTCCTTCTCTTCGCAAATGGAAATCTGTGTCGTGTGTTTCAAATAGAATGTAACCAGTAGCAATACCGGTGTTAGAATGTGGACAGTAGGGTCTTCTACTTATGAACAATACGGATCTATTTATTTATAGAAGAGTCTTTGCTTTATTCGCATATGGTTTAAACCAAAAAGATTTCGGGAGATGAAGAATTTCATCATTATCTGACTGAAATGAAACCTTCTTTTTTGTAGATGATTTATTTCTTCTTTAATACGATTTTTGTTAACCCAGGTTAAACTCATATTTTTAAAAGGTATGTGAAATTTCTTTGATTTAATTATATGATATGAAATATTTTATAATATGAGACTAAGAATTGCTGTGCTGAATCAACAAATACTGACTACAACGAATATCTCCTTTAAATAATAACGTTAAGTAATGAAATTATTAATTTAACAATATGTGTAAAAATTAATTCCTTTCAAATATTATTCGCTGTGTGTTTTCATAGTGAACCAATTTTACCATATTTTCATATACTATAAGTAACATAAAAATGGCACCATCTCTGGTTAATCATTTTTGTATATTTATTTGGATTTTGGTATCTTAATTCCTGGTTCCTTTTTGTTGAATATCGTAATTCACAATTATTTTTTCGAAATAGTTTTATTTTAAAGTAAATATCTGTCAGTAATCTAAACTAAAATGTAATCATGACTATAATAATTTGTATTAATGATTTCTATAGCGAATTCAGTATAAATGATTAAATATTTTTCAATTTTTCTTTATAATTCACTAGAATTGTTGTCTTTTTTAAAAGACAAGAATAAGATTTTTATCTGGTCTGTTTTAAAATATCGAATTCTTTTTTAATATATTTTTTATCTTTCAAATTTTTCTTCATAAACTTTTCAGTAAAATTACATTTTTTCCATGGAAAACTAATTGTGCAATAGTTTTATACAAATGGGTTTTTATGAGTGCAGTTTTTCTATAATTTGAAATTGAAGGAATTATGGTATCTGCATTTAAGCGACACCTAGTGGATAAAATTTGAACTTGTTATTACCATATTTTGTAAATTTTAGGACATTTTCAGATAATTGTATGAAAAACGCCACCTAATTATCTAATTTTGAATTGTTGTATCTTTTATCAAAAGAACAAACCGGCCTGGGGTAAGTGTAACAGTGGTTCAGTAGATTATCTAAGAGAAGTCATTGTTGATGAACCCATCAGAGGTACCAGCTACCGACTGGGGATTCAATAGGGCCAAATAAAAAGATGATGTCTGATTTTTGTTTTGGTATGCTGGTACGCGTAGCTCAGTTTCATTCATTTCATTCAACTTTAATAAATTGGTTCTAATGAAACTGAATATTTACTATATATGAAAATAACCATTTGCAAAATTTTACAAAGGAAGGACAAACAGGAAGATAGACACCAACCATAAAAAAGCATTAACATAAGAAACTTTGTAATTTTTTTTTTTATACATAAAATTAGATTATTATCGTTTTCTTTCTTCTTTTTTTTTTTATTAAAATTTCATTAACGAACTATGAAAAAAAGCTTATTAAGTGCATAGTTACTTCATTTTGAACCAATAAAAAAGGACCATCTGTGGTCGCATAAAATATGTTATCTAAGTTCTAAGTGATAATAATTTTCCCAAGATAATTTAGTTTTACTTAATGTTTTTTTTTCACTTCGGTTCATTTTTATTTTCTATGTTCTTCATTTTTTTTGTGTGTCATTATTTCAATAGGGAATCGATTTTCATGGTATGCGCTAATTTTTTTTTTTTTATTTTAATATGCTACAGGTTTTCTTAGTTTTTTTTTTTCGTAGCATATTGAAGCGGAAAGAAATTGTACAGTGTTTTGGGGGTAATTCTTTCTGACAATTAAATAAAATATTTGGTATTTAGGTAAATTTTAAAGACATTTAGACAATTTTGACTAGTTGAAATTAATGCTATTACCATGTCATATAAATTGTTACAAATGTTAAAAAACGAAGAAGAATTTTTATCAATTAATTTCCACAAAAAGCACACCAAACTATTCTGGCGAACTCCTAATTCTAAGAAAACGAATAAAATATTTTCTATGAGTGAACCATCGATTAGAAGACTCTTCACGGTCATTGCAACAGGACACATTCTCTTGAGAAAACATTCCTCTCGGTTGGGCCAATCAACAGAAGTTGATAAAACCTGTTATGCCGATGCCCTGCGGTATATAATAAACTGTTTAAACATCTGGAGCATCATTTCTTGACAGACCTGATAGAAGCAGGTAACTTTAAGCCGGCTAAGGTTAAGTCATTCATTAGAGCTGTCGGAATAAGTAGACGTGCTGGAAATTTAATCGGCCATCTACAGTGCGGTACAACGGACTTATAGGTTCAAGTGCGCGAAGGACTTTGACTCCATCACTTCTTGCAAACCACTTAACCAACTTCTATAAAATGAAAGTTGAGTTATATTTGGATTCTGTCAAATATGATTTGTGTAAATGTCAATTTATTTTTGACTTTTAAAAAAGTTGTCCCATTTGTTCATAACTCTATACAACTTTCGCATAATTTCACTTGATAAAAATGCTTTAAGACTTTACACAAACTACTTAACAGCATATTTCCATATAATAAACCAGTTTTCCAATATTTTATAGACATAATACGAGGATTCTAATCCTTTTTATATTGTCCTTTAATAAAATTCATAAAAGGAAATTCTTGTTTTCAATTTAATGGTTCTAGTATAAATTATTCAAAATATCCTGAAATTCAATTAGAATATTTATTATTATAAAGTTATATTTGAATTTTGAATACAACATCAAACAGTACACAATTTTAATGTTTTCCACAAAATAACAATGTTTTTCAGTAGACTAGAGACTTGTACATTGTCACTTTATTGTGCGTCATATTTGAAATGTCCTTTATAATTATAATAAAAATCCTTTTTGTATTATATTGAAAAAATGTTATTTGAATATGAAAAGAAATCCGGTTGGACACAAAGAACGAAGCACAAGAAAAAAAAGTTCAAGGATTAAAAAAAAAAATTCTGTAACTGATGTTATCCCACCACCCATTGTTATCGTCTGCAATTTCCGGGTATATATTTTCATTCGTATTCACAGAGATATTGAAAAACGTTTAGAAAATAATTTTTTTTTTTTATGAAAATTCATAAAATATATTTTAAAATAAATTGGTTTTTATATTTATGCGAATATATTAAAAATTTATGCTAAAACATATTTTTAAAGTAATATAAGATTTTGTTTTTATTCCCGTTTTGGACCATATGTAAATTATATAATTCTCTATGAAATGTTTTGAGATGTTGTCCCAAATGTATGACCGATGACTGAGAGTTGCCGTAGTTTTTAGTTTATTGAGAAATATTATTATTGAATATTTATCAATTAATTATTGAAATTTAGGATAATTTTCATCAGCAAAATTGTATTTTTCTTATTAAAATGGACACTACTGCAATTTAAGAAGATTGTACACAAATTATATTATTTTCATTATACTGAACATTACTCTTTGAAGCTGCCTGGGATTGACAATTCAAATTTTTGCAGGAACTGCAAGGAACTGGGACAAGAAAAAACACTTGAACAAATTCTCAGCTATTGCTTAGAAATTGCGAGATTGTTCTTAAAATTTCAATAATTAATTCTTTGGGTAAGCGTTCTTCTCTTAACTTGAGGAAATTATGGGAATTGCTATCACGATTTTTCTGAATTACTTATACACACACGTTCGCTGTTTTGGCACACCTGGGACGTATATTTATTCAGGAATTCATAAATGGTAATGCTAAAGAACCACGGTGATCTACACGAGGCCTAAGACTCGAATTTAAAATATGATATAAAAAACTATATATAAATAAAAATATTTCCTTCTAAAAAACAAAAGATGATAAAAGTTTATACTTTTTAATTTTTTTAACATATTTTCCAATTTAGAATTTTTTATTAAGTTATCTTAGTGAAACAATTACGATAACTTCAAGTTTTTTACCCCGTACACATCATTACAAAATGTCGTGTCATTGTATCTCATTTGGCAAATTTTCGTGCTTACATTTATTATCCTTTTTTATTAAGACAAAGAACAATTATGGTTACAAAAAATAAGATTCCTTATTATGTGAATATATTGAGGACTATATAATGTTAATAGAACAGAGAAGGAAATTTTACAAAAGTTTGAAACTTTACGAACGATAGAAGTTTACTAAAGAGGTGAAAAGTTTTACTTATATTTAAAACAAAAAAAAAAATTCGATGTTGGTACATTTTTAGCTTCTGTCAGTTAATGAAGATAACCAAGAATTTTGTTTAATTTTTTTTGTTAAGAAAATGTGAAGAAAATTTGAAGAAAATGTATATAAAGTAATTTTTTTTTTTTCACACTGGCATTGTAATGAGGCTAATAGTTTTTTTTTTTTGGTTTTTATGCTGAGGATCACTGAATAGGTTCATAATTGTATGGTTAAAAAGGATGCATGTTAAAGAAAAATTAAATATTATTTTAATTTTTAATGAATTCAGTTTTATTTTAGAAGGTTTTTTAAGTAAATCATATTTACCATATTTCCCAAAACGAAACTTTTGTAATTCTGAATATTCTTCGTTAAATATACTAGATTTTACTAAGGTTTTTGGCTTTAATGGCTGTTTTTGATAATAGCTATCGGTTCTTATTTAACATTTCGTAAATATTCATCAATAATATTGGTATAACACGTGTTTTATAGGTGCATGTATTTAGATAGAATCAACTGGAATCAGACAATTTCATAATAACAAAAGTATATGCCTATAGATGGTGCCGGATATTGAACATTGAAATGGAAATGTAATAAAGAGTAGAACAAATTTGCGGTATCATTAATTTGAATTTCATATACAAATTCAAATTAATGATCCCGCAAATATTTTGAAAAAGAACTTTTGGAATTTATTGAAACCAATTAATTTGAAATTTCTGCATAGTATTTCAGCGTCAGAATTCAAATTTTAAACGTCAGAATTCTAATTTTAACTTGAAATGATTTTAAAATTTTCTGAAAAATCAAGTAAATTTAAAAATTGTAATTTTATACTAACTGCAAGTGAAACTAAAAATTAGGCTTACATAAAAGAAAATTCCAAAAAAAAATTATTTTCTTTAACAATTACAAAAGGGTTAATTTTTTTTTTTTTTTAGTTTTTCCTATAAATTGCATTTTCTTTTCTTTTTTTCGTGATGTTTAAACAAATAATAGAAAAATGCAATTTTACATTCTGAAATTTATCAAGACAGAAAACTTATTTAAGCACGTGACTTTTCTTTAATTTTCACCCAAGAAAAGATGAATTTTCTTATCCAAAAACTATTTATATATACTAGATGATATTTTCTTACCTTTTAAAATTTTCTAAAAATAGTAAATGATGGAAAATACATTTTCTTATTTTTTATATATAGAAGTAAATATAAATATTTAAGAGAAAAATTTTTCAAGTTTTTCTTAAAATTTTTATTAATTTTGCACGTCAAAATAAACTAATAAAGATTTCTATTTTCATTCTATATAATAATAATTTTATATACTTCAATTTTCCATTTTCATCAATTTTTTTTATTACTTACTCCTCCATGAACCAAAAATATGAGACAAAATTTTGTAATCTGAGTTTTCTGTTGTATATGTAACATAAAAGTGTATTTCCAAATAGAAAAACTATATAAATATAAATTTTATTTGGAAAAATGAATTGGAAATACTAGAAGTTTTCTTTATTTTTTTTTTTGTTATTTTGGTGGTGGTATTATTTTACTTGTCAAAATCATAAAATTTGTTTGAAATGTAATTGGATATATAATATCAGAAAATAGAAAGCATAGAATTTATATATAACTTAAAATAAAATATTTTTGATATTATAATATCTGAGAAAAAAGTAATTTAATTTAACTTTATTGTGGGTTTTAAGCAAAAATTCTGTTGGCAATCGAAAGTATTTATAATAAACTTCATAAAAATTTGTTGTTTTGGTAGCATTTTCAGTATTAATTACATAGTTAAAAAAAAAAATAGTGTTTAGCATTTCCTATATTTAGAGGCAATTTGTATATGAAAAATAAAAATTCTATTTTTGATATTTCTGTTTTTTTAACAGTGTAACAAATTGAATTTAATTAATTTTTGCGTTTCTTTCTGTTTTCGATATTATAACTTTATTTTTATTATTATTTTTTTGTCGAAATTGAATTATTACTATTTGTACTAAAATGAAAATATTGTAAAAGTTTTGTTGTTTATTGATTTTTACAAAGTTTTCTTTGTTTTGATTGTTTTTCATATATTTTCAATTTTTCTTCTTTTTTTTTTACGGAAATTAATACAAAAGAATGAAAAACCTGTTATAGAAAATTTTCTTATATATATATATATTTATGTGAAGGAAATTAATTACAATTATTAACAGAGTGATTTATAATAAAATGTTCAATGTTATAATAAAGTTTTTATAGTTGAATTTAAGTTTTAATTAATTTCGAAATGATTTTCTTGGGTAAAATAATATTTATAGTTAGGAAATTGAAAATTTGTATTATTTTTCTATTATGATATCTCGAAGTCAGTTTTGTTATACATTCAGGAAAATTACAATCATAATGTTTAGCTTCAATAGTTAATCTACTTCAGTATTTGTCTTCTTATAATTATGTATGAAGATGTTTACGTATAAGTTAATGATAGATAAGATATGTAATTATTACCAAAGTATGATTGAAAATATGAATTTAAGAGAATAAATCAGTCAGATATAATCAGCATCCACAACCAACTAATAATTTTGTAAATCAGTTCTGTGCAAATTCTTTACAAAACGTAATTTTCGTAATTCTTAACGTGTAAGGAATCAATTGTTTGAAGACGACTAAATTCCAGTAAAGAATGTAAAAAAATCTTTACGTTTCTTCTATGAAATTTACATTAAATCAAATTTCAATTCAATTTTTATGTATATGTTTTATAAGAATCATTAATTAAATATTGATTAAATATTACACAGAAGTAGACCAGCAATTTTTATTGATTTTCACTGCCCTTTAGGAGGCTACAAAAAATCATTAATAAATCAATTCTTTTCCGATTCTACACCCATGTTTACAATTATTTAAATTATTGTTTACTGAAGCTGGATTCAAAGTGACATCGACGAGATTTTACGGTAACATTTTAAATTACATTGTACGCATTAAAAGAAACTTGTCAAAGTTGAAGTTGCCTTATTTTATTTCGGAAATTGATTGCCGAACTACGATTGAAATTTCTAACACGGTAATTCTAAATGGAATAAAATTAAACATTTTTTATATTAAGCAACTTAAATTTGACTTAATGCTTCTTCTTTATTTAGAAGAACTCTTCTACTACATTTTTAGCTATACGTCAAATACGTATTTGTGTTAAATCGTCTGGGCTGATAGAAAATAAATTTCTACTGTATTTCGTTAAGTATAAAATTGTGTATTTAACTCAGTTGTGAACGCTAATGTGAACGTGGCACTATGATTTCATCTGTATTATAAGCGTTAAAAAGTAAAGAATTATTCTTTACGCATAATTTGGACAATGCTGTATTAAATTAATTATTTTTATTATAAGATCACCCTGTTATTGAAATACTTGTAATGAATTAGTTATCCTACATTGTTTTGAAGCCCTTAAAAATAATATAATCTATCTATACAATATAGACGTCGTAATATATTCTTACTGAAATTTTCTAAAATTATTTCCAGATGTTACCTATAAAAAATAAAAACCTTATTTTTTTCAGATCTTTGTATTTAGCCAACTAAATTGGTAAAGAAAAGAAACCCAACAACTAAATTTACGTTAATGTTAAGTGTTAACGAACTTACGCCGAGTACCATTTTCATTATTTTACTTTTGTTTTATTAAAATTATTTTATAAATCTTTACATTAGTTAGAAAAAAAAGGCTGGAAAATAATTTTCCAAACAAATGTCGACAACAATTTAAAAAAATTTTCAGAATATAAACGGAATAAAATTTTAATTTATGATTTTATTTATATAATTTACAAAAAAAAATATAAAAAATTCTAACAAATTATTTTATTTAGTTACCAATTGAAAAACGATTATTTAAGAAATTTTCTTTCGTATCCAGAATTTCACTTACTGTCACTTTATTTAATATTACAAGATAAGAAAAATGTTAGTGAACACTAATTTTTCACAGGCATTGGAGTCGGACAGTGAATTTTTATATAGTACAAGTGCGTTAATCCGAACGCATGATAATCCGAACTATCGATAATCCGAACGTGCGTTCCTCCGAATGTTCGTTCGGATTAGCTAACATTAATTACTTTTTTACTTCAAATTGTTATTTAACATCAGTGAATCAGGAAACTTGATTATGGACTACATCAATTTTAAATTGGATTTCATTAAAAAATACTTCAAATTAATTTTTACGATTCGTAACAACAAAATAGACCTAATTACTAATTATTGTTCAAATATTTTGTAAGAAAATAAATATTTAAAATTAAATTTAAATAATTCAATAATTTAGAAAAAAATATCAAAATTTGTAAGCAGTAGTTTCATAGTTATGAGCTTTTATATTTATAATTACTAACTAAACACTTAAAAATTTCGTTTAATGGAATCGTCTTACAATGGAGAACAGTGACATCAAACTGACAAAACATAGAATTGCTTATGATTATGTTTATTCAATTTATAATGAAATTTATTGTGTCAAATAGTTAATTAGAAAACTTACAACCGCACATCCGGTCATACAGATCGAAAAATATAATCATAAGGAATTTTGTATAAATATTTATAGAAAAAAATAAAATCTTGAAAAAAATGTCACCTCGAACTATTATGAGTGGAGAAAAATGACTTCTAAAGTTTTCATGGACATAAAAAGATGAAATTATATAAATTTTCTTAAAAACTAAAAGAGATAATCCCATGTGGTATCTTTTAATTAAGATCTTTTACGTTATAATTAGATTGAAAACTTTTACGTTATAAAAAAAATATTTATAATATACAAGTAAAAAAAAAAATGAAAGCTACTAAACTAGGGGAAGCAGATAAGTCGTAGTTAAGTAAAAATTTTGTGATATTCATGATCGTTTATGATATTTTCACATAATTCTTAAATTTTACATCAAATTATATCATAAAAATAATATTCGGCCCCAAACTAAATCATTATCAAATAAAAAATTCACTAAGTTCACTAAGATTTATGTTTCAGTTTGGATGAATGTACAAATGGAAAAACAACTGAACTTTACAAAGGGTAACATAATTTCCAAACTGTTCATACCTATTCAATCAGCCCAACGGACGTGAGACCTCCTTGACATGTGCAGATATAGAGTTACTCACCGGACACTGTAATCTGAAAAAACATCTACAAACTATGGAGTTAGTTACAAATAACGTCTGCAGATTGTGGGAATACGAGGAGGAGTCGACCGAACACATCATGTGCGAATGCGAGGCACTCGATAGACTGAGACTCAATCATCTTGGACACGACGGTTTCTTGAAACCTAAGGAACTGTCGTCGAACTCAATAAAAAGCATTATATACTTCTTCGAAAGTATTGGCCTTCTAGGGTATTTTACAATAGGCCAATAGTGGCCGCGGTGATTCGGGACATATACTAATCTAAAGATTTTAAATATTTTAATGAGAACTTACAGCACTTACCGTTCACAGAATTCATGTGCACTAGCTAAATCACAAAACTAAGCTATATTATACTAAATTTATTTGATCAAAATCTATTATTTCGACAGGTCTTTCGACCACTACACTTCATAATTATTAACTAGTCGTAAAATCACAAATTCTCAAAAGTAATACGAATTGTCTATGACTGTATGTGTACGATCTAGAAATTGTATTTCCAATTGGACAAGTTTGTCTTGTAACTTAATATCATTTATATAGTTTTAGCCTGTTTTTTTTTTCATATAAAAAGCTGTTAGCTTTTTTCCACTTCCTATTCTACTTATTATTATTTGTTCGGTTTATTGTCATGAGAGTAATAAAGAATAAGTTTTCTTAGTAGATTTTTTTTTTCGCTTTCCATATAATAATTAAGTTTAAATTTCAAGTTTTGATAGCATTTATATATAATTATTTGATAGCGTAATTACTGTCAAGATATTAAAAAAAAAAAAAAAAAAATCAGATAAAAATAATATACCAGAAGTAATAAAATTTTTATGTTTCAGGTGTGGGGAAAACGAAATTATTAGATTGCTAATATAATTTTTTTTATTTATTAGAAAATAATGTGATTTTTTTTATGGTTAACATTATATTTTATTTAATTTTGATTTGATAGACAATTAAATTTTAATATTGTTGATTTGAGCTATTTCATAATTAGAAATAAATTACCACTCTGCCTGACAAAATTTATTGGAAAACGTTCAAAGTTTTATAAAATGTATCTGACACAGCAAATCTTCAAAATGCTTCTGTCAGAAACATTATGTCGAATAAAGATGTTATTAGACGTTTTTGCCTGACATATCCAATTTCAAAACAGTCTATTTTTGGTTTAAGCACCCAATTTCTTTTAAAAGTTAATTATTTTTATTTTTATTAATTACAATTCCTTTTCTATCAAACATAATTCAAACTATTCTGTTCTATATTTAGCAATAACAGGTAATAAAGATCCAATTATGCTGAGGGGGTTAATAACTCTCTTAGCTTTCATTTGTTTTTAGGTAAAAGTGATAATCGTAATGCTTAATCTTTGACTAAACTTTGGAAAATGTAAGTATACTTCTGAAAATGTGGGAATCAGTTAATTTAATTTACATGTTTCAAGCAGATTAATGTAAGCGAATCAATGTTACACAAGCAGAGTTTTCGCACTAACAAAATTTGGATTTGTAATCTTTAATTTTAATGTTTTTTGTGGGGCACCCTGTATTATATAATGTGTTCGTTTGTAATATAAAGACTTGCTTGTAATATAAAGACTTTGGACTAGGTAGGAGACAATGAAACATTTGTTGTTCTATTGACCCACGGTGGAATATAAAAGCTTTATAAGAAAATTGGTCGGTTTTTGAAATGCAGATAAGTAGCAATTTCCCTAAAACAATTTCCTTACTCATTAGCAATTTTTCTAATGAGTAACTTACCTAATACTATTTGTTTAAAGGTCCATAATCAATCAACATCTCATTTTTTTTTGTAGAAATTACTCATTAGGGAAATTGCTCATTGGGGAAAAATGTTTTATGGAAACTGTTATTGAGGAAATTGTTTTTATGGAAATACTCCAGTACGCAGTTTCTTTATAGAAAACCTTGAAGAAGCGAATAAACTGAATCCGATCAAGATAATTTTATTCATTAAAGAAGTCAAAACGCTATAATAATAATGCAGCGTTCGACGGGAAGGTATAACTAGCAGGGTCTATAATTGTTCGATTATTAATGCAACGTTCATAATTCTAATCTTTTATAACCATAAGCAACCAATATCAAGAATTAGTACTAATCAATTTTGATTAAACTTGCATACTCGTATTATTATTATATGGCAAGAAGTGATTGTAAAGGAAGACATTTTCCTTGAAATTATATAATTTAATGAGAATCGATATTATACAAAGTGTAATTATGAAATATTTCACAACAACAACAAAGAAGCTAATTTAATTTTTCAATAGTATCATCTGAACTATATGGCAAAAACTATTATATTTTAAGTAAATAATATAAACCAAAATATTTTGAACTATATTTGGTAAACAGCATCAAAATTTTCAATAATACAATACCATAGTAAAGTGCCATCATCATTGCTAATAAAGTTTTTCCTTAAGAAAATTCATCGATTCTTATATAAGTAACACACTTCAAAATATTTTGTGATTTTCATTTCCTATTACAGAAAATTCAGCTTGTGTGTGATATTCCATATTACCAAACAGAACAAAGTCTTAACTATAGAAACGAATTTTTAGATGGTTTTTAGCAGTGAATATGTAGTGATATTTCCCTGATGCAATTCCTTGTAATTTAATCCTTAATGATTTCGAACTTTGGGGACCAAAAAAAAAAAAAAAAATTGTGGTTGATGAAAATATATTTGTTTTTTATATTTTCGTTGAGTATCCTTGAATATATTTCTTATTTTTGGTTGGATGAGATTTTCTTACTGTTCTAAAGTACTCAGAAAGTTTTTAATATACTCTCGTCTATCCACGAGAAAAGAATCTATTGGAATTATTATAACTTTTTGGTATTACTAAACTGCAATATCATATCATTATCATCATAAGCAGTGCACATATAGAAATTGATATGGAAAATAGACAGGGTTGTGATAAACAGAATTAGAGTTATGATAAGGGAAATGTGAAATGAAGAAAAATCTGTAAATAAATTTTAATTACAAATTTAACAAGATAAACTAATCAAATAGAAAGAATTGTATCGGTTTTATTAAAACGTTTTTTCCAAATCAAATTAAAACAAATAAAAAATAATTTATTTTTGTATCGAGATATTATAGCAAACTTAAAATAATAAGAGCTGCTTCCCATCCATGAGTAAATTTCTGAAATAAAATTTATCGAGGGAAACAAAAAACATATAATATTTCAAGTGTAATTTTTGAGGTTAAAAGTAGCGTTATTTATTTATTTTCCTTTAGATGAAAATTTTCATTTTCTTTTTTTTTGTATACTATAAATATCGGTTTGGCTGATGCAGTAAAAAATTGTTTTATATAAAATACCAGAGTCAGAGACAAGTTATTCTCAATAGATTCATAAAATTTCTTTGAAAGCTTAATATTTTCTTTTCCGTTATGAAGTTTTTCTTGATTTTCTTGAAAAAAGAAAAACACGACGACAAAATTGAACTAAAATAACGATACACATTTTAAGTTTTCTCGATAAAAATATTGCTAGGATCATAAAAGGTATATTTTTTATAATAGTATTTTCAGAAGCAGAAGATTTTTGATTATAAAGTCATAATTTTAAAAAACTACATATAATTTTTTTTTTAGTTTCCAATTTTATTGTAAATTTTGATAGTAAATTATATCAGAAACAGGATTTATGCTAATTTGATTATTCAGATCGTTACAAACAAACGAATAGGCTCCCAAACTAGCTTAAAAATTAATTTAGTCTAAATTATTTTCACAAAATTTTTAAATTATTTTTTGTATAATTTAAGTGGCCTCTTCATTATAGTCTTATAATGAGTGGCCTCTTCATTATAAAAGTGGTAAAGTCTTTTTTTGGTAATTGTGTTGGGATGAAACTGTTCAGTTTTATAAAGAAAATTGTCCCTCGATTTATATGGTAGATTGGTTCCCCAAAACTATCGTGTAAATTGAAACCGTGCAAATCAAGTGCTATGTATATCAAGGATTAGGTCTATTACATTCCGGAAAAAATTGTTCTATTTATGTTTTTAGCCATTAACAAATATTAATTTTACATTTTCCATAGTAATTTTTGTTGTAGCTATTTCATTCCATCATAAAAACTATTAAAAGAATTCATTTAGCCGGACCCTTAATATTATTTTGCTCAAACTATTCTTGATCAAATTTTTGCATCAAAATTTTTTTTTATTAATTTTTTATTTTTCATTTATACAATTTTCATTTATTTTGTATTTGTAGGACTTGACATTATATATTTCCTCATCAAAGATTTTAGTCTATAAATAAATATAAAAGATCCTTGAAGATAGTATTTACTATCAGTCAGGATGAAATACAAAATAAAATTTTATTGCAATCATAACAAATATGAAAACAAATTTAAGATGTTAAATAGAAATAATTTCAATTTTTAAGTGCTATTTCGTCGATGATATTGAACGATAAAGGACAACATTTTAAGTAAATTTTGAAAGGATAAAGGAAAAATTATTTATAAAATCTTCTAATATTTGGAGTTTAATTAAATATTTGCAATTGGTAAATATAATCAATAAAATTTTGCAATTAAGTTTTTTTTATTGGAATTGTATACTCTAGAATTTGATATATAAGACAAGGATAAAGAAAATTGTAAATTATTGTATTTACAGATCAATGATATTATTTTCAGATAATAAATCTATATAATCATAAAAATATTTAAAAGTTGTAACATAAACATAATAATTCTATGCAAATAAAAAAAAAATAGACAAATTAATCTAAGAATAATTAATTTTTTTAGTTTTGCAAAACTATTAAATTTAATATTTTCTTATAAATTAAATATAAAATTAATATTTTAATTATATATTTCTAAATTTCACTTAAATGTGCAGTCTAGAATTATCTACTTTACTTTTTACTTACTAAATAACTTACTTACATAAGTAAGAATTGTATACATCAATTAAAGTAAAATGTTATAATCCTTTAACTGCTCACTATTAGTGTTTAGAATAATGACACTTCTTCCATTTCTACTATTTAAATAAAATTCAAGAACTACTGAAATTCATTTCAATATATTTCAAGAATTTTAATTACATTTGAAAATATTTTGAACCAATATAAAATTTTGAAATAATTAAATTATAATTAAATTATAACATTATAAATTTATATTATAATAAATTTTAATCAATAATTCGATATTTTCAAATTCAAATTTCGCGCGCTTATATTTTAATTATCAATATTTCCAACAAGTTTTTTTATTCATTTATTTAGTTACGCCCATTTTTGTTAGGTAAATTTTTAATTGTCGGTGTGAACGGTCGTGTTTTGGTACTTGATAATGAAAATAAGTAATTAAAGTTATAAAATTTAACATTTTACATAACTAAATAATAATAAAATTATAAAAAAGATGTTTATAAATAATTTTTAATTAAAAAAAGCATAAAAATTTATAAATTTATTGAGTTTTTCGCGAATTAAAAATCGTTTTAAAAAAAGTGTTTTTTGTGCATGAAAATTTAAATTTAAAAAATATGAAAATTTAGTGGTTGGTAATTATAAATTTTTTTTTTTTAAATATTGTAAAATTCTAAAAATTGATTTTGTGTGAAAGTGAAAATTAATTGTGGTTTTTTAGTGTGGTTATAAAAATGAATTTCAAGACTTCAGCCATTTTGAATCAGTAGTTTTGTCATATAAGGTAAATTACATTAAATATTTGACATATTTATAATTATATTAAAGGTTTCCTAAAATTTCCACATATTTCTTAAGTTTTTCAAAGATTTTTATCAGATTTGTATAAATTAATATTTTTTTTTGTAAATATATTTAATTTAATTTTAATGATTTCGTTCATTTTGATCATCAATTGTAAACAGTTCATAGTCAACCAAATTTTGATTCAAGTTTTGTTTTTGATGATTTCAAAAATATTTTTTATTATTACGAAAATTATGAAAATTAGTATTTAAGTTTTCAATTAGCAGTACATCATTTCGCACTCTTAAAATTTAATGATGAAACTAATTATAGAATTTATATATTTATAATGAAAATAAACAAAATATTTTTAAATTTTCATAATTTTTATAAATAGATTTTGCTGAGGTGTGTTTTCTTTTACTAGTAAGATACGTTTTTTTATTGAACGTTTAATGTAATTTGCAGATCAGGTCGAATTTGTATTTATAGAAATTTTCGATTAGTTCAACAAATTCTAAGGATAACTTTAAATACGCTTAAACTACGTGACATTGAAATTTGATTAATTACTGGATTTAAAGAAAGAAAATCAATTGTTAATTGAAAATCCAACTTTGGTTGGGTCAACAGATTATACACTACAATAATTTTGAAAGTAAAATATTTAAAGGATTCATCTCAGTTTATATTTCCATTTGATAACATTTTGATAATCATCATTCGATCGTGGAATATTGAGTAATGATTGGTTCTGTAAACTTTTTACTTAAATTAATATTAAGTTAATTTTTTAGTTAATTTTATATCGCTTTCAATTAAATTTCACAGATTAACTCTGTATTGCTAAGCTGAATAGTTGTTTCAGTAATAAAATGTTACATGGCGTTAGTTGCAGTGCAATATTGATTAACTCGGATGTAATTATAACCGAAAGGACATTTTACTGAACGTCGAAGGTCAATGAATTGTGAAGAAAAGCAACAAAATTTATAATCACCTGCCTTGTCACTAACAGAAGATTAACATAACTGAAAAATTAGTTCAGGCGTGGACGATATTTCAAACCATTTCAAACAAACAATAATCAACTATAATTTCTGAAGTAAATGTCCTGTAATATCCCGAATTCCCGAGTGTCTTGTATGTCTTCAATTTAATACTTCCCAGCAAGTCTATTCACTTTTCTAGATATATTACAGTAACTGGGATCATGTAACCAAAACTAATTTTAATTATTATTATATTATGAAATATAAAATTTCAATTGTTACAAAAAATATATATAATAAATTTCTAATGAAATTTATTAGACTAGAAAAGCTTAAAAATTCCAATTCATTTTTCATTTTTCTTCTTTTATATTTTTTAAAAAAACATCAAAAATATTAACAATATAATTTTTCTATTTCACTATTTATTTCAACAACCAAAAATATCCATAAACAAAAACAATCAAAATATTTTCCAATTGTATAATAATTTCAATTGGAAAATAATATTTCCTTTGATTTATGTAAATTATAGAAAATAATAAATAAATTTTCCATTTTTTTTTTGTTATTATTATTGTAAATGAAAATATAATTTGAAAAATGCTTCCAGGTATAAAATTCTTTCTAGTTCAATTAAAATTATTATAGTGGAATAACTCTTTGAATTGTATATTTTAAATTATTTATTGTACAGATATTTCTAAAAAAACCATAAAACATAAAACATAACAATTTTCTATTCAACAATTTTTTTTTGTTTTTTGAAATGGAGGTCAAGTCATCAGCTTTTTATAATAATAAAAATACTTTCGTTATAGTATTTTAAAAGTGATCCTTAGAGAGATGAAGGATATTTTTTTGAAAATAAACTTATAAAATAAATAAATTTTAAATTTTAAAAATAGTTTTTTGAATAAGTTTTCTAAAAAAAAAATTATTTGCATTTTTTATTTCATTTATTACACTTTTCTCTCAATAGAATTATTAAAATATTTGAATATAGTTTTAACAATTTTTATAATTATTTATGTTATATTTAAATGTTCATGTTATCATCGTCCACTTCATTTTCTACATTTTCATTTGGAAAACTCTTATATAAATAATTTTGAGAATAATATGAATTTTGAAAAATATATGAAAATAAAAAATTTTTTATATATAAATTTTTGGAAAATTTATTATAACACATTTAAAATAATGTGCAATAATGAAAATTTCTTTTGTTTTTTCATATATAAATGACATCAGAAATTATATTGAGTTTTAAGTGGGTTTGAAACAATTTTTTGGCATCATATTGAACTAAAAAAAAAAAATTTATACTCAAAGGAAGAAATATATTTTCTTGAGTGGACGGACGACAGCTTAATGAAATAATGCTTATTATATATATATTTATATGAATGAATTAATATAGAGTGTAGTATGATAAATGTATGAAATCTAAGTGAATTTATTGCACTTAATTTAGTACAAGTATAAAATATAGAAGTGAAAATTTCTATGAAAAAACACAAAATATCAAGATGACTTCATAACAGATTGTGGGATGATGACAGTTAATAATATTTAAAATTGATGGGACAGTTTTGCTTTTCTGTGACAATAAAAAATAAAAAAAAAAAAATTTCATTAAATTTTTTTTTGGCATATAAATTTGATTTAATATTTTAGAAAGGCCTGGTCATTTTTGTTTTTTTTGATATAAAATTAAATTATACCCTGAAAAAAAAAATTGAATAAATATATTTATTAGACGAATATGTAAAATTGTAATTTTTCTATACTTTGAAGTTATGTCGACCAAAATTATCCGCTTTAAATGATTTTGTAGAAAACAGCAAATCTTTCTCATATGTAAATTCTTTGTATGTTCTCTAATTGATAATTAAAATTGTTTCGTGATGCAAATTAAACGAGAAATCAAGAAATATTTTGCGTATTACCAAATTAATGCAAAATTAATGAGTTATGTGGAAGAAGGTAATAGAGTCCTTGGAAATACGAACATTTTGACATATCACACGCAAATAACCCAAAAAGTGAATGTACATTGATTTGGAACGACGAAATTGTATAGAATAGATCCACACTTAAATAAACTTAATGAAAACTTATTGGAACACATCTAAATTAATTATATCACAGTTTTATTTGAAGTATGGAGTTAAAATCATCCTTTGAAAATACCAGTTTTTAATGGATGGCTTTTTACACTCCAAACTATGTTAACTTAAGTACTAAAAATACTTTTAATTTTGGATAAATTAGATAGCGGAAAATCGCATATGGAGTGAGCGTGTCACGAATTGGTTTAATGGATCCATAATACATGATGAACAAACAGAAGATCGTGGAATAATTGTGTAATAAAGAAATTATTTACTAAATATTATTGTAAATGTAATTGATTTAATTGATGTTAAATTTATAAAAATTATACTTCATTTTTAATATAAACTACATAAAAAGATTTAACCAAAAAATTTTCATAATCTTACTTAAAAATTCCAAATAGCTTCCGTTCTTCTTATAATATAACACAGAAAAAAAAAATTATATATGACCTCATTGCACATATGTCTTATAAAAAATGATTATTTACTTTTCATATGTAATTTCATATGTTAAGAAATATGTTCTTAGAGATTCTTTTATTTTTTGTTCTGATGGTTTTTCTTTCTTTCTTTTTTTTAATATTATATATGAAAAATTATGAAACATATTTAAGAATACAATAAGAAAAATTACTTGAAACTTTTCAAATTCATATAAATACTCTGGCATAGAAATAAAGCAAATCAAGAGCATAAAAAATATATATATATTTTCTTCTTTATAGAACACTTTCAAAAAGTGAATAATATTCATTTTCCGTCTTGTAAAAAAATGAAAAACAAAAGGAAATTATACAGAGTGGTTTTGTGATGACAAGTTTTATATTAAGTATATATTCATAATTATTTATTAAGAATTAAAGTTCTTCTGCGGTCTTTTGGTGTAACACCATCAACATTAAATCAACAACATCCTAAATAATTTATCAAATTGATTATAAACATTTTATATATAATATTATCAGAGTTTCATAAGAATTTTAATGTTGTAAATCATAATTTACATATTTAAATCGATATTTTTATGAAGAATTATCACCTAGTCGTGCTTGATATGTTAATTACTGTTAAAGACTAAAAATTGAATAGCTAATCCTAGCCAATATTTAGAATTGATCTGTAGGGTTTGATTGAGCTAGTAAGAAACATATGATGACAGTTCCGATCGGTTCAGTTTCAATTCGTTCAGTGAAGTTCAAAATTGACGTCTTCATATATTTTGTACGAGAAATCGATTGAGTGGACACATAGATGAAATCGGAACGAATCAAATCGAATCGAAAGAGTTTGGAACAATTGGAATTCCGCGAATCCAAACTGAAGGAAATCTTAAGAGGAATGAAATTTGACAATTTAAAAAAATAATAATAATATGTGATTTAATCGATTGCAAGCGATAGCTATGTTCTCAGTCTACTTATCCAGTGGAATTGAATCGAATCGAAATTAAACTGAACTGATAGGAACTATGTAGCCTAGACTTAATGGTAAACTAATTGTTGAATTGAATGCTAAACATAACTTCAATAGTCCTGAAGGAAATTACAGAACGAGTTTGTAATTTTGAACTATTGTCATTTGTGGTACAGTGAGCAAGTTTGAATTTAAGTGACTATTCGGATAATGAATAAATAGTCTTTAAAATGTTCAATTAAAAAATCATAGTTTATACGTAAAAAAGTTAGAATTAAAATTGAGTTAGAAAATAACTAGTAAAGGAATTGAATATAAATAGAAAAAGACTGAATATTTATATAATTTTTTTCTAATATAGGTAAACAAAATTAGTGAATCACTCTGTATAACAACTGTTAAAATAATATAATTTTTCTTTATTTTTTTTTATAAAAAATATATATATATTTTAAATTTCTTCAATGCCATATAAATCAACTTTCATATTATGTTCCTATATACCAAGACACTTCTAGTTCTTTAACTTAACACAGGAATGTAATTCTTTTTTCTAGATATATCTATAGATATGTAATTATGTTTTTTTTTTTGTTGTGTGGTACAAAATATGTATATATAAGAAAAAGGATCATATTTATTTGTATTACAATAAATACTATACAGATATCATTATATAAACAGCATAAAACCATAAAAAAAAACATATATATAATTCATAAAAATGTTCAATGTTATGGAAAAGAATCATATCAAAAAATTTGATGATACTCATCGTACTATATATACATACACATACACACAATTCATATTCTTATTCGTCCTTTATTTGTTTCTGCTTGTGTAAAACCTTACAAAAAATATAAAAAATCTACATCAATTTTAAAGACAAACAATTTTTATGTTGAATTTTCTTTTTACTACAATTTTCTTCTGTATTTTATATTTTCTTTAAATTTTATGAATGAATATTTATATATATAGAAAAGATTTTCCATAAAATGAAAATGAAAATTGTATATTTATTAATAGGCGGAAGAAATCAAATGAAAATGTAAAAAAAATGTAAAAAAAAAAATTAGAAAATAATATGAAATTGTAAACAAATATCTTGAAAAGGAATTATTTTAAACCAATTTAATACGGTGCTGATTCTTTTACAATTTCTCTTTAAGACCATACTGAATTATAGTAGGTCCAAAAATGTTTCAGAGATTTTCTTTTTATTTCCACTTTAATCATAAAAATAAATAAATATTAAATGGAGGACTTTTAGAAAAGAAAATTTTCATTTTTAGTATTAGTTTTTCATTTTATTTTTATTTTTGTATACACTTGACAATTTCAGTGTGATTATTTTAATTTTAAATAATGGTCGAGGTGTGGGGAAAATATATCAAGTATAGGAATAAAAAATATAAATATATAGAGAAAATGAAATGAAGATAATCAGTAATTTGTAAAATTGTGATTTAATATATAATGAAATGCTGTCAACTAAACATTTAAAATAGAAATGTTAAAAATAAATTTTGGATGTAAAACATGAACTGTAGATGCTTAAAAATGATTAAAAACTCAAAGATTTAGTAGCCGGTCAAATAAATAAATACGGATTTAAAAATGTTAAAAGAAGACTTGAAGTTATGTGATCCATTTGTGGCTTTGATCAAAGAACGAAAGAACAAATACCAATAATTTTAATTAGTATTTTATTTGAATCATTAAAATTGTTATAAGAAATTTCTGATTTGAAAATATATTTTTTTTAACAATTCAAATTTAACCTAGTTTCAAATGGCATCAACTCTGAAATTTTCGAATTGGACTTTATTATTGAATTTAATATCTTCACAATAATACACAATTTTCGTGTTTGTCATAAAAATATTGGGGCTTTTTTTGAGTTATACAAATGGCATCCAACCATTAAAAACGATTGTGCAAAACGCCTTAAGCTATTAGTTTTAGAACAATCTCACTTCATTGTTGTTATTGTTAATACTTTACACCAAAATTTTGAAGTAATTTGTGTCTTCTGTAAAACTTTGGAAAAAGTGGGTTGAGAGGGTTTGACATTGCACAACTTCATTACTTGTCGCTATCGGTACTCTCAATTTTGCAACCTTTCGTCGTTACTTATACTCATAAATAATTGATATTGAAAAGGAAAAACGGACCAATTATTTTGTAAATAATAATCGTAATAATATAGAAATTATACACAAGTTACTAAGGAATTGAACCAAAAATACCAAACAATAATCATGGATAGTTCAGATAAAATTTATGTTAAACAAAAATATTATTTCAGCATTGTGTCGCCATCATTGTAATAAATAATTGCACTTTTTTCAATTTAAATTTTTTTTTAATTTAAAGTCATATTTATAGAACGGAGCCAAGAATTAGTCTATGATTTTACATTTTATCCTGAAAGATCCTGAAGAAGAAGCATAAACATACTTATGTAAAGGTAAATTATATTTTACTTGTATGTACGAGACATAAAATTAAAAAACTGTAATAATATATATTGCAAGTAATACGAGTTTTCCGCAGGAAAATTTAGAAAAACATATTTTTTATACGAAAAAAAAATAAAAAAATGGAAGGATGTAAAAAAAAAAATAATAATCTAAAAATTTCTTTAACGACAGTTTTTTTAGACTTCATGTTACTTTATGGAAATTTTTTTCGGTTTATGAATTTTGAAATTATATATACAAAATTCAAATTTTTGTACTAGATTAATATCAAAGCAGTTCTGACGTTCATAGTTTTGTAGAAACTTATTTTTTAAGAGTAAAATTCGTTTGAACTGGATTTAAAGTGTAGAGGCAGACTATTATAACTCACTGACTTCTTAGTGATTTAGAATATTACAATACTATTGAAAAATCACAAATTAGATTTTGTATTCAGATATAACTACCAAAAAAATCGATCCTATTATTTTGTTTTCCAAAATTGTCACTTACAAATTTCCAAGCAAAAGTAATTCTATTTGAAATTACAAAATAATTCGGTGCCCCGGTCCATACTATTCCCAAGTTACGTTAAAATACTTGGCATCTGTGGAGTGCTACATACAAAGGCAAAATTAAGAAAATTTTCGGCATATTTTGAAGCTCTCAGACTTATAGGAGAAAAGATAAAGCTCTTTGATTTCTATTCTACTTTACTTTGATCGTAAAGTTGGTTTCCAATAGAATCAGTCTCTTTAAAACTTAATTTTCGCAAAGTACGTACCTTCAAGTAGAAAGATTAGTTAACCAAATTCTAGAGTTAGAAATGATGCACGCACGATATCATAAATTATATTGTAGCTCAAGCTCATGAAAATGACGAATTATTCTAATACTAATGTAACCAATTTTTTAAAATTATAACTAATTAATTTGTTAATTAATATGTAAAATTTTAATTTGAAACGATGCAGAAATAAATATACATTTTTCCAACTAGCACTGAAAATTGGTAATTTTGAGTTGGAATACTATGGACCGATGACATGAAATTGATCCTTTATCCTAATTTAAATGCTACGAACTATACAAATTTATTAATTTCCAGAGGACTGATTAACACTAACAACAATTGTCTCACTACTATCAGTTCTCTTGATTTTATGAGTGATGACTAAAAAAATAAACTTCATTTGAACATCATTGACGTAGAAATAATAAAATTAGAATCAAATTTATATAAATTCTTGATTACTTTATTGTCTATACCTAAGGCGCCATACACTAAAATAAAATGTACACTAATAAATTTCTACAAAAACAATTTCTATTTTTGGGGGGGCCTAAAGAAAACATATGTAAAAAAATTGTCTTTTTCTGATGCTGACACACATATAACAGATTTGACATAATGCCAATTGACTAAAAAAAAACACTGATTTTTTTTGTTCTTCATATTAAAAATGAAATGAACAAAAAAAAAAAGTATTCATAAAAAAATGATACAGATACACACATGAATTAATGTACACTTGTTGTGACCCTTCAGGTGAAAATTATATGTCAACAATTTTTATTGTACATTGTTTAACACCTGCTGTTAATATTAAAAATATTATTCTTTTATTTATTTATATATTTTTTATATTTAATATTTTTATTTAACACAAAAATAATTTTAAAAGTGGCAGTTTTGTAGAAATATTTTTTTATCCGAAAACAGCATAAATATTATTCTTTATCAGTAAAAAAAAAATGAAATAGCAAATTAATTTATATGTTGTGGTAGGTAAAAACTTTTCAAATATTATTATTTTTTTGTTTTGCATATAATAAATTATTAATAATAATAATTTTTATTCACAGTTGACTATATAACGACAGAATAAATTGTTGAATTTTTGGAAAATATTAATAAATTTATTTATGAAATAATTTATAAATATATAAATTATATTTTGTTCGGTGCATGTAGACAACTTAGAACGATAGAATAATTAAAATTATTATCTAGAATTATTGTTACCCCTACAGTATGAAAATGGTTACTTAGTTAACATTTGATTTTTCTAATTTAATCGAACTTATGTTTGATGTTATCATTCGTTTAAGTAAAGGTGGATTCATTGTTTCGTCGCTTTTAAGTAGAACTGATTTCTCTCAATGCAGTTTCGTCTTAAAAGTGACGCGTATTTTATGATAATCTATCAAAAAAATTAAAAAAATGATCATAGAGTGTATATAAATAATAATTTTTAAATATTTTTTCTATTAGAAATGACTTGAAAACCAAAAAATTATATTTATTTTTGTTTTTTGACGTTTGTTTTTTATTTGATTGAAGTTTATTTTTTAATTTTCAAAAATACGCCGAACTAAAGTAGAAATTGAACCAACTTTAATAAAAACTAAAAAATGAGAGAAATTCAAATTTTCATATAAAAAATATGCGCGGAAATGAGTTCGTCGTAAGTAGGACGAAACAATGAATTCAGCTTAAACACATATTTCCTGATTATTAGAATTGATTACAGACAGTAATCTCAAATATAAAATTTCAATATTGTATTCACAACCATCCAAAATTAACCTAAATTTATGTTGGGAAGGTTTCGTTGACATTTAATTGATTTTATCACGAGAACAAACAAAATTTGAAATTCAAAGTGTGTTGAGTAATTTCGATAGTATTACAAAAAGTCATATTCATAACCATTTTCACAGCCATATATAAAAAATGGTTTCAAATACTGAGAACATTGAAACTTATTAAAATCTGTCAAAAATTTAGTTACTTTGGAAAAATTTGTCCTGTGGAGTTCGGAAAGTCAAAATAATGTCATGATTTTTGGAACGAAATAGAAATATATAACATTCATTTTCTTGTTTTTTGAGGTTATATTCATTTCAAATAATATATTTTATATAGTACTATAAATTTATGTTGTTTTGGCAATGATTTCAGTTGTGTCGGTGGAGTATATAAATCCATTTATTTATTTTATTTTTATTTTGGTGGACCTCGTGTAGCATAAATCCACATTGTAAAATAAACAAAGTAGCTCATAAAGATGAAAAATCCTGTGAAATGTTATAAATTAAGATATTTTACAAATAAAATTACATACATTTATGTACGAATTAACTTTACACTACATAAATTTTGGCTGACTACATAATACTCTTCTCTATACATACATATAGTACTATTATTGTAAAAGAGAAAAAGAAGAAATGAATTTTTTTATCAAAAGTTTTATAGTAAAAAAATTGTATGATAAAATTAGCTAAAGCTAATCGTCCACGAAATGTCGGCACTATATATTTTCTTTTTACAAAGTCCATAGCTAGTATGAAATAAATGAATATTGAAGAAGGTCCCTTTAAGAGTTTATTATAATTAAAAAGTGTTTGGTTATCTATAATTATAATTTAGGAGGCTGCAGGTTTAATTAATTTGAATTTGGCTAAAGGAGTATTCGAATAGAATGATTTCTATATGAAATGATCTTGATAAAAATGTTATTATATGAAATATACCAAAAGTATTAGCTCAATTGGAAAATTGAGCTAATTAGCTCAAATGGAAAATTGGTTAGTGCAGTTAACTCGTCTCCTGAATTTATTTATATTAATTTTTTATATCTTATTCTGATGCGCTTTCAAATTGATTTGAACCGTATGGCATTACTATCCGTTCCGATGGAAAATAAAGTTAATAATCAAAATTTGTAATTGGTAATCGGCCAATTCGGTTTTATTTCGTTCACCTTTGTTGTATGCTAAGTCAAAGGATTCTGTCACCTCAGTTCCGTAAAATATATTCAAAATATTGATTGAAGTTTAAGTTTCGTTCAGAATATAAAACTTGTGAAAGGGGTGAACTATATATTATGTAGAATACTCTAAGACAAATTCCGACATTAATAACATGAATCACACTAAAGATTTTTTTCAATTGATTCCACATTTGTTTATTTTTAATCCGATAATAAATTAAACTGACGGACAGATTTTTAGAGTTCTCTTTTCATATTGGGAAACTAAACCAAAAATTTTTTTTTTGTTCATTATGAATTTTTTTATCCCTCCAAAAACGAAGAATACAACTTTGTGTAATATAATTGGAGTTTTGGTCCAATTTTATTATACTTTTATAGAACCAGAAAAAAAAAAAATTATTCTCTGATGTTCTCAGGAACATCACTTTTTATTTTACATCATTATACAAAAACAAAAAATTAAATTTCCTACATAAAATGAAAATATCTTTTAGTAGTTTTGGCTATGTATATTTTGTATCCTTACTTTGATTTGATTAAATTAAGAAGGACACAACAACAGCAACAACAACAGCACATCGTAAAGTGAATAGAGCTAAATATAAAAAATTTAAATATCATTTTTTTTTCTCTATATACTTAATTTTATATTTATTTTCTGTTCCCTGTTTTTTTTTTTTATTTTCGGTTTCTGTTTAAAAGTTCCGCTCTTGGTCCTTGTTTATTGTCTGGGTAATCATCGTTATTTTATTCACGATTTTCTTTTTAATTTTACTTAAAATAATTTTCTGGTCTTTGCTTAACTATTTTGTTGTTGCTGCTTTTCTTATATGTGGTTTGAATTTAATTTTTTTTTGTTTTAGGTATGAAAATTAAGTTTTTCCTTCGACCATTAAAGTTAAATGGAAAATCAACCAGAAAATTTTAAAATACAAAAAAAAAAAAAAATTAAAACAATTTTATTTGAAAATATTTCCATATTATAATTATAATTTTTTTTTTGTTTTTAGTCTATTATGTATAACAAGATACTAAAAGTCCTTATTTTGTTGTCTCCCATATTTTGAGAAAAACGAGAAAATTTAAAAGATTTTTATTTAACCGACTGATAAATTAAGTTTTTTTGTTTTTATTTTCTTCATGTTTTGTTATTGTTGTTTTATTGTCCTGTCTAAGGATTATAATTTTTGTTTGAAACAAGACCATCTGCTTGATTATGTATAAAAAAAGGACTATTTATATACATTATAAATGTATATAAGCTAAAAAAGGATATTTGAATTTTGTTGTATTGTTCTTTCATTTGTGGTCTAGTTTTCTAGCAAATAAAATGAATAAATAAATCTTTTTGTGATATAGCTTATTATTTTCGTACTTTGTTAAGGATATGAGAATACGATGAAGGAGTAACAAAATGAATTTCTATATTTATTTTCATGTTTTTGTAACTAAATGCCAAATAAAATATAATAAAAAAATTAATTGATTTTATGAATTATAAATAAATATAAACAATTGAATTTTCTTTAATAAATAATATTTTAATTAAATTGAGATTTTTGTGGTTGTTTTTTCAGAATAAAAGTCACATGAATATTGAATATATGAAAATAATAATATTTTTTTTATGGGTTACACAAGTGTTGCCATAGATTATTTGAATATTTTTAAGATATTACCATGACCTCAATCATTTATTATAAAAGAATATAGAGTATTCAAAATATTATTGGAAAAAATTAATATTGAATAAATTTTGTGAACAGGTGAATCTTGTAGATTTAATTTTAAATGAAAAATATTATTTTATTATTTCGACAGATTATTTATTAAGAAGACAAGAAGCATGGTCTGATTTATATAGAATATTTAGTTATTTCAAAATTATTATTGGTTATATGGATTTTACAATAATTTTTGATTATTTAGTTTTCGCTGGAAATATTGATAGAAGTATATTATAAATAAATTTTGGTAGAAACTTTGGTAGAATATAAGGGGGGATAAACTGTTCATTCTGTCCCAGTTCCATTTTCAAACTTCCATTTTGAAAAATTATTAAAATATTATAGTATTAATTATATAATTTGTTTCATTATAATTTAATATGAAAGCAGAATAACATATCCGATTGGTGTCATTAATGTTATTAATAACAGTTGATTGTTAAAAGTTAATTTTTGAATAACTATTAATTTAGGTAAAAATCCTAAAAATGGGGGGAGTCCTCCTAAAGATAAAAGATTTAAAAATAATCTAAATTTAATTACTTTTGAATTTAAAAAATAGAGAAAATAATTGATTAATATATTAAAAAATAAAATAATCAAGGAGATTCATTAGATATTATTGCTGCAATTATTCATCCTAAATGATTAATAAATGAAAAATCTATAATTTTTTAATCTGTAAACTTATTATTGATATTTAAGATGATAATATAAATCTGTATATCTATACTTTCCAAATTGACATATTATATGAATAATTTCCATTTCAAAATTAATTCCAAACATTATCTGAGCTCGGAATATGTAGAGTTTCCCTAAGAGAATAATTTTCTATAGCTGAATAAATTCCCTATAAATTTTATTTGAAGTGATTTCTCATTTTGCTGTATAAGGAAAATATGATACATATATTATTTTGAAGTAATGTTTTATGCTATAGTGCAATAGTTCCGCCAATTCAACTGTAGACCGAGTCATAGCTCTTAGTTGACTTCAGCTTTAATTAACTGTCAGTATTTTTAAGTGGGAAAATCATTTACTGACAAATAGTTTCACTATATTAAATTCTTCAGAACATTGTTCGCAACTATTAAATTGTTTGATGTCCAAGTTGCAATTAAACTTAATGAAATTTTTATCATTAAAGAAGTCCTTTAAAACTTAATTAGTGGAATAAAAACTATTTACTTCTAATTTATTAAATTACATAGTAAATATTAAAGCTTAGTTTAATTAGAAATATTAAAACACTTTATAATTACAATTAAAAAGTGTAATAACAATTTAATTATTCAAATTATTCAAATTCTAATTACTTACTAAATAATAATAAAATTTTTCAAAATTGCCTATAAAAATCTACCTCAAATAATTTTAAAAATAAACGTTGATTTATAAAAATATCATTTTCATTATAAATTTTATATATATTTTATTTATATATTTCACATAAATATTATCAAATTTATTCTTTTATTTATATAATAATCATAAATTACTTAATGTATTAGTGAGAAAACTATGCAAAACATATAAATAAAAAATTATTTAATATAAAATCTTAATAAATTTAAAAATTTAAAAGTAATTTTTATATTTATATAGAAATTATATTTACAAGGTAAATTTTATGTAATATAGAAAATATTAATTTTCCAATCTAAATTTCGTTTTTGTATATATTCGAATTATCTATTTTTGTCGCAATGAACTGATCCGCTGATTTTCTCCTTGGGTTTTATAAGTAAAATATATAGAAAATATTCAGTTAAGCAAAATAAAAAGACGTAATTACACCTACACGCTTTAATATATTTAAAAAAAAATCATACATTGGATAAATTGGACACGGTGACAAATTTAGCGAAAAATATTTTTCAAAAAAAAAATAATAATTAATTTTTCTTTTTTCAAAAAACTTTATAAAAAAAAAAAAATATAATACGAAAATAATTTTCAAATTATTTTTTTTATTACACAATATCACAAATTCACAATTTTCTTTTCAAAAAACAATTTAAAAATATAAATAAAATAAATAGAATTTTTCAAAATTAAACTGATATTTATTTTAGTCCATTTTATTCAGTCCATTTTTAAATTTTTGAATCATCAAATTTTATATTTTTTATACATTTATATATAAATAGTGAATCATTAATTCATTTTACAGGTAAAACACTTGCACTTTTTTATTACAATTAAATATATTATTTAATTTGGAAAACTTACCGAAAAAACGCAAGTAAAACACTTTCGCTTTGCAGAATACTGCGCGTTCTAAGCACTTTATTTCAACTAAAAGGATTTAAAAATATTAAAATTTTACACAAATTTCCCAAAAACAAAAAAAATAAACTCAATACGAATAATAAGAACAAGAAAAACAAGAATTTTCTTTTTTTCAAAAATAAAAAAAACAAAAATGAAAATATATTATAAAAATATAAAATATTAAAAAAAATATTTTAATGATATTTTCTGAGAACTTTTTACTTGCTTGCCAGAATGACATTAAAATGAGTAAAAATGATTCAATGAAAAAATTTTTATGAAAATAAAAATATTTTATGAAAAATTTGGTTAATTTTCAATTTTCACGAAAAATTTATTTATATATAAAATTTTATTAAAAAAAAAAGAAGAGATTTTTAAGTAATAATATAAATAAATATTTATTAACGTTATAATATTTTGAAAAAAAATGAAAATTTACTAAATTTTCACGAACACATTTTATCAAAAATAATTCGTGTTATGACACTGAGAGAATAAAAATTGTTTTACATAATATTAAAATTACAATTATTTAAATTATAATTATAATTTATGAAAGAAAGAGAATTATAAAAATATATATTTACTTAAGTGTTGACATGACATTAGGTTAGTCTGGATTAAGAAGGGTTAAATGCAACCTGGTCAAACGACATAACGAGAGATCTACATGGATCCAGTTTGGACAATGTAAGAGAAAAATTCTACTTATCCTTATGAAGAGAACAAGTTTCCACAAGGATAGTATTAAAAGAGCTGTCAACGATGTAGGTCGTTAAGTACCAAGTGATCATACCTCGAGTTTATTACATTATTACACCAAAAGTGTACCAAAAGAATTAAAGAGTTAGAGTATTTTGCAAAGATTAAACTGAATTATAATTCTAATATTATTTTTATAATTAAAATGATAATATGATTTGTATTTAAGAAATCGTTCTTCGTACCGAGGGGTACAATGGACCTAGTTCTGGCCTGAGTGCTTGAGTCCTTCACGGGCTCCCTCTTTCAATCCATCCATCCATCCATTTAAGAAATATGGAAAATGAACGTACATTAAGTTTTAATTAAAGATAAATAAAAATAGTTAAATGATTGGCATTCCATAAAGCTTAACTCAGTGGCTAAACTTAGCTTTCACAGTTGAAGTTTATTTTTGGTTTAACTTATTCGGTTCAGTGGCTGAACTTACCGGTTTAAATTATTTTCTTGATTCTCAGTGTAAACTTAAAGATAAGCCTTCCTTAAAGTTATGTCATAAAGATTGGATAGAAAGAGAAATTTGCGTCTATACAAAAACTTTTGTATGAGTTTTGATCTCTTCCTATATATTCTTTTTTGGTAGGTTTAACTTAAGCCGCAAATGGCTAGAGCTGAAGCTTCCTCTTTGACACTAAGTAGTTTACACATACACATTAACTTTTATAAGCAGCTGATTTCTTTTCATTTACAAAAATATTATTTTCAATTATCATTCACAATAATTAACATTTTTGTGGTTTACCTAAGCTTAGGATAAATTTTGATTTAGAAAGCAACTGCCCTTAAGTTTCAGCTTGAGCTTAAGCTCTCACTGTGAAATCGGTTAGTCATAACTTAATATTAAAGTAACAAATTGTATTGTGTAAAAGTAAATGTCGTTTTTTTCAGTATGAAATTTTAGATAATTGCGCATGCGTCGAGGTAACAAAAAAAAATATTTATCTCTTTTCACATGTACTTAAATATTTTGTATTCTTTAAAATAGTGAATCATCTCAGATTAGCAGCAGCGTAACAAGTTTTCGTTGTGTTCTATTTTTTTTTTGCTTAAAAATTTATTTATATTTATTTTATGCACTTTTTATTTTTGAGTAGGTAGAAAATTATTTGTCTAACTTTTCTTCATCTCCATTTGTCGATGAAAATGCAAAAGAGAAAAACTCTTTTATCGGAAAAACATAATGAAAATCTTTTCCTCTTAATATAAATTTATTTATATATAAATTGTTTTATTTTTTATGTACATAAATTTGAATTAGTTTAGAAGTGGTTTTTAAATGTTTTATCAATAATAAAATGGATCAGTGAAAATTATTTTGCTGTAAATAAACAATAATAATTTTTTTTTAAAAAAGAATTTGAGAAAAATAAACTTTTAAAGACTAAAAATAAATATAAAGAATAATTATTTTTAAAATTACCTGAATTTCTGTTAAAATATTATTGTTTTATTTTGAAATTTGTCGAGCATTTCATAAATAACAATAAAACTACTTGACATTAATATTAATGAAATTAATCAATTAGTTAAATAATCTACAATCATTTCTGAACTGAGTACTTATTAGTATAATAAGCAAATTCATTAATTGAATTATCGTAATTATAAATAAAATAATGAACTGTCAAATGCAGTGATCATGATAAATTCAATCTATTTGTGCCTATACTAGATACAAGCTTTATTTTATGGTGCCGTACTGTAAAATCATATACCATGAAACCATAATGAGTTTATCACCTAATTGGATGTTTTGTTCACATATTGCTTTATGTGACATTTAAATATGGCTTTATTTATATCTCAAATAACCTTTCTTTTATATCTCTGTATTGTATATCTTTGTATGAATTATGATTATTAATCGAATTGTAGTTTCTATAAATTTATTTTTTATCGACAGGTCCGGAATCTTGCAATTTATTTATCTGCTTACTCAAATTTTGTATTTCCAAATTATTAATTCCTATACCTATATTAACTCATTTTCCTTAGTATTTAATAATCAACAATAATTAATTTTTTGTAAATATACCAATTACGAAATATCTAAATACGAAATATCTAAATAAATTTGATAATAATTCAATTTGCAGATTTGGATATCGTGAATATTACAACTCATTACTGAAAATATTTAATTACTTTCAATTTCACAAAAATTACAAATCTGCGTATATGTCACCTAAGTATTATGGTGACGTATATAATTCATTTGATTCATTTGTAATTGTAATGATTTATGTTTTAGTTTGCTTTTTTTGGACCTTGAGTTAAACAATGTTTTTAAAATTACCTTTCATTTTAAATTTTCCTTTAATATTTTTTTAATTTTGGACTTTAAATCTTTCAAATTTCAAAATACAATTTTGAAAATATTAAAATTTAAAATATTTTATAACTCTATCAAATATAAAAATAATGAAGAAATGTGAAAATTGAATTAACATTTCCAAATAATTATTAATTTTAAAGGAAAACATGAATTGTAAATTCAATAAAAGGAAAGAAAAAATAACCAATTTTTTAAAAACTGAATTTTGTATTTGTTAATGAAATTGCATATTTTTAGGCCCATCATAAAAATTACTATAAAATATTGAAAAAAACGCTCACAAAATTTAATCTCTTAAAATATTATTCATCAAATATTTTTAAAGCTACAATAATTAAAAGTTCTTTTTTTTATGCTTAATGTTAAATACTGCAATTTATTCAAAGATTTATTTCTATGCATTTATGTTTCAATATTTCGTATTTGTATAAGAATATAATTATAAATTCAACAATTTAATTTTCTATTTTGTCCAATTTATGTAAATTGTAAGTTAAAGTGAAAATATCAAGATGTCTGGTTCACCTTACACAAGTCATTAAACAATAAAATATTATTGCAATATTGTACGTTTTACGTGTCCACCATAATTTTTACTTAGGTAATTTTTATATAGTGAATTTGTGTACAGGAAATAAATTTTGCTGATTGTAATTTAAGTCATAGCACGCACAAATTCTTAGCAACCCTTAAGGAAACATAACTTTTTTTTTTATAGTTTTGTACAGTATAATAAAATTTCAGGAATTGAAATTTCATTTTATTTTCAAGTTTATTTTAATTATTTTTGTTAAAATTGTAAATATTCTTATAGCTACTACTATGGTGTAAAGCTGTAGAGGCATAAAATATTGTTTTAAGAATGACTTTGTACGATGTGATTTAATATTTCCTGGAAAATATAGTAAAGAATTTATTTGAATTTGGCATTTTTTTTTTTTATTTTAAATAATTTTACATAAAATTAACTTTAAAGTTTATTTATTTTCTTTCTATATTACTGAATATATTGAAGTACTAAAGAAAATTTTCTTTTCATTTTTTAGAGCTATAATGTCCATTGAAAAGAAAGGAATTTATTGTGATGGTTTTATCTAATAGTTACTGAAGTAATTAAAGCAAGTTCATATCTTTATCTTTTGGTAATTAAGAATTCAGGTAAGTAAAATGTTATTTTAAATATTTTTAGTTATAATTATAGTAATTAGAAATTTTTGATATCATTTCGAAATTACATTTTTTACTTATTATATTAAGAACTATGAAAATAATTATATTAATTTTGAAATTGTATTAAATTTGCATTTTTGAGCATTGAAATTTTTGTAATATTGTAAAAGTGTTCTTTAATTATCGTAAAATTTACCCAGAATTTCTTAAAACTATCCTCTGAATACAATTACTTAAACTAATAACATCCAATTTTTTTGATTACTTTTGTTTTGCGCGGTTTTGTAATTCTTGGTTCAATTACTTTCAGAAAAATTTATATTTTTCCCTTGTGTATTTAAGGAATCTTTGAAATGAAAATTTTAATCACATTTTACTATATTATTAGAATCAGCAATTACAAACGTTTTTTTTTGTTTATAAAATTTTTATGTTCAGTTAGTACTTAAGAAGTTAGTATTTAAGAAGTTGTTTAATCAGAATTTTAATTATCTAGTTAGTAAGCCAAAGTTCTAGATATAGAGTTTAGCTGAATTTTCAATGTTGTAGCTTTTATATAGATTCATGAGCTCGTTATTAGTAAATGTCTTACTTATTCTTTTATGATTATAAAATGAAATATTTTATGAAATAAACTGAATTTCATTAAATATTATAATGCTGCCCATACATTTTACAACGTGGTTTAGAACCGGGTTGTAAAGTTTTATTACACATATTTTAACTTGTTTTAGAAAAATGTTCTTTTTTTTTGTAACAAAAAACGTCAACAAATCATTATTTTTTCGGTTTCTTGTCAGGATAGTGTCAAATGTCAATAAAAAAATCATTAATAAATATTGTATAAAAATAATTATAATTTAATATTAAAATATTATTTCAATCAAAAAAAAATATTCACAACATAAACATATAAAAACGTGTTTAAGAAATGTCATTTTGTTTGTACAAGTTTCTCATACACTATACAATTTCGAACCAATTTGGTTCTCTTGGAAACCGTGCCATAAATTTAATTTCTTCAACCAAATTATCAACAATCAAAATTGTTGCCCAACATGTTTTAAATTTATCAAATTTAAAACATGTTACCAAATCGTCAACATGTTGATAAACATGTTGTATAAATGTATGGACAACATTACAAAATATTCTTGCAATTAATTTAATTTAATTTAAAATTCTTAAAAGCATTATTGTTTCAGTTTCAACAAGATTTCTTTATAATTCAATGTTAATTCCATAAAAATTTCTCTAAACAATAATTTTTATTTCGATTTCTATAAAATCTATCTAAACAAAAAAAATTCTCTTGACTTTTTTATTTATGTTTTTTTGTTGTATCAATTAAACAATTTCCCTGTACACAAATAATATCTCATTGCAAATAAATTTACCAATATCTTTCAATGTAATAAAAACATATTCAATGATTTTATTAAATAGAAGCTAAAAACGTATTGAATATTTTCCAAATTTTCTTTGTTTTCCTGTATTTGTATCTTAACAATCGAATCTAATAAATAAAATTGTAACACGATCTATTTGAAAATTATATTTTCCATTTAAAATTCTTATTTCGGTTTTTTTTGTTGTTGCAAAAGTTCAAACCTCAAATATTCATTATTATATCAATTATTGTGGGGATATTTATACCAGCGTTTCAATTGTTTTGAAAGGATTCGTGTAGAATTAAAGTAAAATGAATAGAAATAATATTTTTTTGTTATAGGGTTACCCAGTGGTATTGTTTTAATGTACTCGTAGGGATTGTTCTAATCCCATTAAGTTTTTAACTTTTTTTTTTTTATATTTTACTATTTATAATAGTAAATTGTAATATTCAGTATTATATTTTGTTTGAAAGCTTTTTATGTAATTGTATCTATATATGTTTTTGTAAATAAATGAAAATACCTTTTCTAATCGGAATTTTCATTTTATTGTGTGTTTTTTTTTTTAAATTTTAGTTAATGTGATTGCATTTTTCTTAACTAATATCATTTTTCAAGAAAGGATTACATTTTAATACTGAATTTACACAAAAATTTTCAAGTGTTTATAATAGTTTTCGCATAGGGGATTAAATATTAGATAGATAACATTATTTTATTATAATCTGTATTTTTATTTTAATAGAAAATATTTTTTACAGGTCAAGTATTTAGTAATAAAGTAAAAATGCTTGTGATTTTTGAAATGCAGTAATAAATACACAATATAGATAGAATTTGTGGTCTGGTCTAATAGTATCCACAAAATATATAGAAATATTCAAATATCAATTTAAGAATTACCAGAGAATCTTGTTTCAGAACTTTGAACTCTGAACTATTGTATTTAGAAGTTGGAAATAGTAGATGAAACTTAAATACATATTGAGAGTGTGTATAATGTATACAATTACCAAGCTCAATTACCAAGATAGGACCAGGTATTATTATCTTAGAAACCACAGAAAGAAAAAAAAGATTTCTCTATAACTAATAGTGTCGCTTAAAAAGAGTAACGCGTATATTTTGACGTTTCTTTTTTTATTTGCATGACATTATTATTTTTGACTTTTCAAAAATGCACTGCAGAAACGTTAAAACGAAGTTTTTCAGAAAGAGATAAAAATCTGCATAAGAAATAAAAGAAATTCAAATTTTCATATTAATTATATGCGCATCCTAAATTAACCAGTAAACGTTGGATCGTTGATCTATCAATGAACCACCAGTAAATAGCCTACGGAAACATAACACTTCCTGTCTAGAATACTACGAGGTGGATCTAAACAACTCCAATTAACTCCTTCCCAGCGACTGTTCACGATTGTCAGCTGCATTAAATTAGTGTTAAAGTTCTAATTTGAATCTTGAACAGGCTTTTCTTAACTAACCAACCAACCAAGAGAGTATAAATAAAAGGATATTAAAAAAAAACAATAAATGGTAAATTGAAATCATGATTTGTTCTAAAGTCGAAGCATTGGATAGAGATTTAGATTATAATAAATTTAACTATACAATTGGCAAATTATTATTTTTCAAACTATTTCGTTCGTGTAAATGCATCCTAAATTATTTGATATTTAAAAATTTTCTTAACTTTTTAAGGATCTGTAAAATTATTTCGATTTATTTCCATTTAAATACGTGAATTTTATAACGAATACATGAACAAAACATGGACAATGTTTACTATTGAATAAAAAGATAACGAAAAAAAAGGATAACAAAAAAAAGATAATTACTAAAGCGGTTTTCGCCTTTAAAATTTAATTTAATTTTCATGCTGCAAATACCAGTTTTATGCTTTGTGGTTAAAAAGAACAACACCGTTAGCAAAATAATAATGTAAATTCTATAATTAAGTTTTTTTTTCTCTACTTTATTGTAATCCTTTTTAAGTTAAAAAAAAACAATGAATTTTCTATTGTTATAGTTGAATTCAAAAGATGTGTAAATAAAACTAACAGTTTAAAAGGAAAAAGGAATAACAAAATTAAAAATAAAAAACTAAACATTTTTCCTAAACATTTCAATTTATTTAATTTCCTTTTTTTGCTTTTCAGTTCAACTTGTTTGGTCCATTATCCTGTACACGCTTTTCGAATAAATAAATATAATTGTGGATGAATTTGTACAGAAGAATTATTGAATAAATTGTAGGTAGCTCGCGTTTATTAAGATGTTTTTTTATGTATTATTGCGATAAAATAGCATTTTAGTGGATCGAAGAGGAGGGCATCTCGGTAAACCAGTAGGATTCAAATTCGTAATCTATACATTTTATGTATAAAAATAAAATAAATATATTCTTCAGTGTTGGATAAATGAAAATTTCGTTACTGAATCAAACTTATTGATAAAAAGATGAGTCCAATTATATATATTTAAAAGGTAACTAATTTTATTAATGGAATTTGTGTTGCTTTAATTTCTAGTACTATATTTATTTTAGAGAGCTGAATGAAGCAATCGTTGTTTAGGAAGATTTCAGGTTTTTATAAACCTGAGTCATTTATAATGAAAAGGAGCTGTTTAGAAATTTAAAATTTCATTAAGCAATGACGTTAAGAGACACTTGCTTATTCGCTAAATTTAAATATTAGCAATACGCAATTACATAGATTTTACTAATAATGGCACCTTCCGCTTTATAGTCAATCTATAATTTAAGTCGTTGCTTAAAAACTTTAGTCGCCGTACTTCAACGGTTTGTATAAGGAAATTTACTCTTCTGATGCTTTTCAGCTATACACGCTAGATTAGATTAGATTTGCAGTCTCATCTTTACCTACGCAGATTCTGCACACTTGGTCTTTTAATTGTCCAATTCTGTGTTGATGTTTGTTAACTTTCCACTGTCCTGTAAAAACGCCTGCCAGTGTCCTGACTTTTTTCGTACTGTACTCATTCCAAGCATCTCGCAGGTCGTGTTTAAGATGGATTAGGTATGAACATCTTAAAATGCCGAAAAAATGTTCGCCTACTACAATAGTTTTGCTGGGATTATCATGCAGGATCTGTTTCTTTTTTGGCAGTTCATGCAATATAATTCTGAAAGCTAAGGTCATTTTTTATAAACAAATTTCATAGTGTACTCTTCGTCGTGCCGGGCATTTCATCAACAACTCTTCTTCGTATCAGAATTTCGTCACACCGGAAATTTCTAATTGGTTAGAATTAACTGTCTCGCTTTTTCGGCAGATATGTAAATCTAGTTACATAATTAGATATTTTGTTCCTGTTGCTGCCCTTATAGTTAGTTTTCTTGAAAATTTATATTCATGAAGCTCGGGTTGCTGGCCTGGATTTGAATAATTATGCCAAGAGGAAAATCAGATCGTTTTTCCGCTAAGCATAATGGTGTTATTCACCATTCGATATTATATTTTATGTTGAACTATATTCACTCACAATTATGATTACTAAATTTAAGTTTATTTTGAATATTGAGTTACATATTTTCAAAAGCTTTCGTTTAATTTAATGAACTCCGTCACACTTGTTTTACTGAGAACAATTAAGAGTATGCCTTTAAAAATGTACACCTAATACTATCTCAAAAAATATCACTCACACATACAATAAATAATTTGTTTAATCTTTGTGATTATTTAATATCATAAAAATCAATTGAATTCAATTGAAAAATCTTAAGACAATTAATACGAGTGTATAATACAGCAATATAATTAGCAATATAAAGCGTATTTAAGTGAGCTATGCGATAAAATTGATAATTATTGATCATTTATAATGAAAGCTTCATCAATTTTGACGTTTTTTTTTATTGTTGTTTAAGATTGTGTGAGTGTGCACTTATGTGTGATTTTATGTTGAAATTTTAAATAATTAGCTAATTATAATGACAATGTCAGATATGAAAAGTTTGTGAATAAAATAAATTTTTAGTTTTTCTAATTTTTCATAATATTTTAGATTTAATTTGACATTGAATTTTGAATTACTTTTGCTTCTGTGTGACTGTTATTTGTATTGAGTTTTTAACATTTCATGGCAATTAAGTGCATGTGGTCTCGGTAGACTAGCGTAAAGCGAATTTCGCGAAAGGGTTTGTTCTATTCCCAATTTTAAGTAATTCGATAGAATTTTTTTTTATACAAATTACTTGTGACTAAGTAAGTAAGTACAAGTTCGACGTCGGTATAGACTAGATTTTGATTATTAAGGCAAATTGATTTACAATTATTCCAGTTTCAGAGTTACTTTTATGCTGATCGAACCGGTTTCGTTTCACTGCTTTAATTGCCAAATTATCCTTATGATACTGGTGACTCTTTTGAGAAGCCTTTTACGTAATTATCGTAAACTAGTTAAATTTTACAAGTCATTTCAATAACAAGTGCGGCATCGTGGGAATATGTAAAAATTGAATTAATTTTTGGAGCGATGTAGGCGGAAAGCTACTTACATAATAATATTGTTATGTACTTCAACTTTTTTTTTAGTTTTCGGAACTGCTACAACAGAGATTAAAATCAGGCATTTTTTTAATTCTAAAGTTCTTAATAAATATTCAAAATATTTTATCAATTAATTAAGTTCGTTTCAAAAAATTATATTCCAAATCTAAACATAAACTAATGGACGTTTATGCTTCACAAATTAGAACTGTTTCAAAAGTATCATTTTAAGAACCTATGTCTATACTTTTACATCCTAGTGGAGAGTTAGGATAATAAGTGTGAATTATGAAACATTTTCTCATGAGATGACAATTTAGTGAGTTGCAAGCTATCCGCTTTTAACAAACTCCTTGGTATCCGTTTAAAATGAACTATAAACGGTTTAAAAGATATATTCGCAAAGATAACAATAATTGTCAAGTATTTTTGTTGATTATTTTAAGTAATAGATAAACTTTTTTTTTTGTACCCTAAAAAAATTATTTAATTTTATATGAAATTTTGTTAGTAAATTTTATTTTAGTTGATATTATCATCCCGATAAGTTCACTTCACTTGATAATTTAAATAACTGGAATGTTTATTTCAATATTTTTGTGATATTACAAATTACAATCTTAAAATATTGTTTTCATTTTAATTTAAATAATCTTTAAAAAAATTTGTATAATTTTTTTTTTTTTTTTGCAAAATATTTGATAATTTGATTGTTTTCGATGCTGCTAAAACTTGAATTTTTATTAACTAATTTACAATATTTACGGAGCTTATTACATTCTTTTTTAACTAGTTCAGAATTTTTTTAGTTAATTTCGGAAATTTAGTTGTTTTTTTTTAAAATTATTTTTATTTTTTTCTGAAAAATCATTTTAATTTGTTTTAAAATTTGTTGTGTTCTGTTTTTTTTTTGGTATCATAAAATAATTGAGTGGAATATTTCACAACGATATAAAATTTTCAAGAATGAGTTTAAAGGTATTTTAAAATTTTAATTAGTTATATAATTTTGAAATAAATTGAATAATATTTTAAGTAAAAGTCAAATAATATAAAATAATTTACAAAACATTTTGTAAATCATTTTAAAAAAAAAATTAATTGGAGTGGAAATTTTGTAATATTGTGTTAGATTGTAAAGGATATTTGAAAATTTGTTCTTGGAAAAAGTTCAAATTTCCTCTATTAAATATTTTCCAAAATTTTCACAATTCTTTATTTTATTTTATATTTTAAATTTTTTGTTGTATTTTATTAAACTTAAAGAATTTTTAAAACAAAATTATTCAATTTTTCAAAAAATTTAACTTGATATTTAAACTTTCGAAAGAAACTTAATTTATATTTTTAGTACTTAATACTAAATTGTTTAGAAAGTTTAATTATTTTCAATGACATTTTAAAACTAGAAAGTATTTTGTTTGGTGATATTTTTAAGTACTTTATAATTTTCATTTTTCTATAAAACTCTTATTGAAAATTAAATGGAAATTTGTTAAGTTATTTAAAATTTGTAAACAGCAAGAAAATTTAAAAAAAAATGTAAATATTTGATAGAAAGTTCTATTTCAGTTTTCAAGTACTTTTTAAAAGTCTTTTCAATATTTTCAATTTTACATTGAATTTGACATTTAAGAAATTTAAATTAAACTGTTTTTTAAAGGTTCAAAATTTATTATGAGATATTTTTAAATAGTATGATACTTTCAGACACGCGTTCATTATGACGAATTTGAATTTTCCCTAAGTTTCATTGATTGGGAATTATTTATTTAAATATATTAATTTTCATTTCCATTTTCATATATTATGATTCGTACTTTACAAATCAGAGGAATGTGTGATGAACCCATCACTTCCAATAAGTGTTTTTATAATAATAACGATAAAAAAAATTTAAATCCCTTAAGGTTTATTGAATTAAGAAAATTACGTTGTTAATTAAATGTTAATTACATAAAAATTAGCAATAATAAAGATAAAAACTATATCTAATTTATTTAGATTTTGATCATAAATATTACGTTGCATTTTGCAAAGTAATTTTAATTTTTATGATTTGTTTGAATTTGAATTGTATTTTCCATATTTACTGAATATAAAGTTTATTATTTTAGAAATAAAATAATAAACTTGAACTTGAAATCATTAAAAATCTATTTAATTATTCAATCAAAGATGAAACAAGCCAACTTAATGGACACATGATGAAATAAAAGATAATAAATTGAAAAAAAAAAAAAATAAAAAAAATCACCGGAAAATATAAATTTAGATAAAAAAAAATTAATGGTAACTTTTTTTTTTTTGAAATTTTCACCATTTTCTCAATATTTTTCTTGTAATATTTTTCAATCAAAATATTAAAGTAATTCTTTCAAAAAATTACTTAAAAAAAAACATATAGAAAATGTTTGTATTCTTAACAGAGCACGTTCTTGAAAAAGGACTAAAATATATTTCAAATTTAATTATACATATAAACGTACATACAAATACATACATATATATTGGTTAGAAGAGAGAGAAGAAAAAAAAACAAACAAATTATTAGTTATGTTATTATTAATATTGTCATACCAAAATGAAAATGGCTTTTTAATGTTACTTTATCCTTTTTTACAATCTAAAGTCTCATATATGTTCGTTTATTATACCCCAGGAAGCTTTTTAAGGAACATTTTCACGATAACATTATTTATAAAAAAAAAACACACATTTTCTTAAATCCTTGATTGCTTTTGGCTTTTTATATAATTTTCTTTTTCTTTTTTTGTATAGGAATCGATCCTTTACTCACTCCCTAAGAAAAATAATAATTGTAATAAATTATAGAAAATCCATATATACAATTTATATTTATAGCTGAAATTGAAGTTTGGGTTACTACCTTCTATAAAATGTAATAAATACTTCAAGTTATATGTATTGTTAATGGGTTTGTTTGGCAAAGATTTTTAGATTTTTCCAAAAAATTTCCGACACGGACTATTTTCTTTAGTAAGAAAAACAAAAATATTTGTAAATATTATGGTTTCATTATAATGTTATTACTGATTTGGAATAGAAAACTCTTATTTTCTAATGTTATTGATCCGAGAAGACTGTATAAGAAAAATTATAATATTTTTATTTTAAATTACTTTGAAAACTTCTTGGCTATCTCTGTAACGAGAAACTGGCTCAACTTTAATTTTGACTACTTAAAAATGTTTTTGTAAGATTATTGGATTATTACAAGAACCAAATTCTGTGAAATACTCGGTAGTAAATCCTTCAATAACAATTGAAACCACAACATGAATGAAAATATTTTTTATATTTTATCATAAATCAAAATCAGAACAATATTTTTTTCAAGATCTTTATTTAGTTTTACTCTGTAATTCAATGAAATTTTAAAATAAAATTTATGATTTTCCAAAAATTACTGACTCCCAATATTAAATGGACTTTTGTTACTAATCAAGTCTTCTCTCTAACTTATTTTGATTGTAATTACTATTAAAGAATTTAAGTTTATTCAATTTTCTTATATATAAAGTATTTCTCATTTCATCAACAATTTATGACAGTTTCCATAATTTGCTAATTCTGTTTTCTGAGTTATGTTTAAAATTAGTTGGTCACTTGTTTGAATATCTTAACACGATTGAGCAAGCAACTGAGTAACACATTTTTTGAGAAATTAAATATTAAATATTAGTCGTTGAAGTTTTTAGAACAATTTATGTTTTTCTTATAACTATTTTTTCTATGTTTTTCTACTTTTTCATAAATTTATGCATAGCAACGCATTTAAAATAAAAATTTTACTATTTCATAGAAACAAAATTGGTTAATTAATTGAAAAACAATTGAAGGTTTTATAAGTTTTCCACTTGAAAAAGATTAAATTGTTTTTCATAAATTCATTAATAGCTTATTCATTTTTGAATGACATTAACTAACTACCTATCTTTTGAGTGGTTAAATTATTTTTAATTGTGAATACAATAATTATGATTAAATTTATTAAATTTGATTTAAAAAAAATAAAGTTGATCTTAAGGTCATGTTTTTTAGAGACCTTAGTTTCTAGCGTTTTACTTAAAAAATAGTTTTAATTTATTTGTTCAAATATCGATTTACGTTTTAAAATAGTTCTGAGATTAATCTGTGATTAAACAAAAGTTAAGTCGTTTTTATGAATTCTGGCAATAGAATGTAAACAGATTTGTTTTAAAGTTTCTTGTGAGATTTTATTAAATAATGTAACTACAGAAAAAGTCATATGTCAGTTTTTCTATTGAGAGTTTTTATGTGACCTCTGTCTCATTGAACACCTATAAATATTTATATTTGAAATTTATTAATTGAAAATTTACATTTAGTCAGCCTAGGTGTTATTGTTCAGTATCCAAATAATTAATTATTAGGAAAGTGTATTGGAAATTTGAATTACAAAATGTGTATAGTACTTTACTAATCATATGCGAATATTTAATTATAATACATATTTTATATATTATAAATGATAACAAAAACGGACTTACAATTAATATTTCGAAAAATTTAATGTTGATTTGGATTTTCAACAGTAATGTATGAACAGTAATATTAAGAAAATATTGGAATTTGATAGCCCATAACTATTTTTGAGATTGTGAAACAATAAGTACAATTTTGAAATCTGTGTTTAACAATAAAATTGAATTAGTAATGAGAAATTAGACAAATAAACTTTCATATCACAATAAATGTTCTAATGAACACTTACAAACTGTGGTGACGATTTAAATTTTCCATCTGTGCTCACTTTTTTTATGTTAACGATACGAAAAAAAGATTTCTATTATGGTTTTTATTTTCCATCATACAATTTTATAAAATCTTATGCTTTCTTAAGTTCATTATGAGCCTTAAGGCAGCATGCTTTGATATTAATATCATAATCTTCATCAAATTTTTAACAGAAATTTATCATTTCTTATATTCAATGTAAAAATTTAATTAAATCAAAATATTAAAAGCTATATTTAAAAATTGTTTATTGTGCAGTATCATCAGTATTCAAAATTCATATAAACATAATAAACCACCAAAATTATTATATTTTATTGACAATTTTGTAATGCCAATAAGTTTTTCATAATTTTCATTTTCCTATCAATTGAGTTAACATTTTTGAACATTTTATATATTTATATATAAAACCAATTTTCAATAATTTTGTTAGGGTTTTCCAAATTTATGTAATATTTTACCAATAATGTAGAAGAAAATCTTATTATAGTTTTGGATTTTGTTAATAATTCGATTTATGATCAACGGAAATTTTGATATTCTTTGAATTTTATGTATAGTAAATCTATGATTATTGTTACAGAAAATTTGTATTTAAATTTTAATGTTCGGTATCTATAGTTACATGAATTATTTACTTGTATTTACATATATTTATAAATGTAGCTATATTAGAATATTTTTTTTTTTAAATTTACAATACAAACTGATTTTCCACTTTACTGAATTGTGGAATCGATTTATAACACATTCTATGTAAAAATAAAAAGTTACATAAATCATTTATTTTAGGTACCGAGTGTACTGCATTAATAATCGCTGAAAATTTATTTTGTATAAAAAAAAATCATGGTTTAAGTGTCGAGTAGTCCAGAGTTAGATCACGACGATCCCATTTAGTACTTTAGCACCGTTTAGCTAGCATATTCACGTGTTTCAACATTTTGCTTGCTTAATAATTTTAAATTTATCTCGTAGAATTTCGTAAGTCGCTCTAAGATAGCACGTGTTTTTGAATAGCGACTAACTAGAATTTCTCTTCTGGACCTGGACAGTGCTGGGTATTTGCATGATTGGTTAAATTAAATAATCATAATCAGTTGCCCTCAGTGGAACTCATAATTTCAACTATTAAGTAATTCTAATTTAAATAAATTTTTCTGATACATCCTATATTTAAAATTTTTGTCAAACATATTATAATATGGAAATTTAAATTCTTTGTAATTTTCGAATCGTTTATGATGTTTCAACAATTGACTGAACATTTTATATAATATTTAAGAATTTCAAATTTTATGTAAAGTATTTGATAATGTAATACGATATATTATAAATAAATTATGTAACAGTTTGAAATTTTATACTTTGTTGAAAGACTGAATTTTTTTATTTTATAAGTATAATTGAAATATATTTTTTTCTTTGAATTCGCCTGTATCTAATTTACAATATTTAATTTCAAAGTTTGTTTTGGAACCATAATATCTTTAATAAAACCAAATTGATGTAAAGTAAACTAAAATCTTAATATCTATTTTAATGATATTTATAGTTTTAATAATTTTCAAAATGGCTCCTTAAAATACAAGCTTCCAGAAACAATCAAACAATTCGATTTTTTAAAAACTGTATGGCATTTAAGTTTTAATTCAGTCAATATTTAAGATTCGCAATCAAGTAATTAGGACTAACGATACGAAAATAAATTAATGGTTTGTAATTGAAGTATACAGACCTGCTAATGAAGCATAAATATTATTGATTATGTTCAGTTTTTATATATTAAGTTCGTAAACCTTAAATGTTGATTTATATAAGAGGAGTTAGAAATTACTGACGTAAAAATTTCAATAAACGTTTTACATGTGACTTTTTATTTAATGTATACATAGCATATTTTGCCATAAATGATTTAATGTTTTATTTAAGAGATTGTCATTAAAAACTAAAAAATAAATTAAAAAAATATGGTTAAATTAAGTAAACCGAAACGAGAAAAACGTTACGAAATTAAAAATTCTTATTGTTATGGACTTAGCAAAATAAAAGATTGATTTCAATAAAAAAATGTTGGGTCAATGAACAATCTAAAATTTCCCTCTTAAAAAAATTGTTATGTATATGTGAAAGTCTGCGACGAAAAAATTGTAGTTCGCTTAGCTCTGTTAAAAAATAACAGCGACGACGAAAAAACATTGCGAACGTAAATCCATTTTAATTATTTTAACATTTCACTGATCCCATATTTAAAGTGGTTACAAATTTTTAATCCCTTTGGCTTTGCAAAAACTAAAATAACTAATTCCATGACGTATTTGTAAATCAAAATTTTTTATTAAAATTATGTCAGTAAAATGATTATTTTTGAAAATATTGATTTTTTTAGTTTACATTTTTCGTTAATAACTTTGATGTTTAAAACATTTTTTTTTATTTATAAAACCTTATTAATCCAAATAATAAATTGTAATTAAATGTGATTTTTGTTGACTAAAAGTAAATTACATGAAAATGTTAATGAACTATCTCTAATGTAATAAAGTTTATCTTATCAATAATATAAAAAATATAAAATAATTTAAAATTTTTGTGATTACGACTTCTGATTATATTTTAAATTATAACTCCATATAATCAATAAATTTAATTATTACAGGAAGTATTGTTTTCATTAGATATAGCTTCCTAAGAATTTACTTGGACATATTATAATTTAAAGTCATTGGGGAAAAGAAACCTGAAGTATAAAACGAATTATTGATATAATAATAATATAAAAATAATGATTTAATTTTAAAGTATTTAAGATTAGATAATCATAAATTTAATAATATAATTTTATTTTATCACCCAGTGACACAGAAAAATTTAATACAAACTATTAAAGTTCCTCTTCAATGGAAATTTATGTCAAACATTGTAAATAGTAAACCACTAATCAATATTGATTATTTGAGTTTTCTTTTAAATAATTATGTTTTTGTAAAGATGGTAACGTGTAAATATGTAACATATTTGACCTGTGTTTGAAGTGGGAATTGATTCCACAACTACTTGTGTTAGTAGAAAGTAGAACAGTACTTGTTACACTGACCTGTAAACAATATTTTATTTTATAAATCATTAAAATTATTAATTACATTTCATAAATCTTAGCCACTTTGTTTTCTAACCTGGGATATTGGTTAGGTTAGGTTAGTGTGGTGGCTTTTTGCCCCAGATAGGCAACAACGGTTCCTTAGCAATACCACTTGAATGTCGTGGACTAACTGGGTGTAGTGTTGACCGAGGTGTCAAGTCATTCATGTCGAAGTACTTCAAGCATTTAGCATATTGACACATTGGTTAATTGTTAATGTAAAGGCTTGAATTATGTTAATATCGATCAGTATTTTCATTGTTGATCTAAAACAGTAGCTATTGACATGTGGTAACCAATCGTAAGGTACAATCAAAAGAGTCTTTTAACCGACACAACACTTGTAACATGAAATAGTTTAATGGATCTGAGTCATCTGCTAATTCCCAGATTTCATTACTTGAAATGTTACCAAAAAGCCATTTTTTCCGAAGATATTGATTTAATATAAATAGAACAATGAATTATGACCAAACCTAAAAACTGTCCAGAATTTACTCCTTATGCTAAAGAAAATAAATAAAGTTAATTTATTGATTTTGTGTATGTATATACAAGTCTAATTAAGAATTTATTCATGTTTTATATTGAAAATAGATTAAGGAAACAATATTTCCTTAAAAGATTAAATTTAGTGGATCTCATCAATCTTTTAGATTGATATACAATATAACGAATGTGAGGGTATACAGATTAGATGAATATATTATAAGGATATAAATTTTCATTCAATAACGAAGATTAAAGTATAGTAAAATTATGTAATACCATATTTAAATTTTTCCACATTTCATATAAAAAATAAAATTAAAATTTATGTTGATTTTTCGAAGAAAAGAAAATTATTCATTTTAATAATAAAAAGTTTTGTAATTTGAAAATTAAATTATTTATATTCTACAAATCACTTAAGTCCAGACAAATAGATAATAAATATCAATGAAATTTTTTAATATATTTCTTGAATTTACTAACAAAATTTTTGCATTTTAGAATTATTATAAATAAAATTTGCACTTTCATATAAAAATTTATTTTTAACGATTTGCTAAACTTTTATTATCACTATTTTAGTATTTAAATACACTTCAGGGAACTTTTGTTATTTGAAAATCGTTAAAATAGAATATCCTGATTCAAAAAAAAAAAAAAAATATACTAAATTTTATTATTATATAGAAAATGAAAAAACCAAAAAAAAATCCTATTATTTTGGTACCTTTTTTTTTATATAATAAAATATCGTTTTCGAATTTATTTTTATATCACTTTACGGATTTTCCTGTTGACCAAAAAAAAAAAACAATGGTGATTTTTTTATTGTAATTTCAAATGTCCTGGATATTTTTATTTTCCACTATACAGCAATAAAATTTTAAATAGATTTTTATATTTTCATTGCAAAAAAACAAAATAAAAATAAAAACAATTTCACTATTCAATTAAGTATCTATCTACTGACGAATTTAAAATTGAAGAATGATATATTTATTATATAGTAAAACTGAGGGAGAATGAAATTTATTGATTAGAATAAAACCTGGAGGGAGCATTGGTTATTCGTAGTTATGTCCAATATTGATTTGTAATTAACAATAGCATTGTAAAAACAAATGTTTTTGTAAAACTGATTTATTAAATATTTCACATTTCCTTAATGCACCCATTTCTGAACACATGTTGCAGTACTATTATTGTTTCAGCAACATGTTTAGAATAAAGCTACTAAATGGTGTATTAAATTTGAATTAAAATTAGATAACAAGGCTCTAAGTCCGGAGCACAATGAAAAATAAATTGGAAACAATTCGGGATGTCCGACCTCGAAAACCTGAAAAAAAAACACATTTGAGCAACATCTATTTATTTTTTTGGTCTACTTCGTTGAAAAAGTCATATATGACTATAGTTATTTAGCCCATACAGTAAATTATGTTATATTTAATCGGTAAACTGCACTAAACATATTTATTTTTACTAACCATTTTTTACTAATGTTAACTAACAGAGCGTATACCTTACACAGAGTAGGGTAATTAATGTAAATTGTATTATCATATCCAAAGCAAATCAACAAATTTTTCATAATTTGACATTTATTTTAATTCACATATAAATTTGCGATTTTTATTTTATGTCTACGAGGTTGCAGGTTGTCTTGCTATACGAGGTTCCTTTAAAAATATAAAAGCCTGACTAAAATAAATAGTATTTTTCTAATTTTCTCTGATAATTATCTGTCCATGTCCATAATATTCAAAATTGAATTACTCTGACCATATTAGAATTTGAAAATTCAATTGTATTTGATATATCATAATTAAAAAAAGAGTTATAATTACTTTTATATAAGTTTAGTGTAGAGGGTCCTTTATAAAAGTAATTTTGACTAATTTTTGAAAAATCAGATACAAAATTTATAATAAACTTTGTTTTTCGATAGAAAGGTTTGACCGAAATTTATAAAATTTCATAACTTTATTCCAAAAAAGTCGTCATTTCGAAGAAGTACTCCATTCTATAAACAAAAATTTGATCTAAAGTCGTTTTTAATTATACACTGCCAGTGCCCAGTGTTTTTTTATGGATTTTTTAATGGATTTTGACATTTTATGATACTCTGATTCTACTTCATTTTGTTATCATTCTATTAAAAAAATAATGCAAAAATAAATAATTATCATTTAGGGCCCGGATTTTTATGTATATAAAATTTCTAAAATAATTCTATATCAAAAAAGTTCAATTATGTTTTGAAAATATAAATATCTAAGCAATTTTAACTTAACTTATTCAGTTTTTTTAGTGAACTTTTTCCAATGTGTTTTACAAATTTATTCAAGCTCAAATGAAGTGTTAATTTGAAATTGCAATAAGTGCAAATTTTCTAGTAAGCCAAATAACGAATTTACCGATTATGGCATCGACGACGAATGCAGTTTGAAGAAATATGGAATGCCATAAAAATTTTGTGAAATATTTTTTTTTTATATGTATTTCTTTTATATTCACAAACATATGAATGACAAATTAAGCTTCAGTTACATACTTACGACAAGTTAAGTACCGACAAGTTAAGTAAAGTAGCCATTTTGACGTCTTCATATAATTTGTATGAAAAATCGATTGGTCGGTCTCATAGTGCGATTCGAATCGAACGAATCGAAAGAGTTGAATTGATTTCTACTTTTACGATTCCACTTTTCCAAACTTTTGATTTTGACAGATAATTTCAATTTGATTTTTGTCAAAAAATTTAATTTAAATCTAAATTCGCGGTTAATTATTGAAATAGTGTATAAGTATGTTTTTGTAATTATTATTTAATAATAAAGTGATATTGTCACGTAACAGTTTTTAATTTAGTTGTGCTTGGCATTTTTAACAGATACTTGCAATTGCGATCGATAGCTATGTGACCAGTCTACTTAACGAATCGAAAGGCTACTTTACTTAACTTGTCGTAAGTATGTGACTGAAGCTTTACTTTGAATTTCATGAACACGATTTGAATTGTAACTCGCTAATATGCAGTGACTAGAAATATGCTTTTACATAGAAATCCGGCCTCTAATTATCACTTTTAAAGAACTCTAGTAAAACGGATCCATTATTTCAATATTTTGTAATAAATTCAATATTGTAAAGAATATTTATAGATTATAATATTACAAAAATTGAACATAAAATTAATTATACTTGTATGAATTATCTTGTTAAATTTATAACTATATATACAAAATTATTCAATCTTCTAGCAGAAATGATATATAATTAAAACTTTTTGTACAATATATCAATTATTTATATACATATATATAATAATAAACATTAAAATTCCATTAATTTAAATCAAAATTTTCATGTTTTATCAAAATCAACTAGGAATATAATATTAATTATTTAGTGACATCTTTCAAATCTTTATCTATATATAAAATATTATGGAAATAATATTTCCAAAATCACGAAAAAGCAAAAATTAATAATAATTTTTGAGTTTATATAATAAATAAATTCAAAATATAATACAAAATTTGTTCACCTGTCCAGATGTTGGACATGGTCACAAATCTTAAGGATATTTTATTATTAAAGATATATCAATTTTATTTGATTAAGATTTTGTTTGTTTGGGATTAAACACTTTCAGGATAAGTGTCTTTTTAATTGAAATAAACTAACATTTATACGTAAAATATTCAATGAAATTATGGAAATATATTTATAGATGTATAAAGAAATGAATGATAACAAGAAAAGGACACATTTCTCAAAATTGTAATAATTTTGTCATTAGTGTTAAAGTATCTTTGGCATTTATTATATCATATCGAAATTATTATTATTATTATTATAATATTGGCATTTAAGGACAAGTTCTAAGTAATAATTTTAATTTTAATTTAGCAGATGTCATTTTAAAAGTCATGTACATATTTAATAAAAATTGACATAATTATGAAAATTAATGGTTTTCAATTTATATATTATTATAATTTAAGTTCATTCGAGGCAATTTAATGGTAATTTCGATTGGGGGATTTTTTTTTTATTTTAAATTTTAATCTCAGGTTTTAGAGATTTTCTGACCTATAGAATTTTTTTTGAAAATTGTATTTTTATCAAAATAGTTTATAAAATTACGATACACGTTTAAATTCAATTTTAATACCAAGATGAGCAAAGATGAGCTCTTGCTGGTACAAGTTTAAAGAATCATAATTAAATCAACAATTCAAATTTGTGAGGTTATTGTAAATGATTATTTGATTATCCTTTACCTACAAAAGCCAACATTAAATTTATAGTAAATTAAATACGTATTTAATTAATTTTATTAAATAATTTAAGGAATAAATTTGAATTTTGAAGCAATTTGGGTTGAATTTTTCTTATATATCTTAAAGAATTTTTGTAATTTCATAAATTTTTGTTTAATTTTTTATTCGTATTCTAAATATGTATATAACAACATTTTAATTTTACATAATTTTTTTGTAATGTAAAATTAATGGAAACATAAAAATATAATTCGAAAAAAATATCGTAAATATAAATTTTTTTTAGAAAATATATTGATAAAAAAAAATTACTTCATTTTTCGCTTAAAAATATTTTCTGCATTTGACGGAAAATATTGAAAATGAATAAGAAAATTCTTTTTCCTTGTATTTCCTTGTATCCGAACACAAAAAAAAATCAATTGATATTATATTTCCTGAAGTGGAAAAAATATGAAGTAAAAGAAAAAAAATAACTGAAAATGGAAAGAAAATTGATGAAAATTTGAAATAGTGTGAATGCACTTAAAAAAAAACGGATTGCACAAAAATTGCAAATGGGTGAATATTTGATAAATTGTCTCGGTTTTTAATATTGATCTATGTTAACTGCCAGCTTTATTTCTGTAGATAAGGTTCAAAAGCTCGGCAAGTGTAATAGATAATATTAAATTGCTTGCCGTACAGAATGAATTTGCCCATGGTTATCTGAGTAATGTAAAGATTTTTATTTAAATGTAAAATATTTGTTGTAGCTATAATTTAAATGTTACTAATTTCCTAGTAACTAGAAAATAATATGAGAATTCTGATTCAATACTCTATATCTGCTCATTTCAAGAAGCTCTCGCGTTCGTTGAGCTGAGTGAATAGGTATGAACAGTTTGGAAACTCAGTTACTCTGTGTAGAGTTCCAGTTTTTTTCCATTTGTGCATTGGATTGGTGAATGTTTGCTCTGATTTATTTCTTGAAAGTGAGTCCGCTGCCTCATACCCTTCAATCCCTGAATGTGCTGACACCCAAATAAGTGTAACTCTGTTCGAGTTCGCTAGGGTTATAAAAGTTTGAAGGTAATTCTAGACAAGTTTGGTTGAATTTATAGCCATGAGTCCGCTATGCTATCAGACAGAATGTGGATGATTTGGCCGCGGTATTTTCTTCTGATGCTTTCACGGATACGGATGCATACTTTATAGGCGGTATGTGGCATCGATAACATTCCCCTATTTCTTATAAAATGTTGAAATAAAAAAACAAAAATTTATGATTTAACCATTACCAAATATTCACCCAAAATAAAACTCTTTTCGTAATATATGCGAAATATGAAATAAGAATTATAGTTTTATCCTTGTAAAATTTTCGTAGCTGGTATGTTTAACATGTAAATGTATGTCAGTTTGTTGGTATGTAGTTTTTACTTATGGGACAAAATACGTTTTTCACAATTTTTTTACATACATTTAAGATATTCTGTGCGGTGCAAAGATTGAAAACACATAAAATGCATTTTCTTTAAACGTGATTCTGAAAAAGGATTTTTTCTTTTTATGTTTACTATCAACATGATTTAAGAAAATATTTATATTTTAATGTTTGGCAAATGATTTACTTACCCCAAATCTCAATTTGGGAGTATAATGACAACAATTTTTTTTTTTTGAATTAATCATAAACTTAAGATTTATTTATCCTGATTCTGATATAAAAATTAGATTAATCAAATAATTTTTGTAATATGTCAATAAAGAAGGTTAAAACATTTCTGTAATTACATATTAAATTTATTAACAATTTTTTAAATTATATTTTATATTAATATAATTTTATGAATTTAAATATTTCGTACAAAAAGTTTGGAAAAAACATTCAAAAATTCAAACTTCAAGTTTTAGTATTCATATATTTTCATCATTTAAATCTCTATTGTATTGCAGCCAAAAAAAAACAATAAAACAAATATCCATCAACCAAAACTGAAAATTCTATTTTACGAGTACGTGACTTTCCAAAACATTAGTATTATCATTATAATCATAATCAGTATCTTTCGAGCATAAAAAAGTATTATATTTGTTTAACAGAATGCACAAAGGTGGTAGTGTTTCTATATGATCATCAGATGCCAAAAACTTAAGCAAGTGTAATATAAAAAATTGTTTTCTTGGTTCTTATGAATTTCTTTATTATATTTTAATATTTTTTTTTTTTTGATATCTATAATGTTTTATGCTTATTCATGTATAAAGAATATTTTCATCTAAAAAATATAAAAATCAATTTTTTTTTGTTGTTGCATCAACTGCAATTCCTATTATCATATAAAAGTATCAGTTTTTTTATATGTTTTTTGATAAACATATGATACGTATATGATATGAAAATTATGTAAATATTTTGGAAAAGAAATGAAGCAATATGAAACTGAGGGTAGTCCAATTTTCGTTTAAAAAGTATAAGAAAGTTTATATAATTTTAATATTATTTATATAATTAAAGTATGAAAATATAAAATAAAATTCGAAAAATTTAACCCAAATTCTCAAAATTTTAGAGGTACCAAGTAAATCACAAAAACCAATATGTGACAAATTTAATTGAAATTGACCAAGAAATATTTATTTTGGATCAATTTTTCTATCACAACACTTCATGGTTACTTATTCAATGACTACTAGTGAAATTGTTTTATAAGTTTTATGGGGTTTGCTTCAAATAAATTTTAGTTTCATAGGAAATGGAAGGATTAGATTATAATTAGAGTATATAACAATAAAATAGTTCGTACTACACCATTTAAATAATATATTTAAATTTTCCAGTTAAGTATTTAAAACATAGACTAGGATTATTAATTGACCTATAATTAAATGGCAAATGCATCTAGAAGATTTAAAACAAGTTTACAATACATAAATAAGCACAATTTGAAAGTAATTAGTGTGATTAAATTTACTTATTGCAAGATGTATTTTCAAAATTTGTATAATTATTAATATATTCATCAATTAAATTACGTTTATGACAGTTTAAGAACATTGAAGAAGAATGGAGGGCTGATATATTCCAAGCAACATAGTTGCTTCAATTGAACAGGAATAAAACCAGAACAAAGCTAGGCTTCTTTACAAGTAACTCCAATCGTTAAATGAACAGGAAAAAAAAATTACAACAATGATTGGCTTCCTTACAAATCAGTGTAACCTTCAAATAAACAGGAAAAAATCTTAAGGTTGCAGTGAATTGTAAGCAATGGTAGACGTCCATTCCTTGGTTTTAAGGTTGCAGTGAATTGTAAGGAATGGTAGACATCCTTACAATTCACTGCAACCTTAAAACGAACTACACACAATGGTACTATCAGTCGACCATGTATGTAGGTTCTGTGTACATGAAGACTATACGGCTGATATATTGAAAGCTGAATTATTTCCACCTTCCGAAACATGCTGGCTGTCAATGAAGCAAATGTACTGCTTTATTAGCAATACGGAGTTCGTCAATGACGTATAATAAGACCGGATATCAAAATAAGCCATTTAGCTTCAATAATCAGTTCGATATGTGGTGCTTTATTACTCTAAACTTAACCTAACCTTACTTAAGACAATGGATAATTCTGAAAGAAAATATCTAAATATTTAAGTTTGAAGTAGTACTGCCTTTCCAAACATTTTGTCACCGAAACTTTTATATTTTTCATGAAATTTAAGTTCGGAACATTCATCTATTTATATTTAAGATACGATAAATAAAAACCTTCCAACTTATTACAGATATAAATATGAATCCTTTCAGTAAACTAACATTTGAATTTATTTCACTCTTGAATGCTTGGTAGAACCAGATACAAAAAACATTTCCTACAATTGCATATAATAGCTAAATTTTTTTATATGTATCTTTTTCGTTTACTATGATGATTTAATCAAAACAATTCCTTTGAGATTTTTCACTACTATATAGTGCGAGTATTTATTATGTTTTTTTTATGTTTTTTTATGTTTTTTTATGTTATTTTCCTTTTTATTTGCATCTAAAATGAAAAACTAGAGTTTTTCTAATCAAAAATGTGTTTTTTTTCTATATATACGACATTAGTGTTCATTTCTCTGCAGTCCTTTTAATCCTATATACTCGTATATACGATGAAATTTTTGTGTACATATATTTATAGCTCAACTATCAAAGTTATTTGGCCAAGCATAGTTTCTACAAAAAAAAAAGATTTAAAATGACAAAAATCTCATTTTTTATTTTGGTGTGTGTCGTTTTTTGGTAACCAAAAAATAAAAATAACAAAATTATTCAATGTAGAAAGAATGTTGGAGGTGGACTAGTCGGTCATCACTTTGGGTGCTTTGAAATTTAATTTAAAATATATTTTTTTTTTGTATTCAATATTTTTCAGTATTTCAGTATGTGACAAAGGTGTTTATGTACCTTTAGTAACATGATTTGGAAAATTGATTAATTTTTTTTGGTTTTTTTTTTATAAATTTTTATATTTTTTGGTTAGGAAATCGTTTTTAGTTGGCTCAGTTATTTTAAGCTTTCTAAAACAATATCAAAGGATCTCTTGTTTTTGTTGTTGTTGTATTAATTGAATACGTAGAAGAATAAAGTTAAATTTTCGGTAGAATTTTGTTTGGTGACGGTCAGTTCTTACCCTATATAAATAACAAACCAAAATATTTAGGTTATTTTTTTTTGAATGTAGGTTGATTTTATTTGATAGAGGAAATACCTACGCAATTCTATTCAATTTTTTTTAGGCTTAGGTTTTAGGATTTTGTGTTGACCAAAACTATATGGGGAAAAAATCAGCTTATAGTGTTTGTCATTTTGTGGAATAATAATAAATTTGAAAATATACTGGGAAATATTTTCAAAAAGTTCATATGGTTTTAAGGGATAAACAAGGGAATTATTTAGCAATGAATTACAAAGAATTTGGTTTCATTTCATATATGAGATTTGTTTGGTTTGTTGATTTTATTGAATACATTTTTACATAATATTTTATATATATTTATTTTAAAACTAAGTATTACTGGTAAATTACATGGTTTTAAATTAATGAACATTGTTGAGAGTAATTCTGTTTTACACAATTAGTTTCTATCAATTATTTCGTACATAGTTCTCCAAAAATTTAATTTCTTTTAATATTGTAATTGATTTAAAATTAATATTTAATTATAGTCTGTTATCATAAATCTACTGACAGCTATGCGAAATTACTGATCGTTGCATATAAATACTTTTTTAAAGCACGAGGTTAGATTTTTTAGATTTTAGATTCGATTGTACAAGTAGTTCCACTACTACCCCAATCATTGCAGTCATACGGCTTATTGTAATTTCACTACCCAAATCCGTACTGTTGATAAACAGTACAGCTGCTTGAGTGACATTATTGACTACGATTCTCAGTCTGTACTTACGTGACTACAGAGGTGTCGTATGCGTTTTTCTGCTAGCGCTTCGCATTCACACGAGTTTAAAGTGTTTTTGTAGTTTAGAGGTATACAATCAGATGGTTTTGAAAAAAATATTTTGACTTACTTATTTGGCGCTACAGCTTTAGTTAACCTGAGCCAAGAAAAGAAAATTTCTCAAGAGAACATTGTCCTGCACATGAATTATCTTGTTTCTGTTATGTTAAACATTTCCACATCCTCTTCAATATCATCCTTCCTTTCGTTGGCTATAGTTCCTTTATTATTTTGATTTTAAATAATTGTGTCACTTTTGTATATAAAACGACAAAGAAAGACCAACTAAAAATTATACATTAATTCAATTTAGTATACAAATATTTTTATATCCACTTCTGTAACGAAACCATATTTTTTATGAACCATATCGTTATAGTTTTATAAGGTCACATATGTTTACAATTGAAAATCTAACATGAAAATTAATTTTGGAAATTCAAATTTTTTTTTATTCATATTAAAAAATCTTGTCTTTAATTCTAGAAAAAATCAATTCCGAGTAATAACCCACAGCTATCAGTCAATTCTAGAAATGTGTCATCGAGGAATACATCAGATGAAACAACCAACGAAAGAGGAAATTGGTCAAATCCATTAGAATTTATTTTAGCATGTGTTGGTTATGCAGTTGGTCTTGGAAATGTTTGGAGATTTCCATATTTAGTCTTCCGAAATGGTGGAGGTATGTAAACATGAATTTCGTTTAGCATATTTATGTAATAAACTATAGCTAAAAAAATACTACGCAGAAATAGATAAAAGAACATAAATTCATCATTTTATGTTAGGAAATACTTACTTAAAATTGATTGATTTTGATTTATTTTTGTCATCAGTTTTTGTTAAAAGAGTTTTTAACTTGTGACTTTAATTGAAGTGTGAAATTTTTAACGTCAAAGTGCACTAAAAAATGATTGGTATACAAAAAAAATTATTACGTATGAAAATGTTTAATTAAAAAGTATACAAAATGAGTTTTGGTCAATGATGGTTTTCAGTAATTACGAAGGAATTTATATGTCACAGGATATTCGAAGCTGGAAATAATAAGGAAATGTAACAAATCGTGTTATATGATTTGTCTAAAATCATAAATTCACTTAAAACATTACGAAAACTTTTTATAAATTGTACATTTTGAGATCACAATTTCCAATTTTATTGATGTTTTGTTAGGCTATATAATTTTTTAATAGGATTTACATTTGAGAAATGAACCAAGGTATTCAAGATTATTTCGAAGAAGTCATAAATATCGGAAATTTGGGGTATCAGACACTTTTTACTGGTTATCTAATCTAGATTACTGGAATTTTTATTGAGTATAGTTTGAATAAAATTTCGACATTTATGACTAAATTTTAAAAGCAATTAAGAATAATCATAGTTACCGACCTCTAATTATTCATATAGGATGAAAATTTTGACCTATTTTGGAAAAAAATCCTTTCTGTATTAATGTGAATATTTTCTATATAAGGGTTAACAAATATTTCACGACAATTACTAATTTGGGTGTACACCCGGACAATTTGTGCAAATAATTTTTTTTGACATTCGAACTGTCAAAACAGTATTAAAAGTTATTTGGAATGTTAAATATTCAGAGTAAGATTACTTATATATTGATTAGAAGTGTTTCATGAATTGGCATTCTTTAAAATTGGGTAAATAACTACTGAAACGTTAACATTATTCTTCGCTGTTTCTTCTAAATTATCTACATTTTTTTTAATTACCACAATTTCACTCAATAAATATTCTATAATTAAAATATATTTGCTTTTAATATAATCATTAATATTTATTAAATTAATATCAAAAATGATATTTATATTAATTAAAATCATAATAAATTAACAAGAAAAAACAAAAAATCGAAAAATTAAATCGTCTATAACGAAATTATTATAAAATTATTGTATAAAATTACAATTTTTCTTAATAAAAATTTGAGAAAATATGTAAAAAAAGTATGGAAAAAAATGGAAAATACAAAAAAAAAAATATTTATTATAAAATGAATTATAGTGTTAATAAATATAATAAGTATGATTTTTATATTATATTTTCGTCACTGTTCCTGGCTATTATGTTTTATAATACCTAGGACAACAAGTTGTAAAGGAATGCATATATTCACCCAATTGGTTTTTTTTTTTTTGGTTTTTACTATAAACTGGATCATTTCACATTATTTTCATAATAAATTCATAAATAATGACCATCATTTTTATAAATAATGATCATTTTATGCGACGACAACATAAAAACATAAAAAAAAAAAAAAAAATTATGAAAAAATTGAAACTCATTTTTCGATTTAACGCAAACTTTTTAATAAGCATAATAATTTTTGCTATGGTGACATTAACGAGCTCATAAGAATGAAATTGTAAATATTTTTCATATACTTGTACTATAGTCAGAGTGAGAATACGTTTGGTTAAGTAATAAATTTTGATATTTAATGAGTGAGTTTTAAATAATATAAGGACATTATTTAATGAAAATCTTTTTTTTTTTTTTTATGAGAAAATTTTAAGGATAATAAAGCACGAGGAGGACAATAATTATTAAAAATTATTTGTATTAATAATGTTTTAATTAGACGGAACGTTTTTGTTTTTCAATTATTATTAAATAATGAGTAATATAATATTAAGGATGAATGAAAACTGTTGCCGTGTTCAACAGCATTCATTCATTAACCTATTTATTTTAGGGTTTTAATAAATTTTAAGTTTCATGCGGGAATAATTTAGTTAATTAAAAAGTATTCTTAACGTGGAATTTGGAAAAATTACAAAAAATGCATCTATTAAATGTGTAGTTAAAGAAAATATTGATGAAAGTACTTGATTCAATTTAAATTAAAGTGTAGCCAAAAATTCGAAGTTTCTTATAAAAGTTGTTTTGTAAAATTATCAGAAATTATGATTTAAAAATCTTTGATGCCTAAGTTGAGTAATTTTAAAAGTAGTGCTTGAAATCCTCTTTCATGACTATTCCAAGATAAATAATATAAGGACATGAAACGACAATGATTATAGGCAGAATTTTAAAATAAAAGTAATCCGTAATTCGGTTCTAAGAATGGTGTAGATGCACTCCTAATGAACTATTATTTAGCATTCAAAATTATATTATAGAATTATTGCGATGCACGTAATTATATAAAGCTGCTGATAGGATTGAACACGACAAGCTTATAAAATTTTTGATAGAATTGATAAAGACGGAAAAGATATAAAGTGCGTCAAGAATTTCTATTGAATATGTCAAGTCATAACTTAAGATATTATTATAGATGAAATATAATTTCATCAACCGTTATTGTTAAAGAATGCAGAAGAATTATAAGAAGCAATCCAATTTGCATAAATGGAAGATGACACAACATTGTTAGCTAGATGACAGCCTAAATGATCATTGTCAGCTAGTTGACAGCCTAAATAATCTGTAACATTTAGTCAGTCAGAAGTATTGAAATACATAGCAAAGGCTTTAGTTTTCGAACTAACAACGAGAAAACAGTGTTCATGATTGAAACCAGACAGCATTCGACTAATTTTAATTAAAAACGCGTTCTATACAGTTTTAAATAAATAGGTTGCAGGCTGTATGGTGTATGGAATACTGATTAGAAAATTAAATGGAGTATTGAAATAGCAATAAAAGTGGAATACGATTGAATCGACTGATCGAATACGATTTGTATAAAATAAATAATTTGAATCGGATAACAAGCAATAAGACCCATCACAGATAGGAATGCGGAGACTGAACACAATATTTAAACGAAATTTTCCGCTCACCTTGCGGATTTTCTTTTTTCAAGTAATCTTTCCATTACAACACTTTTTAATTATTCCATTATTCAATTGTTAAAATGATTATATTTATTATATAGTAATTTAAATTAAGTCCTTATACATTTTAATTGAAATGTTTAATAATGTTCTTCTTACCAATAAAATTGTTTAATACTTTCTGTAATTAATCACTTACGTAATGAATTATGGCTTCGGTATTTTACATTTGATTGTGACAAATATATTTATAATGTACAGGAAATTATTTCTTTGTTTGAGTTTTTCAATTAAAATTAACATATTACAATTTAAAATATGTAATTATAATAAAAATTCTTAAAATATAATTATAGACTATGAGAAAAAGAATGTAATTGCTATTCAGTTTGTATGTACATATGTTAATATTTATTTAATATCGAATTTAGGGTTGCCAATATTGCGTCGATGTTGAACTAGAGAAAAATACGTTTTTTGTTACTGGAAAGGGGGTTAATTAAACCATACAGTTACAAAATACATTAATAACAATTCATTATAAAATTGAAATAAAACATTGATTTCTGAGGATATATATTTTATCATTTGCGACTGCTGTTTCGGGTCTAAAAATTCTGATAGTCCATATCAAAATTTATACGAATTAACAATTCGGACTCAACTATAAGTTTCAGCAAATTATATTTCTTCGTCTCCGATTCAAAATGTCGGTGTTGGCATCTCTAATCGGATTGGTATTAAAATATTTTCAGAAATATTTTCTTGGTATTTCATAATTAATAATTATATTTAATGAGTTGAAATGAAATTTACCATTTTTATTTTAAATTATAAATTTACCATTTATTCGTTTACTGAAAAACTCTTTATTTTTAAAATATATATGCTTTTTATATGTAATTAGTTATTTGGTTCTTACAATTTTATGCATTATTTTTAAGTAATATATAAAAAAATTTAATTCGTAGAAATATAATTAAAATAATTTTTATATAAAATGAAACATTCAATTTATAATTGGTTGATTTTAATAATATATCCTGATAATAATAGCATCCTTTCAAAAAGAATTAATTTTTAATATTTTAAATTCAATTTTATTGAAATTGCATTTATTCATGATGTGTAATAATACTAACATTTGTAAAATATATAAAGGTCAAACGATGGATTCGATCAATTAATGATAATAAATTTACGGTAGAAAATTCATGATCCTATTTAATTTTTTTTTAATTATTTTGATTGCTTTAAAAAATGTAAAGATATTGGTAATTTTTACAAAAAATGTGAAATTTATGTTGCTCTGTAGTGATTATTTCAATTGAACTGATTAAGCGTTACCTTTAATATCTATTTTTCTAGTATTTATGGTTGGTCGATGTATAAATAGCTTGTGACTTTCTTCCTAATCTGACGACTGTTTTCACATTCTCTTCTGAATTGGGAAATCTCTTCCTTAAATCATATCTAAGAAGTAACTACAGAATGGTAAAGAATAATGTATCGCAGTTTCTTCACTGACTTTTCAATATTGATATTTCAATGAACACATAGCCTGCAAGAAGACGAGTAACTATATAAAGCTCAGTTTTGGTATGGGTACAAGAACTTTTTAGATCTCCTTTTTCAATAAATACTTAACTACTGCATTTATTTCAACTTTTAGTACTAGAAATGCAGCGACATTTAATAACTAGAAAATGCATTTTGTAAAAAAAATCGGTAAAGCCAACAGGCTAGAACATTAAGAAACAATATTTTTTTACTTTACTTACATGTTTATAATCTATTATACTTTAGTACTAATATTAATCACTAATTAAGAACTAAACGTAGACGAAATACAATCCGAATTTATGCAGTTTCTTAATTTATTATAATAGTTATGAAATTTTTATGTTACCATTTTTATATTAAGCTATAAAAATATTTTTAATAAACATAAATTTATTTATTTCTATAGATTATTTTATACTTAAAACAATTTTTTTTTAATAACTTTCCAATAATAAAACTAATATAATTTCATATTATGAAAATAAATATGTTTTTTCTTTTTTTTATATCTTAATAGGAGCCTTTTTAGTGCCATATCTTTTGATGGTCTTTATTATTGGTCTGCCAATATTCTTTGCTGAATTGTTTGTTGGTCAATATTCTGGTCTAGGACCAATAAAAGCATATCATCATCTGGCGCCTTTCTTTCAGGGTAATTATATAGTTTATCTTTATTATCACTGAAATATTATAAGAAAACGAAAAAATAAATATAGAAATGATAATAATAATAATAAAAAATAAATAAATAAATAAATAAAATATAAAATAATAAAAAGAAATATTTATTTAAGTTTTTTACTATACAGTGAAAATTCGTTATAAGAAACTTTTAGAAAACGTTTTTTTTAAAAAAAAGTTGCCTATATGAAATAAAATTTCCTATATTGAATTTTGTATACCAAAAAACAAATTAATTTTATTTAGCGGTACCAAAGAAAATTACTCTTCTTTTTTGATTGTGATTATGTAAAATTTATTGAAATTCAGGTATTACAATTAATTTTGATATATTTGACTTTCACAATCTGTGTCGTAATTTTCGTACTTGCAAATATTGTTAATTACAGAGGAAAATTTTATTATAAGCTGGTTACATTTCGTGGTATACCAGCTCGAATTTGTTCCTCGAAAATTGATTTGAAATGATTTTTCTTAACGTATTGCACAATTATTGTATGCAGCTGTTCTACAATCTATAATTGAAGATTTAACTCTTCAAGTAAATTATAAATTTTGAAGCGTTTTATGAACTTTTTCCAAAACTCCAAATAATAATTTTGAAATTTTACGACACAGCGGAAAAGTGAAAATAAATATTGCATAAGGTCATCGAAACAAAACAAGTTCTTACTTTACTTTAAAACCATTTTCTAATTTTCGTATAATATCTCTTTTTTGTTGAATTGAAATCGCATGTTTTTTGTTTACATGTTTTAGAGTTCAACTTTCTTCAAGTTTCTTATATTAAATTTATAAAATTAAAAATTGTTGACTATATCGAGGGTTGCTTATAACGAAAGTTTCCTATAACAAAGTTTCCTATATAATGAGTTTTCACTGTACTATAATAAATTTTTATATTTATATTTTTAATATTTTACCTACAATTTTTATATTTTTCTTTATTTATTTTATTTTATTTTCAGGACTTGGTTATTGTACATTAGTGGTAATCACATTTGTCACTATTTATTATATGGTCGTTATATCATGGATATTATTTTATTTTTTCGCATCATTTTCATCAAACTTAAAATGGGGATATTGTAATAATGAATTCAATACACCAAGTAAGTTTTTATTTTTTTGGAAATTTAAATAAATATAATTAAATTATTTATTTTGTATTTATATATTAAATATTTATTTTCAGATTGTTTTAGTAGTTTAGAGGATCAATATTGTAAACAGAATAATTCAAATTTACCAACGGATAAATTATATTGGAATAAAACATGTACAGAAATAACACAAATTTGTGGTACAAAAAATTTAATTGGTGTTAATTCTAGTTATTGTTTAAATAGTACAGATGGTGATCTAATACCAGTTAGACATGTTATTAAACGTGTTTTATCATCCGAGGAATATTATTAGTGAGTTTTAATTGAATTTTATAAATAAATTAGAAATAATGGAAAAAAGAAATTATTGCTATTATTGAAAAATAGAGAAATTGGAGATATCATTATTTGGTTTTTAACTTTTCATAACTATTGTAATGTATTAATCCTGATTTTTTGTATGGTATTAAGAATTAGAGTGATTTAGTAGGGAATTTAAACAAAATTTATTTCTTAAGTTTGGGCTACGTAGTTTGGGTAGGTTCAGTTTCGATTCGTTCAGTAAAGTTCAAATCGATTGACACATAGGTTAAATCGGAACAAATCAAAGTGAATTGAATCGAAAGAATTTGGAACGATTGGAATTTTACGAATCCAAACTGAAAGAAATGTCAAGAGAAATGAAATTTGGCTGTTTCAGAAAATAATAATTTATGATTTTATCTGTTCACTGTGCTCAGTCTACTTAACCAGTCGAATCGAATCGAAGCTGAACTGAACTGATAGAAACTATGTAGCCCAGCCTTTAATACATATTTATAAATTCCTTTTTCTTTGTGGTTGCGCTATATACCTCTACCTAATCAAGGATTAGCATTCTCAATGTGATTTCGTGACATTTTATTGTAATTTGGACTTCAATTCCGAACTACAAGTTTCGTTAAAGTGAATGAACATTTAATTGTACCAAGTAAATTGCAATTAGTCTCAACCGCTAGCATTTCTCGCAGTCTTAAAATCATAATTACATTTTAGTATTCATTTAAAGCTGAGGTAATTTATAGCGACTTCGATTTTTCGCGGTCTGGATATGAACTCAGCAACTAATGCATTACAAAATAGTACGAAATTATTTCTTAAATTCGAAATTATCGTAATTATTTCTTTTTTAAAAAGACTCTTATTAACTTACCAAAAAGGGAATATAAGGTCTGGCAAACCTTTAGCATTGCATATTGAAATGTTTAACTCTATTTTAAAAATAGACGTTTTCAGATAAAACGTTTATTTTTAAAATAGATTTAAACATTTGTTGATATATCGAGCAGCAATCTATTATAAGCTCTAATACTTTGACTAGTTGCTAGTGCTTGAATTTATTTTGCAATCGTTTAAATTTGTTTTGAAAGCCTGTTGGCTCAATATTAAAAACGCAAACGTTTATTTTTTTATTAATGAGTTTTAATTTCTAATAAATTTATCAAGTAAACATAAAATTGTCTATTCAATACGGAAATAAATTCATCCTTTATATTTTTAAATTAATTATATTTATTTTAAATATTTATATTCCAATGAAAATATATAAAATATATTACTAATAAAACTGCAATCAATCCACAGAGAATATAAAAGTTTTTTTTATCTATTTATATAACAAATTTCCAAATTTATTTTACTGCAATGATAACTCCATATAAATATAATTGGATTTGCAAAATATACTCAATAATAAATTCTACTATAATACAGTAAATTTTCGATATAAGCTACTTCGATAATAGCGACTTTTTTGATAATAGCGACTCTCTATTATAGTTAACTTTTTTAATACATTTTCCCATATAAGTCGTTGAAACACGAACAAGAAAAATAATTTCGGTAAAAGTCTATATACAAAAAAAAAAAAAATGAATTTGGCTACAGGGTACGACAGAAAATTTATCGTATTTAGAAGACTTAAACTTAATTTCCGAAGAGTATAAATACTGAAAATATATAGAAGAAGAAAATTAAGTTTAATTTAATTTAAAGTGAATTTTAACGAAAACTCATCATTCTAATAATCGAGTTTACTAATAATCGAGAGTCGCTATTATCAAAAGTCGCTATTAACAAAATAGTTTATATCGAAAATTCATTGTAGTATTTAATTAGCGACATCTTTGTTTGTATTTGGAGCATATAAGTAACTTATCTATTTGATTAATTCCTTTTTGTCGTTGATAGCGACCATTTTCATTAAGGAATACTTTTATATAAATAATTAAACTACGGTCGTTTATATCGACAATTCACTGTATTATAAAAATAATATATTTATTTTTATATATAAAAGTGAGTTTTTTTTTTGTTTTTTGTTTACAAATTATTGTGAAATTTTATTTACATTTGATCATAAATTCAAAATCCATAAAGACTATATCAATTAGAATCAAATGAACTCGAACTACTACTAAAACAAAAAATTTCAATGTAAATACAAAAGTCTTTAATAAAATTCAAAAAAAAAATAGAAAAACCATTTAAATACAAACACCACATAAAAAAGGATATAAATATCCTTGTAGTCAAAAGCAATTCATTTACTATTTTCATTTTATTTTTTTCAATAACATAAAAAATTCTATTTTATTTACTCAATCGTATTTCCACCAAACGGAATAGATAAATTCCGGAAAATCTCAATAAATTTGATATAAAAATAAAAACAAACAACAAAAATAATAATAATATAAAAAAAAAACTTAATTTCAATTTTCCTGGCATGGAAAATAAAAAATTTTCAGCTTCTTTTTTTTTTTTTGGTATGTTCTATTAAAACTGAAATAGATTTAAGTACTAAAACAGTCCAAATACACGCATCATAATCAATCTTATTCTTTGTCGGGATGAATAGAAGGAAAATCAGATTTATTTATTGCGGCTTTGATTTTGTGTAATCATTATTTGAAAAAAAAAATAGTAGATACAAAATAAATCCCAACATAATTTCAGGATTTGTTTTTATTTATTTTCTATTTTTAACTGAATTATTAACAGATTTAAGGGAGGTAGTTTGAGGATATTTCTATGGAAAATCAATTGAATAATTTTTGAGTTATAAGGATGAATAGCATCAAGTATGTAATAATTAATAGAATTATTAATTATGCTAAAGAAAAAATACATTTTTTAATTGAAGTAATAATTATATTTTACAAAAATAAGAGTAATTTAACCCTCATACGTTTCTCAGTCTCGTTGGCACTTAGGGCCTTAAAAGTAATTTCATCCAATGTGTGGTGTAGTTATTAAAGGTACATAATTTAATTATGGATGTTTTCTATTTAACATTTATATTTCAGTACTTTAAATTAAATTATTATTATATACCTCGAAACTTTTTTAAATTTCAAAGATTAAATTACTTTGTAAATTATTTTCTTTTAAGAAAAATAAACCATACAAATAATTTCACTTTTACATACGAGATTAAGTAATTTTAAAATAGTTTACATAAAAATTATGTAATGTTATTGTCAAGCGCCTGCAAGTTGACTATTTTTGTTTTTATACTAATAAATCTTTATAGCAGTTATATGATTTCAAAAATTATATTTGTGATCAGAAATGACCACAACATCCCATGAAGGTTAATATTAAACATTCATGAAATTTTATTTAGTTTGAAAATGCATTAATTATTTCAACTTTTTTCGCTATTTTTTTGTAAAGTTCAATTAAATAGCACAATTTTTTTGTCTACCAAAGTAAGAGCGAAACAATACGTTTCCAAATTAAAAATTATGAATGAGAGAAAGAGACAAATTTATTCCTAAATATTAATATGTTATGAATTGTTTTGCGTTTCTTTGAGATGAATTGAATATTCGTAATTCGTGAACGTGATAGATTATTATCATTAGTGCCATTATTTAATTTATTTCGTTGCAATGCAAACATATTAATAAAGCCAGTTAACGCTCCCGAAGTTTAAGTTTTAAATAAATATTTTTGGGTTTTTGGTTCATTCATGTTATTCGAATCATAACATTTAGAGCTAGAGTTAAACGAAATATTAATAACTATTTCGTTTTCTATATTATTACGTAGATAATGAAATGATTCTGCATCACAAATATTTTGGAAAAGTAAGATTATCTTTATAATAAATTACTTTTTGTAATAGGTCCTGCATTGCAGCCTTCGCAAAATTTTATAACCTATAAAATTGTGTTGACAACAATTATTTTCAATTGATAAATTTCCAAAATTAGGTTATACGATATTTTAAAAAGTCAATAAAATCGTAAACCATTTAAGAACTTCCATAACAACAAAAATAAGTCTATATAAAATTTTGGCAAATTTGATTTTCATTTTTCTTCTATGTTTTCCTCTGCTATAGGAAAATGACTATAAAAGTAGAAGTTAAAATATTCATAAATTTAGTATGAAAGAAAAGCAAACAAATTTTTTCTTTGCCAATTTTATGGTTTTCTATATTTGCAGTTGACCATTTATATTTTCTTAATTTGCTAAGGGAAAAATAATGATACTTTTCTTCATTTAAATTGTTTTTCTGTTAGATATTTTCTGCTTTACTTGTAATATGCTAATAAAAAACAGAAAAACTATTTGGTAACATTCCAAATTTGAACTATATTTAAAACAGTCAAATTGATATTTAAAACATTAAATATATTTAAGAACAAAATTTATTTAACAATTTTAGTTGGCTAATAACTTAAATTGTTTAAAAATGAAAATTCATTGAAATGAGGAAATTAACAAAGTGCAATATTTCAATAAAAATTAATTAAGGTCTTTAAATATTTTCAAACAATTCTTAATATTTCAAGAAAATTTTAAAGTGTCATTTATTATCCAAAAAATTTCCTGATTTCTTGCAGTGTCAGTAAAATTCTATAATTTTAATTAAATTTATTTTAATTTTCTATTTTCACCTTTTTTTATTTTAACTTTTGTCTTGACAAAATGATTAATTAATGATTTTTTCTCACCTTTGAATTCTTTCTTATATACATCCAAAAAAAAGTGACTTTAGTGAACTGCAATTTCTCATTTTAAATGAAATTTAATTAGAATTTTTGTGAAATTTTAATTTTTTTCTTTTTATTTTTTATTTCTTTTAAATTTTCTATTTTATTATTTATATATAGTGAATATGTACTTGGTATTGGTGATGCATCATGGTCTAATTGGGGATATCCTAGATGGCAGCTTGTACTTTGCCTTTTACTTGCTTGGATAATTGCATTTTTCTGTCTCATTAAGGGAGTTAAAAGTGCTGGAAAAGTTGTATATTTTACCGCATTATTTCCATATGTTATTTTAACAATATTGTTGGTAAGTTTGGTAATTTTGTACAAAATTTCTTTTTATTTTGGTTTTAAATTTTATTTTAAATATATAATTGGAATATCTGTAAAATTTTGGGTTTCTGACCAAAAATTGACAGTTGAATTTTGTAAAACACAAATAACAACTTTTAGCTAATTGAATTTAATTTGTTTGTAATTTTGGTTAACTCGGTTTTCCCAAATAATATTGAATATAATAATATGAAAATCAATTTGTCTGGGATTGTAACAATAATTGAAAGGAAAAATTTAAATTTCTCGGTTCTATGATCTATTGTGATTAAATTTTTAGGATTCCAATTATTAATCTATATAATTTGCACATCAGCCGGAATTTAGAAAATAGTTTCGAAATTTCTAAACCCATTTTGAGTTATTTAGGTATTTCGTGTTGACTGTTGCTAAATTTTGTATTTGTTAAATTATTTGTTAATTTTGATGCTGTGCTCAAGTTGATGTCACTGACTATTTACATTTTATAGCTAGAGACCTGACAAGATATTTGGTTATATTCGCAGTAAATGAAATGTAAATGAAATTACTGGACTGGCAAATCAGCGGTGGTGCTTGTTGAAAACCAAAATTTTTAAGAGTTAGCATGCTTTTTAAAATAATTTGGAAAAAGGGTCATTATTCAATGCATCCGCGAGTCTATTTTCTTAACACTTTATTGGAATTTTTTTTCTGATCTGAAGGTCAGAAGTATTAAGACCACTATTTTAAGGACTCATCATTTACATGCATTTAATTTCGTATGAAAAATTTCAGCTCGCAGTTGATGTAAATTCCTTTGAAATCATTTTAACTTTTTTTTTTTAAATCCAGAGTTTTCAATACGCACTGGCACATGTTTACCAGACCTTCAATTCCATTTTTATTGAATTGACAAAATTGTGTCTCTACTAATTTTCATGAATTGTGATAATAACCTAAACCAAATTCATCAACTATTAGGCTATTTATTTCTAATTTAAATTAATAATATTTGAATATTATATTTATAGGTTCGTGGAGCAATGCTAGATGGCGCTCTAGATGGTATTATATTTTATATTAATCCGAAATGGGAAACACTATTATCACCATCAGTTTGGGGTGATGCTGCATCACAAATCTTTTACTCATTTGGTTTAGCTTGTGGTTCTTTAGTTGCATTTGCATCATATAATCAAGTAAAATTAATAATTATTTTTTTATTTAAAATTTAATTATGTAATAATTTCATATTTTTCTTTAGTATAATAATAATTGTCATACTGATGCCATTGTTGTATCATTTACAAATGTATTTACATGTATTTATGCTGGTTTTTCAGTATTTGCAATTTTAGGATTTATGGCAAAAAATATTGAAGTTCCGGTATCGGAAGTGGTACAATCCGGACCTGGATTAGCATTTATAGCATATCCTGAGGTAATTATTTACTATATATAATTCCGTAGAAAAGTATAATTTCTGAATTTATAATTATATTTATTTTTAATGGTTTGTTTGTACGTTGTTGTGTACGTTATCCAAAAAAATAAAATCATCATTTTGTAGAAAATTCATCACCACAAAAGAAACAACTTTATTTTAATTAAGTTGATCTGAAATTTATTATTATAAAATTGCATAAATTTGTGATTATATTAAAAATTTTTGTCATCCATTTTATTTTACAATTTATTTTACAGGCTGTACTTTTATTACCGCCACCCCAACTTTGGTCAATTTTATTCTTTTTAATGATGTTCACATTAGGTATGGGTTCACAATTTGGTGGAATTGAAGCAATCTGTACATCATTAATGGATCAATGGCCACATTTAAGAGATGAAAGATGGAAAGTTACAGCTGGTGTTTGTTTATCATGTTTTTTATTTGGTTTACCAATGATTTGTAATGGTGGCGTTTATATGTTTACATTAATGGAATGGCATACAGCATCATGGGCAATATTATTATTAGGATTAGCTGAGGTTAGTAAAAAAAATTTTTTATAGATAAATTATAAAATTTTCGAATCTATATAAAATTATGTTGACTTGAATTTTATATGATTTTTTTAAATTTTTGTATTTCTGGTTTATTTTAATAACCGATAGATATAAATTAATTATAAAAACGAATTGAATTTATATATGAAAATTATTATTTAATTTTATAAAATGACAGTGAATTTTAAATTTAGTTTTGGGTTTCATTTTATTTACGAGATTAAACTAATATTATTTATTTGATTAAATATTCAAATTTTAATGATTTTAGAATATTTTGTGTTATAATTTGTAGTTTGATATTGTTAAGCATATAATTTTAATCCATATATCAATTTTTCTAAATGATAATTTGAATATTATAGTATTATAATTTTCAATAAAATATTTAAATGAGAATATTTATTGGATTCATTTGTCATTTTATAATTATTATTATAATTTGGAATTGCCAATTGTTTTAGTAGTTTACATAATTACCATTACGATTGTACGATTGATTTAAATAATGTTTTTACTAAGCTATTTTAAGTAAATTAAATATTATTGATTGTAAATGTGATGGTTAGAAGGTTCAATTATTTTTTGTAATTTTATGCAGGACTAAAATGTAGTGTAGTTATTATGGTGCGAAGCCTCCAGTAACGATTTTTGTTAAATTTTATTTAAGAACTACAATAAAACTTTCTTTTTACTAGTATTTGCGATGAAACACAACTTTGACGTTTCTAAAAATGTAATAGAACACTAATTTTAAATTAACAAGTAGCATTATTATATAGCTTCAATTTCATAAGAATGTAAGGAAACGACAACTTTGAAAAGTTACTTTTAAATGTGTACAATAAAATTTCCAATTTATGGTCATCGTCAACGCTCATTAGCGTTTACGGTTAAGTTGGCACTTTGATTTCAGTTTAAATCAAATTTTCATATTTTTATATAAATGTCCACGTCATCATAAATTATATTAATCATTTTCGCAAGTCTACTATCACGAATATCAGTTAAAATGACAAAATAAAAGACCATTCAATTTTTTATTAGTAATTAAAATGATTACTAAAAAAAAAGTCGCATTTATCAGCAAAAATTTATTCTGAATTAACTTTGGAAAATTTAATAGAATATTAAAAATTTTGTTTTCATTAATAAAAAGCAAAACATTATCATCACAAAATGAATTATTTATGTAAAAGTTTATTTATCTTTTCGAACTGAAATCATGAAATAACAAAAAAATCAGGACGAATTTTCTATGTCCATAGATTTTTTCCCTTAAATATATTTTATTAAAAATATTATTTTTATTATTTATTTTCTCCTGTTAACAAAATAAAAAATATAAAAAAAAATCTTTTATTTTTATTTGATCATTGCTTGAATTATTATTATGTTTGAAAAGGCAATTTTACGGCTAAATTTTTATTAAACTGAATAAATACGAAACAAATATAAAAAAAAAATAAAAATAAAAATTAAATATTTTATTTCAATTTTTTATTATATTTCTTTTGTAATTTTTCTGTTTAATGTCTTAATCATTAATGTTCTCAAAATTACAAGAATATCATTAAAAAAATACAATGACATAAAAATTCATTTTGTCGCTAGTAAAAAGAAAAGTGTCGTCGTTAGTTATACCAAGGGAAATTGTTATTAAATAAATGAATTTTTCCATAATAATAATATATCCGACAAGTTAATTTTTAAAGCTACCTATACATTATACAACATGAAAAGTTTATAAAATATTTACAACCATTTTGACAGTGACAAATTGTTTGAAGAAATATTAAAATATTTGAATTTTTATTGGTTGATGGTCATAAGTTTTCTAGTGTATGAGGAAATTGTACAACTAAAATGACGATCCTTGACGTTTTATGTCAAAAAATACAAATTTTAAATGTATGTTATTTCAAATTCGTATTTTTTGACATAAAAGGTCAAGGATCGTCATTTTAGTTGATGTATAATTTCCTCATAAATAACAAACATTTAAAATTTGTATTTTTTGACATAAAACGTCAAGGATCGTCATTTTAGTTGTACAATTTCCTCATACACTAGAAAATTTATCAATATTTTTAATTGATTCAAACTTTTATTACAGATATTTTTTTTTACATTTGACACTTCGTTAATGTTAAAAAAACAGCTTTTTAAAGGTTGTAATGTCGAGGGAAATGTATGTACTGAAAATTTACAATCCGGTTGAAAACACATTGACAAACAGGTTGTTAAATGTATGGGCAGCATAATATTTATATAACATTAAATTTTCAAGATTACTTTTGAAAAATATATTCTTAATTTAAATCAATAAATATTTATTAATTGTTTATTAATTAATTTATATAATATTTCATAGTTTACTTTGAATTTACAAATAATTTTGTATGTAATTTTAAATATTTACCTTAATAATTATATATAAATTATAAATTATATTTCGGTTTGTTGGCGTTATAAACGTTTTTAAATTATTTAAATATAATAACTTGTTAATCCAAAATAAAATATTCAATTTGATTGTCAATATTCATCAATAATTTAACTTTTTTTGATATTTTGAATATTGTTTATTTAATTAAATTTATAAGTCAATATTTTAATTTTATTTATGTAAAATGTAAATTTTAAATTCTTAATTATGTTCGAGAAGTTTAAGTTTATTGAAAAAGCACTCAAAAAGGACACTTTGCCTGTTTAGTTAAATACAGATAAATTTAAATAATATTCCCACAAACATTTAATTTGAGAGTTTTAGTTTTCAATAGATGGAATTGATAATTATTGTTCAAAAAGTTCATTTGCTTTACTTTATCATAATTTTTCCTCGATAAACGTAATTGTATCAGGTTTCAGCTGCTGCTTAGACTTGGAGTTTTTGCTTTTTCAAATGAATAGTGTTTTTTTTTCTGACTAGTCAGATATTAATTTAAATGTCTGAAGTTAGTTTGATTGGAGTAATTTCTGTGAACTATCGAAAAATATATGATTACGGCGTTGTTATGTGGTGAAATAGTTTTGACTATGTGACTATATCCAAATTTAGGATTGAATTTTTTAAACAAACTTAAAATTAAGACTCTCGTAAGTGTAGATTTCGTATTTATTAATAATACTTAGAGGAATCTTAAGTAATACTTAAGAAATCTAAATAGTGTTATTAGGAGCTTCATAAATTTGTTTAATGCTTTGTTTTTTGAGATAAACCTTACTTCTAAAAACGATCTATCAACAATGCTACTAAAAATAATTAAAAAAAATAGGATACTATATGTAATATAACTGAAATAATTCATACACTCCACTTAGCCAAAAGACAAGTACTCTGAATATAAGTTATTTTAATAGTCTTGCATAAATTGGACACTTATGCCTCAAACAAGTAATTTGAAAATAAATCATATTCCAAAAAATCACATTATTTCAATAGTAACACAAATCCGGGTCATTTTATTACTCTTTCTAAATTTGTACAAAACGTTTTAACATAAGTTTGAAAAAAAAAATTACAAAAAGTTCAGATTTGTTAGAAAATGCTTAACTAGATTACTTTTACTATTAGTTTAATAAGCTAAAATCACTTACTAAATGTGTATTTTTTTTTTACCATTCACCCATAAAATATATTTAAGTTAATGATAAAAATAATTAACTTTTAGTTAGAACTAATTAGTACCAAATTAACGCTTGATTAACATTTTCTATTTCTAATTTTACCAAATTTACCCAGGTTGTTATATTATCATGGGTATATGGAATGGATAAAACTATGAATAATTTAGTTGATATGGGTATTAATTTTAATAGAACTTTTCGGACATATTGGAAATCAGTTTGGATGGTTTTGACACCAATTGCATCAGTGGTAAGTGAAAAATTTAATTATTATTTTATGTTATTTTTTTTTTATTATTGTTTGAGTTCACATATTTATTATTTCTCCTTAGGCTGTTTTTATTTTTACAATGACCGATATTGGACCTACAAAATTTCGTGAATATAAATTTCCTGTATGGGCTGATACATTAGGTTGGCTAATGGGTGCTGCTACATTATTACCATTTCCAATATGTTTAATATACAATTTAATATATAATAAAATATATGGAAAATTGGTAAGTATTCGTTGTAGTACTTGTTAAAGAAATATGAAAATTATTATGTTTTTAGCTAAATATAATAAGATTATTTATTAAGTTTTACAACCCCCCATGGTGAAGTATATAAAGTTATTATTTTGACACCTTTTAAAGCATATTTAAAATAATTTTATATATAAACTAAATAGAATTCGTTAAGTAGCTTGACAACTTGACAAAAACGTTCTACATTTTATTTTATTGAAATGTGGATTTCGAGCATTTCGGGCTGTCGTACCCCATATTTTCCTTATTAATTATTCGTAATTTTTGAATTTTCACAAATTTCATTGAAATAAAATTAGAAATAATTTTTGAGATAAGGATAATTTCATAAATTTTAGCTATATGAAACTGAAAAATTGAAAATTTTAGTGATATTCCAAAAGTTTTGTGGTACAACGAAATGGTATAAAAATTGTACAGAAATGGAAATTGACAATATACAAGAAAAATTCAATTTATTTCAAGCTTGTTAAGATTGAAACTATTTAAAAATAATGATATTACTGAATTCTTGTTTAATTTAAGATTTATATAAAATTTATAAAGAAAATATTTTTTTTACTTTTTGTAACTATCAATAAAGCGACAAACAAAACTTTTTGTAAGGTATATAGATGACAAGACGGATAACAAAAAAATGTTTCTAAACTTTTTCAAAAACTTTTTTATTTTTTTATTTTTTTTTATTTATTTATATTCTTGTTATTATTATCGTAAGTTTTCTATTTTCCAAAAGATTATACGATTTAAGTTGATGTTTATTTATGATTCGTCAAGTTATCACTTAAAAAATAAATAAAATAGAAAAAAAAAAGTTTTTTTTTTTAACAATGTTTTACAACTTGTCAATTTCTAACTAACTTTTAGTTTCCCTTTTCATGACATATTCAAGAAAAAAAAAACATTATTTTATTTATATTTTTTTTTTTGTGTAGCATAAAATCGAGCATAAATGTACATACATATATTTTTAGAAAAACAATTTTTAACAAAATAAAAATTGTATTTATAAATTAATTTAAAAAAAAAAAAAAAAAAAAAAAACTATTAAAAGTTTTCTACTCTATTTAATAGGGTAAGGTGGGGCACATTTGTCATTTTTGTTTCTTACTCTATAAAGAGAAATTTAATGTGCCCCGGCCTGGGATAATATCGCCAATGGATGTGACACTTTCATCATGGCTCATTTATGTCAATGTAAATTGTAAATTGTTTAAAATAGATTAAACCAATTTTAATTATTAAAGAAAATAACAAAATTAGTGAAAATTTATAAGTAAAGGTGAATTCATTGTTTCGTCGGACTTACGACGAACTCATGTCCGCGCATATTTTTTATATGAAAATTTGAATTTCTCTAATTTTTTAGTTTTTATTTTCGTATTTTTTTGTCTCTCTGAAAAAGTTGGTTCAATTTTTACTTTAGTGCGGCGCATTTTTGAAAATTCAAAAATAAACTTCAATCAAATAAAAAACAAACGTCAAAAAACAAAAATAAATATAATTTTTTGCTTTTCATGTCATATCTAATAGAAAAAATATTTAAAAATTATTATTTATTTACACTATATGATTATATTTTTTATTTTTTTGATAGATTATCATAAAATGCGCCGCACTATTAAGACGAAACGATGAACTGGTATTGAGAAAAATCAGTTCGACTTAAATCAGTTCGACTGAAATGCGACGAAACAATGAATTCACCTTAAATAACAAAATTATTATAAAAATTTTAATACAACATCACTGTAAATTGTAAGGTTAGAAATCAATGTTAAACTCATAGAGTCAAGTTTTGTTACTTACTTAAAAGATGTCTTCGTGCTGAGCAGCATTAAAAAAGTTGATATAGCTTTGCTTTTTTAAAAAACTTACTAAAAATGTCACAGACAAAACTGGCTCATATACATAAGGCGAATATGCCTCAAAATGCCGTTATTTTCATCCACACTATTTTAAAATTTATTTAAATTATAAAACAATTTCAACCACATAAGTTTTATTAACTGAGAAAGTATTTAATAAAATTTCTTACGTTAGGTCCACGAACTGTTACGGAATAAGTGGAAAAAAACTAAAAATTGTTATAGCTTGCTAGTTTGTCCACGGAATACTGGTAAACTACAATTTATTAACATGGTTTCACACTGTTTTGTGACATTTTTGAAAATACTTTAAGCTGTTTATTGGAATGTGCCCCAGTTTACCCTACTAAAATATCAATCGGTTTTTATAGCTCTTATTATTGGCTTTGTACTATAATAGTCTATAATTTTAAAAATATTTAAAGAAAATTATTATAAAATTATTTAATAATATTGTTTTTTTTCTCTTCTTTTTCTCTAGCAATCAAATTCATTATTTATACCAACAGCAGATTGGAAACCTCAGGGTGTATCTTTTAGTAGAGAAAAAAAAGGATATGACAATTCTGGATTTGAGAATATTTAAATGGAACAAATTTTCATTTATGTTTTGTATTAGAAAAAAAAAATAACATAAATTATTAATTTATTTTATATTTTAAAGTTTTTTTTTTGTTTTTTATTTTTTAAGTTCTATTTTTATAGCTCTATAGTTTCCATAATGATCTGACAATCTCAACTCTGATTTCCAATTTCGCATTTTCTAATATTTTTTATGTCCTTTTTAATTTCAATTCAAGGAAATGACGATTATATTAATGGAAAAATTGATTATGGTAGTTGGTGTTGCATCATGAAAATTAAAGTGATATTTTTTATGAAACCCAAAAGTTGCATAATCAATCAAATAAAAAAGAAACTGTTAGATACATTTTCACATATTAATTATTTACCCAATAAACTTATCGAGTATGGCCGATTAAATTAAAGAAATTTTTCTTTACTATCAAAAAAAAAAAAAAAAACCAATGGAATCGTCGTATATTAAACGATCTGTAATTGGATTTAGGATGATATTAATAATATTTGCTAATTGTTCAATTAATCTATTTAAAAAATTATAATTTGTTAAAAAAAATTGTGAACTAATTATCACATCGAATAAAAATAATAAATTATAAAATTAATTTTTTTGAATTATACTAATTTCGACAGTATCTAATTGCAATTTTTACAGTAACTAATTACAATTTTAACAGTGCCTAATTAAATTAGCTAACAATTATTATTATTTTTTCACAATTATCCGATATTTATAATGAATATATTCGGTTATTAAAGTTCCCTTTAAGAACATTGTACTTTGTACTTTAGTTTCATTTGTGTCCTGATAGTAAATTGGTCCTGGGTAATCTAAACTATATAAATGTCGTAAATTTGCACATATATCGTTTATATATCGTAAACAATGATTTGATAGAGTGCATCACGAACTACTAGCTTCAAAATTGAATTTGGTTTTTATGGAACATTTCTACTGTTTCTTATACATCTAATTATGAAATTTTAATATTAATCTAATCAATTTTACATAACACAGCGTTCGGGATAAAAGTCCTTCTATTTACTTGTTTTCACAAAACTTAAGCACTAAATGTAAAAGTTTCTATAATGTATACAAATAATTCTTATATTATTCTATAAAACGCTTGAATTGAAAGTGTAGTGTAACGAAATCATTGAAGAAAATTACAAATATTGTGATTTACTATTGTAACTATCGGATGAAATCGTAATTTCTGGTCGTATTCTAATTCATTATTTAAAATATTTTAATAATTTAACAATTTGATTGATTACATAATTATTTATTCAACTAACAATTTTAAGAATATAATTTTAATTATTGGCGAGTATTAAAGTGGAATGCAAAATTGGCGAGTATGATATCTAATTAATGTAAAGTAGAAATTATTTCTAAATATTGTAGATATTTTTTAATTACATTACGTGAAAACTTACACAAAAAAGTCTGAAAAAGTTCATAAAAATGAACTAAAAACTTTCCGAATTATTTGATGGAACAATCTTGTCGTAAAATCTAAAAAAAAATTTAAATTAAATTTAAAATTTTGCGACTCGGTAATATTTTTTATATTTATGTAATATAAAATAAGTGCTTGAACAATTGAATTACTGCCATGATTTATCGCTAATTATATTAATTCGTTCAATTGATATTGTTATAAGTTTCTAAAAAACAAAATAAAAACTAAATTTCAAAATTATGTATAAAAGGAATGTGTCGAGAACTAATAATTCATTAGTTCAAATTTACTAATTGTACAGTTTACACTAAATACAAAAGAAAATCAAAATGAAAATTTTCACATTTTCTTTAGTTGCCATTTTGATAATACAACAGATTATTAGTGAAGGTGTTGAATCAGATAGCTATGCTGATAGTGTAAATAAGGTTATAATGGACTCTGTGCAAGAAATATCGGACGATTTTACTATGTTAATTGAAAATAATATTGACAGTAGTACCAGTAAGGATATTGTTTCTACTGTAAAAGAAGCTGAAAAACTGTTAGATAAGGTGAAAAAAAAAACTAAAAGTTTAATAGTATTAGCCGAAAAAAAAATAAGTAAAGCTGAAGGAAATTTTAAAATTACTATTGAAAAGCTGACGAAATGGAATGACAAACAAAATCAAAGAGGAAATAAATTTTCTGATGTTCATTTATATATAAATAATCTATTAGAATGTTACATTACTAATCATCAAATTGGAAAATTATATGATCAAACACAGAAAATTGTAATACATTCAATTCCACTTATTGATGATTTAATGGACAAAATGAACGAATGCTTCAAATTAAATCAAAAAACTAAACGTTTAACATCTAGATGTGCCAGTGAAGTGAAAAGTAAATTAAAACCTTTAAATAATTTACTTGCAAAATATTCAAAATTATTTTATCAATTGGACAAAATTACTGTGAAAAAATTCAAGCCAGAACCAGAACCAGAACCAGAACCAGAACCAGAACCAGAAAAACCCAAACGCACAAACAAAAACTTCCATTATTTAAATTAATAAAAATTTTATATCGATTAATAATCATAAAAGTGAAAAATATTTTTAAATGTGTCATAAAATTTGTTGTATGTTTATATTTTTCGACTATGGAATTTGATATCTGTAATTTTTTATCAAATTACATCAGTAAATTTAAATTAATTTATTTTATTAACTTCTTTTGAAACACAAAATCTTTTAATTTTAAAATTTGTTGTTAATTGTTAAATAATAAAATAATGTTGGAAAAATTGTTTATAAATTCTTTGTAATTTAGTATACATAAATTATGTTCTCTTCATTAAAATAATTAGAACAGAAATTAAAAACTGCACCCTGTTAACTTTTATTTCAGTTCTATCAAAGGATTAGTAAATTTATTGTAATCAAATCATAATTCAAAATGTAATAACTTTAATTTTTTCAGAAATCGTTTATATTATTTTTATTCAAATCTTTCGAGAGATAATTTAATTATTTACAAACAAATTGCAAGGAAGAAGTATTTTTCATCAAGTAGTTTAATAAATATAAAGGTTTTATGAGAAACCATTTTGTTTTACAAAGTATACAAATTAAAATTTTCATGTTCGAATATTTATTCTTTCGTGCTTTTTCTAATAGAATATACACTAACAGTTTAGGTGAACGCACATATAGATAAATATACTAAGAAAAGCGGTTTTCGAATCACCTACGAAATCATTTCTTCATACAAGACTTCCTTTTTCGTTATGCCTTTAACGAATTTTAAACGTACCGTAAACGTAAATATTAGAATAAGAAGAGTAAAGAAAAAAGAATGAAGAAATTTGTATGCTTTGGTAAAAACAATGTAAAAACTGGTGCGTTTATGTACCGATGAATCCGAATTAATTTACAAACAGGGGTCGGATTGTCTGACTAGATATCGAGTATAACGATAATCCATCAGTAAAAATTTCAATCACGATTCTCAAAAAAAAAAAAAAAATCAAATCATGGCTCTCGATTGGAATCGACAGGAAATTTTTAATAAATCGTAGTAGTTTTTACTACAATTTTAATTTTACTACAATTTTAGTTTGAAAGATAATTTTTTTTATTTTGGTTAGTAAGAGTTTTCGTTAAATATTGTGTAAAGTAAAATAAATATAAATAAAAAAAAATAGTTTAGAAATGAGTGAGTTATTATTATTATCATCATTTCTGACGATTATGAAGGAAGAATTTATGCAGAAAGGGTAAGAACAAGGCGATTAAGATATTCTAGCAGTCCAATGCCTTTGAATAACAAAACGTAATTTTTATTTAACAATTAAATTTGGACTTTTTTACTTGTGACTAAAAATTAATTATTTTAGATTCAAAAAGAGATTTCGATTAACAAAATGTGTAAATTAGATAATTTACAAGGTTATTTAATAACAGAATTACAGTTGGCAGCTACTTAGTCATATTAATGACATTATATTCACCATTATAACAGTTTGTTTACAACGCATTTATTAATATTTTTTATTAAAATATTATTAATAATAATTGTTTTTTATATTTATTTACATTTTTTCTAAAATAATATACTATTTTCTAAAAAAAAAACATAAAGAAATGACCATTCGATATCAAAATATGTATCGAATGAAATTATCGTTTGACAGATCGATCAATCGAGTGCTATCATCCCTTCATCCCAAATAGCACAAATTTCAATATCGTAAACTCTAGTGAGAGAATCCAAATTCTGTTTGTTTTTAAATAAATTTTTTTCTTTTTTTGTAATACCTAAACAAAGAGCTTGCTAAACACGAACTAAAAATGCCACGGTTGCGAACTGATTTTGCGAAGATAGAATAATATGCAATTGGAACGCTTCTGAACTGCCTTTTCACCTACAAGAAAAGGCAGTTCAGAAGCGGTTCAATTTGGGTTCGTAAAACGAGAATTCCTATTTTGTTCTTAAAGGGAAGTGAACATACATTTTGATAATTTTTTAAATAGATATTTAAAAATTAAAATTTTTAATATTTCGTTTTTTATTTATCATTTATATAAATCAATTTAATATTCTATTTTACAAATAATTAAATATATAATTTTAAAAACCAGATTCTTCACTATGATCCGTTCCATATGCATGTATAATTTCAAATGTAGCAGTAATAGTATAGAAAAAACATATTACATATAGTATTATTAATAGAAATCCAATGCTACGTCTTGCTTGAAATTCAGTTAATACAAATGCAAGTAATGTAAAGCATAAAATTATTAATAAAAATGTTGAACTAGTTGTACTCAATGCACCTGCACTTAACTACAAAATAAAAAATTATATATTATTTTATTATCATATAAATTTGAATAAAAAATTATAATTTAAATTTTCAAAATCACCGAATTAGCACCAGGATTATGATAAGCTTTGTATATAAATGTAATGCCACAGCTCATTAATATATCTAAAAATAATATTCTTAAAGAAAATTATTAAATTTATAATTTTGAATGTGATTTTTAGTTTAATATTTTAAAAGGATACTAAATAATGGTCCACCAATGCATGCTGCAAAACCCATTTTCTGATAACCTTGTTTAGCTAATGTTATATTTGTAACTAAATCACCAATACTATTACCCCAAGCAAGTAATGTACAACCTAAAAATGATGAATTTGCATTTAGTACTATACCAAGTACTATTAAAATATTGATAATTTCACTGGCAATATATGATATATAACCAATTGATACACAGGTAGCGATTATTGAATAAATCTACAAACCAAATTTGAAAATGTACATTTAGAAGGAAATAAAAAAAATCATTAATTTTAATCATATTTTTAATTGGAAAATGTTAATAAATTATAACTTGCATAATGAAAACGTGGAATTGTATTCGTTGATGTTCTCATAAATACAATAACAGCGACTGGTATCATAATTCCTATCATTATTGAAACATTGATTAAATTTAAGATACCAATACTTTCATCTGTAATAAAAATTAGTATTACTGAAATATTTATTATATATTAGTAAAAAATTTAATAAACTTTATAGTAGTACAACGCGTACAACACATTTCTGTAAAGGACTTTGCACATGATACGCGAACTGAGAACTGCGAATTGCGAACAAATCAATTATTCCATGTTTAATTAATTTTTTTTAAATAAATTTCTTAAGTACTTTTTGTTAATGTTATCCAAAAATTTTAATTATTTTATGAAATTTATGAAAATAAACTATTTTATGTTTTTTTTCTGCGAATTGGAATATCTAGTCGCGAATTGTTAATCACTATTCGCGATCCACATTTTTACGAATAAAAAATTCGCTCGTTTTTAACCACAAATTTGTTTTTGTATGGAATATTCACAATTCGCAGTTCGCGTTTCATGTGAAAGAAATATCAAGAATTGCTAATATTAGCAGTTCGCGTATCATGTGCAAAGTCCATAAGGAAAAATATTATAGAATTGCCTTTAATCTTAGAAACGAAGTTCACCTAAAACGATACGTAAATGATTTAAAAAAGATATTTGAAACTGAAGTTTTACTAACACATAAGTAATGTATATTATAGAGAATTGAAAAACTCTTCGCTAAAGGTGAATCGAAAACAGAAGAGATGGAAAATGAAGAATAAGGAAATAAGAAATTTGGAATATTTTGAGTTTTCCGCAAGTACACAAAAATTAAATATTATGAAATAGGAGAAAATGTATAGAAAGATGCAAAAAGAAAGATGAAAAGAAAATTTTGTATTACTTAGAAATAATTCTATTTTAATGCTGACACACATCAAAACTACGATCCAGAAGATCAATTCAAAAAGTACTTAATCCGGAATGACGTTCCGGAATCTAATAACCGGAATTTTGTAAATTTATCAGCCGCCCATATATTATTTTTAATTAAGTTAATAAATTTTTATAAAGCAGCTTCTATTTTCAATTAATATACTATACAAAAATTCAATATTCACGTGTTAATAAATTGTTTACAGGCCAATATTTCAATTCTCAAATCTCTTTCACTCTACACATAACAACCAAAATTAATTGCAACATTTGAAATTATATTAATATAGAAATGATTCCATCAATAAATTTATGTTAACAAACTTACCAAGTGTCATTTTAATAGTTAATGGTATAACAAAAATTAACTGTAAACAATTTAATAATTTTGTCCAACCATCAAGTTCTAAATCAAAATCAGCAATTGGTATTGTCAGTGTAAATATAACCAATGGAAATTGTACAAATATACAAAATTTTCCACAATAGCCAGCTTCTTCCCATTTAGTTGGATCAAATGGATTAATTGAATTAAAAAATTGACTAAAAAGTCCAATTCGTGTTGGATGATCTGGATCATCTGGATCATCATTTGGTGATGTTGTTGCTAATGATTTTCTTGATAAAAATAATATTGTACTTTCCTTTTCATAATTCATCATGCTAGCTCTTGATTGCTCTGAAATAAAAATTATATAAAAATTATTACTATGATTTTATTAATGTTCAGTCTATGGAACTTCTGTGAACTTGGAAATTCTCAAAATTAATTATTGATAACGCGAGTATTTAAGTACAGGTCTTGTAACTTGGTAATCATCTTTAGACGATTTCATTTATGAAATTGGAACTGTTTTGTAAAAATATAATTATTGTCATAAAATATAAAGGCATTGATAAAAATTTCAAATTTGGATACACTAAAATAATGTTAGTAAACTTATGTGGATCATAAAAAGGATATATGAATTTAAAACCGAGTATAGAAACTTTTCTGTTAATAATTATATAATTTCCGATTAATAATTCAAATATTTTTCTTACCTGATGTGGTATTATTTTGAGGTTTTGAACTTATACTTTTTTTAGGATTTTCTACGAAAACAATAATAAATTTGTTTTTTTAATTAATTAAAAATATCTTTAATTTCTTAAATTGAATACCCCTTGTACTTCTTGATAGTATAAATTGATCAATAGAAACAATTGCAATATAAACAATATATATTAGTACTACACCTATAAAGAAATTAATTTAAATTAATATAATATATATAAAAAAAAACAAGAACTAAAAATTACCAATAGCTTCAGTAAGAGTTACCATATGTTCAGTATATAAAATTGTATCAAGATAAAGTATTGTAAATATAAGAAATAAATAATCTCTTGTACATGATTGTGAAAATACTTGAAATGGTTTAACAATAATTATACTACCACTAACAACAGCTGTAATAAATGCAGCAGCACCAATTAATTCACCATATTCTAAACCAATTTCTGTTGTTTCATTTATTGATGCCATTGCTGTAAATAAATCTGGTGCACCATTACCAAATGCTAATATTGTAACACCAGCTAATGCTTCACTCATACCCATAATTTTTGAAAGCATAGTTAAAGCTGGACAAAAACTTTTTTATATTTAAATATAATTATGAAAATATAATTTATAAAATATTTCATTTATATTTACTAACTATTTGTCAGCAATTAATCCTAACATTAAGAATTCATAAGCTAATATCAAACATAAAACAATTATACCAAATACTTCAGTACCAGTTGAAGTTGGTGATATTGTACAAAAATAAAAATTAATATAATTAATTAATTGATGTTCAGTGTCACAAAATTCTTTATTATTAACAAACTCACATCGTTCACTATACGGTAATGTAGTTACCAAAGAACAACCAGGCTAAGAAAAAAAAAAATTATGAAATTTTAATTAAATTATAAAAATTATACCTCTTTAATATCTGCAACGAAATTTTCATGAGCTTCATATCTTGGTTGAGTTTGATTTGATGTATTGAAATTTTCATATATTAAATACATAATTTATATAATTAAATATTAAATTATATTGATAGATAACATAAGAGTATTTAGTAAATGTCATTTTTTAATATAATTTTTGTGATTTGATTAAAATTACAATGACATCGGTGGTAATTTTTTGGTTAAAATGCAAAGTGTACACGCTATGGAAATCTTTATAGACTAAGATCTAGCAAAGGATTCACGTTTGTTAATTCACTAATCAAAATAAATGACTTATTATTATAGGAAATATAAATTTTGCGGGAAAACTTGTGCGAGCAATTGTAAATACCTAACTTCCAAACCGACTAAACAATGTAAATAGCAAATATCGGGTTCGGTAACGTTACCACTATATTAGTAATCGAGTATCTAATCCTTATGAATCACAAAGCCAAGCTCCACCAAGAAAATGGGGCCCGAAATAGGTTCTGGGAAATGATGATTGACTTAACTATTATGGTAAGAATAAAATGTGTTATATTTGGGTTACATCAAACTGAGCTCCAATTTAATTATGTAAATGAATACAACCAGTTTCATATCCAGACCAAAATTGCTACACCAAAATTTTAGCAATGCATCACTCGTCACAACCGCTCAAAGAAGCGTTTTGTACATAGTCTCAGAGTCTGTTTTGTTTTCTGGAAATCAAGTAATCAAGGACGAAAATGTAACAAACAATTATATAAAAAATATAATAATCTATCCAAATTGTTTGAAAAAAATGTTGTTCGAAGAGTCAAGCACTATCAGTATATGGAAAAAAAATTATGTGGACTTGTTAGTGGAAAATTTATGTGATGTGAACATAAAAATTGTGATATCTTTTTTTTCTAAATAAAGTCGAAATTATGGAAATATCAAAAATTTACTCATTATATGAAAATTAATATATCAATAATCAAAAACTTATTAAATAAGTTTATAAAAAAATAATATAAATTTATGTATTTTTGTAAAATTTATTATTAACTTTTGTCTGGCAAATCTTTTATCAAATACTAAATTAATGTAAATTTTTTAGTAACAGTTGGAACAAAAAAACAAACTATAATATAATTATATGTTGTTATCCGAAAACTGTTTTTGAAAAATTACTAACAACTAATCTACAGATGTGATTAACAACGATATTCATTTAAATGTTTTGTTATTTAAAAGTTTTAGGTAACTTGTAAGTTTATTTTATACAAGTTTACATTAAATTATACTATAAATTATTGTAATTTTGTTAGATGTTAAAATAATTTTATAAAGATACAAGAATTATTTATGTTTTGAAAATGTCAGGTATGAAAAAAAAATTATTCTTACTTATTTATAAAAGATATTATAATTAATATGAAAATTTTAAATGTTTTAGTTTTTCAATTCTCTTTAATAAGTTGAATTTAAGAACTCGTTGTTGGATTTTTTTACGTCTGAGTCCCTCAGGGCAGTCATAACTGTCCCTCAGGGCAGCCATAACTGTCCCTCAGGGCAATCATTTAAGTCGTATTATTTTATTATTTCTAGCTAATAATGGTGTGGATTTTGTGATAGTAGATTCCGATATTTCAGTTTATGCAGATGATATGATCCACTGCCGCTCATACAATTCAAGACGATTTAAATAATTTCGTTAATTCGTGTAAACATAACCACCAGAAATTTAACTTCAATAAATGGAACAAAAATAATGTATTCTCTCCTAATCGATTGCTGATAATGCATGGAATCATAATTTTAATATGGAGTTTTAATTTCTAGAGCTACGACAATTTAATGGTCATATTAACTCCTTGTTGTCTTGGAAAGTCTAAAGAGTTTTAATATCCTTACGTTACCAAAGATTTATATAAAACATTCGTAAGAAAATTTATTGAATTCGCTTGTTATGTGGTCCATATCAAAATAATCGAAGCTTTCTCTTTTTTTAAGTAGATTTGTGCATTATGTTTTACGAGGACTTGACATCTTATTAAAATTTTCCATTTAAATTTTCATATTAACTAATTTTTAATGACACCTTTTTATAACATTGTGTAGGATCACATTTAAATCTAAACATTTTTAATGTTGACTTTTCAGTTATCCCATGTCAGTTGAGATTGAGAATATTTTGTTGTTACGTCTTATTTTTCTCATAATATGATAATGGACCAAGAGTAACAAAAACTAATGTCATTGGGGATTTTAAATGTAATATAATATATAAAGAAATTTTATAGAGTTGTAATTTAACATTGATCATAAATCTTAATATCTATAACATTTTACATATAAAAGTATGATAATTTACTGGTGCATAAAACAATGTTATTTTAATATTAGCTAAGGAATTATTATTATATGTTTTTTTTCGGTTATGTTAAGAAAATGATACTTGTATATCTGAATTATATGCGCATTACGCGTTAAACTTATTCTGAAATTTATTCTAATATCCCCAGTAAACATAAAAATAATGGATTGCAAAAAAAATTATTTTGACTAATGGATTTTTTTTTATAGATGAAACATAAAATTTTTATATAATGTTTTAGTATCCAAAAATTGTGATAAAAAAAAATTCTTTTTAGATGCTATCGTATCCAATTTGAAAATTATAATATTCATTGGTTACCAATAATAAATAATCTATTTAAAAATACTCGTCCTAATCAAAGTTTTCTAAGTATACCTTTTTTGTATACTTTATCACAAATCTAAAAATCTGTCACCAAAAATTAGTTAAATTAAATTAAGACTTAACTTTGAGTGTCCAAAATATGTCAATATTCGCTAAATTGTCAATCGAAAATAAATATATATAATATTCGAATTTAACCTCAATCTGTCAAACAAATAAACTTTTGTATATAAATTTACAATTTGATAGAATTCATATATTAATTGCATGTTTTTTTGCTGTCTTTACTAATTGCTGTAGATAATTTTAGTATATTCATCTATATTTGTAAATAAATACGTTTCCAATTGAAAATGTCAAACTGTCTCATTAAACGAAAGAAAACCTTTAGTTATAATTGTAATATGTATTATAGGAAAATTGTAATGGTGAAAAATGTACCTAAAAATTAGACGTGTACGCTCTTTTTCCAGTAATATGGAGATAAATACGAATCGTATTCTATAATTTAGAATTTTAAATGAATTAGACAATCAAAATATATTTAACACTTTGAGTGCCAGTGACAATACATTATGGTAAATTTTATTTATTTGTCATGATGAAAATGTGTCGTTCCAATTTTTTATGTATTAATATACGTTTTAACGAAATTTTTGAAAAGAATAATAAATAATTTAAGTAAAAAAAAAATGAACATAAATTAATTGAGTATGTGTTTTTTTCTGGACTGTATCTTATCTAAGGAGTTTTCCATACAAAAATTCCATTTTTTAGGTCATCCTTTGCAAAAATATATCTTCATAACTCGTTCAATGTCAAAACGTAAGAAATTTAATATAAAAGTTGCCAATGATATATTCTATAACGATATATTTTTTAAGGAGATTCAAGGACCTTCGCCTTTCATACATTTAAAACTGTAATGGTAATTTTACTTGAAATCAAAGCGGTATCCCTTAACTAAACTAGGTACTGGTACAGAATTTCCCAAAATTGCCTCTGGTTGTTAACGTGTTAAATGGTAAAAAGTTAATTTAAAAAGTGTACATTTTTAAGCCTCGTATATTAGAAATTATTTCATTGAATTGGGAATTGGGATACTTCAATTGTTTAATAACTTCAAACAAAAATACAATTTCTCAATGATTACAGCGTTCACTAATAAAGGATCTTTTAGTGTATGGTTTATTAAAGAATTTACTATACTTTCGAACTTGTAGTAATAAATCAAAGTTATAACATTACAAATTGTACATGAAACTTCTTTCATGATAACATAATCGATTAATTTTATTTGATTATGCAATTTATTTATAAATTTTAAATTGATTTGTAAATAAATTATTTAAAGAAATAAAAATTGACATAATTTTAAACGAAAAAAAGTCAATTTAAATAAAATATTAAATTACATACTTTTTATTAATAAATAATATAAATTTGATTTGATATTTTAGTTTTATTTAGAATTTTTTTATTGCATTTTCGTGTTTTCAATGGAAAATTGAGCAATTTAAAAGGAATTTGATTGAAATTTTTGTATTTAAATAATAGATTTAAGATAAGTCAATTAATTACTGACCTAAAATAGCTTAAGTTTGAATATAGAAGTTGGGGATTTTTATATTATATATAGAAATTGTGAAATAGATAGAATTCGCTGCATTTATAAATTGTGTCTTGAGATTATGTGTTCTTAATTCGTATATAAATTAGTGAATCCAAAACCAGATAAGTTATGTCCAACAACTTATTCATTAACCACGTGTCTTGAAATAGCTAATATTTGATGTAGGATTTTCTTGGACATTAGATGCCACATAGGTCTTTTGAAATCATCTCCATTTTTACTATTTAGCCTTTTTTATGGAAATGGAGGCAGTCCCTTTGAGTTAGAATTTGTAACAGTTCCGTAAAAGTTTTCCGAAATATATTTTCGAACATTGCCAAGTTTTTTAAAATCAAAATAAAGCGAATTACCGGAAACATATCAATAAATGTGACCTAGATGGATTTCAGTTCTTGGTTGCTTTTAAATCTTTTCTTGTTAATATTTAGTAGTTTGTTATACCATGCACTGTAAAAATGTATCCTATATTCAAAATCATTACGGCCCTTGTTTAGATTGATTATCATGTTAATCAATAGTATATACATACATACATCATTATTATAATATAAATTTTTAATAATAATATTTAATTTCCGTTTCCGATATATAAGTTTAGTAAGGTTCATTAAATTATACTATAAATTATTGTAATTTTGTTAGCTGTTAAAATAATTTTAAAAAGATACAAGAATTATTTATGTTTATAAAATGTCAGGTATGAAAAAAAAATTATTATTACATATTTATAAAAGATATTATAATTAATATGGAAGCTTTAAATGTTATAGTTTTTCAATTCTCTTTAATAAGTTGAATTTAGGAACTCTTTGTTGGATTGTTTAACCGTCTGAGTCCCTCAGGGCAGCCATAAATGTCCCTCCGTGCAATCATTTCAGTCATATTACTTATTTTATTACTTCTAGCTAATAATGGTGTGGATTTTGTGATAGTAGATTCCGATATTTCAGTTTATGAAGATGATATGATTACTGCCGCTCATACGATTCAAGACGATATAATTTCGTTAATTGGTGTAAACATAACTACCTAAAACTTAACGTCAATAAATGCAACAAAAAAATGTATTCTCCTAATCGATTGCTGATAATGCATGGGATCATAATTTTAATATAGAGATTTTATGTCTAGAGTTACGACAATTCGGGATTTAAAGGTCATATTAAATCCGGAATAAGTAGGGGCACTTGTTGTCTCTTGGAACGCTAGTCTAAAGAGTTTTAATGTCTAACTTTACCAAAGTTCTATATATAACAATCGTAAGACCAATTTATTGAATATGCTTGTTCAGTATGGTTCTCTTATCATGAGGTTCTTATCAAAAGAATCGAAGCTGTTTATTGATTATACTAAATATATTTCTAATTAAATTGTGTTTTATGTGATTTCTTTTAGTTATATTAACTTGATGCTTGTTACCATCATGTCTCAGACTTTATAATAAAAACGCTATTTATTAAATAGAAAGTTTCCCAAAAAATTTAAAGTACTAAATATTGTAAATAATTTAAATATTATTTAAAAGCAACTTTAAAAGCTGCATTAAGTTATAATTAAATTATTTAATAATAAGAAATTTTAATTAAACATTATTTAAAGAGATTTTTTAATATTCCACTAGTATTTTAAAGATGGAATAATTTGTATAATATTAAAAAGAAAAAATATGTTTTTGTAATAAATATTTTATGGAAAATATTATTTCGAACGTCAGATATTTTCCTAAAGAATTATATAAATTAATTTTATATTCAATGCTTCGTTACGAAGAATTTTATAATAATAATTCTTAAAAATAGTTCAACATTTTCATTATAATTGATCGATTTTGATAGAAAATTGTGAATAATTTTTAATAATGAATAATCATTAAATTTTGTTGTAAAATTTAATGTTGCAAAAAAACAAAAAAACATAAAATTATGTTTGAATTCAAAATTACTAAATATTCAATTTTTTTGTATACCTCGTAGATTTTTCATTTAGATTTTTGAATGCATTTTACTATAAAATGCAAGAAGAAACTCTTTTAGAACTTGAAGTTTAACAAAAATAAGATTTATTTGAAATATTTATTAGATTAGATAAGATGAGGCTTAGGCAGGTACCGACGTTACAAACCACAACAGCCCTATTATGATATACCTGTTAAAACCAGTATTTTCAAAGAAGTACAATTCATTTTTGAGTGGGTATGACAAGTGTTCTATTGGATCTTTAATGCAGTGTACACTGTACACGGTGATGAATTCCGGATTGAGCCATTGCTTCACAATTTAAATCGTCTTGAAAAGATATGGTCATACGATTCCTGTTTGTATTCGGAAATTCTTCTTACATTGTTTGGATTTGGAACCAGTTCAATTTTATATAAACGTTCTTCAGGTTGTCCAGTAAGTAATCAGCTCATATCAAGAAAATCGCGACATTCGCGTCTGTTGAACTTAGTTATATTTATTCTAATCCTTTTTTAGCTAGAGTACCCGCTGCCTTATTTCTGATGTATTCTCGGATACACAATTCAATGGCATGAACTTCGGCTTCAGAGATGGTCGAGTATGCATCTAGGCTGGTATGGATAATATTTAAGATGAAAATATCAATAAAAAGTATATAATAAAATATAAATATTGAATTAAAGCGGATGTAAAATATAATTTCCGTAGTATCATTCACAGTTTTGTATAATTTTCTTTATTTTACTTCTAATTTCCTTTTTCTATTTATAAAAAATAAATACAAATTTTCTTTAAACAATTATTCTGTGAAAACTTATTGCAAGTCAATATTTTAATACTCGAGGAAGAAAAAGTGTTTCAAAATTATGAGATTGAAACTAATATTAGATTAGTATTGAGATTAGGATTAAGTATTTGACAAGAGAATACGCAGTGATAATTGCATATAATTTTTTCTTCCATTTTGACAGTCAGTCAGAAAATTATTTGAAAGTTTCGTTTTGAAATTTAATAGAAGTATTAAGTAAATAAATAAATAATAAATTTTGATAATTTAAGTTTCTTTGCTAGGCCTAGGATTATTCATTTCCTAAGCTGCTTTACATATTTTACATGCATTTAATATCGTACTAAAATTTTAGTTGATCTAACTAAACTTTTCATATAGCCTGATTTTTTATATTTCATTTTTAGCCTAGTTTTGCTAGCTTTTGCCCTAATTTGCTTTAGATAAATAATTTAGATATGAGAGTATTAGTATTTTCAATGTTTTAGATTTTATATTTCAGTATTCATCATTATTATGCTAAAAATTGTGATTTTTGTTTAAACAACATTCATTAATACCTTTAACCTTACCTTTTCCTTTTCAACATTTTAATAATTACATAGATATCAAAAATTATACCCAAAATGTTAATTTTTAGATTTAATTATTGTCCAGGGAAAAGCTAGTACAAGTATAACATTATTAATTCAAGATATAAATGTTATACAAATTCAAAATCTATTGAAACTGTCACATTGCTGACAAATAGTTTGAATTAATTATATAAGAGTCATAAAAAAATTCATAAAATTATAAATAAAATTACAATACTTTGTGGTATTCAATAATTGAACTCCCCATACCAATTAATGGAGAGTTCAATATAAAAATGTATTATATCAAATAAATTTAAATCAATTTTAATAATATATCATCAAATTAATTATATCCTTTTCATAAATAATTTTCCATCCAATCTTTTTTTTTTTAAATTATTATTATATAAGTCAATTTTATTTATGATACCAAAAGTTGGAAAAAAAAAAATTTCGTGATATGTTTTTTAATTCATTATTATAATTATAATTGCGACAAATTGCATTTAAACAATTAAATTTGATGGCATATTATAAAAGGTAAATTTTTTGTTTTTACAATTATATTTTTGATATATTTTACACAATAATTATAAATATAAATATAAACTTTAATTAAACATAAAATAGTAAAAATTCAATAATTAAATGTTATAGTACTCCTTGTTATTGTAAATGAACTTTTATTCCCTGGAGCATAGTCTGGAAAATTATGTTTTTAATTTTGTTTTGCAGTGTAAACCATTAAAATGGTTTTTTTTTAATGTTTATATATATTTGCAATTTATTTTATATGTAAATAAAAACGAAAATAATATAATAAAAATTCTGGTAAATAAAATAAATAAAAATAAATTCGTTGTTGCCAGCGCCGAACTTTCCGAACTTCCAATATATTTATAGCAAACCATATAGTAAAATTCCTGAGAGTTTTCGAAAGATGGTATTATTTAAAAGAATTACTCGCTGAAGAATTAATTACTCACTCATATTAGTAAAATCTTTTCCATGGCGGAGATGTTCCTTGCGAGCGCAGATATAATCGTTACTTCAAAGTTTACTCTGTTAGATTTAGTTGTTTTTCTTTACGCTATCATGATGGAAAAAGTTTTAAATAAGCCTGAATGTTAGGTATTAAATAAACATGATAAAAATACATATTTTAATTTCTTCGAAATTCGGAAAGTAAATTTATTCGATTCGGAATACATAGTAGCAACCCAATTTTTTCATTTTTACAACCGTAGTACGAAAATAATATAAAATTACATAATAAATACTATAGAAAACACAAAAATAAGAAATATAATGTATAATTTGAATTGATCCTGTCTGTATCCTTTTTTTTTTTTGTTTCCTGAAAACATTAAATATTTTTATGCTTCTGTTGGCATTTTGTCTATATTTTTTGCTTGCAAAGTTTTTATTTTAAGGAATTTCTGTTAGGCTGATAGTTTTATTTAATATTTTTAGATTATGGAAAAATGTGTGTCTGCATATTACATTATGTCATAAATTATATTTTGGTGTATCGTTATTGTTCTGAATAGTGTTAGAGTGAAGTATTATGAATAAATTGCTAAACAAATTGATTCTATTTTGTAAAAAAATGGTGAGTTTATCTTAAATTTTTGAATTAATTGTGATATTAGTGTTATTACGTTTACTATAGAAGGATTTTTGATACAAATTAATGTCATATTTATTGTATTGCAGTCTGTGATATTAAATGACACTATGATACTTACCTTTTTTAATAGTGATTTTTTGTTTGGTTTTTCCATTTTCATTTTTTGATATGTAATTTTTGGCTCCCGGAAATATCGCCCCAAACAAAATCACCCCAAAATAACAATGAAAAATCGCCCCAAAATTTGGGGTTATTTTTCATTATGAAAAATAGCGCCAAAATACAATATGAAAAATCGCCACAAAAGGAATGAAAAATGAGCCCAAATTAAATGAAAAATCACCTCAAAATATTTTGGGGCCATTTTTCATTTTATATTTTGGGGTGATTTTGTTTGGGACGATATTTCCGGGAGCCGTAATTTTTGTTTAAGAAAACAGTAAATTTTATCAAAAGCGTAATCAATTTTATGATACATCACTCAAAATATCATAGAGTTATCTATATACATTTAAAACTTACTCGTAATTTATATCTGTCGAAAGTCTTATCGTACTCAAAATTCTTATCAAACGAAGTGCAAAATCTTTGTCTTAACTTGAATTACGTCTATATCAAGAAAGTCCATATCAAAATGAATTATTTGTTCTCTATTTCACTAATATAAGTTGGACATCCTTTATACTTCCATAAAAAAAAAAGTATATTAACAAAATTAGTAATTGGAATTTCTTTATTATTGAATAATATGCAAAAATTGTAAAATTTTAATTGAAAAATAATCATAAAATTACATACTTTTGAATCACTAATATGTGAAAATATTGATTTATTTTAAAATTATTACCGTCTAATGAAACTGCTAACCAATCTAAAAGCATAAAATCATATATATGGCAACATATTTTTTTATAGTATTTTCATTATTTCGAGATAATTTAATTTGTTTTTGTTGTTCGGAATCAATTTTTATTGTCAGCACAAAATGTTATTAGAAATAATCTATTTTCATAGGAAAAACAATAATATCTTTTCAAATAAATACATAAAAGCTAAATTTAAAATCCTTTTTTTTTTTTAGTTTTTCATCATTTTTTTTTATGTTTTCGTGGTTGTCTTACCGTTAAAATATAAGCTCCTTTTCATTGTAGTATATATATATGTAATATAAAAATGTATGATATTTTACTTCTGGCTCATAATTTTTATGTAAAAATGATCGTTGTATCTTTTTGCATAAAAAAAAAATATGATATTGCTGACAATTTTACTAAAAGCTTTTCAAATAATTTTTCAGCTTTTTTTTCTGTTTTTTCTTTTTTCTTTTTATTTTCATTGCAATAATAATAAATCATTTATGGATAAAAAATTGCCATTTAAGAGGAAAAAAAAGGATGAAATTTAAAGTGAATCTACACGTAACTTTATTTCCATATCATTCGGTACAGTGAATTATTATTCATAAAAAATTATCATATATGCAAATTGTGTTTTTGGTTTTATTATGCATATATATGTATATAATTATGTGGAAATAAAGATTCGTATATACATATATATATTATTATTTTAATTTAACAAACATAATTATATATATATATATATATAATCATATCCTGGAGTTTGTCACATTATAAATTCAAGAATTATGTAAATTATGAATAATTCCAGTAATTTAAATTACAATACTTTACCTGTGATTGTAAATAGCTGCGGTTTTATTATTAATAATTGACTATAAACTATAATTACTTAAAAGTGAATTACTTAAAAGTTAATGTTTATATATTTAGAGAATTATTATGTAATTATATAAATTGTATTGAGTAAAAGTAAGAGTTTCCGTGAATATTAAATCAATAATTATCAAAAATCATCTAGATAGTTTAATTGTATGGCGAACTGCGAAACCTTGTTTAGAACAAATAATAAAAAAAGAAAATTTAGGATTTCCTTATAGAGTACTTAAATGCTCAATAATTGTATAAAATAAGTGAATTTTTAAATTTTTGTAAAAATTGTTTGTCTAAATGTATATACAAATTAAAGAATGTGAAAATTTATTTTATACAGTAATTAAACATTTTCTTCTCTATAGTAAATCTTTAAATTTCTTTAAGGTTTCACTGTTCGCCATACGATTGAACAATGTATATGCAGATGATTTTTGATATTATATAAAAAATACATTTCTTACGTAGCATTTTCTATGGAATTACAAAATTATGGATAGTATTTGTAATTGATCACTAAATAATTCATTTAAAACATTGTGGACCTCGTCCCACTTCAGATATATATGTCTGACAATGCTTTTACATTGAAGACCACCCGAAAGATTTCTGGAATATTATTTCGTATCGTTACAATTTTTCATGTTTATAAGTGATTAGCATATTTTAAATGCAGTTGGCCATTAATATTTCTTGTGGTAAGATATTGACTCAGTTTGTGTCAGTCGAAACTGTATGACAGTGAATTTCGGAAGGTAAATTATTCTTTTCATTTTGCCCTCAGTTTATTATTTTTATCAGTCTAATATTTTAATTTCTAGATAAAATGCTGAATTCTAAAGATAATGACGGTTTCGATTCACATAAATCCTGTTGGGGATACAGATTCAAAATAGGATGTATTAAATTATCAATTACTGTGCTGTTTCTATTATAATAACATCATATATTTTCCAGAAACATTCTTAGGTACTATCTGTCTAAGAAAATTTATTGAAAAATGTTTTAAATTTTATAAAATGTATCTGACACAATAATTCTATCAGCCACAAATGTCGTTAAAAGACATCATTTTCATATGAAATCTTATCAGACATTTTTAGCTGACACGTTCAAAATTCAAAACAGTCTATTTTTGGCTTGGCACCCAATCTGTTAATCAAATATTATATTTTTCTTATATTAAGAATTACTTCAATTGAAATTAGGCTTTCGGTTATTAAGTTCAAATTTAATAGTAATAAAATAAACTTCATAAATATTTCCTATTTATATCAATTTTTATTTCAATTTCAAAGTATTTATTTCAATAATTTACAAATTAATGTATAAGAAAAATCTGTTGTCTGTTGTGTTGAACTGCAGAATCTGAAATATAAAAAAGGCTAATTATAAAATAATTTTTTTTTTGTTATATATTTATTTATTTAATTTTACAAAACATAATATTTTTTCCATATTTTTCGTTCTAATAATGTCTTAGTCAAAAATAGGAAATAAATAAATACTTCACATGAGAATTTTAAATCTTGAACTTTATCTTCCATTTATTATGTAAAATATATATAAAAAAAACCATTGACAAAATCTAAAGTTTAACAATGAAGGTTATCACTTCAGTATAGGATAACTGAAGTTAGCATTAATAGCTTCCTTTGAGATTATAAGATGTTGTACTTCAGAATAATATTATAAGTAACATAAAAAAAAGAGTTTTCTCTATATACTAAAAGTCCTTATGTTTTATATTTTTCGATTCTTCCGCTTTCCAGCATCATATACGTAATTGTGGTACTTAAAAATCATTTTAAAACAAAAGATTACCACATAATATAAAATGGAAATTAATGTATACAAATTTATAAGATTTAGATATACGTGACATATACCTCAGTAAAGTGGTGTAATGGAAAAAAAATATGGTAGTCAGTATTTGTATAAGGAATATAATAATTATGTCCTCCAGTTGTACGCATTACAAACAATGAATTTTATTTTAGAAATTTTTAAATTTACAATTATTTCAGTAGTTATGCTTCTATTGCAAGACATTATTTTTAAATAATGATTGTTTATGATTAAAAGTAAAAGTTATTTAATAAAGACCGAAACAGTTTAATATCAAATTTAAAATGGTTTTTTAAGATATTGATTTATAACTGAATTTATATTAATTAGGATAAATTTTGATTTAGAATAATAAATTAATATTAAATTTAGACCCTGGTAATTGTTAGTTTTATGAAGAACTATATAGTTGGTTGGTTGGTTTGAAAAGGGATGAATGGAAACGGCCAAACCTCGTATCCACTTACGAAACGTTGCCCATTTCTACTACGAATCGTGCCCTTCCAATTCCTTTATAAAGTAAGCAGGTTTTTCTTTGCTTAATTCTATTAACTCTCCTGCAAAATAAAAATTTAATCTTTTATTACACAGAGAAGGACAGTGACATAAAAGATGTTCAATTGTGTCGTCATCTCCAGCGCAGTCTCTACAAGGGGTTTCAGTTGTCAGTTTTAGTCACACGGCATGTTCACTTAAAAGTAAATGCCCCTGACTATTTCTGTGCACAGTCCGAGCATGGGTTTTGTCATATTCAGAATACTTCTCGAACGATTATGTACTTGACTTCTTGATTGATTAGAAATTCAATTCCAAAGAATTTAAGTTTTAATAGGAAAATAGCTTCACATTAAGTAATAGGAATATTTTCAATACATTTTATTCATCATTCGGGGCAAACAATTTTATAATTTTGTATATTACATGATATCTCAATAAGCTATGTGGCTTGTAATACAGCATACTAGTCTAATAACGTCTCCACAAATCAAAAATGCTTCATTAAAGATTTTTACAATTTCAACATTAGTTTTGATACTATTTTTTTGAATATAAAGTTCATTCTTATTAAAGTCCTAAACTTTTTTTTTTTGTATAAATCCTTGGAATGTACAACATTTTTTTTTTAGTCCAGGTAAGTTGAATAAATATTTAAATTTACCTTGAGTACAGTTTGTATTTTGTCCTTACGAAAATCCCTTATCGATATGCAAATCGAAAATATAATAATGAAGACAGAAAAAATTTGTAAAACAAGAAAAGTTTTTCGATAAAAAAAAAAAAAAAAAAAAATGGAAAATTACTTATTTATATTTAAGGGTTTGTTGGGAGCATAAAATTTAAAGTTTTTTGTTGAAATATAAATCATATTTTAGGTTTAGGATACATTTTCAAAATGTTGCATATAAAATTTTACGAATTACACCAGGGATAGAGAAAATGTCTTACAAAATAGACTGACAATATTGGAAAAACGTAAATTTAATATTATCAAAGTTTTTAGACGGAAAATTGAAAATATATTTTTTTTATATATTGTTTTAGTTATTTCGCTTTGTCCTTGGTTTTTCTATAGAATAAAATGATAGAATTTTCAATATACGGAAAGTTAAATTTGCACAAAAATCTATTATTTTATTTTAGATTTGTTCTAAAGAGGAAGGACATCATCACAAAATTTTTTAATCAATTTTTTTATTTGACATTTTTGTTCTATATCATATGAAATTAAAAGTACATTTTTTATATAAATCATATAAAAAAAAAAGAAACTTCTCAATTACAATATCAAATAATATGAAATTAGTTTAATGGAAATTCTTGTAAATATTTGAAAATTAGTTTTTTTTTTGAAAGAAAATCAATCAGAAAAAAAATGTCTAAACGAATTGTATTTTTTTCCATTAAAGAAGTAATTTATTTGAAAGCCTCTCTTTATGTAAGACAGAATAAAAACAGATTTATTAGAATCATTATTAAGATATTTTATTCATTATTAATATTTGATTAGGTAAAATTTCGTGTTTTCTTTTGCCTTTGACAATTAACTTTTTCCATTTTTTTTACACATTGTATACAATAAGAAGATGAATTTTCATCTACATTTTTTGTGGATTGGCAAAGAAAACTTCAAAACAATTATCTTGGTAAAAACGAAAACACATAATATGAAAATATAAAAGAAAATGAATTATTAAGAAAATTTTTGTTGTTTGTATCTCGTTTCCTTTATAAAACATAAATAATGAATGAAAATTTTTTTTTAGAACCGAGTGAATGTAATTTTGTGGTGGAAAAAGTTCTTTTTTTCTTACAAGTGTAAATGATTCGGAAAATTATTTGATATGACGGAGAGTGAATGAATGATAATAATAAATTATTTATTTATAATATAGTAATCAAAAGATGAAATACATAATATAAAATTTTAATAGAATCTATCTGTTAAATAAAAATGTCTAAGTTAATTACATAATTAAGAAATGTAATAGAACCGAAGTCATATAGTATCGCAACGAAATATGATAATTGGGAGCGTATATGGAAAATATAGTAAATGAAGTTCATAACAAATTCTTATTATTACTTTAGTATTCAATCTGAAAACAAAAAACGGAATCAGTAATTTCTAACCAAAAGTAATTTTAATTAAAGAGAACACTAATTTAGTTAACTACTGTAAATGGTATAAGTGTCAAATGTTTCAATCACTACTAATCAATTAATACAATTTGGTTTTAACTAAATTTGAATCCCTCATAAAATACAGAATTATTCAATAAACTCAATAAGAAATTTTCACAACTAATAATTTATATTTGTAAATGAAACTTTAGTTACTAAAATTTACTACAATTTTTTTTTTAATTGACATTTTATTTGATGGATCTTCTTATTTCAATAGTAAATTGCTATTTCTTATGAAAATGTTTTTCACTAAAAGAAATGCCATAAAAAAAAATTGAAATTTCCATATATAAATTTGTAAAACATCAAAGAATATTCTTTTAAAGTTTCAATTAAATTTTCAATCATTTTCACAAAAATTAAATGAATTTCTCAAATTTAATACAGACATTCCGAAAAGTTTTTCCTAAAACAAAAAAAAATCTTGGTCTAGGAAAATATTTGTACAACGTTTTTTTTTTTTTTTTGGTTATTTTTTAACAAACTTTAATCTATTTTTAAATTTAATGGAAAAATTAAATTTTATGTTTTATAAAAAAATAAAATTTGTTAAAGAAAAAAAAAAGTTTAACTAAAATTTTCTTTTTAATCCTTTTTTCGTCCGCAAAAATGTAAATTTTAACAATTCTTATGGTTTTGTCCTTTTTTTATGGATATTATTTTTGTGAAGAATAATAATTTTTAGAGGTTTAATGCATGTTTTTAGTATTACAATTTTTTTGAAGTGTATGGTAATATTTGGCAATTTTGTTTGTATTTCTTGATGGTTTTACACAAAATTATATTTTTTCTTTAATTTTGATTTTTCTAAGTCAGTTTATAATAATTATAGTGCTTTGTTTCCTTGTTTACTTTACTTGGGAACATATGGCCTCAATAATAAGGATTGTAGTTTAAATCTACCAATTTTTATATGAATTTCAAACCATAAGTTTCTTTACAGTGAAGACGATTTCATTTAGTTGTTAAAAGCTGAGTCAAATAAGAACGACATTGATTTAAAGTTTAACCTGTGGCTAATGTATCACAGCTCACTATGGCACGACTACTGAAATAGAGCTAAGCTTTATATATACTAATTACTGAAATGAATTTGTATTAAGGACTATTTTTTGATTTCTATTTCTTGTTAAATCACGATTAGCATCTCTACGTAAACAATATCCGTCTATGTGAAACCGAAAATGTAAAGTGCTTTATTATATGTTAAAAGCCAGCACATTTTCGGTTTCACATAGACGGATTTTGCTTATCAAACTTGTAATCCACTATTTAATTCGTTATTACAATTATTGCATGACATATATTTCTATAACTATATAACTTAATAGGTTGAGATCAAAATGAAAATTTAAATTTTTTGTAATTCCATAAATTTAAAGTAAAATTTTCAATTTAAATATTAATTAATTTTTATTTTTTCATCATAAATATATTTTTAAACACATTTTTTTTTTTAAATATTAATAAAAAACTATTCCATTATATTAAAAACAAATATTTATACATCATAGGGTCAGGTACATAGTTTAGTTATACATTTTCAATTACTAAGAAGTTGAAAATATAAAACATATATAAAAAAAAAAATATTAATTTGTTTTCATGTTGGAAAAGTTTTCTCATTAAGAGAAACATAGTAAAAATGAAAATCTAATATTTTAGTTTACTTTATAAAAAAAAAAAAAATCATATTTTTTCCATATATGATTGCAAAAATTCATTATAATTATAGGATTGTTTTTTATGTTGCAGTTATTTTGTTTTCGAAATATTTTCACTATAACATAAAGAACAGAAATTTTAAGTTATTAAATTAAAATGGTTTAGTTTTTGGTATGGAATTTATGAGACACATAATTATTATTTCGGAAATTTTACTAGTGACGAAAGTAAAGGGTTTTTAATAAAGAAATATGTACTTTAATAATCACTTAGTTAAATAAATGTTTTGTTTAGTTAAGTGAGTCCTTCATTAATTTAAAAATTCATAATGATTTTTTCCTTTCAGATGAAATGCAACATACTACAAATCTGTATAATTTCTTTAAATAATAATAATAGATTTTTAAAAGAATTTTCATGTTATGTAAATTCGGATAATTCGGAATATTAAAAAAATATATAATTTTTACATCACTATAGATTTTTCAAAGAAAAGAATGATGAATAGTCCAATTTGCTTAGATGAATTGAACCAAACGTGAATGTATAGTTAATTAGATGATTTAGATGATTGGATTACGAATAATATTTATTTTCTTATTTCCAAATTCTAAAACTCAATATATTTGAGTGCTGTGCAGCTTATATAACCATTTCAAATATCTCAATTTAACTTTTGTGAACTAATTTTTATACTATTTTATTTTATTTGAATTGAGATCATTGCTGAAGTGAATCTACACCTTTTCCGATTGTAATTCAAAAAGTATCAATTTGAATTCAGAAAGTATCAATTGTAATTCGGAACATTTTAACATTTCAATTGGATCTTTAATTACGAAATAAATTTCCTCCTAACCGTGTAATTTATTAGTGCTGCAATTCGACGAATGTTGAAATGTTCTGAATTACAATAGATACTTTTGAATTACAATTGACTAATCTGAATTACAACTGATGATTTCTGAATAACAATTGGAAAAAGTGTACATATTTGAATTTGATTTATATTCTCGTAAATTTAATTAATTCACTATATTTTTTTTCAGTTTATTAAAATTTTATGCTTTTAGCATAATAATTAAAATTCATAATTCACCAAATTCTAAATAATCATTAATTTATTTGAAAACTACGAAATTTACAAAACGACAATTATAATAGAAAATTGAAAATTCAATCAAATAACAAATTTAATGACAGGATAAAGTTTAAATGGAATCATGAATGTCATATTAAAACTACAATAATTCTCACTAAAGTTATACAAATATTCCAAATAAAAAATTGATATTTTCAGTAGCAAAATTGGCCAAAAAAACGTTTATTTTCAATATTTTTATTAAATTAATTCTTAATTTATCAAAAATCCATATTAAATTGATTGGTACAAGTTAACCTTCTTTACTATACCTACATACATTTACAGATAATATGCATAACATTAATTGAAGATTTTTTAAAAAGCCCATCAGTAAACATAAATTATGTTTAATATATAACAGAAATTCTTAATGACACAGGTAAATTATCAGAAATTTAAATGAATACAATTTCTAGAATGAATTATTACTAACATTTTTTTTTCATAATAGAAACATTGATCATATTTTTATGAAACCACAAATTTCTCTGTTTTGCATGTTTTGTTCATTTAAAACTAATTTAATAGAAAACTATTTTTTTTTCTTCTGCATAATTTCTGATTACAATTGTATTCCTTCTTCTATAGTTTCTATTTTCTGTAATAATAACATCATATCCTTTCAAACTTTATTTCATATCTATATAATAGCTTCATAATAACTCTCTGTTCGTAAATAGTTTATTACCAATACCGAAACCATTATTACGATTACTTTAGACTTACAAACCATAAATTCAATTTAAATTTTTCAATGTGCATAATAAGTTTTGTGTTGTTGTTGTTATTGTTGTTGTTGTACTGGTACGTCGTTACCATTCATATTCAATCTACTATTACGAAAGTTCAGTTTTATATGGCCTAAATAAGGTCCTTGTTTTTCCTGTTTTTTCCTCGCTATACGTTCATATTTGTTGTTGTTTATATAGATTTGCATGAAAACCTTTTTTTTTTTTTGAATATTGGTGCTTGTGCAGTGGCAAAGATTTACGTGACTAAAACAGTGTACAATGCCAGAACTAAAGCTCCTGTTGAGACAATGACTATAAATATTTTTTTTTAAAATTTTTTTTTTTTGTAAATAGGATTTTTTTTTGGGAAGCATATAAGCACAAACAAAAATTATTTTTGTTTTTCTATATAGACAACACAAAAAAAAGCATAACGACGACATATGCTCGAGGCTTTAAAATTCAACATGTTTCATAGTTTTTTTTTGGTGTTTGTTTAGTTGTTTAAATTCATCCTGAATCCTAAATGTATGCCATTTAATTTTTTTTTTGTTTTAATTTCGTGTTGAATTTTTTTGGTAAAATTTATTGGAAGAATTGTGAATTTTTTTTTGTATGTTTTATATTAATAAGTGGGAAAATTTAGTGGTAGATTCTATTTTTGGTGGTGTTTGAAATTGAATTATAACGTTTTTATAAAATGATTATAATTTTTTGCATAAATTCAGGGATGGTCTAGAAGATTTGCAAAGCATTTTTTGTTTGACAGCGATATTTATGAAAATTATGAATTTTCACACTGAAATCATTGCTATAGAAATTTTCTTAATATTTGTTTTAAATAATATGATTTTCTTAAAAACGACCTTTGAATTTCAATCATTTTTCAAAAGAGTAGATCAGTTTTTGTAAAATTATTTGATTTGTAATTCTTTTAAACGTTCAGTCTGTTTAAATTGTAATTGGTTACAATTTTTACCCATCCGCAAAATTATGCTAAAACTTATTATGTATGATTAATCGTTTTTCCAAACTTAATCATAGATCTTGGTTTTATGTTTAAGATGACACTTTAGCAACCTTCAAAATATAAGCATTTATTTCATTTTCAAGATAGTGTAACGAAATACCATCTTTTTAATGTTACACTACATAATAAAGTTATTAAAAAAATTCAAAATTCAGTTTTCTGGTACAGGTAACGTTATTTGGAATAATTGTGTTAATTTCGTTTTAACGTTACAGTACAGTAAAGTAAGTTATACAGTATACTGTATAAATAGGTATGTAAAATGTTCTTTATTAGAATGTATCAAAAAATATTTAAAATCCTTAAACTAGAGATATATTTCTTTAGGTACAACTACACATCGGGTGTAGTTGTACACAATAGTAATAAAGGGTTAAATAATTAATGGCGAATATTATAGTAAATCAATTATTATAGAACAAATATTGAAATATGTAATCTATAATAAAAAACGCTGACATATAGTAAACTTTATTTAAATGTAGACAATTATATGAGATAGTCATAAATGTAAAACATGAAAATGCAAAAAAAAATGTTAACCCAGTAAACCAAATGGAATATAACTGACAGAAAGACGGGAAAAAAAGATGGTATCACAATTTACGCGAATATAAATGTAATCAAAATGAAATAATTTTGATATAATCTGAAATCTTTTAAACCTCAGTAATATTATAGGCATTTATATTCTTTTTCGTAATGTCTGTCACCTTTAGTTCTACAAACAATTTTTCAACATTTTCATTAAATCTTATCATCATTAATTTTTATTTAACTTTATTTCTTTCTTTTTTTTTTTGTTTCTAAAAGTGTCATAGTTAAGTTGAAAACAATTTGCAAATCAAAATGATTCATCGTTAAAAATTGTACAATAAAAAATATAAAGAAATCTTCGAATAATTTCTATATAAATAATTTCGGTAATAGCTATTTCTTCTATTTCAAGCAGTTTAAATCTCAACAAAGCTTGCTTTTAAAGTTTCTTGTTTTTTATGTAGTTTATTCGTACAATAAAACAATAATAATAATAGTAAGTAATAAAAAAAAAAAAACAGGACAAGAAATAATGAAAAGTTGAAATTGGATATTTTATTTTAAATTATGCAGGACAATTTACTCGAGGATATCCCAGATGAAATATAAGACTCAAAGAATTAATCAATGTCTGAAATAGAAAATATTTCCACAACTATTTATATACATTTCATTTTTGTTGTTGTCGTATTGTGTTATGTATAAAAGAAAAATGAAAAATATAATTCATTTTTTTTTTCGCAGTTTAGTTGCAACGGAAATGGTAAAAAACAAGAAACTTAGATCACCAATCCTAAGAAAATAGAACTTCTAGAAATATATAACAAGAAATATTTTAATATTAAAAAGTTTTTTAATATATATAAGAAAATTTTTATAATTTAACAAAGAAAAATGTTGGTGGAATTTTTCATCGTCACATTTATAATATAAAGTTCGTCGTGTGAGTACTGGAAAGATCCATACGCATACTACAAATCAACCAAAGTAGGTGTAAAATTGATTTTAAATCAAAAATTAATCTAATAAAAAATTATATTCTTACTTTTCTTTTGTCTTTGACAATTGTAATTAAAATCAGATTTTAATTACAAAAAATCAAAAACGCACACTGGTCTTTACAAAGTTATCGAACAGATTATTGACAAGTGGATCAAATTTCCATTAGAAGTTAAATAAAAATATCAAATCTATGGAATTTTTATTTGACCCATATCCTTATAAATCAAAATTTGCAAATACATGAGAATTAACATTAAAATTTGTGTCCTATGCGCATGGATGATAATGGAGCATTTCAGAAATAAAACAATTTTTAAATCTAGATAGAAATGATCCATATCACAAAAATTGGCATATCAGAATTGGTACAATTAACACACGATTAATTATATTTTCGACATCCAAGCTGCAACAAAGGCGCTTACAAAGACATCCATTAAGTCAAAGCTAGAGAAAGAATGTTGGTCAAACCTGAATGCAGTAGCCAATAACAATGAACTCAAAATGCTTTTATCTCGAAGTGTGATCGAAGGAAATTTGGTGGATCGAGGCTGATAACTCCCTGGAGCCTTTTATAATAGGCTACATCTAGTCTAACAAACAATTTTAGATGGATAGAGCTGTACGGTTGTGTTCGCAAAAAACTATTTTGGAGCAATCCCGAAACTAAGAAAACTATTATGATATTGTTAATGACTAAAGCTAGTATCAAATTGTATACGGGATACATTGACATGCTGAACGGTTAGAACTAAACACAGTCTCGACCTGCACCTATGTATAAGTAGAGGAGGAATCTTTGGAGCACCTCATGTCTCATTCCTCCTCCTCTTCCTTACAAACCAACTATAACCAATCAAATTAGTTTCTACTACCAAATTTATTTAATCATTTTATTTTATCAAAATTATACTTCGTTTAAATATTTTTAGTATTTTCTAAATTTTTTCTTTTCAATTGAACATTTTACTATAGAAAATTGGCAAAGTTCTTAAATTTTTCTTATTACTTAGTTTCCTTTAATAAAATATATAAATCAAAATTTATTGGAAAAAAAAAACTTAAAGATTACGATGTTCAAATATAGATTTTTACTTTACTACATTTTCTTTTTTTGGTAATGAATAATACCATAATTTAAATTGAATTATGAATAAAATTTCTATTGAAAACTCGTATATGAAAAATTTAGGTCAATTCATTTCGATTATTATTCAAAATAGAAAAAACTATAATATATTTAGAAGATTCAATTCTGGATATCAAATTTTTATATAGTTTATGAATTCAGATCATATAAAAAATGAAAAACGAACGTTTTATTTACAAATCTTAAAGAATCTTCGATATTATTTGAATAATAATGCAGAAAATATTTATTTTATTTCAAATGCTAACTTAATAGTATTTTTTTGTTGAGAAAAATAATAAATTATTTAGAAAAATTTAATATTTCAAACTAAAACAAGAAAGTTTTAAGATTTTATGGTAATTTAAGTTATTTTATTACACAAAATTCATTCTATTTAACAATACTATAACCACAAATCCATTACGCACAATTCCACTGGAACAATTGTACTTGAATTTAACCCTAAATGCGTTTGACCATGAAAAGTTAGATTGATAGATTCAATAAATAATTAATCTCGCACATTTTATCGAACGTTTTTTATCTTTAATTTTATTAATCACGCATATTTCTAATGCTCAATGATATATATGTTAGTGATGATTAGGGAAAAGCCAATATAAATTCAATATTTCATAGTGGAATTGAATCTAAGTTAAATTTCGTAAGTTAAATTGTTTTCAAAGTGGAATTGTTTTAAGGAAATGTGATAATTGTTATATTAGTTATCATAGATAAGATTTATAAGTTTTATTACAATTTTGTAATTGATATTAGATTATATTAAATTAAGGTTGTTCCGTTTCAGTACGAACCTAGACCACTCTACACTGCAACCTAATATATCGTACCTATCATCTACTAGCATTAAACACTGATTACCTTAACAAAAATATTAAGATTAATTTCAAATTACTGAGATTATATCCAATTAAAATTATTATTAAAAAAAAGTCCTGCCCAAATAAGTTGATCTCAAATTTTAAGTAAATATACTTGAATAATTAATTCGGACACATCACTTGCCATTTACATTAATTAAACATTTAATTGAAGTATTTTCTTTTTGCTATTAAAGTTTCTAATGTTATGAACAGATTTACAATATTTTCACCTGTATTTATATCTTTAATATTTTCAAAATTTAATAAATTATCCTATTTTGGTTAAAAACTGTTCCCCTCACAATTTAATAACGAAAAAAAATTATCATTATGATTGTTACTTTAATATTATACGAAACATTTATTATGAGGGTTCATTTTTCTTATATATATTATTTAGGTGAATTTTTGATTATGGTTTTATTATTTATATAAAAAAAAATTTCATAAAGGAAAAGTTTATTTTTAAAGGACCAATCGTATTAAAAGTTTTCCTATTTTTTGATATAATTTCCTTTTTACTTTTATTTTTTTTTTTCGTTATAATCTCGCCTTTATCTAAGAATCATTTTACATAAGAAATATAATATTTTCATTTTACCCATCCTTATATCAAATTAAGTAAAATTATTTTCATGATTTCTAACGAAAATATTCCTCTAAAAAACTTCAAGTTTTTATACATAAAGATTTCGTTTATCAACAAAAAAAAAAAAAAAGGACCAATACACAGGATTAAATAGAGTGGATATGGGAAAAAATAAATTTTATATTAAAAAGGAATCCCTACTGCTTTACTTTTGAGATATAAATTTAATATATTTAAAAAAAGTAAATTTAAGGCAACATAAAATAGTATCTTAAAAATTATCTTAATTAAAATAAAAATCTTCGTTTAATTTCTTTTAATAAAATTCATCGATTAATTTTTGATTTCTATAAAATTATTTTAATGTATGCATAATAAAATTGTTCAGATTATTTTATTTAAATATTAATTATTTTTATTGAATTCTGACGAAATTTTTTGGAATATCAATGATTACAAAATTTTATAACCTCAGAACATCAATTGAACTAAAACATAAAAATATATCTTAAAATTTAATACAGTGTAGGACAATGTTTAAACTACAATGTTATAACTATTTTGAAATATATTTAATCCTTTTAAATCCTTATTAGTCTTGAGCTGTTATATAAATAATTGAATATTTTAATAGCTCGGTAATTAAAAACTTTTAATTATTGATGAATTATATAAGTCCTTTTCATAATTGCGGGAAACTTAAGAAGTTTTTTTATATTTTATTTCGGTACCACATCCAGAACTAGGTAGTACGGGTCAACTAGTATATTCAAGAATGGGCAATGGAACATGAGATGTTCTAGCATTTCAATTTACCATGTATTTGTAATAAATCAAAGGTATTAGAAAATTTCCTAATTTTTCTATTAATTTCATTAAAATAATTACCAATTTTATTACTGAGTACTATCCGATCAATCAACATTGTTTTATTACTAATATTAAGTATCCTTTTTGACAGAACTTTAAATTATTTTAAAAATAAATATTTACAATTGTTAGAAATATAATTTTATTAAATTTCTTATCATATTTGACAACCAAAATATGAACTACTATGGTAAAATTTCAGCAGTAATAAATCTACTAATATGGTAAGAAATATTATTACAAAAAACTAATAATATAATCCTTAATCGCCGTTACCCCTTGATCCTTCAAACAAATATAAAATAATATTGAATTTTCTTATAATATATACAAAAAAAAAAAAAATTTTATGTCCCAGGATATTCCCAAAATACAACAAAAAAAAAAGCCTAATTAAAGTCCTTAGGCAACTAAAAACAAATCTTCTCTTCATTTTTTATTTATTTTGTAATTACTCAAAAATTAATAAGGAAGTTTAAAACTTTTTTTCATTTTCATTTTTTTTTTTTTTCGTTTTTGGTTCCCTTAATCTATTATGTAATGAATTTTCTTGTCAGTCTATCTCTCTCTTTCGCTTTATCTGTTGTAAATTATAATTTTTCTTTATAATATATAAAAAAAATTCTTACCTTTTTAAACTTTCTTGATTTTCCTTACATTATTTCCAGGAAATAATTTTTTCCTCTTCAACAAGAAAATTGTAAGATTTCAATTAAAAAGAAAATTCCAAGCTAGTATGGTAGATTGTAGAGTGTAGACTGTAGAGTGTAGTTATACTTAGATAGTATATATGATAATTATTTTATAATAAAAAAGTTAGTAAATATCTATTTTTTTATAAATTTTTTAAAAACAATATTTTTACATGTAAAAAATTCTACCTTTGAATTTATTTATTTTTTATTAACACTTTTTTTGTTCACATTATACACCAATTAACTTTTCATTTTGCCCAGTCATGTAAATAAATAATTAATGTTAAAAAAAGAAAATTTTAATGTTTAGAATGTGAATCTTTTACGAAAGTTTTACGGAAAATTTGTGTAATTTAATCGTATAATAAATATTCTTTAAAAAGAAAATAATTTTCATTTCGTTTTACCAAATGAATTTTTTATATATTTTCTGTTGAAAATTTTATGAAAAACTAAAATGATTCGTAGTCAATTGAATTTTCTATTGAAAGAAAAGCTTTTTTCGGTTTGTGTGTCTGTTTTTTTTTTATGAAATTTTCTTTTAATTTCAATTATTTTTTGTGTATAACAGTTTTTATGTGATTTTCCATTGTTGGGGAAAATTTTAGTTTCAATTTATATTTCAATTTTTGGATATTCCACAAAATATTTAACATTTTGTGCGCATATTGAGAATTTTGTATTGAAATTCTTCGTGTTCCAATTTATTTAATTATATATTTTGTAATAAAATGAAAATAAAATAAATAAACATAAAAGAAAACATAATAAAAAAATTAATTAATAAAAATTAATTTAATATTTTTAATATATTTTATACAAATCTGATGGAAGTGTAATGCACTTAGACTAGACTGCACATGCTACTGGTGTAAATTATATAAACAGAGTTAAATGTAAATTTAAAGTATACCAAAAATAATAATTTTGTATTGGGTTAAATGTTGCTTTGGGTTATAGTTACATTAATAAAGTTCCTATTTTAATTCAAATAAATTAATTATTATTTTTGTAATGAAGAAGGTTTAGACTATAACGCTTTAAAGATTATATAAAGGGTTCTTTAGATTAGACGTTTTAATAAATGATTTTTAGAAATGACAATTTCATTATAAAATATTTATTTTTTTAAAGCCTCATAAATTGGTTCATGTTATCACTTAATGGACAATCCTGTTTGATAAAGAATAAGTAAATGAATTATTGTAATTGCAGCTTACAATAAAAGGTAAAATAAAATAAAAAGTAAAAAATCGATCAACTGCAAACCCTCTTCATATTCATTTAACTAAATAAGTTCCTAAAATTGGAATAACTGATAATAGATTAATAAATACTGTAGCTCCTCAAAAAGATATTTGACCTCATTGTAAAACATTTCCTATAAAAGCTGTTCGTATTACTAAAAATAATAAAATTACTCCAGCCAATCAAGTTGGAGTATTATAAGTAAGATCCATAATATATACCACGACCAACGTGTAAATATAAACAAATAAAGAAAGAAGATGCTCCATTTTTTAAAGTTCTATGAATGGGCTCATTTTATCACTTAATGGACAATTAATTCTAAGTTTATCTTAAAGGATTTTTGATTCAGTCGAAGGATTTCATAATTGTAGGAAACTTTAAGAAATTTTCTTATACTTTATTTCGGTACCACATCCAGAACTAGGTAGTACGGGTCAACTAGTATAGTGAAGAGTGGAAAATTAAATATTCTAGTATTTCAATTTACCCTGTATTTGTAATAAATCAAAGATTAATGAAATGCTTGATCATATTCAAGAAATTACTGATTAAAGCGTGTTCGTTTTTTCATTGTATGTGCCACTAAATTATTTTAGACACTTTTACACTATCATTTTCAGCAGTTTTTTTTGCCATTCCTTGTATAAAGCTAATTTTATAGACTGTAGCGATCACTAAGATTATACTAACATTGAAATCTTTTACTGGGGCTTACTTTCTAATTTAATTTTTCATCATATTTTTTATCTCCATGCGACTCTTGATATATGGATACTTTTATCTCGTATGATATATGTTGATAATAAACATAAAGATTTATATGTAAACATAAAAGATCATCATCACAATAAATTTGGTTTTTTCTATCATAAATCTTTTAATTTCCAATTAAACAGAAACAAAAAAAAAAAACGTAAATTCAATAAAATAATATAATAAAGTAAATTTAAAGTAAAATTTATGGACTTAATGAAAAGCATAAATATAACATAAACTATTAAAAACTGTTATTGTTTAAGTTTGCGTGGTCTCATGCCATTTGTATAATTTTTCTTAATATAAAATGTGTGGTTTTTTATGCTTTTTTTTAATTTATATTTTCTTATTATTATATAAAATCTTTTTTTTTTTAATATAAAAGACCCGTAAAATACATGTCTGTGCCTTTTTAAACTTTTCATAGAAATATAATCACCTGTGATTGTTATGTTGGCGGCTATTTATGTAACACGCGATCACTTCAAAAAAAAAAATTTATAAAAATGTAAGCCCTTTACAGTTTTCGGTTAGTATGTATTAACTTTTAAGGAATATTTAACTTTTAAAAGATATTTACACTGTAAATTTTATAATTTTAAAAAGTTTAATTATTAGAATTTTCAATTTTTAAATCTTGCATATTTTAACTTTTATTGCATACTTATAGGCAATATCAAAATATACTTTGCATTGATTTATGAAATTTTAATCAAAAACATTTTATTTTATTATATATTTTATAAATAAATTCATTAAGGCTCAATTGTAATGTGGGCGCAAACCTTTAGCGAAAACAATGTTCAATATTAACCGCCAGCGCTAGAAAATTTTAATAAAAGAGGCGACAGCGAGGCTGTGGCCCGTAAAAGGCTCACACACCTTGGTAAAGGGTTTCTATGTCCTAACGACACCAAAGGTCTGGCCTTCAGGAAGATTCTGGTCTTCTATTGGAGCCAGGATATCAACTGACTATCAATAGTTGGGTATGCACAATATATCTATCTAGGTCGCAGTGTAGGGAGGCGGTGGTTTGTCCTCTGCCTGAACAACCCCATTATTCCTAATCCTAATACAAATTCTTTACCACCTTGAATTAAAAATATTTGTACCAAAAATGAAAATTAGAAAATTTTATTTATTTATTGCTGTGTAAAATTGTTTTAATATTAAAAATTAACTAAAATAAAATTGTGAAAAAACAAAATAAAATTAAAAAATCTGAAATAATTTTTGAAATATTAAATAATGTGAGTATAGAATGAATTTTCTTTAAACAATAACATAGCTTTTATGTAATTTATGTAATCTGAATTTCAAAATAATATAAATTTTTATATAGCCCATACACATACAAGTATTTTCTACACGTGTACATCAATTTACAAAGGAAAAATCTACTTCATTTTTTAGTTTTAATACCTTTTAAGTACACTCAGTTTTCAGGATTTGTTTTTTTTTTCTTTTCTTTTCCTGCTTGTTTAATGAAAATGGAAAATAATGACACGCCAAATGGTTTGTTGAAAAATTGTGAACAGGATAAAAAATTAAAAAAAAAAAAAATCAATCGTCTCCTTAAACACACGAACTTCATGTTAGACGAGATTTAGATACAAATTTTTGTGTAATTTAATAGTTCGTCGGCATAATACTTCTTTGCAATGTAAAATAATTTGAAATTTTCAAAAAACTACTAGAATTTTTATTATATTGAAATGTGTACGCCAAAGAGAGCATTAATTGGTCGTATGGAAGTTTTTCGTTCCAAGCAGAAAAAAGAGTAAATTAATTAAACTATAAACAAAGAATTTTCAAAAATTTCGTATACAACACTAAACAATTCAGGTGACAATTTGTTATATCTACTTTAATAGATTATATATTTTTGTTTTGATAAATTTGCCTTTTTGTATATGTGTAAATTTAGGAGACAGTCGGAAATTTTCATCATTTTCTATATAATTTATATACATACATTTTGTTTTTTGTGTAGGTATATTCATCAGGTAAACAGGAAGTGCAAACTATCTGATAAAATAGACTATGTCGTTATACAGTATCGAAAATGATACGTTTCATATTTGTGAGAATTCTGTTGGGAGGAAAATATTTTTTTTTTTCATTTTTTTTTATATGTTTATGTAGAAAATATTCAGTTATTTCCCTGAGGAATATTACAAATAGCAAAGAAAGAAAATTTGTAGTTTTAATTTATGTATGTATGTATATATACGGTATTTTGAGTTGTTGGAAAATGATCCTTAACTATATTGGGAATCTGTAATCCTATGAAGAAAATATTCGTTATATAAACAATTTATAGGGAAAACAGGAAACATTTTTCCCTGTTAACATTTTTATGAAGTATAGGATTTTTTTTTTTTTTGATTTTTTTAAAATTATTCGAAAAATGATTTTCATTTTGATTATTTTTTTTTTTTGTTTTTATATTATGGATTAAATTTATGTTTTGAATATAAATTCTTATTTATTGACAATAATTATAGTTTTTTGTTTGTTTTTGTAAATAACTTCTGATATTCAATATTAAATTAATTGAAAACGTTTTCTAAATTATTATTGTAACAACACATTAGGTACCTAAACGTTTGACATGACCAAAAAACGTCTGACATGACTTCATATGAAAATATTTTTGCCCGACAAATGTTTCTAACGAAAAGTGTTTGTAAGAATTGCTGTATCGGAAACATTTTATAAAACTTTGTCCATTTTCAATACATTTCGTCAGCCACTATTAATATTTCTGAATAAAAATTATGGTATTATAAGACAAACTGGCCGAGTTATAGAAAATTCATTATATCGTCTTCTGAATCTATATTTACATCTGGATCAGCTACAGATTCATATGTATCGAAACCATCCTAATCTTCAGAACTCAATTTATTTATTTTTCATTTATAAATTGAAATATTACCTGTCAGATATAAATCGACTGATGTTTAGAAAAAAAGAATATCTTAACTTTCCCAATTCCAGTGTCCAACATTTGCGACTGACTCAAACTAAATACGCTAAAAGGTCGTACAACAACAAATATTTATAAGCAATTAATAAATGAGCAAATTATACTTATAAACATGGAAAATAGGAAATTTTTAATGAGGTGTCCAATGTAAAAGTATTGTCACTCATATTCGAATAGCGTGGCCCCCAAAGTTATTATTCTAATTTTTCTCAAAAATTTCGTTATTAAATAATTTTGAAAAGTAAATAATTTTTTCATCTTCTTATAATCTTTTTAACACTAAATAAACGATTAGAGTCAAATGACCATAATAAATTTCCTAAAGTCAAACTATGACAAAGCAACTTTTAAAAATAATATTTTTTTTTTCCACTCATAAAATCTATCTTTATGTTGTCCTGTGTCCTTTCATAAATTCAGTAAAAAAAAAAAGAAGAAGCTACTAACTACGATATAAATATAGAAATATGAAATAATTTATTTCCTAGAAATTATAAAACTTAAAAAAAAATGTATGAAAAATGGAAAAAGGATAAATAAAGGAAACTGATGGTAAAAATAATTTGTTGCAAAAAAAAAAAAATTATTTGAATTATCATTGCTCTATTTATAAATGCTCTAAGCAATTTTATTTTTGTTCAACTTGTTGAATATTATTACTAATAAAATAAATTCATTGATTAAATATTAATTAATACGTAATTGAGTGGTTTATTAATTTTGATTTGAGTGTTTTGTTTTTGTAATAGCCATTTTTGATAAGAAATTATGAAAGAAATCAACAATTTTGGAGTCTACAAATTTTGTTTTTATGTAATAATTGAAAGAATTCAAAATGAAATTTAATTTTCTAAATTTTGAATTAATAAAAAATTGATTCTGTATTTGAAAAAGTTAAATATATTATAACAAAAAAGAAAATCTTTTTTACATTTATGTACTGTATAAAAGATTAAAAATAATTTATAAAATTGACAATTTTCCAAGAATTTATATAATATTTTTACAAATTTTTTTTTTTGTTATCTTCTCTTTTATTTAGTATCTAAACATTTAATAATATAAATACAATTTCAGCAAATTTTATTTTTCCAACATAATAAAAGAAGATTTTTGATTAAGATTATTTGAAAATTTACAATGCAATTTAGAAAATAAATATATTTAAATGGTCCTTGTATCTATTTTAATAGAAAATCATAAGTAAATATTTTACTTAAATGAAAAACACCATACCAAAAAAAATTATATTTAACTATTTTGTTGAGGGTTTATTCTTTCATAATATAATACACTTTTACAGTTAAAATTAACTATCTTAATAAATATTTATTATATTTATTTATATATTATAATATTTTGAATAAACAAAGTTCAAATCGGATAAGTACTTAAAGGAAATCGAAAAACGATTTAATGTGGTCAAATATTATATAGAAATTATTATTGCAAAAAAAGGAATACACTAAATATAATGAAAATATTTGTAATGATTTTTAAGGGTTGTTTTTTTTATTTGGTAAAGTGAAAATGTTACATATTCGGTAAGGCAATTTTATTTTATTAAAATTTTCTGATAAGATTAAATTTTCGTATAAACAGGAAGTTTTCTAGAACATTAAAATAAATTTTAATGAAAATTTTATGATTTTTTTTTTGTTTGTGGAACATTGTAATAATCAGTGTAGTTTTTATAAAATTTCAAAAAAGGTTTTTTGTTTTTTTTAGATTGGTTAGTTTTTTTGTTTAAAGTATTAGATTGCTAAATGGCCAGTTCTTTTTAAAGCCTCTAGGATGTGGAATAGCAGTTCTTCTTCCAAAGCATTTAATTGTTCTCAAAACGTTTGTTAAAACCACTAGTTGTGTGGTTGTGTGTGGTACTGAGTTCAATTCCAGACAGAGACATCGATTTGTCTCTAAGTTTTAACATGACTACTTAATTGTGATTTTTAGACTGGGAAAAATGATTACGGTTGAAATCGTTTGCTGACAACAAATGCCTCACTATTAAAAGCCATTAGATTGGTGCAATTAAAATGTTTTATGTTTATTTGTGATAAAGAAACTTATGGTTCGGAAAATATATGAAATTGCAATAAAATGTTATGAAACCTCTTGGACGAAACCAAAGGTCGATTTCTATATAAAAGAACAAGTACTAAAGGTCTCGTGGGTCAATAACTGCGATGATCAAGTAGAGAACTTTAGCGTTTCGATTTTAGTTTGAAGTTTTTAGCACTTGAGAATAAACAAACAAACGGTCAAAGTGATACCTAAAGACATTTTTACTCGAACAAAATTGTATCTAAAAAGGCATTACAATTATGGAAAATTTATATTCTGTATTTTAAAAAAATGAAAGCTTCTAATTTAATTATTCTTTAAGGCATTTAAAACCAACATTTAAGTACATTTAAAAATACATAAATAAATAAGTTTTTGATTATATTTAAAAAAATTTTTGAATATCAAACACGAATCAAGTATTTGATGATTTCGTACTTTACTTTGTAATATAGTTTTAAATAATTTAAAGGAAAATTATCTTGATTTCGATTGACAAGACACACAAAATTATATTAATTTGATAATTTTTGTCATTTATAATCTGGTACATGAATTTATTATTTCGTATTAAAGGAAGATTTATTTACATTTATACCAATTTGTATAAGTAAAATTAATTCCTAAATGCTCATATTTAATTGATATGATTTATACAGTATAAATGAAAAATTTATTAAATTGTATTTTGTCCAATTTTAAGACATACTAAAATATATAAAATAAATTTTAGTTAAACAAAATTTAATATTTACATATAAAGAATTAAGATTTATTTAAAATTTGTAAAATATTTTTATATAAAATGTTAAATTCATAGTGAGTAGATAAACTTTGTTGGTTCTAGATCAAAAATTAAGAGGCCGTTTATTGTTCTTGGTCACCAACAATGAGGGACCTCTACTAAATTTGGATCTAGAACCAGCATTTTTTTTGTATTTTAAGAATATACGTTAACCTTGATTGTACTTCCAACAAATCCAAATTTTAATATACCAATCCAGCGATTCACTTTAGCTGATTCCCACAGATTTGTCTTAAAATAACATTCCAACTGTTGCTGTCTACTACAATTCATGGAGGGACTATTGGACTGTAGAGAAGATGCTTGAATGATTTGTCTTCCTTTTCGCAGATCCTGCAGATGAATGTTTGTGTAAACCTTAATCACGCTACGTGTTCCCTAAATAGAATTAGAGTAATTATGTTTTGTTCATAAGTAGAATACTCTTTGTTTTTGTGGCACTTGGTTTAAATATTTGTGCCAAAAAATATTTAATTTTTATGAATTTCTTCACTAGCTTAGATTTAGTTGAAACTTTAACTAGCACTTTTATAGCTGTAACCAGTCAAGTTTCTTAAAATTATCTACTTATCTATTTTTATAGTGTTATATCAATGATTTTGCAATTGTTTTACTACAAAAATTTGAAATTGGATTTTCAAAAACAAACTTGCAATTATTAACCACTTAGTTTATTTAAGTAAGTTACTCTTTCATAAGTTTTATATATCTCCAAATTTTGTCAAATTTTATTACATCGACTTTAAATTATAATTGTAATATTTAATTTAAAAACATTCCCTACTAAGATAAACTGAATTATGATGATAAAACATATTTATTTACGAAAACCTTGACATTATACACTGATTTTTTTAAATTTATTTTCCCGTATCTTAATTTAAATTTATGTATATAAGGAAATAAGGAAAATGTAGTCAGCTTCAACATATTTCCTAATGATAAGAATATATAATTAAATTTTGGTTAAACGATGTGTTAAATGAGATTCAGTAAAATATTCCTATATTAATATTAAATAGTAGCGATGTTATCATATGAAACGATGTTATTCATTTTAAAAAAAAATAACCTATCATAATTACATCAATTCATCGACATCGTTAATGGTTGATTAACTGATAGGTCCTTATAATAATTTATTTTGTCATTATGTTTTCCCTTTCAATATATTATATAAGTATTTAATGTTTTATATTCACATTAACACTATTTTCATCAATATTGAATCAGAGAATGTTTCGTAAGCTTTGAATAGCAAATAATCAATTTTATAATACCGAAAATTATAGTGGGTTTGGAAGCCTACTTGATTGCTCTACTACGGTACCTTACTTTGATAAGTTTCTTTCTTTCAACAGTGACCAGCAAACTATATAATATTAATTTCTGCATGAATTTAATTCGATGGTGTTAATTCCATTTTCCGTTTAATTCCGTTTAGGAACTGCCATAAGAGTTGAATAGAGAACTTACCAGATAATTTGATTGTTCGTTAATTCTATATCTATTTAATTAAACGTAATCGATTAATTAGATTATAATACAATTGGTTGCATTCGCACTTTTTATGAAATTCAGCCCATACTTCTATATTTAAATTGCATAATATATATTTACTTCGTCTTTTGTCAAATCAAATAACAATGTACTCGTAGGGGAAGATTCGTCTTGACTAATGTTCCACGGCAGTACATGACGAATGAAAACCGAATTGCCAAAAAAAAAATTGTTTTCTTATAATAAACACTCGGAAAAGGTAAAAAATATCAAAGTTACTTCATTAAATATTTTTTTTTCTTGCCAATACTAAGACTTCTTAAATTCTTACCTAAAAAAAATACTGAATTATGCATATTCTATAAGACTCTTGTCTTAGGAGGACTGACAACGAAATAAATAAATTGTAATCGCTATTTTATTAAAAATAATAATTCGATTTCATCGCTAATTTAGATGTATATCGTACTCCCCTGGGAATCAAATTAACGAGACTCCACCCGTTATACCAATCGGAGGATGTACGTAATAATGTTATTGAATTTGAATGATTTTCATGAAATGTTCTGAAGATCTTACACGTATGGATTGACAAGATTTTTAAAGATGAAAATTACAGATATTGTATTGTTGATAAGTCGAGTTTTTTGGAGGTCCGAGATAAAATATAATTTAGCAGGAAATTGGAGAATTAACAATTGAAAAGTGGTATTAAAATAAAAGGAAACTAAAGATTGAATCCCAGAATTTAAAGATTTGCCGAAAATATTGTGAGTAATTATAAAAAATATCTTTTAGAAAAATTGGAAAATAATATTATAAAATTAAGTGCTGATTTGACATATAAACAATCAACAGCTGATCAGCTGAGCAAATTAAAGAGCTGATAAAATAATATTTAATGTTATTATATTATTTATTATGATTATTAATCTATTACTAAATCAATAAGATATTGGCGGAAATTATTATGATTCTACAAAAGGTGTATGTATCTGAAACAATATAGAATTGCATAATTATAGGCGATAAGGGATATAATATAAAAATACGATATTAATTTAGTCAAACAAATAAAATTGGTATACATATACGGTTTATATTTTTGGGAAAAATATTGTTGTTTTGCATAAGTTTAGGCTGATGAGTAGTTCAGAAGAAGATTACATAAACGCGGTAGACAACTTACCTAAACCAAAAAGACAACACGGTGAAGCTTTTTCACCCAATTCGTCTGATAGCCCTGTAAGTAAGAGCACCAAAATGAGCGCAATCACTTTAGATGCAATGGAAAAATTATTAGATAAAAAGTTGCAGCCAATAACCAGTAAATTGGACTTAGTAGATCAGTTGGTGCGAGATAATCAGGAATTAAAAACAATTGTGGAAGGACAAAATAAAAAAATCGAAAATTTGGAAGCTGAAATAGAACTATTGAAGCTAAATACGAAAAAAAAGAACTTAATATTTCGAAATGTTAGAATAAATCAAGGAGAAGATGCATTAACTACTGTTACAAACATAATTAAGAATATACTAAAAATACAGGAAGTAGTAGAAATAGAAAGAGCGTTCACCATGGGGAAAACGGAAAATATAAACAAAATCATTTTTGTGGAATTCAAAAATATTGATATGGTGTACAATATCCTGAAAAACTCACGGTACTTGAACGCAACAGGAATTAGAGTAGTAAGAGATTTGCCGAAAATTACGCGTGAAAATGAAAACAAATTATTAGCCATAAGAAAGGAGATAATAAATATAAATAAGGAAGTCAAAATAAAAGTAAAAAATGGGATAATGGTAATTCAAGAATTGAAACTGAAATGGTGCTACGTACATGGTCTGATTGGCGTAAATGAAGGTGAAGATGGTGCAAAAAAAATAATGGAAAAATTAAAAATTGATATCACGAACAAAATGAAGTCTTTATTAGAAGAAAATGAAAATCAATCTAAGTAACAATTATCAGCCGTCCGCAAAACAAAAAATAGTATAAGTAGTATTAAGTATAAAATTAAGATAATTTCATATAACGTAGAAGGATTGCAATGCAAACAAATTTTTCCTGATTTTTTTAATTTTATTAATAAATTCGATATTTTTTTCGCATTTGAAACTTTAGTATTAGAAAATAAGATAAATGAATATAAACATTTTTTTAAGTCACATAATGTTCACTGGATACCAGCAAAAAAAGGAGATAGAGGGAGACCAAGCGAAGGATATGTATTTGGAATAACAAACAGTAATCAAGGAATAAGTATATCATATACCGAAATAAACGATAGAACATTGGTAGAATTAAAAATAGATGAGACAAAATATTATATTTTACCAATCTATTTAAATTATACCAATTGGAACACAGAGTTTAGTTGCTTAGAAAACTATTTAAATGAATTTGAAATACAAAACTTGATGATTATAGGTGATCTTAACGCAAGAACAAAAAACATAAATATAGGACACAGTCCTCTGAACCCAACATCTAAAATATCTGAAATCCGATCGTCGAAAGATACAATTTTAAACCAAAAAGGAACAAGACTAATACAATTGTGCCATGAACATGGATTACAAATATTAAACGGATGCACACACGGAGATTTAACAGGAGAATTCACATTTATTACGTCAACGGGAAGTTCAGTCATAGATATTTGCTTAGTAAGAGGTAATTGGATAGAAATTATTGAAAAATTCGAAGTCATAGATAAAAATTATTCTAAACATGTACCAATATCAGTACAATTATGTATACAAAATGAAAATATACTAACCGAAAATTTAAATTTATTACCTAAACTGTGCTGGAAAAATACAAATAAAGAACAATATAACGTGAACCTACATCATCTAACCGAAAATTTATCTTGCGAACAGAGTGAAATCCAAAATACAAATGACATGCTGGTGAACATGATAAAAAGTGCAGCGAATTCAAACAATGAAGTAAATAAGAAAGTGAAATTTAAATGTAAATGGTTTAACTGGAAATGCTGGAACGCACGGAGTACATCATTTAAATGGTTAAAATTATTCAGAAAAACGAATTCGAGAGAGGCAAGAGAAGAATATGTAAAATCGAATAGCAAATATAAGAAGATATGTCAAGAAGAAAAACAAAAATATTATACAAATCTAGCTAAAAGTTTAACAGGAACTAAGGATACTGGTGAATTCTGGAAAATAATAAAACAAATTAAAGGATGCATATTAATAAAAGGAAAATATATACAGACTTGTCACTTGAGAAACTATTTTGCGATGTTACTCAATCCTCCACAGACAGCATCAATAATACAATATACAGAAAGATATAGATTATGTAATATACTCGATGCGCCGTTTACAATAGAAGAATTGAATAACTCGCTTAAATTATGTAAAGACAACAAAGCTCCAGGAGAGGACCGTATACCATATGAATTTTTTAAAAATGCAACTCCAAATTATTTGGGATTACTTATAGAATTTTATAATAGAATATATAATGAAGGAATAGTTCCAGAAACATTCAAACAATCAGTTATATTCCCAATATTAAAAAAAGGTGATCCAAATAATCCTGAAAATTACCGGGCCATAGCTTTTTCCAATGGTATAGCAAAAATATTCTGCAAATTATTATTACACAGATTAACAACGTATGTCAAAGAGAATAATCTCCTAAGTCCATATCAAGCCGGATTCAGAGAAGGGTTTTCAACGATGGATCATTTGTTCACACTAATAAATATAATAAAATTAAAACAACTAAAAAAAAAGAAAGTATATGCATTCTTTATTGATCTGAAATCAGCTTTTGATCATATAGAAAGACCAGCACTTTTTTTCAAACTTAGTCAAATGGGGGTATCATATAAATTTTTGCGGATTATAAAATCTATCTACGAAAAAACAACGGCGAAAGTTTGGAATGGATCAGAACTATCAGATTATTTTGAAACAACTATAGGACTGAAACAAGGATGTTTACTCAGTCCTATGCTTTTTTCATTATTCTTAGATGATATAGCTGACACACTTCCAGGAGGCGTAAAGATTTTAGAACTGCTAATTAAAATATTATTATATGCAGACGATATGGTCATTATCGCAGAAAGTATCGAATCGCTACAATTAATGATAATCAGAATGGTGGAATATTGCAGCAAATGGAACCTGAAAATTAACATTGATAAATCAAAAATTATGGTATTTAAAAATGGAGGGAAACTAACCAGTCACGAGAAATGGTATATGAACGGGCAACAAATTGAAGTCGTCAAGCAGTATAAATATTTAGGAGTTACTCTCACACCGCAAATGAATTTAAAATCCCACCTTGAAATAAAATACTGTCAGGCTAGTTCAGCTATAAATACCACATGGGAAAACATATTAGGAAACAAAGATATAGCAAACTCATTGAAATACAACGTTTTCTTAACCGTGATTCGCTCAATTATATGCTACGCTGCGCAATTATGGGGATATATGCAGTTTGATCAAGTGGAAAAGATACAGCGATATTTTATTAAGAGACTTTTCTGGCTACCAAAACATACTCCAGAGTACATGCTGTTTGTAGAAACCGGGTTAGCACCAATATATATATATACATTTAAACTGCATTGTGATTTCATAGCAAAAATCATAAATGATGAAAATAAAATAGCTGGAAAATTGGCTAGAATTATATGTGAAAAACAGGAACTTTACCACAAAAAATGGCAAATGATGGCAGATGAGAATGACGTGGATTTGCTACTAACACTCGAAAATACGGATACGTGGAAAGACCAGCTATATTTTCTGCTGGCGAAAACGGATGAGGAATTTCGAAAATCATTTCTACATAAGGCAAAGAATTCAGATTTTAGAAATATCTACATAAACTTGAACCATAACCTTGGAGAAAATAATTATTTTAAAGACATCTTTTCAACAAGAATTATTTCTAATATTTTTAAAATACGGGGAGAGTTGCTCCGGCTCAATTATACACCACATATGCAAACAGCGACTACAATATGCTCACTATGCAATCTGGGAAAGATAGAGGATACAATTCATTTTATTACGGATTGCCCTATTCTGAAGGAAGTTAGAAGGATACATTTCGGTAAGGACATCCTATCATATGAAGAAGGTTTAAAATATTTAAATGGAGAAAACTGGAAGAAATTAGCGGCATATGTTGAAGAAGCGTACAGATACAGGAAATTATTATTAACAGAATTTTTCTAAATATATATAAAAAAAAACTTGATTTAAAAAGAATATAAAATATGGGGAAAAACATTTTGCAGACGGCAATATAGCCATAGCTTTAAGAGTATTTTTTATAACACAATAATGTAATTAATTAATTTTTTGAAAACATAAATGAATAAAATACTTATTATTATTATTATTATTATTATTATTATTAAAGATTCTTCAAACTTTGTAAAAAAATATGCCGAACTTTTGTTATTGGTACTATCATTTTAGGACCATAATAATAAATAAATGTCTTTCATTTCCAGTGTTCAAAGGTTTAAAAAAAAGAATAAATTTGATTTATTGATTTTTTATTTCATATTTATTTTATATTCAGTTAATTTTTATTAAATATATTTATAAAAATAAAGAAAACATATTTAAATATCGTAAACTCATTATAATATTTTATAAATTCCATAATTTCAAATATTTCCTTTCCAAACAAAATTTAATTAAGTGAGAATTCTTAAGTATTCTTTCCATTTTTTTATTTTTTTTAAGTAATTTTCATCAAAAATTCCCTAAACAATATTTTAAAGTAAAAATTATACTTTGGAAAACAAAAATATATTGTAGAATCGTTTTTTCATCAGGATAATAACGAAAAGTTTTTATTTAAATATTTCGTTTTTAAATAATTTCCCTTGTACATTCATTTTACATATAAGAGTAAATTATAAAAAAAGAAAATTCCTAAAATTATGATGCATTGGTGTAATATAAGAAACATTCTGTAATAAACTGTAGCAGTTTATATCTTTTTCAAATTTTGTATAAAAGATTATGCTTTTTACTTTCACAATTGATAACTTTCATGTCATTTCTATTCCATCGTTATATCCGATCAAGTAAATAATGTAGTTTTTATGTATATAAATTATGTTTTTTTTAACTAAGTTTTAATCTTTGTATAGTTTTTGGATTTCATATTTACGTAGTTTATAAAATATTTTTAGTAGAAGAAAATAGTCGTGCAGAAATGAAAATAAAAAAAGAAAATGAAATTTTTAATATTTTCTTTTATTTTTAGTGTAAAAAATATATACAAAAAATAAATACACGTTAAAGTTAACATAATTCAGAGAATTTGATGGTGTATCTTTTGAATCTGCATGCATCTAAAGTTTTGATATATAATATTCGGAAGAATAAAACAGAGACGTCAGAAGTTTTTTACTAATATGGATTGATTTAAAATTGAGGCTAATGTGAATTAATTAAAAAATCTACTATATCTTGATCTCCTTGTACAAATTATACCTGATATTTACAATCAATTCATGTAATTTATAGAAAATTCATATAATTCATAAGAAATTCATGTAATTTATAAGAAATTCGTGTAATTTATAAGAAATTAATGTAATTTATATGAAATTCATGTAATTTAAAAAAAAAATATGTAATTTATATGAAATTCATGTAATTTATAAGAAATTCATGTAATTTATATGAAATTCATGTAATTTAAAAAAAAAATATGTAATTTATATGAAATTCATGTAATTTATAAGAAATTCATGTAATTAATATGAAATTCATGTAACTTATAAGAAATTCATGTAATTTATATGAAATTCATGTAATTTATAAGAAATTCATGTAATTTATAAGAAATTCATGTAATTTATATGAAATTCATGTAATTTATAAGAAATTCATGTAATTTATATGAAATTCATGTAATTTATATGAAATTCATGTAATTTATAGAAAATATATCATTTTTACATTATCATGAAGATTACTCGGTTTATTTCTAATGTATGGCTTTATCTTCTTCATGACGATAATGATTATTAATATATTCTTATGAAATTATTAAATATCAATCATGTATGAATATTCATTACGTTTCAATCTTACATGTTCGATTATGCTCTTCGTTAAATTAACGACAACTATGCAGATTTCAATTAAATATACTATTACAACACAACAATTACTTAAACCAGTCTCTGTCAATTAGAACTAAATTGTATAATAAATTTTATTTGGATATGATATTATTGTATATGTGTTCATAAAAAGGATAAACAGGATGTTAAGGATGGAAAATAATATATCAAAATTATATGACATGAAAAAAAAAAATAATAAAAAAATTAAATAAAATACAAAAAAACTTTTGCAATTCCTGTCATAAAAGTTATAACTCTTTATTTTTGTACGCTTAAGACTTAAACCGTTTTTCGTTATGAAGTTGTTTAAAATATCTTAGTTTATTTTTCTTTTTTCATACTTTTGCTTTTGCAAATTAAATGAATGTCATTTATTAAATATATACAAATATTTGTATAAATATACATACATACATTTACATTATATTATAGGATAAGAAAACTTTTTATTATTTTATATACTAAATAGATGAGGTATGGGTAAATTTTTCAAATATTTTTAAACAAGCACGTTCAACTTCTGCATATCAATCATAATTTAGACATAAAAGATTTTTTCATTTTTTTTTCTTCTGTTGGTTACAATAAGATTATTATTATTAGTTTAAGTAATATAATATAATTTAAAATGTTTTTATTTGAAAAGAAATTATTATTTAATATATGGAGAAAATGCATAGAAAATAATTAATATTTTTTGATAATTGAAGAAATTTGAACTGATTTATAACATTTTTATAATAGGAAATTTGACATATTAGTGGTAAAAATGGAAATTATATGATTTCATTAATCAATTAATGAACCAAATTTAAATAAAGGTTAAATTAACAGAAAGATCATTCAAATAAATAGTCGAAGAATTAAGTGTTCGCTGGAATCGTCATCGCATAGGAAATGCTGTTATCAATAGCAAGGACTTTATTAACATTATTTAAACTTCAAAAGTTTTAAGGTCATCAGAAGTATATTCAATTCATGTGTTAAATCCATACTTTGTTATGGAATCGAAAGTGAAACATTAAAAATGATATCGATAATCTAAAAGTATATTTGTAAATGAATGTTTACGAATAATATGTAATACTTCTGGAGCAGAGTTGTGTTAATAATGCATCAAAAAAGTAGTGCATTATTATTATCGAGTAATCCTGAAATATAATGCATTATTTTTTAACAAGTAATTCTGTACTTCAATTTTTCAATTATTCATTACAGTACTGATTTTTACTTATTACAGTACTGGTAATGGAGTAATGTATTATCTCAAAAGTAATGAAATGTTTGAATTACTTTACTGCATTACAAATACTTCACATTTTTATGGTAAAGTAATTTGAAGTATTTTGAAGTACTTTTTACTTCAAGGAAGTACTTCAAAATACTTCGAAGTATTTGATACTTCAATGAAGTGCCGTGCATTACTTTGAAGCACTGGGAATTATTTTGAAGTAAAATGAATAAAATTAATAATGTTTTGGTATTTACTTAGAACAAGAATCAATCACAACATAAATAGAAAGAAGACGATGAAAATTGATAGGAAGGATACATATTAAGAAGGTCTTAAGGTATAATTTAATAGCAGAGCAATCATTAGAATGGAACCCTTAAGAAAATGGTGTTGAACGGCAAAACAATATTTGGAGGAAAATAGTATCATAAGTAATGAATTGCGAAAATGTGAGCGTAATTAAAATCCATAACAAAAACTGAAGTAAAATGGAAACTTTGTAAAGATGTTTTATACTGCAAATTAGAGTGAACATGGAAACTATATTTATCTTGTAAAATGTTAGTTTTAATAAGCAAATTTATTGAATTGATTAATTATGATGGAAATTAAAACAGCATGCACAAATTGAGTTGTGAATTATAAAACTAAATATTAACTAATTTATATAAATGTTAGATATATAATTTTATTATTCATTTAATTTAACTATAATAATATTTCCTAAAAAACACAAATTCCCAATATAAATACTAATCAAAATAAACAAAAAATTCAGTTAATTGAAACATTTTGGTAACAAAAAACCCACTTAAATTTTGTATCCTTATTATTTATGATGATATAAAAATTCTATGAATTTGTTTTATTTATAATCTATTATAAATTTAAATTTTCTAAAACCAAGAATTGGCTTCTCAAATTCACAAATTTTCATTTACGCACTCCAAAATGAAGAAGAATCTATTTATATATAATGTTATCATCACCATATTTATAATATTGTATCTATAGAAATTTCATTTTCTTTTTTTTGTATATTACAACATTTTTAATTTTCCATTTCTTTTCAATGTATAATATTATTTTTTTTTTTACACACTTCCTTTTTTTACTTTACACCATTTTTTATTTTATGTATATATGCTTTAAGTTAAGATATTTTCAATGTAATCAGAGTAAATTTGCAAATGCATAAATAATGAATTCCGCAAGCGTTTTCTATGTTGGCGAATAACATAATCATAAATAGATAATAGCAAGAAGCTATATATAGAAAAAAAAGAAAAAAAGAAAATCCTGAAATGTCGCAAGGTGAAATATCCATTAAAAGCCAAACTCTGAGTTTTTTTTTTGTTCTGTATTATGTTCATTTAAATTTATTTTACATTTTTTTTTTCTGTTTGTTTTGCTTATGCTCAATAGGCAAAAAAAAAAAAAAGGAAAAAAATTAAGGACGAATAAATAAGAATTCTTTTGGGTGCCATAATCTAAAAACAAAATGTGGTGTAATATATATGTGGAACTTCACACTCTAACCTATTATACAGATGGAATATGAAAAAAAGAAAAGAAATGTTAAAAAAAAAAAAGTTCGTTATTTTATAGGGTTTTTGTTTGTCTCGAAAAATTGAATGAATTTGAATAGAATTTACCTGGAGGATATGATAAAACATAAAACCATAGAATTCATAATAAACACTGATAAAAAGATATATGTGGAAAAGTAAATTTCAATCTTTTCAATAGTTAATATTTTAAAATAAAGAATAAAATTCTTTCTTTTTTTGTATATGAAAATTGTATAGAAACTTAATTGCCTGCAATATTTATTGATACATATTTTATGTAATCATATTTACAAAATAATTTGTTGTAATACATGCGTCTTGAGGATTTATCGACCATTTTTATATTTTACAACATAAAAAAGAACATGTTTTTAGGCTAATTTTATTACCAATAACTTTTCCAACGAATGGATGAATATTTAGTGTTTTAATATTCTTTAAATTAATGAGTTAAATAGTTTTGTATATCAAATTCGACTAGTAAATAAATAATTTAATAAATTTAATTTAATTTTCTAAATTTTCTTATTTATTTATTACTTTTAGTACATAGTTTTGTTAGCTAGAGCAATTAAACAATATTAAGGAATAAAAACTAACATATAGAAGTGAAATTGCCCAATTAAATTGATTATTGCTTGTTTATTATTATAGAACTGATTAATAAATTTGTATAATATTCAAATTTTCTTTATATTTATAATTATTTAATATTTCTTTAATAAAATTTTGCCCTTGATAGTTATGAATATGTAAATTATATATTTTTTGGACTGTTTTTCATATTTTGAGGAATTTTAAAACCCAATTTGGATAGCTAAATGTCATGAATTCATCTCACAGGAATTATTAAGATGATGGAAGATGGAAAACAAGACCATAAATAATCGCGTTATCTCCTTAATTAATATAAAAAACCATAAAAATTATGGTTTTATATGCCATTTGATTATGGATTTTATGATTTTTACCAATTGAGTTTGATTTTTATAGGTATTGAGTTTCAGAATGTTATATGACTTATGACTTTAACAAATCAATTAATCCATAAGCTATGAATTGATAAGATAATATCTGGGCCACGCAAGAAACCTAAAGTACTTAAATTAACCAAAGCGAGATGATGATTTACTTGAAAGCCATTAAATTAACATTCGAAAGTTGATGGACATAAACCTAATAATAATGAAAAAATAATCACTATAAAAATTTTCTAGAGTAATTCTTTTCACGACTTTGTTGCTGTTGAAACAGTTCAATTGATAAATAATCATAACTAAATAAAAACACTGTAACAATAAATTCTGGTTACTGGGTAATTTTATGTAAATTTGTAACCTGTACAGCATAATTAAATATAACAATAGGGCAGGCACCAATGTGTGACCAATTGATTTAGGAAATTTAGTTTTACTATAACAGAAAAAAATTAATGGAGTAGTTTTTCGACTACAAGTTTAAATTTTAACATGAAGGTATTTTAGTGGATAATAAAGATCACTACTATGAATTTTGCCAGGTATTCTTAGTGTCTTTCAAGATTGTTCACTTTTCAAATTTTCCAAAAAAAAAAAATTATAAGTATAACTTATTATATAAAATGGCAATACAGCTCAAATCGAGCCTTATGGTTTCCTCCAAAAGATTTCGTAACATTTTAATGCAATTTGGACCTAATAATTTTATATGTTTTCCGAACCATAAGTTTCTTTATAGCAAAGAAACATTTTAATTGTAACAATCTAATGGCTTTTAATAGTGAGACATTTGTTATCAGCAAATAATTTCAACCGTAAGCATTTTTCCCAGTCAAGATCAGAATTATTCATTTTAAAATTTAGAGGCAGATCGATGTCTCGGTCTGGAGTTTAAGCCAGAGCTTAATGCATCACAATATAGCACACTACCCACAACGCCACCGTCACTCACTAAAACACGATTTTTAATCCATGACTAAATACTAAAAAAATAAATTTATTAATAGAGATAATTAAGTAATGAACCTTGAATATAATTTTCTCAAAATTAATCCTCAAAATGCATGATAAATATTTCTTTAAATATATAGTAATTAACTATTTTTTATGTTGCTCCTTCTCATAGTTGAATTAGTAACATAGCAATCGTAATTATACATAAAATAATAAATTATACATTTATTATTATTATTCTTTTTTTTATTTGAAAGATCGAAATTATCATGGTGGTGCCATAAAGCTTTCTTTATCAAAAAAAAAAAAAAAAATGAAGAAAATAAAGAAAATTACATAATTATTATGGTTTTTTTTCTAAAAAAGAAATGAAAATTCTACAGTTTTCTCTAATTTTCATGGTTATATTTATATGGTTTTTTTTTGGTGCTTATAGATTCTTAATATTTATAAGAAAATTGCGTGCTTATTTAAAATTCTTAAAGTGACTTTGATTAATTTGATTTTTATATTCTGCAAGATAATTTTATGTATCATTAATAAAATATTTTTTTTTTTTCGTTTGATGTTTTATTGCTTGCTGATTATGAAATTTATGGGCACCCAAACAATACGAAATAAAATTATGTAATATTTCGTGAATGTTTATTAATATATTTATATTTTTTGTTTGTGGTTACATATATGATTATATATTTAACAACATTGTAAATAATTTATCAGATTATTTAAAGAATAATCATGATTTTTTTCGATCGAAATGTGAAAAGGTAACAGTAAATGAAGATATATTTTTGTTACGCAACATATATTTAACTAATACATAATTTTAATGTTCAAATTACATAAAAATATGTAATTATTACAATCCAAAAATTTTTGGTCATATTTTATCTGATGTAATATTAAGGTCAAGCTCCATTAGTCTTTTTTAAAAGTTTGCACCACTTTTTTCAAGAAGAAGTTATGCAATATACAAAAAAGCATGAGTGCGGTAGAGACGGAACAACGACTTTTTTCCAAAAAAAAGTCGACAAATCCAACAAAGAAGATGTTGTCTCCGAAAAAAGTCGTTGAATCCAACAAAAAAGATGTTGTATCCGAAAAAAAGTTGATTGTGAACAACTTTTTTTTTACTAAAACTTGAAATTTGTTTCTTTTATTAAAATTTTCTCAAATCATAGCTGACGTTTTTTTTTTTTTTGAGAAAATAAATTAAAATTAAATTAAAAATAAATTAAAATGTCAAAATGTTTCCGAAATTTCTTACAATAGTGGGAAATTTCATCTCTGTCTGTACTGAATAATTTTACATGCTATCTCTTTTCATTTTTACTAAAAAAAAGTCATCACGACTTTTAAAAGACTAATGGAGCTTGACCTTTAGAAATTCGGAATGAAATACTTTCATAAGGAAAAATTTTCCATTAAATTTATTGTAAAATTCTAAAATTTTCATTTTGGTGAATATTATAATTTACATTGCACTAATATCCTTTTTGATAGTTTGTTATAGTAGGAGAATAATTGCAAAATAGGCGATTTTTAAATAAATACTTTCCATTGGCCGAGAATAATTCTGTTGTTTTGCAAGTTTTTTTTTTTGTTTTTTGTAAATCAATTTTAAATTAAACTATTAACGCTTCTAAAATACCAAAATTACAATGAGTCCGTTTAATTGGATTTTATAATGTATTTTCTTCTGAGTAGAGGATTATGTCCTTTTCATAATATATATATAAATATAGTGTCTGGGTTTAGCATCACACGTTGTGTATTTTCTATTAATTCAGAAATAATTACACCCAACACTGATGATATTTAGAATAAAAATTATTTAGTGCAATTTGTATTGAAATGATTTTGTAATACTTTATATGTATGTAACGTACAGTACGTAATATGTCATAATTTTTGCGTAAATTGAGAAAAAGGATATTAACGAAACGACAATAGAAATTATTTATTTGTCAATTGGACACTTTAGTCGTTTTGTTATTACAATTTTTTTTTTGAATGTTCAAGAATAAAATTACAATTATTTAAGTCCTTTTTTGGAATTGTGAAAACTTTATACATTTCTATACAATTCAAAAACATTATGTAATAATTGTAAAATATTTGTTAAATTGTTGGGCATAACCCGAATTTTTGATATGGTGTTACATATTATTTAATTATTATACTTATTTCATAGTCAAAAACAATTTATTTTTCAGAGCTATGTCAAAATTTTCTATAATAAGGAATTTTTGTAAATGGAATTTTTAATTTTCATTTTAAATGTGATTTAAGTGAAAATTTTTGTTATTGACAATTTCATTTATTTAATAAAACAATTTTTTTTTTTGTTATTGAAAATTGAAAATTCTGTTTTACAAGTTGATTATTTACCAGTATTGAAAAATGAAATATAATGTTACACATTTTCGTTACATAATGAAATAATATATTTTTTCCGTTTCGTTGTTAATAATATTGTAATTATGTTATAATGTTGGGAGGAAAATTATCATAAAACCACCGCGTTCAAAAGTTATACTGTAGTGTCCTGAAGAATTATAGCTCCCTGAACGTTATAGAAGCCTAGAACGTTCGTCAGGGGGCTGGATGCAATATAATCGGATTCTAGTGGTGGCAAGACATTAATTCGCATTTACATAGAATGTAATCGGAAGTCTAATCATTCTCATTACAAAATCTACATCGGGATGAGTGCGACCTATCTATCTTGTTGAGGTAGTTTAGGTGCCAGTATCGCGAAAGAAAGTTTGTTAGTTGACGCACTTAGTTCTTTGGTAGCATAATTAGCTTTAGTGACCTTTTATTAGAAGTATAGGGCAGTAATTTCTTGTTTTGTCTGCAGTTTGAGGTTGGATGCGAAAGAACCCATTTCTTCTTTCTCTGATTAGTCAATTAGTTATGGCTGATTTACTATCAAATCTTGTGGTGTATGGGTTGAATAAAACATTTGTCAGAACTCGTATTTTTTTGTCGTTTGACTATTAAAAATTTGATTCACGTCAAGCTATAATTAAATGAAATTATTTAATTTGAAATCCAAAAAAATAAAATAAAAATTATTTTACAAACAACTTCTATTCAAAAAATATATAATAAAATAATAAACATAATTTCAAATTAAATTAGGTATAATAAATTTTGAACAAGAGTTTTCTAATTGTATAACAAGGAACAAGAAGGACACATAATTTTCTTGAAAAACAAGTCAACCATTTTATGATTAATTTAAGTCTATATTATAATACAAAATATAAAATATTATTCAAAAGACCAATTCCTCATTTAATTGGCCAATCAAAAATTTTAAATAGACAATTATAGAAATAAATTTTTATGTATTTTTTTTTATATATAATTTTGTAACAACATTATTTAAATATTATAAATAGGGGACAGCAGGGAGACAACAATTTTCTTAATGTTTTTTGCCATTTAAATTATATTCATGATGGCAACAAATATTTCGTAAAAAAAAAAAATGTATATAAACAAATTTCCATCATGCTATCAGTCAATTTAAGGATATATAACAATAAGCGATATCACTGCCATTAAACATGCGAAACGAAATTTTCTATATAAAAATTCTTAAAAAAAAAAATAGAAATATAACAACAAATTTATATTGACTAATTTGCACAACTGAATCAATATTACCCAACAACAACAACAACAAAAAAGTCCTCGTAAAGGAAATAGAAGAAAAATTTCTATATCCGATGAATTTATTTATAATATTTTGTATATGTATATATTTAAATAAAATAAATTATCCTCCAAATCATAAAACATTTAGAAATAAATTTCAGTATTTTTTTTTTTTACTTCGTTATTTTTCTAAACCGACGACGACAACGTCGACGTCCCAAACGCATTTATCAAACAGTGATTTAATGGCGTTAAGGAACTCAGTTCTTCCTATATATTCAAATTTTATTTTATTTGGTTAGGTGAAATTCTGTACAAAAAAAATAATAATAATATTTGCATCAGTTTTAGCATATTTCATAAAAATAAATTGTATATTAATTTTCATAATTGTTTGTCTGTCATATTTCAAAAAATTGGAATTGTCAATTTTAAATTTTAACACTTTTGAAAACAGGAGATTTTCTATAATTTTCCAAAAATAAAAATAAAAAAGGACTTCATTTGATTGATATTACACACTGCTCTAAAGCCTTCATTTATATAATATTAAATATTACTTTTAACATTCCCTTTAAATTTGTATTTAAAATCGAATTTTTCTATCAGGAAAAATAAAAACCTCTTGATTATACGATATTATACTTTGAACCTTATGACATTTTATTCGTAACAAAAAAAAAATTACATTTTATCAAGTTACATTTTGGTGCGTATAAGGTTTACGAAATATGTATAACAAAATGTGACGGTTTAATAAAATATAATATACAAAAAATAATATCACCCAATCTGTTATGGTGGCATAAGATAATATTAGGTCTCTATTATAAGGCTGAGCTATATAATTTATCATCATTTTGTGTAGGTCTCTTGAATAGGAATTCTATAGGACAAAAATTGGTGAATGTAAATTCGTTTTGTGAAAAGTAAATCTACATAAATAACTCGTAAATTTATTTAATAATTGACAAATCAAGTCGAACGTAACGTAATAATAATAATTTTTATTTTATTTTTATTTTTTATTTTTTATTTTTTTGGTTGTTGTAATCACGAGGGTGTAATATTAACATCGTATTTATTTTGTACTTGAATATTTCAAGAATTGTGTAAATTGTAATATATTTCATTGAAAAATAATATTTTTTATTGAGTTAGTACTAAACATTTCGTTAACAAAACTTTAATTATTTTAATTAAAAATTCCAGTATTACAAAGTGAACCATCACAACGTTGACAATTCGGATCGCCTTCAGTACATTCTACAATTGAACTTTGGCAACCACGCACAACATAATTATCAGTAATAGTCGATACACATTTTTCGGTTATTGTTTTACATAATTCATGATCAATTCCTGATATATCATTTAAGTCTGTACAATTTCCATTTTGTGTTGATGTACATTTATAACAAGTACGTGTATTTTGTTTGTTGCATCCATCTTCATCAAAACATTGATAACATTTTTGTTCATTTGTTGTTTCTTTATATCCGCAACCGCGTGTTACACGACCCCCTAAATATATTTAAAATTTAATTATTAAATTCGTTAATTTCTCATAAATAATAACAAAAATTTACCTTTATTCTCACACGAATAACACGAAAACGTGTCATTCGAACAAGATTGTGATTTTAAAAGTTTTGTATTATTTCGACAATTTGGATCGTTATCAAAATCACATACATTACATTTCATATCAATACAATCTGTATTACAATTTTCACCATAACATTCCCATAGTTTACCCGATGGGAAATGACCCATTTTTGTTGAACAGCCACGAGTTAATGTGTTCGTATTTGAATTGAAATGCGTAAAACATTTTTCTTTGTGACCAAGAATTGATGGCTGTGAACATAATGTTAAATTTGTTGTTAAACATTGTTCATTATTGAAATTATCTTGTGCCCTTTTACATTGATATGGTTTTGGTATTGTATTTGGACCACCTCCCATAAACTGACACGAATAACACGTATTATTAAATACTCCCATTTCGGTGTTACATCCATCATAATTACATTTTAAACAAACGTTATCACAAGTTTCCTTTGCATCTGAAACACAACCCCGAATAATATTATTAATACCAATTATATTTGTGAAACAACGATCATTTTTAACATATTTCGGACACGGTCTTGATGGAATTTTAGATTGTGTAATATTAAGACATGAATTTCCAGAACATTGAATACATTGACGTCGATTTTCCGGAAAAACTATACCATTACATAGGGGAATATCACACATATGACAATCTGGATCATTTGGTGTGCAAGGTCTTACCATTTGTGATAAACAATTTCGATGGGTGACACCATTAACTAAAATATTATTGAATTAATTTTTAATCAAAAAAATGTTTTTAGCTTAAAAAATTACCAATTACAACTACACATTTATCATTCTCTTTGCATTCGGCAACGTCAATATGTTTACCAGGCGTTGTTGCACATTGCGGATCAATATCTGATCTACATAAATAACAATCCAAACTATAAACTTTAAAATAGAATTATAATTAGATTTTTAAACACTAAACTTTTAGAATACAAACCTAAACTAGTAAAAGTTGTCATTAAAACGAGTAAAAATATGATTTTTCTTACAAACATTTTCATAAAATTTATGTTAACCTTTTTCAATTTAATTATAAACTGAATAGCATTTAGAATTGCTTCTGAATTAAATGCTTTTGATTAAAATTTATCAAAGATTATTGTAGATAAGATCGTTAATTTATGACCACAAAAGTTCAGTTTTTATAATATTTAAAATTTTAATACACTGCTAAAAAAATCAATTTCATTAATTTTATTAACTAAAGCTTTAATCTATTTCGTATCGGTTTAGTTTTAGTACAGGGTTACACTAATATTTTTCAAATTATTCCTTAAAAAATTGATTTTTTGATTTAAAGTAATATTAATTTAAATCTAATGCATATATTTATATAATAGTAGCAGTTTCATTTGACTAGTAATTGGCCGAAATCAATTTAATTAAGCCAGTCCTTTGGTTGATTGGTTGGTTTAGTGACGATTACTATACAACGTGATGCATTAGCAACGTTTTTCTACACTCGTGTGACTACTTGGATATTGACTTTAAATCTATTTCTTAGCGTTTCGAAACCCTATCATATTTGTAGTTATTGTAAGCATTGTCTGTAAATTGTTCTGGTTGCGTGCCAAGTGTACATGTGATTTGAGCTCTAGTATTTTCTCAATCTGTAAAAAGTCATTATGTAATCCAAAACAATTCTGTTCTGTTTTCCGAACACTAACAATTTAGTAATCTGACCGTTTTCCTTACCAATTGATTAGTGTCACATTGAATATTGGGCGTATATTTCAGAATTGGTTGCTGTCGTACACAGTGTAGTGGCATCAATTATGCTGTATAAATCATGTCGTAGTTGCGGAGAATCCGTGAAGACAGCTATATTGATCTGGTTATGTCCCTTTCGGATAGAGTTAGTATTTTGTCTGTGTTCTTTCTATCGTATGACGGTTATGTTTTCTTGGTCGCACGATATCTGATTATCACTTTCGATTTCACGTTTTTCCACCTTAAGTCCTGCCATTACCGAGTACTTTAAATAAAGTGATCATAATGTAAAAAACGTGTACAATTAATATAAAAAAAAAGATTTTCCATATAAAAATATAAAAACTTGTAAAAATTCGAAATCAATGAATTTATTTATGTGGTTTTTTATAATTTACGAACCAAAAAAAAAAAATTTATTGTTGTTTTACACACTTTTTAAATGTTAACCTAAAAAAAGTGTTTCATTTTTTTTTTTTTTTTTTGGTAAATTTTTCAACGTGTTTAAGGAACTTTGACCAGCATAACATTTGTCTTGTTTTCATGCTTTTAAGATGCCAAAAATGCCCAAAATGTTTTTAAAAACTTTATGATTTATTACTGTTATCCTTCTATATTATATGGAGAGTAATAACGTCTGCTGTTTTTGGACTAACATTTTAAATTTTTTTGGTTGTGTTTTTTTAAAAGTATACTAAACATTTTTATGATTATTTTCGGAATTGTAAATATGTAAAAAGTTGTGGTAATGGGGAATTCAATTTAAGGTTTAAAGAAGTTTAAAAAATATATAAAAATTTTGGATTAACAAAAATTAAGTAAATAAAATTCGGTAATAATTCGGACAGGACTTTATTAAATTAAATAATTAAGGAACTAAATGTAATTACATTAATTTGCATATAAAAAATATATTCATTTTTCAAAATTTTATAATATCATTTTAATATTTTCCATTCATTTGATGATATTTTTGCAAAATGTAATTCTCCTGTTGAATGAAATAGATTATTATCAAAAATCATCGACCAATTATTAAATTGATGATCGTAAATTTGTAATTTTTGTGTTAACATTGATGCACTAGCTATATAAAATTTATTATTCATTTCAACAACATCAAAATTAGTTAATCTAAAATTGAAATGATATTTTTAAATTCAATAATTGTTACATAAAAATTAATTAAATTTTTATATATATACTTTTTTGTATCGTTTGGATAAATAATTGTATCCCTCCAACGATTCTGACGAACATCAAAAATCTGTCCAAATGTTGTACCAAAACAAAATATCGAATTATAACAACAAATTGATCGTGTCTCTTCCAATGAATTTAAATTCATTTTTAAATCAATCCATTTACCATCACGTGGATCAAAAAATTCAACAGTTTTGCTATTGGAATAATTAATAGTACCACCAAATGTATATAAACAATCACCTTAAAAAATTAAAATTAAAAATAGTTAATTACGCAGTTAAATACTTCAATTTAATTTACCATGCGTAGCAATACCAAAATTTCGATTTTTATCTAACATTTTTGATTCACAATTTAACCATTTCTCGGTATTTATATCACAAATTTCAACACTGCCATTTATTGAACTACCACCACATGAATAAATTTGATCATTATTATTTATGTTAATTGTACGATGCCAACGACGTTGTTCACGCATTGATGTAAATCTATATAATTCTTTAGTTGAATCATTATAAAATTGACATGTATTTGAACCATTCCAATAACCACCACCAGATAATAATAACAAATTTGATTTATATGAATTTATAGCGAAATTCCATCGACGATTATGTTTACAAATCTTATGAAATTTATTTATTTCAAAATTTATATCATATAAATCATTTTGAGTAATTAATAAAAATTTATCATTATTTATTTTTAAATTACTAGTAGCATACGCAACATATTCATTTGTATTATGATTTAATTTATGTTTTAATTGTTTGTCATAAACATTAGAATAAGAATTATTTGATGTTTGTTGACATTGATTATCATTTAAATTTAAATTTTCTATATTATTTGTTAAGATTGATTGGTTGTTTTGATTTTCCATATCATTTTTTAATATATCTTCATTATTGAAGAGCATATTTAATTGTTGTGCTTTGGGATTATTTTTAAATTCATCACTACATAATTTCAATTTAATATAATTAAATGTTATTCCAATAAAATCTTTTGATTCCCATAGTTTTTTATCATTTAGAATTTCCGAATTCATAAAATCATCTGAAAATTTTGAAAAATCAATATTTGTTAGTAAATCATTTATGTAGTGTTGACGATCATTAAAATCAATTTTAATCCATTTAATTATATTTTTATATAAAATTTCTTTGGAACATGAATTTCTCGGATTATTAACTATAGCTTCTATCTAAAATAAAATTAATTAGTAAAATGTTAAAATTATAAAATTTTGGTGGTATCACTTCTTTAAATTGTAGTTCGCTGATTGATGATAGGAAAAACTGTTCGGTATTTTTAAGGATATAATTAAAACATTGTTGTTCCAAATCAAATTTTGCAATGTTACCTAAATAATATAAAAATAATTATGATTGTTAATTAAATTCTAGAGCTGTACATCACAAAATGATATCTTAAATTCATTTGATTTAGATTATTTTACATATCGATGGCTTGTAGTGAAAAAGTGCTATTTGAAATTTTAACTTAATTCTTTTTTTTACTGTCTGTAATTAAAATAGATGAGCACCAAGTGATTTTTCTTTCCAATTTGTAAAAACAATAACTTTCAAAAGCCTAGGTCCCCAGTACAGAAATTATTCAAAAATCTTTATCCCGCAGAACAAAAATTGTAGAAGAAAAGTTTTCACATTTAGTATTTAGTAATTTTTCAAAAAATTTTTGATGTTGTATAGAACTTTTTCACTACAAGTTCTAGAAATATAATTCAATATCCAATAATGAATAATGAAATTTAGCTAGTTTGAAGTGTAAGGCCAAGTTATTGAAATGAATTACCTGCATGTCTCCAATATTCTAAACATGTTTCAGAATTTATATTATTACATAGAATTTTTGTAGTTTCATTTTCTAATGCTTTTATAAAATATTTATTTGCATATTTATTTAATGTTACAGCATCTTCAAATCTAATTTGTAAAATACCAGTATACATATAATCCATTATCATTTCTAAATGTCTACCCGAAATATTATCTTTCATTTCAATAATGTCCTTCGGATGATCTATACAATTTATATAGAAAACGAAAATAGTTTAACATTATTTTGTCAAAACCAAATTTAAAATAAATTACTTTCAAATAATGTTAAAAAGTAGCCACTATTTGCTGCTACAATATTTCGATGAATTAGTACATCAGTACCATCACGAGTTCGTAAAACTGCATCTGGAAACTATGATAATATTATAGTAAAAATTTTTTTTTTTTAAATATTCAATTTTGAAAATTTACTTTCTTATTTTTACGACATTCTTGTGAATTTTTTATTGTATTTATTCGATGCATTTCATCGTCCAAAGGCTTTTTTAAAATAACCTTTTTACTTGCCATATTCGTTTTATAAATTTAAAACAATATTTAAATATTGTAAAATTTCTGTCTAGTGTCAAAGGAGTATTAAAAGTTACTGATAATTAAACATTGATTTTGTAAACTTATGTATTTATCTTATCTAATCTAAATTCATTTGTAAAAATTGCAATGAGTAATCAACAAAATGAGATAAAACTTGTGGCTTTATGAGTTTATTATATCAAAATAGCATTTATATTTAGCACAAACCTTAATACTTTTTCGATATTTTATAGAATTTAGTGTGACACATTTTCGATACTTCAGATTTTAGTAATTACGAACTGAATTCAAAAATATTTCGTTTATAAAATTTCACAAAGTTTAAGAGCCAAACAGAATGTGTGGTTGTCGCTATCATTTGTCGTCGTGTTTTTCGCCAGCGATGATTTCGCTGTCGTTGTCGCTTCTTAACTAAACACAATAGAATGCCGTGAATAACAAGTCTCTTTCATAATTTCAAAGTGTAGTAGTTTGTAAAATTTTTGATATTTTCAATAATTTAAAAGTTTTTTAAACTTCTTTTCCTAATAGCTTCTATTAATTTGTCTTCCATTTTCTGCAATAAAAAAAAAAAACAATAAAAATATATGTCAAAACACTGCAACAAGTGAAAATATCAAATATCAATTGAAATACAGTGACAACGACAGACGACATCATTGTAGTTCAATAATACGATTATTTACTTTTTATTTCTTTTTTGACTTTTCACGACGGCAAACGACAGCGACAACCGCACATTCTGTTTAGCTCTTTATGGTTTTTTTTTAAATTTTTACATTTTTATTTATTAACTTAAATTTTTAATCATAAATTTTAACAATATTAAAATCCATAAATCCTTTAAATATTTCCATATTAATTTTTTTATCAGTCCAATTATTTTGCTGTACATCATATTCCAATAAATTATATTTCTGAGCGAGTAATGTTGATTTTCCAATTATAATTTTATTATTAATTTCTGTAACATCAAAATTATACCACCTAGAAAAAAATTAATATAATTACCAATATAATTTATGAGATTTAGATCTAACTCAACAAAATGCGTCATATTTTATTGCCTTTGTATGTACTAGCATTAAAAAATGTTTAATTAAAGCCAACAGAAATATTTTTTTTAACTTACGATTCATAGCTACCAGGATAATTGATTTGTTCTCTCCAACGATTTTTTCGAATATCATAAATTAGTCCAAAATGTGTTCCAAAACAATATACAGTATCATTTAAACGTACCGATCTAGTTACAAGTAAATCAATACTAGAATTCATATTTAAATTATACCATTTATTTTCACGTTGATCAAATCTTTCAATACTTTTGCTATTCAATAAACTAGTAGTGCCACCAAATGTATAAATTGAATTTTCTAATAATTATTATTTATAAAATTAAATTTATAATTCATTTCATAAATTTTTATCTTACCATATGAAATAATACCAAAATCTTTTTCTTTTTCCAATAAATTTGAATTACAATGTTGCCAAATCTCTGAACCAATATCAAAATATTCCATACTTTTTCTATTAAAAAGTCCACCACATGCAAACACTTTATCATTGAGTTCAATAGTTCGATGGAATTTTCGATTTGATTTCATTGGTGATAATAATTTTATGGTTTTCGTTTTATTACAATAAATTTGACATTTTTTCGTTCCTTTAAACCATCCACCACCGGACAAAAATACACAATTTGATTTCATCGAATTTACAGAATATTTTGTTCTTTGTTTATGTTTGAATAATTTTTCAGCACTTTCAGAATCAAAATTTAATTGAGACATCCAAATTGTAGAAAATGTAATTAAATTTTTATTTAGTATTTGATTATGGCTTCTTTCAGATTCATCTTTACTAATGTATTCTGTTGAAGGAAGATTTTTATTGAATTCATTTTGATATTTGATAGATGTGGTTGATGTTTTTTCGGTAATGGTATCTAATTCTGGTATACTAATTTGTGAATTATAATTTACAGGTAACAAATCTGATTGAATTTGTAGATTTTTTTGAAAAATTTTAAATATCACAATTTGTAAATCGGGTGATTTCATTAAATCTTCGTCGGGTAAAATATTATTTTCAATAAATCTAGTTGATATTTCTGTCATATTTATATTTTCTAATAGTTCTTTAATATATGATTGACGATCAATTAAATCAATTTTAATCCATATAATAACATTTTTTAATAAAATTTCATGTGAACAAGATATTTTTAAATTTGATATAATTAATTTTATCTGTAATAAATTGAAATTCATTTTATTATTTTCTAATCAAAAAAAATATTTCATACTTCTTTAAAGTTCAATTCTGTAATTGAATTATCCAAGAATATTTCAGTATTTTCTAAAATATATTGAAAACAATTTTGTTTTAAATTAAAATTTGACATTTTTTCTGAAAAAAAAATATAATTTTTAAATTTAAATTTTCAACATTTTTCAATACCAATTTAACCTGAATGCCGCCAATATTTAAGACAAGTTATTGAATTAATATTATTACATAAAAATTTTGTTGTTTCTTCTTCTAAAGTTTTTATAAAAAATATATTTGCATATTCATTTAGAATTAAAGCATCCTCAAATTTGATTCGTATAGTACCAGTATAAATAAAATCGATTATTAGTTCCATATGATAACCAGAAATTTCATATGAAATGTTAATTATTTGACTTGAACTATAATTTTTGTCTATATAAAGAAAATATGAAAATTGTAATTTTTGTTATTTAATATAATTATTGTAATGGATAAGCTCACTTTCAAATAAACTATCAAAATATGAACTTTCTCGTGACATAATATTTCGATGAACTTGAATTTCAGTTTCATCTCGAGTCTTCAATGTTACATCAGTGAACTATGTAAATACATAAATTTTATATTATATTTTTAATCACTAAATATGAAGTTTTTCACCTTGCCATTTTTACGGAATTCATTTAGATTTGTGCAAATTTTCGTACGAAGATTTTCATCATTTATTGATGTTTTTATAATTAATTTTGTACTAATTTCCATTATTATTTTTTAGAAATTGAATATTTTAAACTATATTTGGTAATGAAATAATTATTTTAATAACAAAATTATTCGTATATTATTTATATATCAATTTTGTTATGATAAGATAAGATTATTTTGATTACATATGACATAATCGCATTATGATATTGCGAAATTCTGTAGAAAATGATGAAGCACATTACATTATGGAATTTACATAAATTATAACTTAATTATTTATCAATAAGTAATTAACACTATTTTTTTTTTATTATTTTCAAATAAATCAATATTAAATTTAATTGATATTTTATCTATTTTTAATACATTTTAACTGAATTTGAATTAAATTTTAATAAAAATAAAGAATATTTCATAATATTAACGATTTTTCATCATATTTTGTTGAATTAGCAAGGTCTAAATTCTTGTTTCTTCAGTAGATTTCGAAAACGCAGCCAAATGAAATTCGGATCCACTATACAAATTTAATTGAACATTAATATCTGCCCAATTATTTGTTATGTAATCAAAATAATACATAAATTTATTATTTTTATTACAACCAAATATATAAAATTGATTTTCCATCACAAGTACATCAAAATTCTTCCATCTACAATAAAATATATTCATAAAAATTTAATTATACAAAAAATTTCTGTTTTAAATTTACAATTCATTTGAATGCGGATAAGAAATTCTTCTAGTCCAACAGCTTTGACGTATATCATAAATATCGCAATATTTTCGGCCAAACGAATATACTAAATTATTTATACAAATTGATTTTGTTGCACCTAAATCATTTAAATAATATTCTAAATAGATCCATTCACCTTCACGTGGATCGTAACGTTCAACAGTATTACTATATGAATCACATTTTTCATAACCGCCAAAAGTATAAATTGAACCTTCTATAAATAAATGAAAATTAATAAAAATACTTAAAATTTAAAATAATTTTTTTAACAATATTTCTGACATCTTTATGACAAACAGAAACAAAATTTCCTTACCATAATTAATAATACCATAAGCAGCTTCCTTTTCTAACATTGTTGCTTTGGAATTTAACCATTTTTCGGTTTCAATATCACAAATTTCCATAGAGCCATTCAATTCATATCCACCACATGAATATATTGAATCATTTAAAGTGATCATTCTATGACCTAATCGTTTTTCATTCATTGATTTAAATGGTAAAATTGAACCAGTTTCATTTGAATAATATTCACAATTCTTTAAATTACCATTTTGATTCCAACCACCAGAAATTAATAGTTTATTTAATTTGAACTTGGTAGTAGTAAAATTTTTCCTAGCTAAACATTTTCGTATTGGTACGAAATTTTCTTCTATCATATTTAAATTAAAAATTTCTTTTTCTGAAATTGCAATAATTTTTGAAAAATTATCACGCACATTTTGAGGTAATGAAAATTTTGGAATTTTTTGACTATCAGCAAATGTTGACTGTACTCCATCAATAATTGATTTGACGGATTCATTAAAATGTACTTGATTATTATTAATTGGTCTATTTTCTGTTAGATTGCATTTGGTAGATTCGTTGCAGTTTTCTTTAAGTTTAATTGATTTATCAACTGCTGAATCTTTTAAATTGATTGAAATTTTTTTTATATCTGCTTTATTTGAAATTTGTATTTTAGCTTGACTATCTTTAAACATCTTTATGAGCTTCTCATAGATTTTCTTTTTATTCTGACAAATTTCATTATTTAAGAAATTGTATAAAATATTATCGGACAGTTCAATTAAATTGAAATTTTCTAATATTTTTTCGAAATATTGCATACGAATTGGTAAATCTTGATTTATCCATTGGATTAGATAAGTAAATAAAATATGTTGGGAACATGAAAATCGATTTTCTTTTAAAATTTCTATTATCTAGAATATATTTAATGACTACTATAAACAAAATGGCTACAATAATTAATATTGTATGAAAAAATTCTGTACCTCTTCATATGTTAGTAATAAAATGAATTTTTCTAAAAATACTTCAGTATTTTCGTTAATAAATGTTAAGCAGCTTTCCTTCAATTCCGTACTACTAATTGCATCTTAAAAATAAAAATTATACATTAAATTGAAATTATAAAGCTGGAATCACAGTCCCACCGTCACCGTCATCGTTAGATTAAATTATCCCTCAAATTGAACTGTCGCATATACATATAAATAATGAGTTCATTTTTGAATCAATTTGGAATCCACTGGCTTAAAGGGTTTAATTATATTGTACGCGTTGAAAGGAACTTTTCAAAGTTGCCGTTTTCTTGATGTTGCTTAATGTTACTTTTTAATTTAAATGAAGTGTTCTACTACATTTTTAGTAACGCAGCAAATACAACTCTTGTTTCAGTGCTGATAGTAGACATTTTTCTAGTACACATTCACCGTCAAGTATTTTACCCTGTGCATTTTACACAGCTTTAAACGCTACCGTTGCGGTGACGGTGACACTGTGATTCCAACTTAAAAAAATATTTACTTACCAGCAAAATGCCAAAATTCCAAACAATTATCATTACTTAAATTATTAATTATAAATTTTATAATTTCCAATTCTAATTGAGAAATTTGAAATTCTTTTGAATATTTATAAATTTCCCGATAATTATGAAAATTAATAAAATTCGGATTTTTTGTATATATAAAATCAATAATAATTTCAAAAAATTCACTTGTAATTTCCGAATCTAATGTAGAAATTTTGTCAGTATGTTTAGTAAATATTTTTTCAAAGTATTCACTTTCATTAATTAAAATATAACGATGAATTGGAAAATTTGTACCATCTTTGGTTTGTATGACTGCATCTGTAAATTTTCCAATTTTTCGATCTTCATTTTGTGTTTTAATCAGATTTTCACGATGTTTTTTATCATCTAAAATAGTTTGAATGATAATCTGTTGATTTGACATCATTTTTTTACAAAGAAACTTATTTAATTACAAATGGACATTAAAATGATTTATAAAGTTTATTCAAAATTATCGTAGGTATAAAAATTTCCTTATCTAAGTGAGGTCAAACCAAATTAATCTTATCAAAGGAATTGAATATTATCAAAAATCGGAAATTATAGATAAGAAATTATGTTTACTTTGAATAACGAAGATTAGATTGCAAACTAAAATATCATTTTCAATAAAAAAATTAAGTTTTCAGTTCCAAAATTTTTAGTTCACAAACTAGAATGGATTCACAACAAGATGTAATTTTAAATTCATCAATAAATGATTATCAAATTCGCGAAAATGCAACAAAATCCGATAATAAATTCCGTAAAAATGGCAAGGTTAGTTTATTATCTCGATTAAAAAGTTAAAACAGTTTAAGTCTAAAATTATAGTTTTTCATAAATGCGTTTTTAGTGTTGAAGCCAATTTACAATAAAAAAAAAACATTTTCATATAACAATTAATTTTAACATGCAAAAAGAAAAATAGCTTAAAATTACATTTGACTTTGAATAACTTAATCTAAGTGACTTGACCTGTATGACATATATAACTAATATTTAAATAGTTTAGTCGAGATCAGAGTTGTTAAATAATGCATTAAAAAAGTAATGCATTATTATTACCGAGTAATGCTGAAATATAATGCATTATTTTTTAAAAAGTAATTGTGTACTTAAATTTTTCAATTATTCATTACAGTACTGGTAATGGAGTAATGCATTATCTCGAAATGTTTGAATTACTTTACTGCATTACAAATACTTCACATTTTTATGGTGAAGTACTTTGAAGTATTTTGAAGTACTTTTTACTTAAGGAAAACTTAAATTAAATAAATGCTTCAAAAGTACTTCAAAATACTTCACCATAAAAATGTGAAGTATTTGTAATGCAGTAAAGTAATTCAAAAATGTCATTACTTTTAAGATAATGCATTACTCCATTACTAGTACTGTAATGAGTAATAAAAATATTTAAGTAAATTAATTCAATTTGAATTTGAATGCGGTAATGCTCCGCTAATGCAGTACGAATATAAAATGCATTACTTAACAACTCTGGTCGAGATATATAATTTAATTATTTCTAATAATATTGATATTTAAACAAAATTCTCTTAAGTATACGGATGCAGCGATCCGGACTCGTGATGGTACTTTAATTTCTATTCATCGTAATATTATGGCAGCAAATAGTTCATATTTTGCTATGCTTTTTGATAGTAAGTATAGAATAATATTAAAAAATATTTAAATAAAATTGTTTTTTTTTTTATAGAAAATGAAAATAATTCTAATCAAATTTATAATATCGTATCAAATATATCTGGAGAATATTTAGATAAAATAATTAATTATATTTATACAGGAATTCTAAATATTAATTTTAAAGATATTTTAGTTATTGATAAATATGCAAATGAATTTCATTTAAATGATTTAGAATTGGAAACAACAAAAATTTTAATAAAAAATATTAATGGACTAACATGTCTGGAATATTGGCGACATTCAGGTTGATAAATTTTGAATATAAATTTATGAAATTTTCCAAAATAATTGAATATTTTTCTAGTTAATCTATTGAAATTTGATTTGGAAAAGGAATGTATTAAATTCATTGAAGACAATACAGAAATATTTTTAATTCAATCAATTTTTTATTTAACATTTGATGAAGTAAAATATTAAATAATAATTTTATATAATTAAATATTAATAATTTAATTTTTTCATAAATTTAGTTATTAAAAATTTCATCCAATCAAAATTTATGCTGTACTCATGAACTTTTATATTTAAATATATTTCTATGGATCAAATTGGACTATGAAAATCATCAGAAATATATGGAAAAGCTGATTGAAAATATTGATTTTTCTTGTTTATCAATGGATTTTATCAAATCGAATATTTTTACTGATCAAATTTTAATGGATAACATTGATTTTACTAAGAAAACGAATAGTTATTTTGAAGAAAGACTTAAGAATTATCCAAATAATGAACCACCATCAAATTGTATGATTCGAAAATCTATATTACATAATAATGAATCAGATAATTTACAAAAAAATAATCTAACTGCAGACGAACAAGATCAACTTTATGTGGAATGGAAAAAATTTCATTTGGATAATAAAATGATAAAAAAATTACCACCAGTTCAATCATCAAATATGATTAAATATTGTGAATTGACATTAAAAGCATATAATAAAGTAATGTCAATTATTGATATTATTAAGCGTAATGATGATAACGCTACATTTGAAATAAAAAATGAAAATATTTGTATTAAAAATGAATCAAATAAAATAATTACTGCCGAATTACTGAATTTATCTGATCAAATAATAATGTTATCCAAAAATTGGATATGTCAATATAATAATAACAATAATAATGAATCAGTTATACCAATTATAAAAACTGAACCAAGACAACGATATGCTACATGTTCGTTTAATCAAAATTTGATTTTTATATCGGGTGGATTAGATTTAAAAACATGTGAATATTATGATGATTCAGTTCGATCTATTAAAAAACTACCATCTATGTTGGAAAATCGTCAATGGCATAGTAATATTGAATTAAATAATCAGATTTACTCATTAGGTGGATATTGGAATAGTGGATCATTTGAAATTTATGATTTAAATTCAGATAAATGGATAAAAACAGATTCGAAAATGATTGATAAAGAATTTGATTTCGGTGTTGTCAGTTGTGGTACGTATAATTTATTTTATTTTATTATATGTTTTTTTAATATTTATTGGTTCTTTGAAGGAGGATCAATTTTTGCTTTTGGTGGATCTACACGATATGAAGAGAATAGTAAAATTGTTGAAAGATATGATCCACGTGAAGGTATATGGAAAAGTTTTTGTGAAGAATCAAACAATTTGTTAAATGTTAAAACAATTTGTATTAATGATTTTGTATATTGTTTTGGTGAAACGAAATCAGCAATTTTTGATATTCGTAAAAATCGTTGGCGAATGAAATCATTTTCTTATCCAATTAATATTGAATTGCAGTAAGTTCATTTTGAATACATATTTTCTTATTACAAAAAAATTGAAAATTACAAATATTTTTCAGATGGTTACACTTTGATGTCCTTAATTTCAATAAAACAATTTATGTTCTTGGTAATGATAATTATAAAAAATCATTTATGTATTCATTTGATTATAAAAATGAATTATCTTGGTTAGAATTAGATATAGATTTATCATATTTTGAATCATATGAATATCATTTATCAAAAATATCTTCAAATAATTAAGATCTTTTATGACATAATGAAAAATCTGAAAAAATCAACTTTATCAATTTGAAATTGGTCAGAAAATATTGAAAATTATGAAAATAAAATTAATTGGAGCTGTAAAAATATTTATGAAAATAAAAATTATTTAAGATAATTTTATTTATTAACTAATTTTAATACAAATTATATTTTACTTAGTGGTGGTAAACATATAAATTCTAATGTAAATTTATGTCAATTTTATTGTGAGAACATGAAATCTGTCAATGAATAAAAATTGAATTTTTATCATAAAACAATTCAATTAAATAATCAAATCTGATGCTTCTGATGAACATTAAACAACTAATAAGAAATTATGGAAATTTAAATATAAAATCGGAAATTTGTATAAATGATTTGGTCAAATGATTGAAAAAGAAGATAATTTTGAAATTATTACTTATGTGGTTCATTCAAATTGATTCATTTATGTTTTATTTTTATTTAAATTTTCTTTACAGATAATTTTATTTATACGTTTGGTGGTAAAAGTGGTGATAAATTAAGTAATTTAGGTGATTGATTTGAAGTTTATTGTTTTGTTGAAAAATATTGTAACATTTATGATATTAATGCCATTTTTTGTAATAAATTTAAATTTGATTTATAGCTATTTAGAATAATTTATTTAATTTCACTATTTTTGGAATTTCATATTATGGTATTTAAGTGGAAAATAATTAAAAAATTTCGATTATTTTCAAGAGATACAAAGTTAGTTAAAATAAATTATTTATAAAGAAAATAATTTAGTAATTAAAATAATTTAGTAATTATTTATAAAGAAATTGATTTAATTAACGAAAGCAAAATAGTTTTTTTTTTTTTATTTTATTAACCCTCCTTTTACTATCGAATATATTATGTGTTCGGTTATTATTGACCATGGGTGTAATGTACCCGTATTTTTATATTAAATTCTATTACAAACTTATAGCATTCAAGTTTAAGATTTTTTTATTTAACTAAGAATATTAACAATACAATGCATAACATCTAAAAAAAGAATATGTAGGAAGAGATGAAAACTCATATAAAAGTTTTTGTATGGGCGTAAATTTGGAAATTGATTAATTTTTCAATGTGTATTTGAAAAAGATTTGTGCTTGTGCGTTGTGGGATTTAATCTTGAGATTAATTCCCACAATAAAAATTGTTTATATTAGTTTTGTTCTCTTCCTAGACATACTTTTTGGTAACATCCACTTTTGGATCATTCCATTTATCAATTATATTTTTATTGAAAGTATTTTATTTGTTAATATAGAAACTCAAAAATATTGTATATTAAAAGAGTATTTTGGATACTGAACCTGAAACTATAAGCTAATAATAAATCTAATTATATAGTTAAGCAAGAATGAATCTTTCTCGTGAGTACTTAATTTGTTTTCTTACCTATCGGAAGCCAAAACTAAATTACAAATCATTTGAAAATGATTTGAAATAGCCAGGGTGAATGCATTTATTGATTAAAATTATTTTTCATTTGAGTTAATGGTAGTTTTTTGAATGTTTTGTTTTGTAATTGGGTGGAATACACCCAGACGATAGTAGGTGGAGGGTTAAGATATTTTATAAAGAATGTTTTTTTAAAGGTAGAGTGAAATGTTGACTCGCCTTCGAAATATGCAATTACTTTTCGGTTATTTCATTGCTTTTTCCATTGTCTTTGTGGGGTTCTATTATTTTATGAGACATAGATATCTAAAAAATATATCGTTTTGATACGGATAGAAACAAATTCCGACAAGACTTAATTATTATTATATATTCTTTGGTAATATTTCTTAATTTTGTATCTCAATAGATTATTTAAAACATTTTCAATTGTATTTAAATTTCAATATTTATAAAATTAATAGTTGTCACAACTTTATGATTATAAAGTTATGACATAACAATTCCATAGAATAATTATACTTTATCTTATCGACTGTCATAATTATAAAGAAAAATAAATTTAATTGAATGTCATATAAACAAGTGCTAAGTTTCCTACAAAAAATTTAGTATTAACATTTTAATTATTAGTGTATGATGTCAAAATATTTGAAATAGTAAATTAAAATGGATGATTGTGCAACAAGAAATATTATTGGAAATATAAATCAACTACGGAAAAATGGAAAAGTATTTAATTAATATTATTTTAATTTGTTTTTAATAATTTTTAATTAAAAATAATTTTATAAGTTTACCGATGCAATACTTATAACTAAAGACAATTCATCGATACCAATTCATCGCAATATTATAGCACCAGTTAGTCCATATTTTCACAATTTATTTGATAGAAATGATGACAGTAGTAATATTATTAAATTAAATATTAATATTACTGGTTATTTACTAAATATTATTATTGATTTTATTTATACTGGAACTATTGATATTACATATGAAAATGCGAAAATTTTAAATAAATATGCTAATAAATTTGGTATTAAAAATTTGGCAAAATCAACTGAAGATTTATTAATTGATAATTTAAATGATGAAACTTGTTTAGAGTATTGGCGTCATTCAGGTATATTTAATTTTATTAATTTAATTCAAAATATAATTACTATATTATAATAATTAATGTTTTCACAGTGGAAATAGAAAATGAAAATTTAAATATAAAATGTTTTAATTATATACTTGAAAATCCGGAAGATTTTTTCCAATACTCTTTATATGATTTGACATTTGAAGAGGTAATTATTATATTATGGGTCATTTTATCAATAATATTATAATCAGAATTTTGTATTATCAATATTTGATATTTGATAAATTATTTAGTTTGAAAATATAATCAGTAATGATAAAGTAAAGTGCACACAAGAAATTTTATATACAAATATTATACAATGGATCAAAAAGGACTATAATAGACGCCATCATCATTTAAAAGAATTTTTTAGAAGTTTACGATTAACCGAATTTAATATACCATTTATAACATCACAAATTTTAAATGATGAAATTTTAATACGAAATAATGATATTCCCGAAGAAGTTTTACAATTTTTTAAGAATCGTATTGAAAATCCAACTTCATATATTATGGAATTATCAGAAAAAGCATTGGCTTGCATTGATGAAAATGTAAAACGTGCTAATTTTTGTAATCTTTTAAAAAAATGTATTGATATTACCGAAACTAGTAAAAAAACATATTACGAACAAGCAAATAAATTAACAGAAATGGCAAATAATTTACAAATATATCAAGAAAAAATTATAAATTCAATACCAAAAAATGAGAGAATTTTAAATTTTGGTAAAATTCATGCTTACGAAATTGATTTTCCAAATAAAATTGTTACGCCAATTTCATACATAAATCGAAGTATATTTTTTGCAGCTAGTTCATTTCGATCCGAATATGTTTTATTATCTGGTGGCGGTTATTGTATTGGTTCAAAAACATGTAAATTGTATTGTGATTCAACGAAAAAGTTAAAATTATTTCCGTCAATGAATGAAAATCGTACAAATCATAGAAGCATTAATTTAAATGATGAACAAATTTATGCTTGTGGTGGCAATTGTAATAAGAATTCTGTTGAATTTTATGATATAAATTCGGAATGTTGGATAAAATGTTTGAATGTAATGAATAAGAAAAGTACAAATTTTGGATTAATTGATCATGGTAAGTGATACTAGAAAATTATTAAGAAAAACAGAATATGTCAAACCTTAATATTAAATGTGGTCTATTTTTACATAGACAAATTATAAGAAAAACTAAAGATTCTAAAATTTAATGTAAAAATTTCTCAACAGGAAATTCTTTATATGCTTTTGGTGGTGCTAATTCCAGTAACATTGAACATTTTGATCCACGTATTGGTGTTTGGACAAATCTTATGAAAAATTCTGATATTACCGGGACCACTAGATCAGTTTGTATAAATGATTATGTTTATTGCTTTGGTAGAAGATTTGGTAAAATCTATGATATTAGAAAAAATAATTGGATTGAAGGAATTATGTATCCTAATAATGGAGAGCATTCGTTAGTTTTCTCTAGAATTGTTTCTTTAAGTTAAATTACTTGGTCATTTTTTTAGGTGGAATTATTTGGATGTAGTAGAAAGTAATAATTCAATTTACATATTGGGATATAATTATACTGACAATGAAACTTTATTTGCTTATGATTATGAAGAAAAATTTTGGACTTTATTAGATATTAAAATTCCTAAATTCAAAGGATTAGAATTTAATTTAATTAAATTACCTCAATTAGAAAATACCGGAAATTCATTGACTTCAGGGATAATAGCATCATCAAACAGTTTAGTTAATCAAGTTGAAAGTATTTCTTCAAGAAAATCGAAAATTTGGAATTTTTTTAAATGTAATTTATTTAGTTCTTCTACTGTTGACAATACTGAAAAAATAGCTATACCAAAACTTAATAATTTTGATCCACTACTGATAAAAAATGAAAAACTTATTTTTCTTTCATATAATTGGATATATAATTTGAATTTTAATAGTAATAAATTAGATCCAATTTTGAAAAATTATCATCCGCATATGTTTTCAACATGTGAATTTAATAAAAATTGTATTTTATTATCGGGTGGACTATTTCAAATTGGTGCTAATATTTGTAAATATTATTGTGATTCAGTTGAAGAAATACGATCATTTCCATCATTAATTGATAATCGTATATACCATAAAACGATTACATTAAATGATAAAATTTATGCTTGTGGTGGATTAATGAATAATAAATTTTTTGAGATATTTGATCAAACTGAAGAAAAATGGACAAAATCTTCAGAACGAATGATTGATAAAGTATATAATTTTGGAATAACAACTTATGGTAAGAAAAATCGTGTTTTTTTTTAAAAATATTCTTTAACTTTCTTGAGCCTTTTCGAAAGGTGGTTGTATTTATACATTCGGTGGTATTAAAGATAATGGTACAATTCCAAGTGATACTGTCGAACAATTTGATCCACGTGTTGGTAAATGGATAGATCTTAAAAGTAATTCAAGTAATGTGTCAGACGTAAATTGTCTAACAATTAATAATTTAATTTATTGTTTTGAGACAAATTATTTATATATATTTGATGTACGTAAAAATCAATGGATCAATAAAATTTTCTATAGTGATATGTAAGAAAATTTAATTAATTATTATTTTTTTGAAAAAATTAATATTAATTTTTGTTTTATTCTTAACAGTTTAAATAGTTTTGTGAATTTTGATATTGCTGAATTTGTTGGTAAAATTTTAATGATTGGACAATTACAAAATGAAGAAAATTGTATTAAAATTTTCAATATTGAGGATAATAGTTTAGAGAAAATTAATTTTAATGTATCAGAAATTTTATTGCATAATATGAATTTAATAAAAATATTTAAAAATTGATTTTTTTATTTTAATTATAATATAATTATTTTTGTATAATTAATTAATAGAAATATTTTATTATTATGATTTTTTAGTTAAACTGTGCAATTTAACTGCGTAAATTTGTATTTATTAATATAATTTTTAATAAAATCTGAATAAACTTTTTGTAAATTTACATAATTTCTATTGAAATTCATTATTCCAGATTCAAAATTTCCTCCTATTTAATATAATTACTTATTTATTAGATCATAATCTTTAAATTACATAATCGCAATGTTCTATTCGATCAATTTTAATGACTTACTGCTTATAATAACTTGAATTACTTATAATTATTAGCGTTCTTCTTAGAACTGCGAATTCCGATGAAGGTGTTAATTTTCTAATTCAAATTCTCTGGGTAGTTCATATCGTTATCTATACGATATTAATTTCTATTTTGTTCTTTGAAACATACAATATCTTTCATTTTGCTTATGTTCGCTGATCGAAAGAAATCACTGTTTTCTTGAGGGGACAAATATTTTCTTGGCAACGAGAAAATGGAGTTGTTTGTGTTAAGGTTTCGGATTAGGTACTGAATTACTAAATTTAATAAAATTATCACTCATATGGAAACTATTTTAGAAAAATTGGTGATAATTTCAAAATCTCAAAATTTATTTATTTCCTATTTTAAAAATTGTATTTACCCAAATTTGGAATGAATATTAAATTTTTCCATCAAAACAAAATTTTCTTAATAATTTATAAATAATAATTACTTAATTTTATTATATTTTTTTTTGTAATACAATTTATTTATAAAATACACACATCAAAATTGTGTCAAGTTGCAAGTTCAATATACAATATTAACTGCCATTACAAGTAAAAAATAAAACAAGTTTTTATGTTTAGAAAATTATAGCTTATTTTAAAAGTATAAATATAATAAAGTTGATATACTTGAGGATTGACGGTTTTCTAAATGTATTTAAAATTATTTCCATTAAAATGTTTGTAAACAATATTTTTAAATTTTGCAATATAATTATTTTCTATTAAATATTAAATGTTGAATACGGATAATAATAAAAATATATAACATTTATTTTTGTACTTTAGACAATTTATAATCAATTAAAATTATTAATGACTTGCTATTTAATGGAAAATTTGATTTGAAATTAATATTATTTATAGTATTGTACTTATAATTATGACGTAAATGAGTGTAAAAATTAAAATAAATCTGACTAAATAATTGTACAGAACATAAAAATTATCTGAATATTATAAAATTGATTTGCATAAAAATATATTAATTTATTGTGATGAATTTGTTGTCATTTCAATCTACAACAATTTATCGCCATCAATTATTACAGCAATAATTCAAAGAATAATTTCAATATTTTTTTAAATCATTCAAAATTATGATAAAAAATATATAAGGCCCAATCGTAATGTGGGCGCAAACCTTTAGACAAAGGTTTAGCTACTGCTAAACGTTTGCGCCCACATTACGATTGGGCCTTAAAATAAGTGATAGTTATAAAATTTCTGGTAATAGCTTAAAATTTTTAATATTGAAATGATGCAGTACTTAGAAGGTAATCATTATAATAATCACAAGATTTACGAAAGTTTAACATTATTTTGGCTTAATATAATTTCAAATGATGGTTTGCTTCACAAAACTGGTCACACACTTCGAAAGGCTTAAAATAATGTAATCCACTTGCCCAAGAAAAACTAAATGTTTTGGTTGCCATAAAAATAATCAAAATAAATCTGAAACTCTGAAAATTAATTAAAAATGGGTCATAACACGAGCTTAAGTTCCAAATTTCAGTTAAATCGGTAAAGCCGTTTAGGAGCTATGCCCAGGTGAGGAAAACATGAATTATTGTAAATTCAATAAAAGGAAAGTAAAATCAATCTGAAACTCTGGGTATATAAGCTGGATGAAATTGAAAAATATTGCCGGAAATGGAACGTGATGACGGACAGGGAGTAGAGAACGACATATACCCTACAAATGGAACTATCAATAATTGATAAAAACTATAATTACGAGTTTCTATAGCAGATCGTAGTTTAAGAGAATATAAAGCTTCGGTACCAAATACAAATACACCTAATTTTCATCCTGCAGAATTATAAATACAAAGATACTATACTAATTACGATGAATCTATCCATAATTCTTGATAATTCTGCCATCATCGTACCATATTTAACATAATTTTATATTATGATATGTTCTAATTTTATTTATATTTTTTATCATATTAATTAATTAATTGCAATATTTTAATGAGTGAATACGCAAGTAGAAACTTTCATCCAAAAATATAATTTTAATTATGAAAATCTTAAGTATGAACTACTTGAATTTAATTAATAAGCATGTAAAATATCAGTCTCAATTAAAATGTTTTTTTTTAAAAAAAGTTCTTGACTTTTTATAGCGTTATTAAAAAATTAAGTATGTACTTTTTATTAATTAAAAAATAATAATTATTTATTATAATAATTATAATATTTAAAACATTTTCATTAAAAAAATTTCAATTCGATTTAAAAATGTTTACTTTTTATCTATCGAATGGCAATAAAATTACGAGGAGTTATGAATTAGCGAACGACTTGTGAAAAAATTTGAGGTAGCAAAAATATAAATGTTCGTGAAATTTGATGTCAGTAACGTCAGTAATTTTTTTGTTGACAAATATGGTTTTTACCAACTTCCAGTAGGTTTTTTTTTTCAAATTGTTGATATTTATAAATCAAATCAAAAATTATTTTAAATATTAATATCAAGAATTATGAAAATATAAATTATTTTTTAAGTATAATTTACATTTTTAATATAAACGACGTAACTCACTCTAAATATTATTTATCCACTTGATTATCAACTCAAAAAATAAAAGAAAACTTAAAAAAATATTATAATAATTTCACCTTCGGTTTAAATTTAAAAACGATAATTTCATTTCATTATTTTATCCCTGAAGGATCATCATAAGAATTGTTTTTTTTTTTTCATGAAATATATACATATATTTTTAGCTGATGATGATGAGCCTTTTCGAAATGTACTTAAACTATATCAAAATATAAATGCCTTCAAAAAGTTCACGTTTAATTTTAAATATCCACTTAATTTTTTCTATATATGAATTATTATTAAATAAAGTCTTTATAGGGTAAATTTCTGGTATAAGAAAAATGTTTCAGTATTTCAAGACAATACACCTGAGGACTGCCAAAAAGCTGGTAATATAAGAAGAAAAAAAATTATATTAATTGGTCTTCTAAAAATTTTGTTATATAAAAAGAAATGTATTTTTTTTCCTATTGTCCTTTTTAGTATCTGACTTTTATGCCCGAAATATTATGCTGAGATGGAGAATTATATAAAATTGAATGGACGTAATTCCATGGCGACTAATTATGATAGAATCCCATAACGAATATTAACCAAGTAGCCAAGTAAGATGAATAATAATAATAACAATATATTTAAAAATAAACAAAAACGATGTGCACTTTAGGAATGTCGTGTAAATGTAAGTGAGGTTATGATGCTATACAAATTATATCAGTTTATAATAAATTTAAGTGTTATTTAGGGATAAATAAAATGAACCGGGAAGTAAAGATATTAAATAATTCTTTTTTAAAGTAATTCATTAAATTAAAAGGTAAATGTTTATATATAAATTGTTGATTTGATAATATACATAATTTGGTAATAGAGTTATAACTACAACTTTTCCAAGAAGTGTAATTCAGAATTATAATTTATACTAATAGATTAGTCAATTTTAATTCAGAAATTATTATTCGTAATTCAGAAAGTCTCAATGGTATTTAAATCCTATGATGCAATAAATTATTAAATTAGGACATTCAGACTTTCAGCAGACGTTAAATTACAGTTAACAACCGAAAGGAATATCATTCTTTGTCAAAGCTGTAGCTTGATGTACTGTACATTGTTGCACAGCATGAGCACAATCACCCCCAAGTAACAGAGATTTTGACATTATCTATAATATTCTCCAAACATCACGCCAGTAACTGCAACGTTTGGAACACGAATGTTTAATAAAATATACAGTGGATTTGTATAGCCGCACAGTGTAAGCAGTTGAGATTTTAATTAATGCTTTCTGATGCTTTCTGAATCGAAAGTAATTTATCTGAATTACAATTGACGCTTTCTGGACTAAAATTTACTAATCTCAATTACAATTAATACTTTCTGAATAACACTTGGAAAAGGTGTAGAACATTTTAAAAAATATATTCGAAAATTTTACCATGGACCATCAGCTATGTATCAAATTTCATCCAAATCTGTAATATTATTTTTATTGAAACTTTTTGATCATCAAGTGCAATGCAACATTCAGTTATTCTAATTAGTAACTATAGTTGTTATCTTAATCTATAAGACATTTACTTCAAACAGAGATAATCGATTTTTAAGATTTAATATGAAATATACTTGAAAAAGTAGAAAAACCAAATTTATATAAAAATAAAATTTGGAAATTTCTGTAGATTGTTTTAATATTTTCAAAGAAATTATGGATCTTTGTTTCCCGGAATTCGGAATGTGAATATTAGTTCATTACAAACACGTAGGGTCAAGCTTATTAATTTAACCTATGTACAATTATAATAATAAAAAATAAATCGGTTTTATTTTAGTCTGACACTATGTTAATCGCATTACAATCTGTATATCATAAAAATCGAAAGATATAGAAAATAGAGAATAAAAATTCATATCTTAAAAAAAGACCTAAAATCGTAAATATGCACTAATATCTTGTTCACGTGGTGCTGAGTGGAGTTGACTGGATTTGTAAATCCACCACGTGAACACTAGCGTAGTGGAGTAGAGTGGATTTTGACATTTATTTTATTGTTTCAAATTGAAATTGCAAACGAAGAAAAACGATTTTTTAATTAATTTAAACAATTTCAGAAAAAAAGGATATGTCATAAAAAATAGTTGAACATGTCTTCAATAGATGCGTTATGGTAGATTTACTACGATCCACACCCAGGTGAATACTCACACTACGACTGGATTTACAAATCCAGTCCACTCCTGGAGTCTCCACTCCGCATCACGTGAACAAGATATAAGATCATTTAGAATCGACGATATATTATTAATATGTTTATGCTATATTGTACAACATATAATTATGTCTGTATAATTTTAATATCTATTTATGTAAGTAACTTATAATTTATGTTTAAAATATCTGACTTATTTATAATTGTTTTATAATTACATATATAAAACATATGTAACTTAAGGAAATAGTTCTTTTAAATTATATTTAATGACTTATTTTTAAAGTTAAATTAAACATAACATTTGCGTCATTATTAAATATCTAAAGTAATTATTTGATTTATAAAATAAACTATATGAACCTGTAAGAAAGATAATACATAAATAATGCAAAAACTTTTATATTTTATAAATATGTAATTTATTTATATAGGTTACAAAAAATTTAATTGATTAGTGTAAAAATGTTATGGTAAAAACATGTTTTTTAGTTAGTATAAACAAAAAAGTACATAAAAATATGTGTAATTAAAATTATACAGTTCCATTAATTTGTTGTATTAATATTGTTTAGCTGGACAATATGAATATAGTACAAGACTTAACAGTATCGAATCCTACTCTTTCGCTTACTTCGTCATTCGTCAATATTAATGATTTTCCACCACATTTTTAACATTTTATAAATAATTTTAATTGCTAATAATTACAATTCAAATAAAAATGGAAAATTTTAGATGACAATGTAATGTAAAACACTGTGGTGACGTTGTCACTTATAGAAAACACAACTTTAATATTTTATTAAAATGTCTAACTTCTTCTGGCGTCCTTTTATTTGTCGTCTATAGTCAATGAATAATTACTAAAGATTAACCAAAATCCTTAACTATATTTTTATTATTTCATTTTACCAAATTTCTATATTATTATTCCAACATTTTAATCATTAATATTTCTCTCTGTTTTCCACTATCTGCAGCATTCTAAACTACCTGCGCCTGTCATAATTTATTCCCTATATTCCTCGAAATTCCTATTAACATAATGATTTTTTTGTTCCATAATTTCGAGACGACAAATCACCAGAAGTAGAAAGTCAATTGGAAATATTTTTGATATGTATAATGTGTAACACTTATTAAATTTGAGTAAATGCAACGAAGATTACGTCAGAAACCACCATAACGACTAAAACCATCTTTACAGAAGAAAATTTTTGGTATATTGGAAATTATAGTTACTTTTTACTTTGCTATTACTGCGTCATCCGATTTCATATCAATTTATTCTCTATCAAAGATCCAAAAAAGAGTCTCGATCATCCAATAACATCTGTCGAGTAAACGTAGCCCAAAACGGTAATTCTCATACTTTCATGTTGTATTACGTTCTTCCTTAGTATCACCAAATTATAAATTCATAAAAATATTTAATGTTTCACGTCTGGCTGTGCAACTAGTACAAAAAAAATTTGTTATTTTGAAGACTGGTTTTTGCTATAAATATTTATTTTGTTATGTACAATAAATTTATATTATTTTTAAAAGGTCATTCAAGTTTTTTTTATTGAATTCATTCATTTCAGATGTTTTGATCAGATCTAACTCATTCATACATTTCGTACATTTTACAAATTAAACTTGAACTAAAAAATTAACGATAAAAAAGTAACGAACTTGAAATTCTATGTATAGAAGGTGAAGATATTTCAATGCAATGCAAAATAATCAAATTACAAACGGTAATTATTTATTATGTAGAATGTTTATATACATAAATCTTATAGATAACATCAAATAATATTTTAATATTTTAAAAGTTGACGCAATTTTCAAATTAAATAATATAGAAATTAAATGGAGAATTATTTTATTGATGAATTTACGTTCGTTCTCAAATAATTCATTTAATAATTTCTGTAAATTTGGTATGAGTGAAGCTGAACATTTTCTCTGTAAAACATTAAAAATTTGTTGTTTTTTTAATTTTTTTTAGAAATTTTTTTATATTTGAACCTGAACCCGACCCTAATTCATTATATTTTCGTGTATTGAACCTAAACACGAACTGAACAATAAATTTTCAGGGCTGGAAATGCTGACTTACACAATTAATTTATATAATCATTTACAACAATTTTTTTTTGTTATAAAACCTTCTTTAATATCTACAACTGCACTCACTTACATTTCCGAAATTGTTGAAAGTTAGTGTATTTCTAACCAATTTCATTATTTTGATAATAGATTGTTCATTCTATATAATCACCTAAGCTGATTAGAAATTTGTAAAAAAGTTACTTTTGTAAAATTGTTGCTTTTATCGAAGTAGTATAAAATAATTAATTTCAAATAATTAGCGGAATTTTGATGGAAGAATGTTCCACCAGCCCCAGACTATGATATCAGTTAAATTTGCACTATTTTCAGGTAATATTGATTTGAAAAGGGTTGCTATAGGTAAATAATCATCTTATTTATTTTTACGCCATTTTCAACATATTTTAAAATTACCAACTTCTGCGAAATTTTATAAACGATTTTCTCTTAATTTTGTCCATTCAAACCAAGGTTACCAAAAATTTCTTATAACGAACATACTAACATTAAAAATGATGACTATAAATCAGGAGTTGCTTATATAGAAAGTTTCTTATATCAAATGTGATTATATCGGGCGAACACTGACTGTAATACTAAAAACTTTAATAAGTAATTTTAATACTAAACGAACTACTTTTCACTATAACCAAAAATTCTCCAATCCACAATTATTTCTAATAATTAAATAATTTGCTAAATACTGCAATACTCACATTAATAATATAAGTAAAAGCAAGTCATAATTTAATGAAAAACAAAGTGAAAAATATATTTTTGTATATATTTCAATACTGGCGACAAAACTTATAATTTACACACTATCCACATCAAAACAACTAATCAATCTATATAGAAAATAGTCACTACACTAACTGACATATTTGAACCCAAGTCAATTAAAAATTTACCCCTTAATTAAACTAATATAAATAAAAGAAAAACTAATTAAATATAAAAAATCATAAAAATAAAAAAAAACTTAAATTGAATAACTCAAATCTTAACTCTAAGCATAATAAAATTAATTTTTACCAACATTAACTCATTATATTTCAATGAGTTTGCATTGTTTTTTGAGTATAAAAAATTGTCTCGGACAAAATGAAAAACATAAAAATGAATTTAAATATTAAATTAAAATGTTTTATAATAATTTCAATTCAAATAATTTTAGTTAAATCTAGTTTTGATAGTAAGTTCTTAAAATTAATAAAACTAAGTAAAATAATTACATAAAAATTACATTTTTAAGTGACCGAATATTATAAAATGCCACCACTTTATGAAATTGAGGATTTTGATCGATGTTTGGATAATACCAAAGATGAATCATTATTTTGTATTGTGATTAGTGAAATTGTGCCAAATAATTCAATTCCTTTATGGAATCAAGTTAAGGTATATTTAAAATATTGAAATAAGTAACAGCAAAAGTGAATAATTTAACTAAACTTATTATTTATTTCTTGGTGAAATTTAAAGACCTTCAATTCATTTAATAAAATTAATTATCATCATGATAAACTAGTAAATGGAGTTTGTTTAAATCGTTGCAAGGACATTTTAAAATTACCAGAAACTGAACAAAAAAAATTATATGCAGGAAAATTAACAGATTTGGAGGTACGATTATTAAATTTAATTGAGTATTTATAATAATTTGGTTTATATTTTTTTTAAATAACCTGCAGTTAAATACTCACATTAATAATGCATATAGTTCAGAAAATGGAAAACGTCTTAAATATAATAAATTAATAAATCAATGTTTAAATTATAATTTTGTAAAAAAATATAATTTAAAGTTACGATCAAATATTGAGTATTGCGTTTCAAATAAGGATACTCTAGAAATTGGTAAATTATATTTAAATATTTGAATTACAGAATTATTTTAAATTAATTAATATTTCCAATTTTCATATTGAAAAAGAATTTTTGGACGTAGTGTTTTGTGGAATTATTGGATTAATTTTATTGTTGACAATTGCATCAAGTTATTATGATTATAAATTAAAACACAAATTACCTGATGATGAGGAAAAAAAGCAACATTATAAAATGTCAGTTACTGGAAAACGTAAGAAATCATTATTTAATTAAATATTTAATTAAACAGAATATTTATTTACAAAATGCAATCGGAAACTATTAATTTTAAAAACAATGTTTTTGGTAGTCGCACCTATTAAAATACGACGAAAAATAATTTAACTACTTACCTTCCATTAATGCGTCTGTGCTGATTTTATATAATGAGACTTCATAAATTTAAAGTGCAGAGCATAAACTCCAAAGTTATTTTTTTTTAGTGAAACATTTACGGCTTGCCACTGTGAAACACTATGGAGGAACCTAAGAACGTGGAAATAACCGAAAGGAGTGGGACTAACAAGGAAAAACAACCGAAAAAATTTGAGAAAAATATTGAAACTGTGGCAACAACTGAAAAAATTTGGGCTGTAGCGAAAAAACAATATCAAACGGGCACCCAAATGTAGAAACAACCGCAAAGCGGATTTTGTACTGTGGGAACAAATGAACTTTATTTGCTTTTTGGGGTTTAGTTTACGATCATATTATTTAGTGTGTTTTATTAAGAGAGTGTTAAACTGATTCTGTTTTTAATATCGTTATTGAATTGCGCAATATATTTATAACTAATTAACTGAACTAACTGAAATTTAATGTGAATATAACAAGCTTTATGTTTAATATAATTTTAGGTAAATTAGCTTATCTAGCATTTTCAATATGTCGAAATTATTACCGATTAGTTGCACCCAGTAAAAATCAATCAAGATTTGCTAAAGATTTACGATTTTTTGAAGCTTTTCGTGTTTTTATGATGCTTGGTGTAATAACAAATCATACGATAATAGGATTAAATTCAATTGGTTTTGCAAATCCTCAATATATAGAAACGTTATATCATTCATTTATCAAATGTATACTATCAAATGGAACATTAATAATGCAAACTTTTTTTGCAATGAGTGGATTTTTATTATCTATTACTTTTGCTGAGCAGGAAAAGAATCAAAAAAAACAAAATTACTTGGGAAAATTTTTAAACTTTGTTGTTTTACGTTTCATCAGGTAAATGAAAAATTTTTTATTGTAAGATCAATACAAATAAAATTCATTTATTTATTTTTCAATTTTAGACTTACACCAATTTATGCTCTTTCTATATTATTTGCTAGTACATGGTTTTCAAAATTAGGTACTGGACCATTTTGGAACCATGTCAGTCAACCAGAAAAAGTATTTTGTAAAAAATATTGGTGGGCAAATTTATTATACATAAATAATTATTTTGCACCAGATCAGCTAGTAAGTTAAAAAAATATTAACTACGTTAACAAAACAAGTTTAGTGAACAGAATATTAAGTCAGTTTAAAATATTAATTAATTTATTCTTCTATCTACATAATTATTATAACGAATTAAAGTGGGGTTTAAATGTGAAAATTGAAAATAAAAACTGTTTCGGATATGATAATACAAGGGCAATCTTTTAGAATGTTTTTTACATTTAAAATTTTACGATTTGGATTAAATTCTCTAATAATAATATGGCCATCTAAAAATTTGATAAACATATTTATCATAATGATATTAGCAGGATTTTTAACTTCCATTATCTATTCTTTCAATAATTGAATTAATTACATATTTATATAACTTATACTAGTAATAGAGTATCTAATCGTCAATAATCTCACACACATATACTACATCTTCCCGTTACGAAAAATGGAGACATGAGAAAGAGATTGCAGTATTTGTTTGGATCAACGAAAAACATGTTAAAGGAGAAATATATAGTTGTTAGTATGTTTATGTTATAACGAAACATAAAAAGGAAAGAAAATATATTTTATCCTTAAACTTTATTTCTTGCACTTCATCACATGTTGAGAAATAATGCACAATGGATTTCACTCTGATGTTAACATCATCGAAAACAAACAAATCTTAATAAATTAGAAACCAAGAAGCGGAGCATCATCCGCTATACTCAAGTCCTCATACCCTCTACATGAATCCACCGTGATGAGCCCTAATCTCTTGGCCATCTTCCCTAAGAGACAGTGCACTGTTATTATGCCCACCGACATTCTTAGGTTGCTCCTATTCTGCGATAAAAGAATGTTTGTTCTATTATTATTACTCTCCAGCCAAAGTTCTTTTTTCACTTCACAGGTGTTAATGTTGGTCCATATTTCCCCTATCTTCTTTTCCGTGATTCTGTCAATCTCTTTCTTCACTACTCCCAATGGGACGAGATTAGATTGCTTAGCGAACCCTATATCCTTCTCAGAACCCTTCCTAGCCAATTCGTCGGCCTGCTCCTTCCCATATACATATGTCAAGATAACCTACCAAATACAATTTTACCGTACTAATGCTGCAGATCGTGTGAAGCACTTCTCTGCATCTCCTAACCAATCCTGTTCCCTTACCCGACTGTGCAAAAGTTCATTACAAATTACTGTTGCTTAATCAAAGCGTATTGTGGTCTATCTCAACGTAATTGTTCACTGATTGAATTTTAAATTTTTACAACGCATTCGACATAATATGCATTATATGCTATTTCTTCCTGTGTACCTCTGGTGGCATTGTGGTTGCACTGTAGGTATCATTATTCGCATTCAAAAGCTAAGCGTTCCGTCCATCGATTTAGCAATACTGTGCGATCGGTGAAAAAGTTCTCATGACCCTGGTTTAAAAACATTGTATTTGCATCTTAACGCTATGGTATAATTTTCTGATTTCATTTTTATCCTTTACTTTAAGCTTAGAATATGAAGATGTCATATCTATTGCTCCTCGTAATCACGTTTTCCCTTGTCATAGTGTGTGCTCCTCTCGTTGTAATCTTTAATATTCTTGAGCCGCATTTTTTCGTGGTTCCAACTGTATCAAACCACTTGTTTCATTTTTAAAGACTAGATAAACCAAGATGTTTTTAGCAGCAGAATTAATTTTCGTGCAACATGCCATTGTCTTGCGCTGAAGTCGCCAAAAATTATTTTAATATCATACACAGGACATTTATTTGAAGCATCATCTTAGATGATCATAGAGATCTTCTTTAAACTCTTCGCTGGCATCTTCGGTTGCTGAGAAATCGTATAATAAGTGATATTGTAAATTTCCGCCTTAATTTTGATTGACAAATTCGTTCATTTATCGGAGGGGAGCCTATAACATTTTGTTTCAATTTTCTACCAACTACAAAACCACATCCCAACTTATGTTTACTATTATGTCCGCTCTAATATAAATCATCATTTCTGTTACTCCGATATCATTTTCTATCAGTCCCCAAGCCAACCTTATTTTCGGGATACAATGGTTCTGAAGAGTACTCTGTAGTTATATTGCCTGACTTATTCGCCTCTTTCGGTACTCGTTGAAATTGCTTCATCTAGCGTAGCTCTGAACATCGTATGTTGGAGTGGGAATTCAACTATATTCTGGCGCCAGACTATATTCTGACAATGTATGTTACAAAATTTCACATCCTCATCTAATTTTTCTAAGCAGGCTTATGCCTATTTTTACTAGTGTTACATAATTTATATAGTAAATAATTAAATATTTTTCAGTGTTTGGCTCAAGCTTGGTATTTAGGTGTTGATTTTCAACTATTTGTAATTTCTATTTTATTACTTATGTTTCTATCAAGGTAAGCAATATAAAAAATTATAAAGTTTTAATTAATATTTTAATTATCTAATGTACTTAGGTTTCCCAAATCAAAAATTTATGTGTACATCGTGGGATATTTGGTATCAATGTTGTTAATTATAATAACATTTTATAGAGTCGATTTCCAAGGACTCTATTTTCCAACACCGGAGTAATTACTTAAAATTTTGTTTTAATATACAATATCTAAATATAATTTCAAATTACCTTTACAGATTTGCGAGATATGCAATTGTTTTTGATATTTATTTCAAAAAATTCTTTATACCAGGTCATACAAATATCGGTGGTTATTTATCTGGAATTGTTTTTGGGAAAATTTATCTGGATTTGATTGAACGTAATTATAAATTAGGAGAAAATAAAAAATACATATTTACGTGGTATGCATTAATACCACTTGGGTTTGCAATTATCCTGACTGCGGAATACTTTTATATTGGCGATTCGAAAGAAAAGACATTGCTAATGGCACTTTATTTAGCTATTACAAAAAATTTATATGGTTTTATAAGTGGAGCTTTGTTATTAGGAATGTGTTTCAAAATTGGATGTAAGTATATAATCATAATAAATAATGATACAAGGTTCTATGTTAAAAAATTCCTATTAAGAGTTATTGCATCAGTTGCAATTAAAATTTATTATAAATATAAAGCAAATAATTCCAAAAATAAAGCCTTATAATATTATGGTTCGTTTCTCAGTATATGAAATAATATTATTTGATCGAAATTTGGGTTGTTATTTTTCTTCCTCTTTCTGAAATTTTCATGGATCAGCTAATGAAACTATATATTAATTATATGATTAAATTTCTTCAAAAGCACTCTAAACTGTAAGGTTGAATCATAATTTTATTTGGCTTCCATTTTATATCAGACTCATTTAAAATAATTTGAAAATGTTTAAAATTAAGTTATACAATTATTTTATTTTATTTATACGTATTTTAAAAAAAAATACAGGGATTGGTTACGAATTTGCATCACTTCCAATGTTTCGAATTCCTGGACGTTTAACATATTGTGCATTCATAATTCACCTGTTTCTAATTCGGCTGCCATCTATAGAATTTTATCAACCAATACAACTGAGTGCAATGCTTTTGGTAAATACAAAATATTTTTAGAGAACTTAAATTATATATTTAATAAAAATTATTTTTCAGATAAATCAAATAATTGGAAAATTAGTTGGAACTTATTTCATCTCATTTTTTGTAGCATTATTTATTGAATTTCCAATATCAAGTATAATGAAAATAATAATGATGGGGGCTGGTGCTGGCGGTGAAAAGAGTTATATAAAAATAATGAAATTATTATATCCTAAATTTTAAAAGATTTATTTTATTTGTAGAAAAACCAAATATTGGAGAAATTAAAGGAGATACTCACATTGTGACAAAGATTTGATAAAACCATGATTTAAATTTATAAGTTAGATAGTAAATAATATAAATATTTTTTTAGGAGATGTAATTTTTTAAAATAATATTAAATTAGTAATTAAGTAGTGAATTTTCATTAAGTACTATAGAATAAAAATATTTGTTTGTCAAATAAAATAAATTTCTTAACATTTTCTTTTATTTTTGAAATCCTATATTGGCAATTATGAAATTGTTAAGAAGCTTCTTCAGCGTGTTTTATTTATATACTATATTAATTGTAATATTATTTTATTGGCATGCATTTTTCGTTACGGCAAATTAGGTGTTTTCAACGACAAATTGTGTAATTGAACGGCAAATTTTGTAATTGAACGGCAAATTGTGTAATTGAACGGCAAAATATGTAGCGTATACTAATATTAAATAAATAAATATACCTTGTTCTTGTAGTATAATGGAAAAGGGAATAATATTTCTGGAAGACTATAATGTGAAAAATTGTCGTGAAATTGTCGCGTCTGATATTGTCGGGTTGGATACATATTCTGCTGTGCAACAATTGTCGTTCCGTATACCTAATTTGTCGTGCTGAAATATATTCCCCTATTTTATTTATTATTTTGTAGCTTTAAGCTCAATCTTCACGGTGGGTTGAATTTGCAGTGGAATGAATTTTGATGTTTCCATCGTAAAACAGACAAATATTTAGTATTTAATTGGACGCTTACTATTTAAAACAGGCAGTAAATATGAAAAAAAGATAAAAGTAAGTACAGGGTGCGGCAAAAGTAACTATATATGATGTAAAAAATTGTAACTTATTTGCTTGCACATATTTCATTTTTATTTTTTTTTTCAATTTCAAGAATTGAACTTGGGAGAATATAAAAAATAGAACGCTATACAATTGCGCAAAGAACTAAGATTATTTTTCTATTCCTTGAAAATAATCGTTCGATAGTTAATACTCAACGTGCATACAGAAGATTTTGAGATGGACACCACGATCGGCTGATTTGACTGCACCAGATTTTTTCTTGTGGAGCTCTCTCAAAGACAAATTTTATGTGAATAAGTTCCAAACCTTGCAGCAACTAAAGGACAACATTCAAGAAGAAATTGATCGTATACAACAAGAAACACTCAACAAAAGTTATAAAAAATGCTATAAAAAGAAAACATTTTTTAGTTAGAGAAAACGGTTCTCATTTCACTGACATTATTTTTCATAAAAAGAATAACATAATTTTTTTTTTTTTCATTAATTTTTTTGTTTTTTCATTCCATTCAATATTTATTTAAAAAACAAATCATATAGTAACTTTTGCCGCACCCTGTACAAGTAAGAAAATAAAAATATTAATCTACATTAACGTGTAAAAACTTGACTATATAGTTCTGAAAAAAAAAAAACGCTATTGCTTCGTTACGCAGCTTGCGGTTATTAAAAAAATTCTAATATAATGACAAGTTCTGTGTAGCTGTCAGTAAATCAAATAAGAAGAACAGCGATAAGAAAAAACATAAATATTGTAGTTCCAGTGTCAAAATTAAAATTCTTTTTTTTTCTTTAAGTTTACAATAAAGAAAAAAAAAGAATTATATAAAAAAAGAAAAAAGTTTAACTACCACCTGCATGGCTTTCACCATTCTGAAATGACCGCTACAACTTTCCTCCGCTGTGACCAGCCAATTTCAGCCAATAAATTCAAAAAACTAAAAATATAACAAGGTAAAAGCAGTTAGTCAAACCTTGATGTAAAACCAATCCCGTCAAAGTAAATGTGAAGGTATATAATATAAAAGAACAAAAAATTATAGTTACCACAAACAATTAATACCCAGATTTAGCACGGTGAACAAAAAAATGGTATCACAATTTTAATAATCGACAAGTTTCTAGCTTAACTAACAAATATTGGTTTGAAAAGTTGCTTTACATATTTTGTAAATTTCCTTCTTGTTATTTTCAAGTATTGAAATATATTAGAAAAAAAATATTTCAATTTTAAAATTAAATATTTTAATATTTTCAGCAATTACATTATTTTATTTTATCTTGATAAAAAGGTATTTTAATAACCTACAAGAAAGTTTGCAGTAAAGGTATTTTCTAAGCAGTATAGTTTATAAAATATAAGCAATTTTATCAAAACCATCTTTTTATTGATTGCAATAATTATTGTAATTATTGATTAATTATTGTAATTACAATAATTAATCATTAATTGTAGGTTATTATGCTATATGGAAATATAATATACATATAAATTGTAAAAGTATGCGTGGCTTGATGATACTTTCTTGAATTTCTGCTAATTTTTCTTTTAAATATGCTAAATAACTGTCTTGTCGTTCAAAAGTTAATTTATGAGCGTGGATTTGTAAGAAATCTAAGTTGTATTTTCATGCAAATTGTTAATTGTTTTTAAGAATTTGATTAAATTTATTTTTCGGAGTAAATATTTTATAAAATCTCAATATTTAAAAAGTATTTAAATGTTTATATTTTTATTTATAGGCGGTATAATAAATTCCACTGGGATAATAAATATTTATGTACTTCAAATAGTACATAAAATGTCCACGTTATTGGTCCATTGAAATAAAAGAATAAACGTACACGCTTTCATTAAAAAAATAGTGAACTATAAGCCATGCCATAATAATATTTTGAATTTGCTGGACAATTTACATCTCATGATCAGGACACATTTTACTATAAGTTGAAGGTATTATTGATATTTCTTATGATTGCTATAAAATATTTTGTTGACTTCTTCCATAAGTATGGAAATATTCTATAATTTATTAAATTTCGAAATTAAGTTTGCAATTGGAGAATATTTTACTATTTGACCACGGAAAAATTTCCGTTTTCATAATTATAATAACTTAAAGTACATTTTAATTGTAGAAAATATTTATTTGTATCTATTTATTTCAACTATACTACTACCGAATTCTATCAAAATATTTCTCAATCAATTAATAAAGTACACTTCTTTTAATATATTTTAAAATAATAAACAAACTATATTGAAATATTGAAACTTACTATCAAAACATTTTCATTTATCTCTAGCTTTATAACTTTTTAATTAATTTATTTTTCTTATAAAACTCCAAGTTTAAAGATTATATTTCTATTTTATTTAATTGTCATTTATTATACATACTAATTTTATATATATTATTAAATTTAACCTTTGTCCACTTCTGTGTTAACTTTTAATTAAAATATTAATTTACAAAGTTAATTTTAATCCATTTTTTATATTATACATTACTACATTTACACTCAACATTCACAACGGAAACGCACTGTAACGCAACATTTACAATGGCGTTATATGCATTCGTGATGTTATGTATTTGCGCGTTGATTAAATAAAGCAGGTGATTTTAATAAACTGTTTTATAATGTTCAAAACTCTTTTATAATATTATTTAGAAGTTTTAAAATGTACCAGCAATTTCTTTCCATAGCTCTTTTTTTTAAAAATAATTTTAAGACTTCTACAAGACTTATCATATCAAATACTAATTTCTTAAACTAAATTTAACGTCAAACGAAGCCACGATAAAATTTATTTAGCAATTTGTTACTATATTCCAAGTAATTTTTGAATTTTAAATGTCAAAACTCTGCGTTGTGAATGTTTGCGTTCAATTTATCTATTTTTCATACTTTCTGCGTTGTGTATACGATTGCGTTGGGTTTATGTACTTCCCATATTTTATATGGGTTAAACTTTTTTTGACAGCGTGTTGTAAATGTTGAGAGTAACTGAGCTACGACATAAGAGTTTCACACTTAATTAAAAAAAAGCATTAATTATGCAAACAAATGCAACATATTTATTTATTTTCTAAAGTAGTAAATTAGATTAATTCTAATTTAAACAATATTATGAATTAAAATTCAAAAAATTTACATTCTTTATTGGACATCGATAAGTTACGGAAAAACTATATGAAATGTTGAACTGGAAAGATTAATTCAAAATTTATGTATTTTTGGGATCAACATATTAGACCGAAATATATAATCACGAAAACATGAAAAACATGAAATTTTATTACAAAATCCCGAAACACAAAATGCTGAAAAATATAATAAAACAATGAACAAGGAAATTGAAATGAAAATTAACATATTTTCTAATTCACAAATTCGTTAATATAAAAAAAAAATATTGTTAGGTTGAACTTTTTTATTATTTAGAAGATAAGCAAATTTTAAACGCTAACCCTTTAAGAAAATTATTTTGAACCGATTTTCTATTTTTTATTTTAATTTATTATTCTTCTTTATTTTTCTTTGTTCTCCAGCAATTATGAGGCCGATTTTGCTCTTTATGTAATAATAAGGCCGGCCACTCACTTTCTATGGGGTTTCTTTTAATTCTTTCCGGTTTTTTCGGGATTTTCACAGATGATTCGGTATTATGTGATTCAGAATTATATCCTGTCTTCAAAATCTTTAAAAAATAATAGCTAAAGAAAAATGAATATTTTCTTATATTTATTTCAATAGATTATGTTTATTTTGATCACAATGTATTCACGCTTACAAGAACAAATTAGTTACTTTTTAATTAATATTGCATTTTATTTAAATAATTTATTAAGTGTTGTATAATTAAAAAAAACTATTACAATTTTGTTACAGAAAATTAAACTTCTTTCATTCATCTCGAAATTATTAGACTTCAGTCAATTTAGGTCGTTTATCAGGTATAGAAAAATTATTGTCTCGGAGGAAATAAACAAAATAAAATGGATTTAAATATTAAATTAAAATATTTTATAATAATTTCAATTCAAATAATTTTAGTTAAATCTAGTTTTGATAGTAAGTTCTTTAAATTAATAAAAATAAGTTAAAAATAAATTTAAAAAATATTACATTTTTAAGTGACCGAATATTATAAAATGCCACCGCTTTATGAAATTGATGATTTTGATCGATGTTTGCATAATACTAAAGATGAATCAATATTTTGTATTGTGATTAGTGAAATTGTGCCAAATAATTCAATTCCTTTATGGAATCAAATTGAGGTATATTTGAAATATTGAAATAATTAACAGCAAAAGTGAATAATTTAACTAAACTTATTATTAATTTCTGGTTAAAATTTAAAGACATTTAGTTCATTTAAAAAAATTCATTATCAGCATGATAAACTAGTTAATGGAGTTTGTGTGAATCGTTGCAAGGACATTTTAAAATTACCAGAAACTGAACAATCAAAATATTATGTAGGAAAACTTACAGATGTAGAGGTACGATTGCTAACATTTAAATTAATAATTGAATATATATATTTTTTTAATAACCTGCAGTTAAATACTCACATTAATAATGCATATAGTGCAGAAAATGATAAACGTCTTAAATATAATAAATTAATAAATCAATGTTTAAATTATAATTTTGTAAAAAAATATAATTTAAAGTTACGATCAAATATTGAGTATTGCGTTTCAAATAAGGATACTCTACAAATTGGTAAATTATATTTAAATATTTGAATTACAGAATTATTTTAAATTAATTAATATTTATTATCAATTTTCGTATTGAAAAAGAATTATTGGACGTTGTGTTTTGTGGAATTATTGGATTAATTTTATTATTGACAATTGCATCAAGTTATTATGATTATAAATTAAAACACAAATTACCTGATGATGAGGAAAAAAAGCAACATTATAAAATGTCAGTTACTGGAAAACGTAAGAAATCATTATTTAATTAAATATTTAATTAAACAGAATATTTATTTACAAAATGCAATCGAAAACTATTAATTTTAAAACCAGTTTTTTTGGTAGTCCATTACAACTACGACTAAAAATAGTTTAACTACGTAATTTGATGCGTCTGTGCTGATTTTATATAATGAGAATTCATAAACTTAAAGTGTAAAGCATAAAGTCCAAAAGAAGTTATTTTTTTGTTAGTTAAACATTTACGGAATGTTTAATGATCGAAATACTAAAAACGAGGAAGAAACTAAAAACGTGGCTTTCACAGTTGAAATAACCGAAAGATGTGGGACTATCAAGAAAATCGCACTTTCTTCTTTGGGAACAACCGAAAAAATGTGAGAAAAATATTGAAACTGTGGCAACAACTGAAGAAATTGGGTTGTAGCGAAAAAACAATATCAAACGGGCTTCCAAATGTAGAAACAACCGCAAAGCGGATTTTGCACTATGGGAAGAAATTAACTTTATTTTCTTTTTGGGTTTTAGTTTACGATCATATTATTTAGTGTGTTTAATTGAGAGATTGTTAAACTGATTCTGCTTTTAATATCGTTATTGAATTGCGCAATATTTTTATGTTACTATAACTAACTGAAATATTATGTGAATATAACAAATTTTATGTTTAATATAATTTCAGGTAAATTAGCTTATCTATCATTTTCAATATGTCGAAATTATTACCGATTAGTTGCACCCAGTAAAAATACAAGAATTGCTAAAGATTTACGGTTTTTTGAATGTTTTCGTTTTTTTATGATGCTTGGTGTAATTACTAATCATATGGTAATAGGATTAAATGCAATTGGTTATGCAAATCCCCAATATACAGAACAATTATATCATTCATTTATCAAATGTTTACTAGCAAATGGAACATTAATTATGCAAACTTTTTTCGCAATGAGTGGATTTTTATTATCTATTACTTTTGCTGAGCAGGAAAAGAATAAAAAAAATCAAAATTCCTTGGCAACATTTTTAAACTTTCTTGTTTTACGTTTCATCAGGTAAATTAAAATATTTTTATGTTAGGATTGATACAAATACAATTCAATTTATTTTTCAATTTTAGACTTACACCAATTTATGCTCTTGCTATATTATTTGCTAGTACATGGTATTCAAAATTAGGTACTGGACCATTTTGGCTACATGTCAGTCAACCAGAAAATGTATTTTGTAAAAAATATTGGTGGGCAAATTTATTATACATAAATAATTATGTTGCACCAGATCAGCTAGTAAGTTAATTTTTTTTTTTTTAATATTTCTGTTTACATATTAAACGCTAAACTGAAATACGTTAACAAAACAAGTTTAGTGAACAGAATATTAAGTCAGTTTAAAATATTAATAAATTAATTCTTCTATCTACATAATTATTATAACGATTTAAAAAGAGGTTTAAATGTACATAATTGAATATACAAACTTTGTCGGATATAATAATACAAGGACAATTTTTTGGAATCTTTTTTGCACTGGAAATTCTACGGTTTGGCTTAACATATTTATCATATGCTAATATTATCAGGATTTTTAACTTTCATATTCTTATTCTCTTGTAATATTTCAATTTGTTATATTATTTTTACCACTTATTTTTGATGGAATTACAAGAACTCCTTGTCCCCTAACCGACTGTGCATAAGTTTCCCACAAATCACGGTAGCAGTGTCCCGCACTCCAATTGTTCATATAAAGCGTCTTAAGGTCTATTTCAACGTAATGGTTAACTGATTGATTATGTTCAGCTGGTACGTTGTGTAATCCTGCAGATTTCAACTATTAATTTCAGTTTGAACATAATAGATTGCTAGAGTTGGCGCTTGTTCTTTCTGTGTACCTTTTGTGATACAGTCGTTGGTATCAGTACAGTATACGTATTCAAATACAGTCAAGTGTTCCGTTCATCGATTCAGCAAACCTGTGTGATCGGTTATAAACTGTCTATCTTTGTTCTTATAGTTAAGAATCTTGGACTTAAAAACTATTTTTTTTTTCATCTTTTCGCTATGGCAGAATTTTCTAATTTCATTAATATCCCTGAATAATAAGATTTATAATTATTGCTGCGATGATAATGACGTTTCTTCCTTCGTCATTTGTGTAACCTTTTAATCATTAACATTTTTCAGTCGCTTTTTTTTGGGGTTTTTAATAATCTGCAACTGGTGGTTCAATTGTTAAGGACTAGATAATTTAATTTTCAGCTTAAAACTGTCTTTGTGCGGTGTTACATAATCTTTATAAAACATTATTATAATTTTTTCAGTGTTTGGCTCAAGCTTGGTATTTAGGTGTTGATTTTCAACTATTTGTAATTTCTATTTTATTACTTATGTTTCTATCAAGGTAAGCAATAGAAAAAATTATAAAGTTTTAATTAATATTTTAATTATCTAATGTACTTAGGTTTCCCAAATCAAAAATTTATGTGTACATCGTCGGATTTTTGGTATCGATGTTGTTAATTCTAATAACATTTTATAAAGTCGATTTTCAAGGAATCTATTATCCAACACCGGAGTAATTACTTAAAATTTTGTTTTAATATACAATATATCTAAATATAATTTCAAATTACCTTTACAGATTTTTGAAATATGCAATTGTTTTTGATACTTTTTTCAAAAAATTCTATATGCCAGCTCATACAAATATCGGTGGTTATTTATCTGGAATTGTTTTTGGGAAAATTTATCTGGATTTGATTGAACGTAATTATAAATTAGGAGAAAATAAAAAATACATATTTCTGTGGTATGCCATGATACCAGTATGTTTTACAATTGTCCTGACCGCGGAACTCTTTTATATGTGGGATTCGAAAGAAAAGACATTGCTAATGGGACTTTATTTAGCTATTACAAAAAATTTATATGGTTTTGCAAGTGGAGCTTTGTTGTTAGGAATGTGTTTCAAAATTGGATGTAAGTATATAATCACTTTAAACTGTAAGGTTAATAGAATTATATTATATCAAATTTTTATTTGGTTTTTAATTTATATGAGACTCAATTAAAGTAATTTGAAAATGTTTAAAATTAAATTACAATTATTTTATAAATACGTATTTAAAAAAAATACAGGGATTGGTTACGAATTTGCATCACTTCCAATGTTTCGAATTCCTGGACGTTTAACATATTGTGCATTCATAATACACTTATTTCTAATTCGGCTACCATCTATAGAATTTTATCAACCCATACAAATGAGTGCAGTTGTTTTGGTAAATACAAAATTTAGTAAAGATTTTTGTAGAAAACTGAAATTGTATATATTTAATAAAAATATTTTTCAGATAAATCAAGTAATTGGAAAATTACTTGCAACTTATATGACATCATTTTTTGTAGTACTTTTAATTGAATTTCCTATATCAAGTATAATGAAAATAATTACAATGGGCCCTGAAAAAAATAATACTAAATTGTGAATAAAAATATTATGAAATTATAGTTTAAATTTAAATTTATAATTTTGATTTATAGAAAAACAACAACTTAAAAGAGCCTTGAAGGATGCATAGATCATTTATATTTGTAAATTAGAAATATTATATTTAGGAAATCTAAATTTTAAATAGATATAATAAAAATAATTAAATTGTGAATTTTCTATTAGTATAGAAAATATTTTTTGAAGATTGTACAACATTTTTAAATTAAAATTGATGTATAGTCCGATTTTTCCGCATTAGTAAAACCATAAATTATTCTTTTAAATTAATTTAATTAAAATGTTTTGGTGATTTTTTGTGTTATTTTCTTTACCATTTAATTTGCTTTTTTAACATTTTATTAAAATAATAAATTATTTTTTATATAAAATTATGTATAATTAATAAATCATATAATTACATATTTAAATGATATAAACATTGCGTTTCAATTAAAATTATTACATGTAATTTTTTCTTCTTTGAATTATTGAATTGCTTTCAAAAATTGTAAAAACATATGTAAGTTTTACACATTGAAAGAAATTAAATGAAATAAAGAAAAATAGCTGACTTAGAGCTATCGCAAAACTTGAAGTATGTTAAAACGGCTTTATAATAGAATTGAAAATTAATAAATTACTTTTAACTAACATAAAAGTAATAATCTTTAATACATTACAGATCAGTTTCATGAAATAAAACAAATTCCTGATTATTTTGGCTATTATCGTAAATTTATTTTGACTCACTAACTGTCAATTAATTATTACGACCGTGAAATTTTTTAATTTTAGTCGCTAGTTAAATCGTAACCGGTAGGTAAGATATAATTAATCGTTTAAGATTAATATATTTAATATAATTATTTATATATTTTTATTGCATAAATAATTAATAAAATTATTACAATTTTATAATCAAAAGAGCAAAGGTTTTAAAACATATATACACAATATTAAAAGCATAATTTTTATGTCAATAATTTTTGATTTTCTTACTGCTCGAACAATTTAAGTTTTTAGAGCAGTGTAGAAGTAAAAATTGCATACATGTAAGACGTACTGCGGGCAAATTGCCATATTTAAGGTTTAGGCAGTGGAACCGAATTTTTCTCTAAAAAATAAGCAACTTCGGTATTTTTTATTAGAATTTTCTTTTATCAAATCACGTAGTGAAAGTGCGTAACTTTTAGCTTAAAAATTTAATTTACTTAGTGGAAGAAAAATTCAAGAGCAATGTATTATTATTTATTTTTCATTTAAATAATTAATCGAATGATATTTAAACTAAACTTCTCCATTGACCCAATCTCAAGCTATGACCCCATATATGATGATAGTTTTTGTTACGACCGAACCCGAAAATTGGAAATCAAAATAAAACATTTTTTGGCTTCGAATACTAACTACCACAAATAGCGTGTAGTAAATAAAAGCATTCAATCAATAAATGCTTTTATTTACTTTGGGAAACGAAATCACTCGATGAGTTGATTCATTCGAATAGGCCTGAATATAATATTAAAGAGATGTAATCTAACTATACAACTAAAGATCGAAATTTCCAATTTTCAATAAAATCAAGGTAAAATAAACTAAATATTTTTTTTTTATTAATTAAAACCATAATTAAAAACTTTAATTTAAATTATATTTACTGTTCTCACATTTATTGAATCTTTTTATCATTTTTTTAATGGCATAAAACTGTAAATATAATGCAAATAACCTAATAATAATAATAATTTATTTATTAATATCAGTGAGAATATTAATTCAAATAAAACTTAATCTGTGACATAAATTGAAAGAATAAATTGCAAATAAACTGGCGACTTAATATCCAAAACAGCTTAAGTCGACATAAGCGTAAAATTAATTATTTGGTATTGCTTCATATGACAAAAAAACTCTAATAGCTTAAGTCAGTTAGAGGAATTTGTTCGGAATCCCAAATACCTTATATAATTTTAAGCTATTATGCCTTTTTTGTATAACTTTAAGTTTAATTTAGAACACTGGCTTATACTATAAAATTATAAATTTTTATTCAGATGTGCTTATTTCGACTTAAGACTTTTGTTTCCCTATTTTAATTAGTTCAAATATAAATCTAAAGTAGATTAAATTGATTTTAGCTATTTTCTATATTTTCTTTTAGGAAATAACTAACTATAAAGTAGACTTAGTCTAGTATTGTTTTTAAGTAAAAATAACTTAAGTGACTTAATTTCACTATAGAATTATTATAATTAAATTTTATTTCTATAATTAAATTAAATTTAATCGTTAAGAAGAATTGACCAAATTGTTTTTTTAAATCTGTTGAACTTTACTTGTTTTTAAATCATTTTTAATAACTTAATATACTAAACGATTTTTGTCGCGGTTTTTGTTTCAACATTAAAAATGTATTTCTAAAAAACTATTATTCTAGACTTAAGCGGTTTTGATATTTTAGTCGAGATATAATAAAGAATTTTTCACTATTAAGCTTTCAACTAAATATGTAACCGCAAAGTTATGTAAATTTTGTCAATAAATTCGATTTTTATGAAATATTTATTGATTTTATTTTATAAATAATATTATTCTGTATTTATAATTAAATTTGATTATTATAATTAAATTTGATTAATATGATAAAATTATAAAAATTGTATCACTTTTACAATTGTTGCAATATTCATTCTTCTAGTTAAAAATAGATGGCTCTTTAATTTATAAATACCATCATAAAGTAATCATAAAATAATTGAATATGGATAGATCTTTATAGATTTTATTTATAATTAATTAACAATTTTAAAATGTCATTTAATAAATAAATAAATAAATCTTCATCATATTTATATTTATAAAATTAATTTTGTTCTATATACTCTCTGTATAAGTCTGTTTTTGTTGGCTGGAGTGAATTTTCCATGGAACTAAAATCCCTGACCCTATTTTATAATAACTATACAGTATACATTATATTGTTATGAAGTTTATTTAAACTAATTTTCATAAAATAGACAATTTTGACTGAAGATACTTTATTCTGTCTAAGATTTTCAGGTATTTTAAGCTTTTAGTATTTAACATATAACACTATTTTCAACCACAAACTTTTCATTATACATATATTATGCTATTCTTATATACATTTTAATTACATATTTTTGTTTCCTTGTGTATCTTGTATATATTTTGTGGCCACAAGGAATAACCGCATAACTCGGTTTTCGTAGTTTTTCAGAAATAACAAATTAAGTTTTAAATTGTTTGTTTTTTTTTTTGAAAAAAAGTATGAAAGCTAGGTTAACGAAATATTGAATGCTGTCAATAAGTAATATAAGGAAGCTTTTGACAAAAAATGGTATAAATATAGCAATAAATAAAAAAGTTATTAAGTAAAATAATTGATGTTATTATTCCTTGTTACAAAGTATGTTTTTCTAATGACATATCTCAGTTATATGATTATAAACTAAATAAGTTCCCGAGAACTTGCACAATATGATTAGGAATAATAACTTATTTATGAATACGTTGTTCTTCAATTAAAATTGTTATTTGGATTAATCGCATAACTGGATGTGTACTGTTATTCCCTTAAGTACAAAATTTAAATTTTGGTTCATAATAAGTTGCTAAGGAAAAAAAGTATATGTCTACTTAATAGGTTATTCCAAAACGAAAAAATAAAAATTGGGATTGTCAGAAAATACTTTTTTTAAAGATATGTTATTATTCCAAATGCAGAGGGTGGAGATATGCGCTTATGTATTTTTGTAATAACTTGGTCAATATTGACCGTACAGTTATACAATTTTTATGGCAATATTAGTGTCAAAAACTCTACGGCATGGCGATGAACAAGTAATAACCGCATATCTCGACTTATGTTGTTATTCCTTTTGGCCACAGATTTATAGTTAAAGATTTTTCGGGTTGATAAATACCTGAAGAAAATTCAATTTATTAGTTGCCTTTACTACTGCTGCTACTATATACATCTAATGTTTATTGATTCAATAAGGATATACGAAAACTTAACCTTTGTGTATACTAAGTATTTTGTTTATCAGGTTTTAATTTTCAATTGTAAATGGAATTTATTAGTTGAATCAAAATATAAAATTAAATTTTCTTCATAACTAAGATTTTACCAATTACTGCAATTCAAATATTCAGTTTAGAATTTAAAATATCGATAAAATTTTATGATATTTATTTTGTAGAATTTTGTAAATAATTCATTGACATTTAATTTTACTAAATTTTTCGTTTTAGCCAATTTTTGGTAATAGTTTTATAATAGATAGTAAACCACACAAAATATCTTGTTCGTATATTTCTTATGAATAATTTATATTTGACTTTTATTTTGAATTTTCCAATATTTTTCTTATATACAAATTAGTTTAATCTGTTTTGAACATCAAAAGCGAAAATTATGTAGAAAATTTCATGGAAAATATAATCGTGAAAAATTAATATTGTACAATAATTATAATTTTATCTGTTTCGGTCGGTAAGTAATATGAAAATTTCATATAAATCAAAAATCATTATAATTATATGTTTGCTTGCATACATTTAGGTGTTTATAATCTTAATCAAATCTTGATTTGTGTTTTTGCATAACTTTGTATAAACTGTGCATTTGTATTTTAACATAATTTTATATGTTTTAATATTTTAAATTACAATCTTTTCACTGACCTATGGACAATATGTCTCAAACAAAATTTAAAAAAAATTAAAACTAAATAAAATATCAACTATTTTTAATATTTACTTTATCACTAGTAGTATTTCTGCAGAAATAAAACTGTGACAATATCAGCCAGGATAAAATATGAAAAATTTCATCCAAGGACGAAAAAAATCATTATGAATATGAATAGTGTTTTCAAATGGTGTTCTATGCAAAAAAGCGATAGTAAAAAAGGTTAATTTTAATGGAAAAATAATGAGAAACCGCAAATCGACCCCCTAAGGCCTAAGCAATAAAGTATCACTTTAACTTACTAGGAACTTAATTGAAAATATTTCATACATATTTTAAATAGAATTTAAAGATTTTTGATTTATTTTCTTGACATAGTATAATAAACACTGGAATCAAAGTGTCCTTTTTATCATATTTAATTATATTTTAAGATTCACTTAGTTAAATTTACTTCGTGTTCTGTAATTCAATATTAAAGCATTGAATTTCGATAAATATAGTAAAACAATTGATTAAAAATCATTACTTTTTTTGGTTATTTAACATAGAATAAAATAAAATTATATAAATTTTAAAGTTTGTTTAATTACATTTAAATCTATAATTTTTTTATTCAATGTTGTCCTAAAAAAAAAATTATTTTATAATAAATTTTCTAAAAATCATAAATATTGAATATGATTTTATATTAATAATTACATTGCTTTTGATTTTATACAAACTTTGTAATAAATATAATATTGTTGAATAAAAATTAGTTAGTATTCATGTAAAATCCTTTTTATTATAAGAATGCTAACATACAAAAAAACATAAAAATTAAATTTATTCTTTAGTAAAATATTATTACATATATTTAATATATAGTAGAAAAATTTGTTATAAAAAGGATACCAAAATTTAGAGTAAGTTAACTTAATTAAAAAGTTTTGTATATAAATTTTGTGGAATTTTATATATAGATACAAAATATTCATTTATATGGTAAATATAATTTAAAATTTTGTTAAGGAATATTGTAATAGCATTTTATTTATTATAAAGTTAAATCATTTTTTTCTCAACGATTCGTTACCAACGTTTACATACATGATATTTTGTTTATATATTAAAAAAGACTGACCGACAAACTATATAAAATATAATTATATATAATTTAAAAAAAATTTCAAATATATAAATTTTTTATATTAAAACATGCTAAATAAATTTGCATAAAATATATAAAGAAACCTTTTCATTTTACACAATATATTTTTATGTTTTTATGTTAGTATATAGCTTCGAATATATTTTGAAAAGAATATTATGTATATTTATTTATATATTATATATGTATATATTTACTTATTATAATGTCATCTTCCATTTTATCACAATTTTTTATATTCCTAACAGAATCTGTATATATGGTATCCTTCATTAGAATGATTTTTTTTATTATTACTAATATAGATATCTAAGCATAAAGCCAACCACCTGGCATTATATAGAATTTCCATAAAACATTTTTATATGAAAATGAAAATTATATTTATTTTAAAAATATATTTTAGAACATGAAAATATTAAAATGAAAAAACTTGATGGCCACTATATCGTTATACATACCATAATATAATCAACGGATTAAAATTCATTTTATATATTCCAATCAGACATAGTTTCGCATAGTCATCATAAGGTTCGGTATTATATTAATAGAATTATGGTTTTGTTAATAAAGTAATATAATAATATTAATATATATAAAATAAAATTGGAATAATTTTATTTAAATAGAAAATGAACACAAATTGGAAAATCACATTTTATATACAAGAAAGAAAAGGATAAATCTGCAATTTTTTAGTTATCTTTGATATAATATAGAAAATATTAATTAATTTTTATTAACTTTTTGGATAAAATGTAAAATCATTGATTAATTATGTAGAATTATTGAAAAGATTTTTTAATAAACTTCGAAAAAATTAAATCTTTTTTATAAATATTTTATTATGATGTATGTAATTATAATGCTGGCAGTTAATTAAGGAAACAGATTCATATTATTTTTATAAATAGAAGTTTAAAATTGATCTTAGGTTCCATCAGGATTAATCAACGTTAGATAAAAAGAATTTTAGGTTTAAAATTAGTGGTCGATTTGACAACGAAAAGTAATTTTTTAATTAAAAACTTCAAATGATTTTACCATTTTACCTGTATCTGCATTGTATTGATTATTAAGCTCCAAATTTTTTGTGAACCATATATTTTCATTCTGTATGCAGCTGTTAAGATTCTATATATTTTATTTGAAATTTGGTTTTTTGAAATTTTTGGGCACAACATTTAACTAACAACAAATAAATTGTAATTTTTGATTTTAATAGAATTCCATAATATCTGTAGTAAAATATTACAGACTAACAATGTTTATTACCCTAATTGCTATACCTTCTTATTTTAATAAGAAAAGCAATAATATCATTAAAGGTCAATTATTATTTTGGTACAGTCAGTATGAGAACTTCATTATGAGAAGGATAAAGCCAAAAACTTCATTATGAGAAGGATAAAGTAAACTTGGGCCAGTATCGGGGAAAACGTAACATTTTTCAAAAGGTTTTGAATTGGACGTTCGTTTGAAAACGGTTAATCGGGGAAGACGAACGTAAACGTTAAACAGTTTTGCCATAACAACTAAAGAAATCTTGAGTCTCTATGTCAAAACTATTGCTATTTTGACACATTTAAATAATAAATCTGCTGTTTATTTTTTAAAAATTTAATTTTGAAAAAGTTGTATTAAAAACGGAAATAAAAGTCATAGTTTTAAAACGATTAAATTTTTAAATTATTTTATAATAGCAATGCTTACAAGATGAAGAAAGTACTACAAATTTACTTACAATTTTTTGTTAAATCAATCAACATAGCACAGACAGCGACGATAACAAAGTACATACGATTACAAATTAGTTGATGTTAAAATTTTCGATTAAAAGGTTAAAAAAAAACAAGTTATATGATACATCGATTCGATTAGAAATCGAAACGTTTTTAATGAAACGTTTTCAGCGATACCGAAGTGACAAACTTGTGATAATTTTAAACAAAAAATCTCAAATTTTAATTCGTTATCTAATTTTATGATATTCTAATTATGTAAAATGTAAATATATTTTATAAATTTAAATAGAATTTTTGTCATATTTATTTTATATTTATTTCACATATGAATTTATCAATAAAAAAAAAACTAATTTATTTATAAAATATTATTCATTAACGTTTTATACGCAAATAAATCAATATAGGAAAAAATGTTAACTAAAAAATAATATTTTTATTTTCATAAAAAAATGTAGTTATTATTATTATTTCAATATTTTATATATACATTTATAAAGAAAGTACAAATTAAATTGGTAAAGTTAAGTGTTAAAATCATTCGCATGAACAGTCTAATATGAAATAGTCACGCACTAACATTTTACAGGTATTTAATAGTTTTATATGTACACAACATACAAGATACATTTATATACATACAATTTTCCAATTTTCAGGAATTCAAAAAAAAAAAGGAAAATATTTTATTTTATAATATAGTATTTTGAAACAGGAAATTTATAAATTTATCATAACATCATAAAACAGGTCATGTGTTAAATTCTACACTTTTTGTTGAAATTTTTGAATAATATATAAAACTTATAATAAAATAGAATTAATAAATAAATAAATTTATTTTTATTTATTTAGTATTTTTTTGTTATATTTTTATAGTAAATAATTTATTAATATAATAAAATATTTGAATATAAATTATTTGTTACTTATTTCACTAAAAGATTTTTATTTATATTAGTTGTGTAATAAATTATGCAATTTTTAATATAAATCATTTTGCTTACCTAACAGAAAATCGTACCAAAAATAAATGCCATAATTTTCTTGTTAGTTATGGTATTTAAGTTGAAAATCAAGGTAAATAAAAGCACTTAGTTTCATTGGAAATTTGAATTTTGAAACTTAATGACTAACGTTTTGAGATAAATAAATATTAAAATTCTAACTAATTTCAATTTAAATATTATATTTAGATGCTTTTGACCTTCTGGTAAAACATTTCGGAGAATTCTTTATTAAAAATAAAATTTGTTGGCAATATATTCATTGTAGTTTTCCCAATTAATCGCAAAATTGATATTTTAAGTAGAACTGTAATACATAACTAACTGGGCCAATAAAATGGATATAAAATACTTTGAAATGGAATGAGCAGAACGTTTTGAAGTATTCATAACCATAGAAAGACCAATATAATTTTGAAAATGAACAAGTTTATTGCTAGACTGTTTATTGCTAGAAAACCTTGAAGACGCGGGTAATCTGAAGCCATATCATTCATTAAAAAAATGGGTTGAATCGACAAGGTATGATAATGATACAGCGTTCGACTGGAATATTTAACATAATCATTAATATTTGGTTTATATGAAAAAGAGTCTCGAGGTGTTCTCTCCTTTAAAACTAACCAACCAATAATTGTTACCTTGACTAACAATACTGAACTATAAAGTAATGTAAATTCTGATAAATACAAAGACGAATCAGAATTTTTGTGGACATGGTAATCTATTTCAGTATAAAAACTACTGAAGTAATAATTAAAATGCAATTTTAAACAGTTTTTTTTCTGGATTGTACATTTATAGCCTCTTTCCTTACATCTTAATAAACTTAAATAAACCTAGGATATTTGAGATGGGTCATATTGGCCAACTCTTCGGTGGCGATGAATCCTTTTCATAAAATATATTGTTTTCTTCTTGCTATTGTCTTGCAGTGGCAGAAAATGTGTTATACCCCTTCTTGGGTAGTACAAAGGACTGTGTCGTGTCCATTTTCCTAAGTTGTAGTATATCTTACTTTAAACTGTTAATGAAATAGTGCATTGCGGAATCCTCCTTTTTGGTTAGCTCATGCCAAGTGGGATTTAAAAAAAAAATTATGTAAAATAGAAAATTTCTACAATAGAAATTGTGAAAAAATATATTTTCCAATTATATTTTAAATACAATGTAATTTAATTATTCAACCTCAACTTTTACTATCTCAATCTTTACTATCTGTATTATTGTATCACAAATTCTATATTCTATAAAAAACCCTAAAAAAAAAAGTGTAATTATTAGGTCAACAGTTCGCCAATTAAGTTATTAAAGACATCCTTACTTTTCTCAATTACATTAAAATAAAATATAATACTAAACAATTGTATATTTAATGACAAGTATAAGCACGTTTTTTTTTTTATTATTTTGTATATTTATTCTTATAATATAAATAAATTCAAAATACATAAATGAAACATAACAAATTCTCATCATATGCGCACAACATAAAATCATAAAAAATATTTTGGAATATCCAAAAATTGAAATTTTACCAAGTTTCAATTTCTTTTGTATAATAGAATTTATAACTGTTATAATAATTATTATCCTTTCTACCAAAAAAAGCTTTTAAAATAAGCTTTTTTACATTTTCCTTTTTTAATACAAATACAAATTTGTTCACTAACGAACCAATTTTCCATTCAGTTCTTCGTGAAACGATGAAGCGGGCGGATCACAATTTTTTTGATCGTCCTATATAGAATATCCTTAAAATTAAATATACCAACAACAATAACAAAAACAACAAAAAAATTGTTTAAGTCATATTAGTTTAGCTACATTGAAATGCTCGGTTAATTGTGAAAATTTCTATATAATAAACAAAAGTAAAAATAAAATTTCAAGGAAAATTACAATAAAAGTGAATTAATTTTTTTTTTTTCGAATGATTTTAAAATAATCGAAATTTTCTTTGAAATTAATTTAAAGTGAATTTTAATAATTACGTGCAAAAATAAAAAAATAAAATGTTTTTCCAATAAAATTGTTGTGTAAAAGAAAATTTATTGTTGGTCCTGTAAATTTGTCATTAGAAATATAAATATATAACGAATTCCAATACATTTTCTACAAGGAATTTTACTTTAATAAATGAATGTGCACTTAAGCCAAAAGTTTGTAAAATAAGAAAAAAAAAATTTTAATAAAAAAAAAGTTTTCCGGTAATTTTCACTTTTTTTTTGTAAATTTTCCATTTTCTTTATAATCCTATACAAACATTTTTTTTTTTCATATTTGTTGTTATGTTCCTTCAATATCAACTGTACGATATTTAGTGTTAGAGTACAGAATTTTCTTATCGTATTACAAGTTTTTCTTTCATTTTTTTTTTCATTTTTTTTTTGGTGGCAAAATAAATAAATATCCTTTTCACAGGATGACAAAAGTTTAAGTCTCAGTTTTAAGTGCCAAAGAATTTTCTTATGTACAGAAAGAGAGAACTGTAAAAATTATTTTAAAAAAAAATAAAAAAAAATTTCGCGTATATATCCTTGTACGGTTTTTGTGTGTATGGATAGTAATAAATATTACTTTACCTATATAAAATATGGTATTTTTTAGATCATATGATATTAAACTGTATGTTACATACAAAAAAAACGTATAATGTGATTTAAAGCTTTTTAGGATCATTGCAAAAAGGATTCACACAGTAAAAAAAAAGTTACAACAAGAAATTTTGATACAAAAATTATTATATACAAGTTCAAAAAGGTAAACACAGACAACAAAATAAAAGGACGAAAATAAAAGAAATATTTTTTTTATCCTTTATTTATTTCATTTTTTTTTACTGATATTTATTTGATTTTTTTTTTTACTGCTGTTTTTCTACCTAATATATAAAAACGAGAGGATATCAAAATGGATTGAGTATTATAAATATCACAAGGATAAATTTTGTATAAATGTTTCGTTTGCATATTTATAGGTATATATCCTTAATGCTAAATATTATCTTTAACTTTGAAAAGTTTAGATATTTATATATTTAAAAGGGAATAAACTTTTAGAATTTAGGAAGATACAATAAAATTGATAAATTTTATATTTTTCCATTGAATTTTTACTTTGTTGTATAGATAAATATATAAGGATATAAAATATTTCTTGTCAGGATATATGAGAAAATTATATTCAATCTGATAATATTTAGTTTTTTATATTGAAGTTTTTTTTTCAACTAAATCTTTAACAATATAAATTGAATTTGATTTTTTCTTATCAATAAAATTATCATTTTTTATTATTATTTTTTTTTATTAACCCAAGGACCTGCCAATTTCATGTATTATTAATGAATAATTTAAATTAGTAAAATTTGTTAATATGAAATATTGAAAAACCTAAAAACTAGACTGAAATAAAATAATATGTCACTATACCCGGTACGTTCTAGGAGAACCTTACTTTCTGAAATAGATCTCGAATAGCTGTACAGGAAACTCTTCAAATTTGATACAATTACGAAATTCTTTTTGATTTACTAGATAATTCCTCAACTCATACTCAGATTTGGTTATCCATGAAAGTGGTATCGATATGAAACCAGTGTGGTCTATGCAAGACTCTGTCGCCACTTTAACCTAACCTAACCTAACCTAACCTAGGATTTATAGAAAGAAAACATTTAACCCTCATCCGGTCTTATGGTAAATTTAATTGTATTGGCTATAATGATTTAATTTAAACTCTTAATAATGAAGGTCTTTGAAAAAACGTTGTTGTTAGTGCTTGGAGTAAATTTTAATCTTAGTCTCTTTGTGAGTACAGCGTTTATTATGTAAAAGTGAGGTCAGTTATCAACTTCAGCTATAAAATAATCAAATAGTTCATTTTTTAAAGTAAATTAGTTACAGAGTCTTCTGTCATCTAATACTGAAAAGCTTCGCAAACTAAAGAAATTTATCTTGTAGCAGTCTTATAATAGTTTTAGCAGTGCTTATGTTATATTACTTCAAATTAAACCAACACACTATTTTAAATAGCTCTAAAGGCGATACTGTAGCATCTGTGAAGCTGATAATATCACTTGGGTCAGCTCTTGGGTCAGCGCTTGGGTCAGTTTATTTAAATTCTTATATTTTATAACAACTTTAGTTCGTATTTTTTAAAAATTAATCCAATGGAAAACTAATTTTACTAGCAAGACAGTGCAGTTCAGTTTTCTTCAATCATTAATTGTTAATTCCATATAATAATAAAAGATCAGATTATAAAATAAATTTCCTGTTTAATTTTTGTAAAATTTGTATAAAGAATAAATAAATAACGAAAATATATTTAAAAAAAAATAAACTAATTAAAAAATTAAATAAATTTACTATAAAAATTATTTATTTATTCTCGTACAATATTTAAATTGCGAGTGACTGATTTGTCCGTATTTTCATTTGAGGGTCGTATGTGGGTTAAGTAATTAAAAGTAATAATTAAGTTTTTAAAAAATTATGTTTCCAAAAATAATATTTACTTCTAATAATATTAATTTGAATACAATATAGCTAATAGGTAAAAATACTATTTCAAAAATAGAGCTGGGCTTAAAAATAAGATAAAAAATGCATTAGAAGAAAATTATTTATTTTAGAAATATACCTTTTTATATAGTCTATAAATAATGAGAAATTCTAATTAAATTATACTATATTTTTAATGCCAATATTCTATACAAAAGCATTAAAATAACACCACAACATTTCAGGCAATCAATTTTTCAAATTTCATCTTATTTTCTACTCTTCTATAATAACATACTTAATAATAATTTTAATAGCTACTATGAAAATGGAAGTAATTTACGTAAATTAATTTAAGTGTATATAATTTTCAAATAAAAGTTTTCTTTTTCAATTTTAATAATTTTGTAAAACTTTGTTAGATTGACGTAATTTTATATTTTCTGAATGCAATTTAACAACTTTTCCATATATTATACTAATGAAAATGCATGGAATTCTGTAGTTGTTGTTGAAAATTAATTTGAAAATGTACTAAACTAGGTCACAACTCACAACAATATAAGTGAAAAATGAAAATGAAAATTTATGTATATTTATACATTTTTATATTTTATAAGAAATTGCATATTTTAAGGTGGTATTAGAATTTAAATATAATTCAAATTTACGCAACAGCGAAAACTTTTGATATATTTCACATTTCATATGTACTGGAAAAATGTCATAATGAATAATGAAAATTAATTTTTATAAGAGGATATGACAATTATCAATAAAATTATTTTCTAATTAGTCATTGTAGAAATTTATTTTAATCATTTTTCATATTAAATTGAATATAATTTCCAAACTGTTTCAATAATGAATCCTTTAAAATTGAATTTAAACGAATTAAGATATCATAAAAATGATAAATTTCATGTTTTTTAGTTCAAAAATAGTTTTTAAATATAAAGTTGACTATATTCGCTGCAGTTTCTGAGTGTATAGTATTAGCAACAGTTTACTTTAGATATTCAGCATTAAATTCATATCAAGAGGTTTTTAAGTAAAACTTCTTGGAAATTGTTAACTAAATATGAAAAATGTTTTTAAGTAAAAATTAACTTGGAAATTCTTAATTAAATATGAAAAATCTCTAATATGAAAATCTGAAATTTTGTATTCAATATTAAATATTACATATGTTTTAACCTTTTCGATACGCGATGCTACAAATGATAATTACTTTTGCTATAGTTGAACCGAATGAGTTAAATAATAGAGTCGTAGTTCATTAATTATATTGTGGCTACGAAATAATTGATACTAACTTTAGTTTAAACGATAAAATCTTTATTTATTTTGGCAATAATGAAAATTATTTAAAATAAAAATTAAATATTTTTTTAATCTTTTTTAATTGTTTCTTGTTAATTTAATTTCGTTTTTTAATAATTTTATTATATTTATATTAATTTAAAATTACATTTCAATGAGTTATATATAATCCAAATTTTTTTACATTGTAAGTAAAAATATCATTTTCTTTATCGTTTTCTGAAAATATAAATTTTCATTAAAAACATGAAAAAAACAAAAAAAAAAAAATGAAATGAAAATTCTTTTGGGAAATATAAAAAAGTATAAAGCTAAAACGTGCTCCATTTTCATAAATTTTTGTTGAAAATTAAAGGAGGTTTTATTATTTCTTTTTAGTATATTTTACTCTAGAGACGATAAAGGTAAAATGGTTATAAACGCGTCTATTCATTTCCGTTTAAATATAATTTGAAATTATATTATGAAAAATAATAAATGAAATAATAATTTTATACGTTAAATTCTTATGAATGTAAATTTAAATGTTGTTACAATTTCAATATATGACACGCTTAATAATATTTTATAGTCGGATATTGTTAAATACGATAAATTTTTTTTAAAATTAATTTAATTTATTTATATAATTTTTGATAAATTCATATTTTGATCGAATCGAAACATAATTTTTTACACTACTAGCGTATCGATATAGAAAATTTAAATTTACTATTTATTATATTTAGTGTTATTTATAATTAGAAATACAAATTAAAATTTAATTAAAACTAATTAAATCATTTTCCAATTCTTAAATATCAAATACTTGTGAATTTTACATAAATTAATGTTAAACATCCTTAAAATATCTTAGAAATTATTTGACACATAAACGAAACGTTTAAAATAACAAATTTAATTTTATTATATTTTTTTTTTTAGTATATATTTTATTTTCTGTGATTAACCTTTTCTTTCACCTTGAAAAAATTTACGTCTTTATATCATAAAAAAGGTTAACTAAATAAAGAAAAAAAGTTTATTTGAAATTATCTATTTTAAAGATTTTGAAATTTAAATAACAACCCTACAAAAAAAGTATTTAGATCCTTAAATCCCCTTAAGGTGACAATATCAATAAACTAATGGAATGCTATTTATACTTTTGTAAATTATATAATATAGAAAAAGGAGAAATTGGATCCTTTTTTTTCAAAATTTTTATATATAGAAAATTATATTATAAAAACAGCAAAGTTTAATGGTTATAAATTTTAATGTTATATTATTTAGTAATTTCCATTTTAAAAAGAGAAGATCCTTATAAATAAATAAATACAATTAAATTAAGGAGATATATCAATTACTTATCATATATTAATATAATATTATATTGATAAAAAGTATAAAATGAAAATTGCAGATTTTTTTGTGAATTTTAACAATAACTTAATTTTTAAAATTAATTTTAAATATATTTTTAATATTCGGTTTTTGTTACCGCTGTTATTTTAGTTATTGTAAGGAAATTTAAGTAGCTGTATTAGATTTAGAGTGTTTAGACTTAATAGTTTTACATATATGAATTGCGAATCATAAATTTATTTAGACTAAGTCACCGTTTAACATTTTTTTTACTTTTAAAATCCAATATTACAAAATTAATTACACGACAGGCACTCATTTAAAAGTCGCATCACTTTAGAGCAATAATCTTAATCAGCCAATAGGAGCTATTTGTGGAATTAAAAATTATAATTTTTTTTAATAAATTTAGCTTGACATTATTATTCATTATAAGTAAGTGCTAATTTACTATTATGTGGTTTAAGAGAGACCAGTACTCGCTTTCATTCATTTAATGAAGTATTATTTTATTGATGAAATTGATTTAATGAAATAATTAACAGGAACTCTTTCAATAACAATTGGTATAAAACTATGATTAGCTCCAGAAATTTCTGAACATTGTTCAAAAAAATAATCCAGGTCGGTTAATAAAGAAATTAGTTTGATTTAATCGTGGAGTTCCATCAACTTTTACTCCAAATGCAGGAATTGTTCATGAATGAATAACATCAGCTGCTGTTACTAAAATTCGAATTTGTGAATTTATAGGTAAAACAATTCGATGTGAATATTATTAATGATTAAACGTAAAATATATTCCATAAAATATCATAAATTATAGGCCAAGACTAGATTTGGACTCTAGCTCCATTGCAAAAATATACATTAATTTTAATGGAACTTTATTGGGACATTTGAAGAGACTTTACTGGGACATTAATTTTAATAGTAAATTACTGGAACATTAATGTAAGTGGGACTTTTTTTGAATTTTAGTTCAATATTTACTTTACTGGTACATTAATTTTAATGGGACTTTATTGGGACATTTAAAGGGACTTTACTGGGACAAAGAATTTTAATTTTATTTCCTATATATGTTTTTAGTTATCTGTTCAAAACAATTGAAATATAACTTTAAACGATTGTATGACTGAATTAGTATGCCACGATTCTACGATAAGTTTCTTCAATTGGTCCATTACAATTCATTTAGAAATTATCAGATATAATTTTGTTATTGCTGTTACTCGAGTTGTATTTAGTATAAATTATTGATAGATATTTGATAGTTACGAATCCGAAAGTGAAATAATGCCACATTGGAATTATGGCTTTATTTCGCTTTATGAAAGTGCCTTTATTTTAGGGCAACCGCAACACCCTAACATTAATAAGCCAACTGCTGTATGCTATTAAACTTATAAAATTTATCAAGTCAATTCATGTTACTTATAAAAGAGTATGACAGTAGACACCAATTGATGCCATTACTTAGTGATAGTATCTGAAGATTTAAAAAATTGAAATAAGTCTACTAAGTCTTAAGTCTACTAAATATTTTAAACTATAATGTTGATAAATACAGTATCGTAGTAATAGAAATGATAAAACCATTTTCAATAAACCAACAAAATTTACGTTTAAGAAATTGTGAAGCTTTTTTAAATTATTCTGATAGATTTTATGTTTTTAGATAGAAAATTTGGTAAATTACTAATTTTTACTATATTTGATTATTTTGCACTATTCTTATTGACAATTGACTGCGCAGTTCTACAAACTGCAGTAACATACAATTTCCTTCTTTATTCTATTTTTGATAATTTTTTTCCTAAATTCCAATTCTTTTATAATAGCGTATGTACGAGTATAGGAGAATGGAGTATAAGCTAACCATTATAAAACCACAATTTCACTACATCTTTTTTTTGCTACAGTATTGTCCAATGAAAATAATAATAATGATGTTAAATTTAGATAATAATTTTATATTATTTTTTATATTTTTCTGTTTATTTTAGTTTTATATTTTATCGTTTTTTTTTTACACTACTTCTAACAAAGATCAGTTTTGTATGTAGTTAAAAGAAAAATGTTGTATAAAAAAAAATATTTATTTGAACTACCCTCAAAGTGCTGAATATAATATTTTCTGTTTAAAATCTGGAATAAAAAGTGTTAAAAAAAAAACACTCAACCAAAAGATTCTTTTCTGTAGTGAATATTGTGTTGTGCTCTCTACATAGCTATAGTTACTTATTTTTATTTTTAGCTTAAGAGGATATAATATTACGGATAAAAAAAGAAATATTTTACACTACACACTTCCAATCTTTTGTATATTCGTATATTTTACATAGAAACAAAAAATTGGGTCATAGTTTTGTGGTCGAGGTGAATATTATTCTACTACAAACTCTTCATTCTTTTTTATATTTTATATAAAACTATAAATATAAAAATTAATTTTCTATAAGAAATGATATAGTCTCTCTAATACAGCTTTGCAATGATGCTATTTCTTTTGGGATTTTATACAATTTTTTTTTTACATTTTCTTGTTGCAATCTAGTTTTCTTTCCTTTAAAAAAATTATCCTTATTTCACTTGTGAATTGGAAAATAAGAAATTTTATACTTGCTTACTCTTCCATTGAATGGAATCTTAGTACATATTTATATAGAACAAGTATAAGAAAATTATATTTCCGTTCTAAGAGGATATGAAGAAAATTTGTAGAAATTTTCTACCTTACACGAGCATAATAACAGAGACATTGAAAAGGACTTTCACTATTTAGATTTTTTTTTTTTTTTTTTTTTTTTTATATATTTTCAAAAGAAATTGAAATATTGGAATAATTGTCCCAAATGAAAAGGATCCTTATATTAGCCAGGCAATTGCATGGACATTTTCTGTACAATTTTCCTGATGAAATTATTTTGTCTGCTAAAATTTTCATAATCAATGAAAGGATTTTATTTTCTGTTTATATTCGTTTAAATCTTTTATGATTCTATTTAGTTGAAAATCGTTTACTATTTAGCCTTAATAATTTATGTTACATTAAAAATGAATTTAGTATTATCAATTCCACATTTGTTTTTATTTCATTGATTTTTATTGCTTCTATAAGATATTTTTAACAAGATTAATATAAGATGAAATATTTGGGTAATTAAAATTTCCAGAAAAACAAAATTATGTAATAGTATAAACAAATGTGTCTAAACCACATTTTGAATATATGAGAAATTTGAATTCAAAAATTAATCAATTTGTCGAATTTTTAGCATTAATTTCCACCTTCAATTTTCTAAAAACTTAAATAGACTTTGAATGAATGCTACTAGCTACTTCATATACTGATTTTGATTTTGTATATTAAAATAATCAAAGTATTTTAAATTTGTGAACATTTGCCAATAATTCTATAAATCGGAAATTGTTTCAATAAAGAACTCTCAGATTTTAGAAGATTATAATTCCACTTTACATAATTTTATTTAAAGTCTAAATCTAAAGCATAATATAAAGTCCAGAAAGTATTATTCTTACAGAGAGTTCGTACGTCTTAACTTTATTAGTTTACTATATTTTAAAATTTTTAAGGAGTTTTTAATCACATTACTTTACAAAAAAATATTTTACGTTATGGCCGTATGACAGTGGATTAAAAAAATCCAAAAAAAAATCCAAAAAATATCTATTTGTGCGACTAAAACAGAAATATAATTTCAATGATAGACAACTATAGTATCGTATTAATTTTGTCAAATATATTTTTTTTTTTTATTCTGTCAAAGATATTTTTTATTTTTTTTATTTTGAAATAAATTATGGATTCAAAATTTAAATTTTTATATAATATGGCGGCAAAAAATATTTACAACCATATGAAAAAACAATTTTTTAATTGAAAATATTTAAATAATAAGTAGCCGCAATTAAAACTGTCATTTTTATTTTTATATTTTCACAACACAGCAACCAAAAAAATAAATAAAATCTAAAAATTGCTCGATTTGTCAAAAAAAATCTAAAATTTTTTGGATATTTTTGGACAGAAATGGTTTTGTTGCTGCTACACAGCGGCAAATCATTAGCGACATAGAAATTTTTCGGACAGAAATGGTTTTGTTGCTGCTACACAGCGGCAAATCATTAGCGACATAGAAATTTTTCGGACAGAAATGGTTTTGTTGCTGCTACACAGCGGCAAATCATTTGCGACATAGAAATTTTTCGGTTTTTTTTTGGATTTTTTTTTGACAGAAATGGTTTGTTTTGCAATATAGCTTGTTACTCGCACTCATATATTTTGTAATATACGAAATTTTACCTCTCGCTCTAAATGGATATTTTCTGAAAAATATCAAATTTACAATACAATGTCATACCGGCATTACTGACCCGAGATTTAAATCTTTATTACTTAAATGTATTTTATTTTAAATAGAAATTTGGTGACCGAAAAGATTATAATTTTATAATTTATTCAGTTTTCAATATTAATGGTCTAAAGTCAATAAATATGTTTCATCTATTCTGATAAGAATTAAATAGTAAATTGTTAAGCTTAATCCTTTATTTATAAGTATTTGAAATGAATTTTATGAAAGGTCGGAGTAAGATTTTGATTTGCCCAAAACATAATAAAGTTGATGCCCCTGTCCCTCTTTTTAACGAGAAAATATTAAAAAGAACTAACCAGCACAAATATTTTCTAGTTGTGATGTGCTCTGGCAAGTCAGTGCGAGTAAGCGTAAATTAACATATTTTAAATACAAATGTATCTCTACGTTTCTATTGTGCCTGAAGTCCCTTGATGGTGCCATTTTCAAAGCCGTATTAATAGAATAATAATGATCCCAAATAGTCTAATTAAATAATTAAATTGTTCCAATTAAATGTTTCTTTACAATAACGAAACTTATGGTTACAAATTTATAAAATAAATAAAATGTCACAAGACCTGAAATTAAATGTCACAAAACTTCTTTGAAATATAAGCCAAGGTTTCTTTTGAGATGTTATAAATAACAGCTCAATGGCAAAGAGATTACTTATATCAATTTTTCTATAAATTGAAATTATTCGTAAAATGTTATAAATAAATCTAAAAGCTATTTTTTTTACCATCTTTTATAAATTCCTGATTTTATATGTTTAAATTGTACTTTGAAATTGATTATATTTTCTAGGAATTCTGTATCTTTGGTTTAAGTCAATCTAAAATAAATAGAAAATTTCAAATTTCTGTTGAAATATTATTAGAAAATTTATAGAAAAATTTTATAATATGAAAGTTTTAAATAAATTTGTTGCTAAGAAATCTTAAATATTTTTATAAATTGTTTAAATATATAAAGATCTGAAAACTTGAATACAAATAAAAAACATTTAAGTTAAAAATGAATAAAATAATTATTGTTTCCAGGAAAATTTTCAATGTAAAATAATTTTATTTATTTACTAAGTTCTATAAATAAATAAATCAAATTGTTCATTCGGAAAGTTCAAATTTCTAAATTTCTTTTCACATTAAATTTTTCATTATGTTACAAAATAATTTCTTAGGAAACTTAATAAAATTGAATTTGTAATTTCTGTTAAAATAATAATTAAAAATTTCTCATATTAAGAAATATTTCTTTCCTAATTAATTGATTCGCATATAAAATAAATTAGATTAAGTAAATGGATGGGAAGAAAATAGTCATAAATATACTATTGTAGTGCCCTGAAGAATTATAGCTCCATAGCAAACGCAGTTTGTTGTTAAAGCCTGAATCCTTGGGTTCTAGAAACCATTAACCGAATAGTTGAGTTCTAGCGATGTTCAAGACATTAATATAGAACGTGTTCAGCAGTATCGTCATCCTCATTCATAGACTATATCGAAATGAATTATCTATTTTGTTAAGCTGATAGTTCAGGCGAGAGTTCTTTGATAGTATAAGTAGCTCTAATGGTCTTTTATTTGAAATAGAAGGTAGGAATTTCTTAAAATTCGATTACATCCTACAACAAGTGGAAAGAAATAGTTAAAAAACTATCAATGTTTTTACTTTGGTTATATATTCGCAGTCATAAAAATGAGTAGACATACCTATTAGAAACTCTGACAATCCTGGTCATTGTGTATAGAACACCCTAAATATCAGAGTTATCATATAAGTAACTCACAGTATGACTTTAATATTAAAATGTTTTCATTTCATTTAATAAGTTAGGATTGTTAGGGTTGCGAAATATTCAATTGTATGTTTAGTAAGCTCTAAATATTCTGTAACTCGTAGTCTAACAAATTTTAAAAGTTATTTAAAATATTTCTTTTCTAGATTATTTCATTAAATATTAAAAAGATTTTGTTCTCACAATTTGTATTAAAATAGATTTGAATTACATAGTTCTTTGGCGAGTTTCTATTATATCGTACGAGACTTCTATATACAAATATATAGACTTTTTAGTATTATATTTTTATTACTATAAGTTTTTGATTTAAATTATTGTTTAATTATTAGTTCTCTTGCCACCCGTGAGGGCAAAATATACGATTCGTTATATGGATTTCATTTTCGAAGGACAAACTTACTAAAACATTGCTTACTGGGTAATTCTAAGTTTGGTGAATATAAGTCGGATACTATTTTATTTTTAATGGTTTTTGATTGCGATATTTCTCTTTTTAGTACATTTTGCATTAGCAACTTTATTACATGAATTAGATGAAAAGATTAGAAGGCAAATATATTCGGTTTTATATGATAGTAAATCCCATTAAGATTTATGTATATATTTAAAATTTCACTTTGTATTACGTATAATTTAATAATTCAATTTACAATTTTACAATTCCTACATAATTTTTATTAAAATCCAATAAATCGTATTAAAATATTAATAAAACTTCGTTCTGATTTCTTTTATAAATAGATTTGGTATTATTCGCGTATAATAATTTATTCGATTTACATTTATTTATAAAAATTATATGACTTTTTATTTTCGTAAATTTCTTTATGAATTTAAATAATATTGACATTAAAATAACAAATTAAAATACAAATCAATATAAAATATAAATATACATTCTAATAATAAATAATTTATTTTCTTCTTCTTTCAGATTTTCATCTTTCAACATTCGTCACCAAATTAAACAGGATGAAAAATTTATCTTTAGTTAATTCTTTGGCACTATATAAACTATACACATAATTTTTAAAATTTGAAATAAATATTAACCCTGACTTTCTATTGTCATAAAAACTGTACTATAATTTTTATTTATGAATATTTTAACAATAAAACTCGAAATTGCTTACTAAGTCCAAACCGGTCCTTAATTTTACACACAATTACAAATTTATGTACGTAGAAGAAACATTATATTGAAAAACAAAAAGGTTTTTCTCAAAAAAACTATTAAGGACATCATCATATTATTTTTATTGTTATTTTCCTCTATATACAAAAAGAGGAAAATTTGAATTGGCAAACAAGTTACCTTGAAGAAAAACATAATTCAACATAAAATCCTAAAAAAAAAAATACTTTAACTTTTGACTATTTAAAAAATTTCCCTTTTTTTATATTTTCCTCCTAAATTTAGGAAAATTTCATGATTTTTTTTTTTTAAATATATTTTGTTGTTATTGTGGAAATTATTCTACCCAAAAGGAAATATAATTGTCCATTAGTTTTATAACTGTATATATATTATAAATTATTGTATTTTTTTTGCTGTGTTGGGATTTTCATGTCATCATTTTCATAAAGCTTTGCAGCTCATTAAGATTACATCTATTTTGGTGTCCTCACGCTCTAGGATGAATAATTTGCCTTTAACCATAACCTACTAATTTTCCATCTAATTTTTTTCTGTCTGTTTCTTTTTTTGTTGTTGTTATTATTTTGTGTGTCTACTCTCTTTCACAAGACCAAAACCAAATGGAAAATTATATTAAAAAATAGCCTTGTAATAAAAAAAAAACAGGAGTTCATTATTCAAATAATAAAAAATAAAAAAAAAAACAAAGTGAAATTTAGTGTCCCATTTTTTATCTCACCAACAGAATTTTTAAATATAAAGGAAAAAATTGAAATAAAAAATGAATTAAAAAAATATCGAAGAATAAAAATTTTGTTATAAAATTTATTTAAGGGTTTGTTTTAAATAAAATTTTTGAGGTTATATAATTCTATATATGAATTTTTGCACTACCCAAACAAAAAAGCAATTAAAAAGCTCGATCAGAACTAAATTTCAAAGTCAAGTTGACTTTAATACTGATATTAAGAGATAAATACTGTTTTTAGTTAACCTTAACTAAAACCTTGACATTGTTTAAAGAATCTAATTAAAATGGTCTAATGAACAACAAATATTAAAGTAATTTCAAAAAGCCCATCCTAAAAAGTGTTTTTGGTTTCGCCACTGGTTAGAAATTTCACTTGTAAATTACGAAAGCTATGGAATAAGAAATTTGAATTAGTTCCCAAATATTTATTTATTTTTTATATTGAGCTTAATGGGTTTGTTATAATTGGGCTACCACCAAACAACTACAAACACAACTACCAACTACCATGTAGCGCGAGAAGTTATAATTGTGCTACAAAATCGCGCTAAAATGTAACTTTGAAGTGTCATTTTGATGTTGATAGAAGAATATTTGCAAATAAATCGAAAAAAATTATGTCGGTGAATAATAGTTTAAAAAAAGCTATAGCTGGATTTTTAGCTATGAAAGCATATAAAGAATTAAAGAAATTAAAAGAACGTAAAAAAAGGCGCAGATGTGGAGTCCGAGAACTGTACCAGACAAGAGACCAAATAAAATAATTTTAAAATATGTTACAAAGTTATAATTATGATAATTTACTACTACACTTTAGTGCAACTTCAAAATTTTTAAAACTCAGCTACATTCGAAATTTTAGTAGCCCAATTATAAATCAAAGCATTGATTTCCATAAGAGTGAAGTTGGTAGTTGTGTTTGTAGTTGTGGTGGTAGCCCAATTATAAGCAAGGCATAAAGGCAATTTTTATATTAAATAGGCAACAAGGTTCACTAAATTCATACAAGAAGAACTCACAATCGAAAATGGTATATACAAAATAAAATTAAAGAAAATGGTTAATTAATATAACTAATCAAAATATGAAGCAATTTAATACTGCGATTTACATTAAATCTATATTCAAATTTAGTTCATTCCTAATATGACAAAAGACGATATAAAAAGCAATAAGTTCATTTCAAAATACAAAAATCTTCTAAAGATAAATTAAAAATGTATTTTTTTTGTTGCTAGATAAATAAAAAATGTAAAAATTTAAGTTGGAAAATCATAAAATTAAATTTCCTTTCTTTCCTTTTTGATTATAGAGTGATTATCATTACTCTCTAGATATAAAGTACACACTTCTTTTTTAACTAATTTTTCAAAGTTTGTAATAATTCAGCAATATTTCATAAATTGTTTTCATTTTTTTTGTTTTCTTCTTCTCATTTTTTTATTATTATTATTTCAGGATAAAAAAACTTTCTTTTACAGTTATTATATAAATAAAATAAAAACCATAGATAAGAAAAATAAACATTTTTTTTTGTTGTTGTTAAGAAAAGATAGAAAACTTTTCCGCAAATCCGAATATTTTTATTTTGTTCACAATCAAAAAAAAGAAAATATATAAAAAATATAAAAAAGAATCCTAAAAGTTAAAAAAAAAATTCACAACAACGAAAAACAGGACCCAAGGGTAAAATATTAAGGATACACCCAGGTCTACAATAGTGAAATCTTTGTGAATTCGTTAAAAAAAAATTATTCCAATTTTTTTTTTTTTCTTCTTTTGGACCATAGTGTGTCAAAAGTAACACAATAGTGCAAAAAAGATTTTTCGGGTATATCCTTATATGTGGATAGTGTGTGTAAACAGAAGGACAAAAGGCACAAGAGAAAAAAAAACATAGTTTATTTAAAATAAGAAAAATTCAGTGTTTTTAGTTCACAAAAAAAAAAAAAAGTGTTGAACTGAAATAAAACGTGTAAGAAGTCGTTGAACACATATACAAATTTAAAATATTAACAATATCGTAACCAGAGCACGTATCCTTTGGTTATAAACAGACTTATACATATCCTAATTTTGTGTGTTTTTGTGTGTGTTTGTTGGGTGGTTTTTTTTCCGGTTCTTTTTTTATGTTTTTGTCATATTTTTAAAAGTAAACATACATTCACACATACACACATATAATCTAACGAACTGACGTGTCCTTATTAAGAAGAAATAAGAAATATAAAAAATGGGTATGCATACGGTCCCAATGGTGGCAGCTAAAAATTTCATCTTGTCGAAAGCAATTGGAAATGTTGGATATACACGTTTTCTATATATTGGAATAATAATTTTAGGATTGTTTACCCAACGAATACATGCCAAAATTGGTAAGTATTTAAATAAATATTAATTATTTTAATATATTATTAAATTTTAATATTTGAAAATTTATATTAATATTTAATTTTCGGTTTCATATTTTTTTTTGTATTTAGGTGAACATTTTTTGGTTATGGAATTTATATTTTAATGGTTTTTAGGGTTTTTTTATTAAGGATATTTACATATTTTTGTTAAATTTGTAATAAAAATGTGTAAAAAAAATTGTTAATAAATTTTGAAAAAATGAGTAAAGTAAAATGGTCTAACATAAATTGACAGAAAATGAATTTATGAATCATGTAGTAAAGATTAGGTCAATCAGACCTAATCTTTACTACATGATTCATAATATTTAGGTCAATACGGAACAAACAACTCTCTCAGATATTATTTACAAATGAGATACAAGCAATCTCTTTAATGGAATCAAGGAATTAAAATTGAACCCGTATTTGTATAACGCATAGCTAGTTAAAAACAAATTGCATTCTTTCCAATCGATCTGTATGCACCTGATAACCACAGGGCATCAAAATTTTATTACCATATTCCAGGATATTTCTTACCAGAGAAAACTATTTATAGTGCCTATATCTATGAAATTACTAGAATTATGTAGTAACAAACTAAGCAATAATGACAATCCTGTTTTGTTATGTCTCCATTTTTAATTATTTATTGAATCCTCAAAATCTTCCTCTGGTTTTGTGCTTTGGAAGTTACTCAAACCAACGAAATTTAAAACTTGTGAATTTAATTTTGTTAGCAGTCTTAGTGTCACAAAGAATTTTTGTTCAATATTAAAAGATTTAATATCAGAAAAGTAGAATTTAATTGGAATACGAAGAATTTAATATACAAAGTGAACCAACTTGGACTGACTCATTTAGTATATGTTTTCCATTAAAGTATGATTGGTTATTTTTTTTTTTCATTTCAACATCTTTTAAATTGCCTCCATTTTCGTGTTTTATTAAAAAAATTAAAGAAGCAAAAGTTCAGTTCGAAGTTGGTTCACTCTTTTTATAGTATAACTTTCAAGTAAAGATGATCAATTTTTTTAAATCAAATTAGGATTTTTCCAAATGAAATTTGGTAATACTTATAGTAAAAATTATAATTTCATTATAAAATAATAAATTTTCTCTTAGTTTTCTTTACATAAAATGCTATTTAAGGAAAATTATTAATTATGAACTATTATTTGAATAAAACCAAAAGCAATCCATAAAATAATAAATTTCGGTTCAGTCATAGACATTCCAATTGGTTCAGTATAACTGAAATTGATTATTTAGTAAAATATTTTATGGAATTCACAAAAAACAAACCTTGCTGATTATTCTTCATAATTTTACTAAACTTTTTCCATAAATAATTTGCTTTTTCTCTACATAAATTACAAGGTTAAAAAACCTTTAAATATTATGTATATTATAAATACTAAACTGAAAAAAATTAAAAATAAATATTAGTTAATTCTAATAAAATTATGTTTCTCCATTTTATGTTATGTCATTTAATTGCTATAATTTCAGGGTAATTTTTATAATGGTATTAAATGTATTTCATTGTTATCCCATGAAATAACATTTGCTACCTGATTATAGTATCAGAAGAAAAAAATAAAAACAGGCTACACGCAACCTATATTGCTAAAATGTAAACAATAGCAACAAAATAGCCCTATAATTATGGAAATTTTTATTTTATGACCTTACTAAAATGTGTTTTTTTATCAATCTTTAAAACTATGTACAGATTATTATAAATTTTAATGAATGATTAATAAAATATTTTAAATATATTTGACATAAATGGCAATTAGAGAAAGAATTAATCTAAACAAGCCAAATTGATGTAATATTTAAAGCTTACTGTATTGAAATTTTTAAATACATTATTTAAAGCCACTGTCACTGAACTACTGCAAGTGTATAGATGAAATTCAAGAGATAGTAGCTTTGACAACAAATTTCGAATTTTATAACGACTCCAAAGAAATTATTTTATTCCAAATTAATTTTTTTATTTGAAAACCATATTATTTCCATATTAACAGCGGCGGTTACAGCGTGATATACTGTGATGCATTATGACCTCGGTTCAACTCTTGCCGTATTAAATATGCCATACATAATTATTATTTTAAAAATGGTAAAAATCTTATCGGTTTAGACGATTTGTTGACAACAAATGTCTCACTATTATAATCAATTAATTTTTTTCTATTTGAAAGCTTCTTCACTATAAATAAACTTAATTCGTTCTAAACTTATGAATCCATAAAAGAAGATCCAAAAATTTCAAGAAAAATGTCATGAAACTTAATGCTTCCATGTGCAAAAATTTTAAACTTAAGTCGATAGATAGTCTTCATATTAATATGCCAAGAATGATTACTAAAATTGTATCTTATTTAACCATACTTTCTCCAATCAATTAATTTTAAACATTACAAAACCCTTTTTTTTTTTTATAAAAAATAAATATTTTTTATATATAATCCGTTTTCAATTTATTCATTTCACCCTTTAACATATAAAAAATTCAATAATAATTCAAAACCGTATAACAACGTCACCTCACGTTAAAGTGTACTATTAAATAAAATTACATTTTTTAAATTATTCTAATAATGATGTAGGTAATGTTAGCAATTTAACATGATATAAAATAAAAAAAACTCGTTTCTCTTTTGTTTCAATAAAACCTAAAGAGGTTCAATTTGGTCAATTTTCCACAGCCCATAAAAAACATAAATTTAGGTTATACCAATTATTACTACTGCAATAGTACACCTTTATATAGCTATGTAATAATTTTGTAGCTATAATAGTGAATTTTATATATAACATAAAAATCTTGAAGGACGAACATACTAACAACAAACACTAAAATTTAGTTAATAACCATGTAAACCTCAAGGTATTATTTTATCAATATAAATTTTATGTATTCGGTCATTTTTGTATCTTCATCAATATAATTTATAACAAAATGTTTTTTAGAAGATGATAGGAAATAATATTTGGTATTTTTTGTATAGATTCTTTTCTTAATAAATTTATTTCATTTCATTGTGTTCATGTCATCTATATATAAAAAATAAAGTCCACCTATTGTTTGCCCTTTGGTTATAGTCTCCTGGCCATTTTTTGTATAGATTTTTCTTCAACTTTTCTATACAGTTTTATAGAGTTTTCATATATGTTTGCATATAAAATGATTGTGTATGGCAAAACTGTGGGATATCGAATAACTTTTATGTTGACCACTTGGAAAATAAATCATTGTATTGATTTTATTTTAATTTTTTTTTTATGTTTTATGTTTTGGTATGGCATTCATTTATTTATGTAGGTTGTTTTTTTTAAATAATTTTATTAATACAATGTATTATTAAAAACAATACATAAAATATTTTCTGTCACGTAAAGATATAAAATATTTTAATGATAGTTTAACGTTATATTTCTATTAAAGATAATTGAAATGTATGTATGTTTTATATGGATATGTTTATTAAAGGTGAATTCATTGTTTCATCGCATTTTAGTCGAACTGATTTAAGTCGAACTGATTTCTCTCAATACAGTTCATCGTTTCGTCTTAAAAGTGCGGCGCATTTTATGATAATCTATCAAAAAATAATAATTTTGAAATATTTTTTCTATTAGATTATGACATGAAAAGCAAAAAATTATATTTATTTTTGTTTTTTTGACGTTTGTTTTTTATTCGATTTTGAAGTTTATTTTTGAATTTTCAAAAATGCGACGCACTAAAGTTGAAATTGAACCAACTTTTTCAGAGAGACAAAAAAATTCGAAAATAAAAACTAAAAAATAAGAGAAATTTAAATTTTCATATAAAAAAAATGCGCGGACATGAGTTCGTCGTAAGTCGGACGAAACAATGAATTCACCTTAAAAATATATACAATTTATGTCACTATAATAATTTCGTTATTATTCAATATCGAAAATTTATTTAATTTTTCATTATTTTTTATAATATAGTTCCGAAATTTTGCAAGTCATAATTCTTTTGTAAATTATCGTTTTGCTATAGGTAGATGAAAACGACGGCTATTTTGTAATTTATGTGTTAAGTTGTTTTTAATTTCTGGCACCAAAAAAAAAAAAAAAAAACTGACTAAATAGACATGCAAAATATTAATTAATTCTTATTTTCCGTGTTTGTTAAGAGAATTACTACTTTTTCATTGCGGAAAATGTAAGAAATTGTTCAAATGAAATTATTGTTAATATGTAAAAGAAAAAAATTTGAAATTTTCTACTTAAATGAGTTGATAATCTTTAAGATAATCAAGATGAGTTAATGAATATATAAATTATTGGCACAAAAAAAAATTCCTTCTTATAAACAGACTGTCAGAAAAAAATTAATATAATGTTAATTTTGCAATGGGAAATCTTTAAATATTTTAGACTAATTTTTAAAGTAAAATATTCGGTAATATAATCAATTGCAAACATCTGTCGTATAGCTTGTTTAGGCCATATAAAGTTTTGAAATTACTTGAAGTCAGTCCTAATTATCTAGGACGTATAAATAACTTTACTCTTAAAGTAAGAACTGCTTCATAACAGCTAGAAACAACTCAAATGAACTGGCTAGAAGAGGTGCGCAATCAGAGTTTATGTTAACAACAATTGTAGTTTCACTGCTTTTACTAAATGTGAACCTGAAAAAAATCTATTGTTGATTTCGCAAAGGTTTTACAAGAAATGCCTTCAGCATATAAAGAGCTCGATTTACTTTGCTATGGCGATCATGATTTTTAAATACGGTGGTACACATATATATATATGTAAAGGTTGTGGAGAAGAATGTTTGATGACCGAACATTATTTCTGATTACATTATTACCTTCATCATTAATATGTTTCGCTTACACTACTTGATGAGCGAATTGTATAGGTTTTCAGAGTTAGCAACTAATCTTAAACACAATTCTCGCGACATTATGTTCGTTGTTTGGTTTTAGTGACGATTCCCATACAACATGACGGTGACCCAAATTAGCGTGTTAGCACTATTTTGCAACCACTCACGTTACCACAAGTCTTAATTAAGATAATAATTTTTAGGTCCACCTCATGGCATTCAGAAACCATACCATATTTGTAGGTTCCTTAGCCAGTATATCGTTAAGATTGTTGATTTCATATCTTGGAAGTGTGTGATTGCTGACTCTATTCAGAGCACTTGCAGGTGAAGTAAATTATTGTTTATTTCTCATTCAGTAGACTGAAAAAAAAGAAAATGGTATGCCAAGTCTGGCCGCGTATTCTTCAACCGGATAGTAATCTAGGATGATTTTAGTAAATTGTCAGTTTCTGTTGTTTAACGGCCACGTTTTTGGCAGGTGGTTATATCTTTGCACATAGCCGTATGCTAATGACAGAAAATAGAAATATATGTCTCTATTTACACCGCTGTTTATCTACCCATCCATTTAATAACATTTAGATTATATCTTCATTAATGTTTCAAGTTTTTTTTAGGATATTTCAAATATTTATATAAATAATTTAATTTTTTACTCCAAAAACAACATAATTATAATCAAAAATTTATTTAAAATCAAAATAATTTATTTTCCTTATTATAATATATAAAAAGTTCTACTTTAAATATAGTGAAAGTTTGTCATACTTTCGTTTCGTGATTCAATATCATTAATTTAGTTTTAACATCGACAACAACAAAAAAAATATACAAGAAAAGCAATCTAAATTACTATATACAAAAAGTTCATGATTTAATCGGTTTGTCCACACAAAATCAAAAAAAAGAAAAAATTACAAAAAAAAAAAAATTTCATTTTCTTTTATATTTATAGCATAAAAATTAAAATCAAATCAATCGACAAAATTTTCTCCATGACTTTTCAAAATTTTTTATATACATAGGAAAATTCTCTTCGTTGTTTTTCTATGGCAGGACTTTAAGTATAACGTCAATTAAAATCACCTTACAATTGTGAAACTTTTTATGTTGTATTTATTGTTGTCCATTATTCATGATAAAAATTACCATGTTTTTTATTTCTTCATCTACAAATACTACTTAAACTGTGACTGTCATTTTGGGTCATTTTCAATAGTGACCTTATACAATTTTACAGAACATTATTTCTTTTGAAATCGTTGAGCTGTGTATACATTTGTAGTTTTTCATTTTTTTGTTGAGAATATGGACGAAAAAAAAGGGAAATAATATCAATGACACAATTCATATAATCATTATTGTAAATTTTCCATTATATAAACTTTTTTTTTTATATATAGTATAGAGGATTCAATTCAAAGTCCTTTTTTTCTTGGGTGTTATTTGAAAAAAGAAAATATCTAATATTATATAACAAAAAAAAAATATTTCATAATTTAACATTTTTGATAATAAATCTAATAATGATATAAAATATAAAATTAAATGTCCTTGCTAGTCCTTTTTTTATGTTATTTGTGTGCGTCTTACCAAGAAATAAACTGTCGTTGGGTTTTAACAATTGGAATTTCTTTTACTCGAATATTCTCTCGATCACCAATGATTTATTATGCAATTACTTTTCTAACAATAGCGAACTTGTCAACGTTCGTTTTATTTCTTTTTATAATTTAGTTCTAAGGCATAAAAAATCTAGGTCCTCTGTGCATCGATGGACAGAATACACAATTTAAGAGGAAATATAAATTTAATATACTAGACTTAAATCCGTAATATTGGAATGAATATTTTAATTGATAATTTAATTTTTATAGGATTTTTACACTTTATAAACTTTAAAGGCGGATTCATCGTTGCGGATAAAAACCGACGAACTTAAACGAGCGCACACTTTTTATATGAAAATTTTAAATTCTCAATTTTTGAATTTTTTATTTTCGAAAATATTTCTCACTATGTCGCGTCGCTTCTGAAATTTCGAATTTTGAAGCGTATAAAGTCAAAAGCGACGCAATGAGTTTTTTTCAAACCACATTGAAAAAATTGTAAACAATTTATTTAATGGAAAAAATTAAATAAATTCTAATATCTATGGATATTGTGTCATTATAAATTAAAATAATTGTAAACAATATTAATTGAAATGATTGAAATTAAAAAATTTTAATAAATAAATTTATTGACACATTCGAAATTAAAATTTATACGCGGCAAGCGGCAAAAGTAGAAAGTAGGTCTACTCAAGCGTCGCGGCAAAATTGCCGCATCAACGCGACGCTACATTGTGGGCAATTTCATATATGCCTATACATTCTACTTTTGAAGCGTTGTTGTCAAACGCGACGCGACAGCTTGCCGCGTCATTCTGGTTCTAACATTATATTGAACTTTAGTGCGGCACATTTTTGAAAAAGTCAATCGAGACATCAAAAATAGAAAAATCAAATGACAGAAAAATCATTTGAATATAAATAATTTTTTAATTATGCATAAAATTCATCGTAGTTTGCCAAATAAATAAAACTTTTTTATCAAATAAATGCCAATCTGTTCTATAGTTATAAAATATTTTTGTGTGGCTGATTCCAGCCGCAACGATGAATGTTCTAGAATGAAATCAGTTCGACTGATTTTATCCGCAACGATGAATCCGCCTTTACTTTTTAGGGTTATACTTCAATGAATTGTTATTTTTTACCTTTTTTTCTTCCATATTCTCAACAAGTGCAATCTTAAGTAAACTAACTATTTATATATAAGTAAGACTTTTAAAAAGCTAATTGCCATAAAAGCAATAAATTATCTTTTTCTAATTAATGTTTCTTCACTTCACTATAAAGAAATTTGTTTATCCAAGTTACAATAAACATGGCACGAAACCTCTTTCAGGAGGCCATATCTCAATTTGGGATGTAGCGCCAATGCAAGATAACCGTATCAGACTCCATACATCATGAAACTGTTAAAGAAGTACCAATTTACATATGTTACTATTAATATTTATTTTCCTGAAATTAGTAGCTATAAAATTGAATGTTCACATTTCTCTGAATTTTAGCTTTATCCAACACATAACCAATAATTTTTTCAAGTCCTCGTACAATAATATATTTAATTTTTTTTTTTATATTATTTTTTATATATATCGTCATTATATAAAATACTTAAATACCTTATATAAATAGAAAATCATGTATGAAAATTTCTAACCATTTCCACAAAAAAAAAAAAAATCTGCTTAACATTATAGCCAGAATGTCTAAAGCAATTTTCTCCAAAGTAACCGAGTGTATCAAGTGGAATAATTTATTACTATGGTACGTTTGCAAATTAAATTCTACTTTTTTTTTAGGCAGAAAATGTGCAAAAAAAGAAAAATGATATAAGGAAAAGTAATACGCCACATATAAATAGATGTATGTATATAGTACGTTGAAAAAACAAATATACAAAAACCGGAAAGCCGAAAATGTTAAAGCAACAAAATAAGAAAATCAGAGATTATCGATTTATTTTATATAATAATATTTTGTATAGCTACATAAAAAATTTTAGAATTTTCCGTGAAAATAAATTTAAGATAAAAAGGATTTAATAAAATTATTTTCTATAGAAGGTAGCTAAGCTATGTAGCTATAGTAAATATATTTTTAATAAAATTGCCTTTAAAAAACTTATACAATAAACGAAAGAAAAGTCCTTATTATTCAACTATAAAAATCAAATTTCCTAACTTAAATTTGAACATTTTTGTCTATACACTACACATTTATATTTACATACAAAATTTTTCTTGAAATTTTTTTTAAGGATATATGTATAAGGAATTTTGTGTAACTAATGACTGAAGTCACTTTAGTTAGATGTATGTATGTACTTACAATATAAGTATATATAATATTATATTAAAAATAATATAAATTATAGAAAGAACTTTGTAACTTAAAAATAAAATTTATTTAAGGATATGATATTAATAATTTTTACGTGTGTGTCTTAAGGAAGAATTTTTTTTTCTTTTCTAAAAACATTTATTTTTAAAGATATTATCGTTTTGGTAGCTAAAAGAAAAATAATATTTATGATTTTATTCATTATATCAATGGGGACATACTATTTCAAGTTTCAAGCCAAAGTTATAATAATCTGTGGTATTTTTGAGAGTTCACTACGAAGGCGCACCTTTTGGCAAAATTTCTGAAGCTCCAAGGCAGAAAAGATATAGTTCTTTGATTTCCATTCTAACTCATGGCTGATTATCGTAAGCTGAGTTGCAATAGAATCAATCAATCGCTTTAAAACTTAATTTTTTCATCGAAGTATGCGTTAGAGTAGTTAACCAAATTTCGAGTTATTCTATCTTGACTTGAAAACGATGCACGATATCGTATTGATTTTGTTACTCAATTGATGAAAATTACCAAATATTCTAAGTCAAGTTAGAAGACAATGATTTCAATTTGAATTATGTTCGGTTGAGATACAAATCTAATGTAACCAAATTAATTTATTCTAACTTGGTTTTTTTCTTCTAATTATAACTAGTTAATTTGTAAATTAATATGTAATATTTTTATTTGAAACGATGCAGAAAAAAGTTATCTTTCTAATAAATACAAAAATTTTCATGAACTTTCAACTATAGAACTGAAATAAAACAGAATTTATGTTCCCCTGAAAAGTGGTAATTTTGAATTAGAATAGTATGGACTGGGGACATCAATATAGAACCAAATAATTGTATTTTTTTTTTTTTTTTTAATCTGTAGGTATCTGAAATCTATCGTAAAAATCGTCCGAATCACGAAATAAACGTTGAAAATTTATCTTACAAAAGTAATTAAAAAAAACTTGAAGAAGTCTTTGCAATAAGTCAAAAATCTCTTTTTGACAGCATAAATCAAAATAATGAAAACGTGAAAAAAAGAAAATGACATTTCGTTCTAGGCCTGTGTAAAAAGGACCGTGTAAAAACAGAATTGGATGTAGTTTTTTAATAAAGATTTAAATAATAATATTTGGTGGATATAAAAAATCACAATTTATTCTAAGTTATGTTATATTTCTTGACGATTTTTGTACAAATAATTGTGGCTTTCATGGCTTCTAAAAGTTATATCGTAATTCTAAATTAAAACTGAAAATGATTTCGATTTTTTATAATTTGATAATACAATATAAATCAGAAAGAATTATAAAATATACTAAGACGTCCGTAAACATAGAATTGTTGATCTGACAATCCATTCCATATTGATAACTCGGACTTTTTTTAAAAAAAGTTAAAAGCATTTCAAAAAAATTTAAATACATGAACTGAGCTGAAATTTCAATACGATATTAAATGCAATTCAAAGAATTTATCATTTTAAAATCCTTATCAAAATAATGATTTTAACATCCTACCATAGATCACAAATAAGATTCCTTGTAAGTGGAAGTAAAATAACCCTATCTTATTTAGTATATGGAATGTTTTAAATACACAACACCGCAGATTTTCCAAACCTTCATAATAATACCTATACAAGTGAATTTATAAATTCCTTCTTACTCATTTTCATCACTGCTAAAATATCCAAAGTAAATTTCGTTTGATAATTCTCTGGACTTATTATATTTTTATTATATAGAAAATTTCCATATTATCAAAAACCCCTAAAAACAAAATTGTGTACTTCACTAAATGAACTTCTACAGAATAAAACACAAAAGAAACATTTATCTTTAAAAACCCCATCCAAAGAAAATACTAGAGCGGACAAGCAATTTGAAAAAAAAAAAAAAAATTATGAAAACTAACTTTTCATCTCTCTATAGAAAAACAATTCCATATTCAAATAATTCATAATATTAATGACATATACATACATTCTGGCAGTCTTAAGTCAACTTAAATAATATGAAATTGAGTCAAACAAAAATGCATAATACATAAAATGTTTGCATATAACTTCTATGTATAATATCTTATGTTGTTAAAACAATGAAGCTTAGCCTTTAAGAAAATATGCAACTGCACTTGCGATAAATGTAGTTTTTGTTATGGTTCTTTTTTTTTTTTTTGTAGTTTGTATATTTTATCAAAGCAGTTTTACTAACAAATAAAAAGGATTCTCTACGTGCACTTACTTTAGTTATATGAGGTTAATGTTATTGTGTATATAACAACAAATTGGATATTTCTGTCAAAACGTATGTATAATGGTATAGTTCTCGTCGTCGACAGACTTTTGAGAATTTTTTTTGTGTATATTTTGGTAAATGTACGTAAAGGTAAAGAAAGGTGGAAAGAAAAGATGAAAAACAAAAGTTGGATAACAAGAACACTGTCATAAATGGAATACATATATAAAATAATAAACATAAATTGCGGTATACTAAGCCAGGATATACAGAAATATTTGAGAGTATTTATATACTTAATAGATGGTGTGATGAAAATAATTATAGTGCCAGGTCGTTTAAATGTTACAAGCAAATATTTATAACTCTATTAAGATTTGGATTCAAATAAAAATTATTTTCCCATGAATTATCAACTAATTTTCGTATACGCTATATACAGTTTACAGAAATTTACACGTCAAGGAGAAGAAAATGATATATACTACAGTTTAGCGTATACATTGTGTCTTAGATATTGATAACTAAGCTAAACCAGACAGCAATCCCATAGAACTTAAAATATCAAAAATTCTACGAATACGACTTTATAATTAAATCAGCTAACTTTATTTTTCCAGTACTGAACGTGCATTGCTAGTGTGTTTCAAAGACAAATTTAATTACAAATCTTTCTTAACAATTTTTGTCCACAGTTTTTAAATATTTTGAACATATTTTTATGAATAAAATTATGGCTTGCTTAATAAAGTATTTGTCGTTACAAAGAAAAGTATTTATTTGAAATTATTTGGTTATAGGTAACTGAATCAATAAAGTTGTACCTAATTCAGTTTTGTTGGTTTAACAAATTATTTTTGAATTAAGTCAAATTACTTTAAGGAGAAAATTATATATGGTATCTGCATAGCCTAAACAGGGTTAGTTAACGAGATCTATGGTAATATTATCTACATTGTTGTCAAATTCAAATATAATACGACAACTTCTACGAAAGTCATAAAGTCTTGTCATGGGTAGATGCTTAACATGAAGTCCTCGTAACAAGACTTGACGAACCGTTGGGTGGTCGGTTGGTTTAAGTAACGAGTCCCCAGTAACATGCCCGGCGACCCCAATTAGCGTATTTTCACAGTTTTGCCACCACTCATACTTATGAAATCAAGCTAGGTTACGCTGTAGAAAAAGGTAGTTTAGATCCACCTGGCCGCATGTTCACCAATTAGCCAGTGCCCTTATATACATCTGTTTAGTTCAGATATGCCTTTGCAGGGCAGTTTGTTTTCCTGGCCGTTCTGCACTGGTTAGGTTCTTCCATCTGGCGTACAATACTTGAACATCTGTTTGAAGCTCAGAACTAGAAGTCAAACATAACGAAATGAAATTACTCATTTTGTGCTTGATGCTTCACAATCCGAATTAAAGATATTTTTAATTACAATTATAATGCTACGATTCTACCCAAAAATTCCGTATATCTCTGCAACATAATCAATTAAGTTTTTAATATAATATCTTCTATTCTATATTACAATATTAAAAAAAAAAATATTTGAATTTTTATAATTTTATATCTAAACATTTTTTTTCTGTTATGCTACGGTAATGTTAAACAATTTAAATAAATAAAAACTAAAAACTAAAAAACTGAGAATGTTGAAAAGAAGACATTATAAACTATGTAGAATAGAAAACGAAGATATAGAAATGAAAATGAATAAGAATCCTTGTACTATTCTGTATATAAAATACATTATATATGAAAAATGATAATGCACCCTCGAGACAGTTCCATATGTGGTAAAGTGGTTTTATTTCATTTTTTTACATAGTAGTACAGTCAGTTTGCTTATATTAATAAAAAATTCTTTTAGTTTTGTTGTTTTTATTGCATTTATTATTATTTTGCCTATAAAACGATCTACACACTACTTTAAAAATGCAAAATGAAAATTCTATGATTTTCTTTCTTGTTCCGGTTTTATTTCCATTTTCATTTTTTGTTTTGTTATTTTTTTAATTTTTTTTTATTTTTTTTATTTTTTATTTATATATTGTTTGTGTGGGTTAAATTGAAGAACTGAAGCATAATCTGTTTATAAAATTTTTAAAAAAATAATAATAATAATAACTAAAATTGTAAATAACAAACACTTATAATAATGTAAAAATTGTAGAGAAATCTTTAAAATTAAATTTTTTGATAAATACGAAGTGGGTCAGAGCAGTTTGACTATCAGACAAGATTGGCAAATCCCTATCAGTAACACCAAAATCAAGGAAGATGTTACATAGCTCTTTAATCGCCTGCTCCCGTAGCGTTACCAATTTAGGTATCATGAGTGTAGGCAATAAGCTGTTTTGAAGAAAAAACCGTATAATAAGAATTATAATCAGTTTTGGATGGAATACTAAATTCGATGTTGATCCTTAAAAATGTTTCTTTTTGGACTTCACTAAACTAAACAGGCCAATGTTATCTAATGAGTCATCCGGTTTAAAATTATATTGATTCAGCAGATGATTTTACATTTCGTTACGAAATTTCTTCTTCTACTTCAACATAATAAAAACTCATAGTTGCCTGCCACTAAATGAAATTTATGATCTTCTTGTTATAGCCTATTATTATTATGCAGAATTTTAGTATCTAACAATGCAACTGACGAAATATAAAATGTATTTAAAAACTGCTTCCAATTTTTTTCCTAAATAGCGAACACAAGAGAGCATTTTGTATTACCTATTGTTTCTTTCTTTACCTCAACTTAATAGACTTAAAAAAACCTAGAATATTTTAGGAGGTCATGAAATGTACTGCGGTTGTAAGGAAGCTGTTTAGCAGAAAATGTTGTTTTCTCCTTGCATCTGCCTTCCCAGTAGCTGATAAATATGTTCTGTCGTTTCTTTGTCATTTAGACACATATACGGGATACAGCAGATGTACGTATCAGCTAAATCTATATTCTTGAGATGGTAGTTGACTGACGTCCTTTTTACCTAATTTTATTATATTTTCCACTGTTGTTTTTTTTAGCTTTTTTTAGATTGAGAGTCGACAGTCGAGTAAATGTTATTGATTTATTATAGAATCGATTTAGGCCAATTAATTTTTTAGTTAATCCAGCTTTTGAAACGTGGCTTATCTCTTTAATTCCTATAATGTTCTGGCACTCAAACTCAAATACACCAAATAAAATGAGTTTTAAATAAATGCTGTATTGATGTCAAATGGTATTTCTCTTATTCGTCTTACCAGGTTTCAGAAATCAATATCTTTATCTTTATTTTATAACCAACATGTAATTAATTCATTTATGTATTTATAAAATGATGAATTTTATATATTCAAATTTCCAAAAACAGAAAATTTGTCATTCCTATGGATTTAAATTTTCCATAGTAACAATATATCATAACAAATTAAATTTAATTTGAAACATAATAAATATTGTCTCTGAATTTAACTATGTAACCTAATATCCTAATAAAATATCAAATAATATTAAATGTTTCTTCTTTAGGAAATTTATCAATAAAATTAATAAAAAAAATTTCTTTAAAAAATATAATTCAAATTTTTATGTTTGCCTAAAAAATTTATAGCTTAATATAAATTTTCTTGTTGCTATGCGAATATTTCTTGTCTAATATACTAATACCAAAATGAAAAAAAAAAAAAATTGGAAAATAGTATTTTTTTTTTCGACTATACTTTAGACATTATTTCCAATAATATACTGCAAAATCGATTTAGAAAATAACAAATATCTTCAATTTTCAAATACATATATAATATCAATATCAAATTTACCTTGAAATTTTGTATTTGATATCAAGGTAAAATTATAAAATTGGTTTTTTAGCATATAAATATGCTAATAGAATATGTCAAACAGTCAGTTATGTATGGTCTAATAATCAAATATTATAAATTTTGCATTTTAAAAGGGTTTGTGCGGTTTTCACAATTATTTCGAATCGAATCGATTCTAACGAAATGAAATTCTAGTTATGGACTTTGCACATGATACGCGAACTGCGAATTGCGAATATTCGCAATTCTTGATATTTCTTTCACATGAAACGCGAACTGCGAATTGTAAATATTCCATACAAAAACAAATTTAAAAACGAGTGAATTTTTAATTCGCAAAAATGTGGATTGCGAGTGCATCGCGAATAATGATTGACAGTTCGCGACTAGATATTTCAATTCGCAGAAAGAAAGAAAAATAGTTTATTTTCATAAATTTCATAAAATAATTAAATTTTAATTAATTAATTAATTTTAAGCATTTTATTTAAGAAATTTATCTAGAAAAAATTAATTAAACATGGAATAATTGATTTGTTCGCAATTCGCAGTTCGCGTATCATGTGCAAAGTCCTTTACAATATTTTCGACAGTTCCGTCATTTGAAAACTTATTAGACAATATCACATAATTTATTACCAAAAACCTAAAATTTAAAAATAATATTTGAATCCACAATGATAATTTTAAAGTGACCCTTTTAAAATCCGAAATATGTCAATTGGATACGAAAGCCTGTGCAAGATAATTTCAAAAAATATTCCATTAGATAATCATAAAAATTTCTATCATTTTTAAGATTATCACAGAAATTTAAATTGACATAGTAGAGATAAAAACAATTTTATATATTTTCGAAAGAATTCGTTTCAACACGTGACTTCTTTCAAATCCGGAATGCTATTTAAAATTTGTGTAGGGGTATCAAAATTTGAACGTGCGGTGACGTATCGAAATCATTGTGACTCTAATTTTATATTTTCAAATGTATTTATTGAAAAGTTGACAATATAGTTTAATATTTCATAGATTTACTAATCTATTTAACTTCCTATATTAATACAAATTAGCTTCGGAAAAATGTTTTCACAACAAACCCATAAATTTTCATTTCATAACATTTATATAATAATACTAATATCTTAAAATATTTTCGATTTGAGCATATTTCATCAAAATTTATTATTATATATTTATTATAGCTATTTTAGATGGTTCGATTTGTGGTGACAAATGATAACATATTATCTCTATCTCTCTATGCTCCATTCGGTTTTATATTTCTTGATTATATTTTTAAAAGTATATTTTTTTTTTTTGGTTTTTGTTATAGGCTTTATTTTTATTATAAAAAGTGTCACCTTAGAGAATAAATGAACATCGATAATAATATTTTGGTTATAAAATTGAATTTGTGTGGTTTTAGACCTGAAAAATATTTTGTGAGCGATGTTTTGTAGAAAATATTTTGTTTAATAAAAACAATTTTTTTTTGTATATAGATTTTTATTTGAATTTTTATTTGACTTTTAGATGACAAGAAAATTTCAATAGAAAATGAAGATATTTTGCATTACAAAATAATATTATTTATGAGAATTATATGAAGAGTGAGAAAACATAAATAATTCATATATAAAAAAAAGGGTTATAACAAATATTTTTTTTCAGTTGTCTATTTCTGTATTTATGATATTCGTATCTATATTTTTTTTTATATGAAATTGTTTACAATTTCAATTTACTTTATGGATTAGATGTGAATATAAAAATTTCCATATTTAATTTCGATCACAAACAGAAAGAAATTCTCTGAAGGAATCAAAGCTAGAATTACTGATTTTTTTTTCATTAATAGACTTATTCAGAAATAATATTAAAAAAATATATTTTTCTATTTTTGATGGAATCAAAATAATAAGTTACGCAAATTTCAAGGAAATAGGAAAAAAAATCATAATTTAAATTCAAAATTTTGATATGAAATATTATTTTTTAATATGGAAATTTTTGTATTACTTTATTAATTGTGGTCATATAGATAAAATAAATATACTACATGAGAATGCATATTTAGTTAAGCAGAATGTATACATCAAAATAATATAAATTAGCTTAATATAAATGAGGCTTCACACTAGAGCATAACACCAGGTTTTTCAACGAAACCAGGTTCCATTGAAGGTTTTGGGTTTTTTCATATAAAAAATCTGTCAAGATGAAACCAGGATTTTTGAAAACCTCGTTTGATTGGAGGGTTATGTTTAGTACTTTCCGCATTTTTCGATATAATCGACCATATTTTAATGAATTTTGGTAGCATTATAAACAATTGTCAAGTGACTGTCACAATATTGACTGTGTGGTAGCCATTATAAAAAAAATATAAATGTGCAAAGTAAAACCAGGTTTCATACTGGGTTTTTTTTTTGTAGTGTGGACAGACAATAAGATAGAAGAAGGGAAGCTGAAGCTATATGTAATAGTAACGTCCAAAATTTGAGTTTACTTATTTAGGAAAATAGTTATATAATTATATATAAAACACTTGAAATAGGTTATAAATTTGAATCGAAATAGCATTAAATTTTGAAGAAAGTTAACCAATTTTTTTGTAGCATTTCAAGCCTTTTGTAGGTCACTTAAGAATTTATCATAAATTTTATGTTTTAAATGCTTTTTGATCAGAAAAAAATGATTAAATTTAATTAAATAAAATTTCATAACAAAAATAAAATTATTAATAATAAAATTTCTTGAAATAATAAATATTATTTTTTTTATAATTTTTAGGATATTTCTGGCATATATCGGATTTACATTTGGATACATTTTATTCAACCAAAGGAGATATTCATAAAAGTAAGCTTTATAATAAAATAATTTCAAATTCATTTTATTTAAAATCAGTCCCGTGAAAATTATTTTAATATTTATGCTTTTCTTGCAACTCGGATTATAAAAATTGGACAAATAAAATGCTTTGACTAATAAAACTAATATAGAAGAGAAAAAATTGATCTATTTAAAAATGAATGCAACAACAATTCTTTCTTTTGGAATTATTCTTTCATTATTATAAAATATATATTTCAAAAACATAATTTCTTTCATATTATTTTTCTAATTTTGCCTAAAGCAGAAATTCGACTACTACTGACCATCAAATATCGAATAACAAATAAAATGAAAAATCATTAAAATGAAAAATATTTTCTGTTATTAAAACTTTGTACCAAAAACCGAATAGGACATAACCGAAAAATTTCTTTTTATAATAAATACTGCATTTTCTATGGTTTATGATCAAACCACAAATCTCCCAGAAAAAGAAAAATCGATTTTTAAAGCTAACAAAAATATTTTATTTGATGTCTTCATCATGTTTGTCCTATTTTGTATAATGTATAGACAATATTTTGCGACAGATATCCTTTAGTGAATTAGAGTTAAATATTCATTTATATTTTTGGTACCATAAATGCAATGCAATTTTTGTTTTTTTGGTACATAATTGAACATCACATAGACCAAAAATACTTCAGCTATGAACACAATGTTTTTTTTTTGTTATTATAATACCAAATAGAATGTCCTTTTTTAATGTTAGTTAGATTTTATGTGATCAATTTCTAGAATCATTCAGTAATTGTTTTTAACAACAATATGCTACTATTGTTATTCAAAATTTATGTTATTCAAAATCGTTGTCTATACTTGTATACATAAATTTGTGTTCAATATGAATGTTCAAATGGAAAATTATGTTTAAATTAGTTTGAGAATTTATCAATTATTTATTTAAAAGGATAAAGACTTTAAGAAAATTTATAATAAGGATAGATTTTCTTATGTAGAAATTTGTATATTTTAAAAATGATGTCACAAATAAGAACTAAAATAACATTGTATTCAAAGAAAGGACATTTTAATATCATCTTTCAAAATTTTATACAAATTTTAGTGAAGAAATAAGAATTTTGTTGATCCTTTTTTCGAATTAAAGTCAAATAACCATTTATAAAATTGACAAATTTCACTTGTGAATTAAAATAAATAGACAAATTTCACTTGTGAATTAAAATAAATGGACAAATTTCAATTGTAAATCATAAGTTTGATCTGGTCAGTATCCGTTCAATAAGTACTAAAGATTCTAAATGGATTTAACATAATACTAAATTAAAATTTCCCATTTTCCAATTCAATATTACATAAAACAGAGTCCATTCCATGATTTTCATAAATTCAAACTCAATTAAATTAAAAATTTAATATCCTTTAAGCAATTGAATTTAATTTATAAATATTTAATAATATTATCACTAGATCTGTAAATAAATATAATGCTAAAAATTGTGTTTTTTTTTTTAACTAACCCAGGTTGTTGGCATATGGACCCACGTCAATCGAGTTCATCTGGATATAAATTAGGTCGTTTTGGTGAATATCTATGTGATAGTCCATGGAGTCTTTTAGAATCTGCTACCGTAGCAATGAAATCAAGACAAGGCGATAATGTTGAATTTGTACTTTGGACTGGGTAAGCAATTTTTTCTATAATATAAATATCTATTTTTTATAGGTGAAAAATTCATGTTGCTATAATGTTAAACGTGATTTTTCTTATATATTTATATTTGTACGTAAGTTATATAATATACAGATTTGAAAAGTAAGAAAATACGTGAGGAAATATTTAATATTAGTAAAAGAAAAGTGAAATTTTTTCTTGAATTTCATAAAATTGAAGTAGAAACTAAAAAATCTGATATAAACTAAAAATGTTCTATTTACTAATGGGAAATTGGAAAATTGTCTCCATTTTTATATTAGATATTTAATATCTATTAATCTAAATATTTTACAAATTACTTTATATACTAAAACTCTAAGGCTGGTCTAGAAAAATTACGTTTTAACCAAACATTTTAAAGATTAAGGAATATTTTTTATAATGCAAATCGAAGAGTTTTCTTTAAGTATTCACTGATTATTAAACCAGATAAATAAAGATTTTTATTGGAATCATATAACTGAATAGTTTCTTCAAAAGAATAATAAACTTAACTCTTAATAAAGGGATCATTAGAGCTACATTCTTCCATTTCTACAAATGAACCTTCATCGTCGGAATTATAAAACTTATCTGAATTCTGGAAATATTTTATATACCAGAATTTTGTCATACAGTTTGGAAAATAATGAATTTAAATTTCAGTTTTTAAAGATCTTGATTAAATTTTCATTATATTTTTATATGTAATATGTAAAATTTAAATCCTTAAATTTTTTAGCGTATGTACCATTCAATAATAACAGTCACACCAACAATATTAAATTAAGAAGTTTATTTTCGAAGCTCTCTTTTATATGAAATTTACTAAGTATTATAAAAATTATAATATTACAATACACTAAGTCAAAAACTCTATACAAAGACATTTTGTATATTGAAAATGGATAGCATAATGACAAGAGGTTGAAACGTGCTTCTACAATTTTATGCTGACATCCTTCTTGTTGACAGGAAATTGGTATTTTTTTTATTTCGACTACTGTTTTTATTGTTGGTACTCTGACAAACTATGAAATCATTTAAAGTTATATAGAGATGAAAATCAAAACACTCAGATTTTCTTTAGTCATTTTTATAGTTATAACAAATTTGTATAAAAAAAATATATAAATATACAAACAGAAAAAGAAAATTCGTTGATGAAATTTTCCAGATTTTATAAGACTAAATTTTTTATTATTTTTTTCGTATTTCATTTTTGTGGCATTTTATTCTAGATCTGAACATTTTCTTTATATTTTATAATACCGAAAAAGTCTTCTTTAAAGGATAAGACTATAATTTTTTTTTAGTTTTATTCGTTTGATTGTATAAATATCATCAATGTTTTGCTGTTCCCAACAAAATAATAAAAAAAACATAATATTATATTTAAACAGATTAAATAGCTTTATTTATCCCCAAACATTTTATAAGATTCAAATGGCTTCCGGCCAAAATCAAGTAGCAAATACCATAACAAGAAAATAAAAAAAAAAACTATTAGATTTTTTTTTTATGTTTCTGTGGTTTTAAATGGTTGTTTTTTGAGGGCTAGGATAACAAAAAATAAAAAAAAAAAATAAACAGGAAAATTATTAGTATCATTAATAATTTGTTACGAATTTGTTGGGCTTTTGTAGGCTTTAATTTGAATTTGATTTAATTGGCTTTTTTTTGGGAATATGCCAGATTTTTATTCAATGTGATATTTTCGATAAATTAAAAGATGTTTTTAAGTTATTTAAAATTTAAATAAATTAACAGAATTGTTATGCAAGGCACAGGACGATGGGATATTACTAAATTAGATTTTCTGTATATAAATTTTAATTGAAGTGAATTGATTACAAGTTGGAAGTATTTAAAATTTTCATTATTTAATTTAGATATTTCTAGATCTACTGAACGAAATTGTTCAATTGGACTTGGAGTAAATTGTCTACTGACAGGCATTTATACTTCCTATAATATTTAAAAAAAAAAAAACAATTAAATTGAAAGTATAAATATATAAGAAAAATTGAAAATTATAATTACATAATTAAATTTATTTTGATGTTAAGTTTTGTAGACATTGTAGAAGATTGAAATTGGAATTTAAAAAAAAAAAAAAAATATTTTTCAAGAAATTAAAATAAATATAGTAAAATTAATTGATAGTTATTTAAAATGTCTGGTAAATTAGAGGCAGTTCGAGGTTTGTTAATGTAAATACTATTGTAGAATGTAATATATGCCCGAACAAAAAATAATTTAATGTTTGATAAATTTCATTTTAATTGTATACTAATTGCTATAAGATATTTCTGTGTAAACGTATGTACTTGTACGAGATCACGAATTGAGTTTTCAAAATTTTGAAGTTTTTACCCTCGGAAATACTATTATCACAACTGACTATGATCTGAGCTCATAGCAATTCCATAATACTTCATATTCAGTATATTATCCTAAGCTCGTTAATTCTCTATTAAAAATTAAAATCAAAACAACTTAAGTCAAAAATAATAGTTTTTCATAAATGCATTTTTAATATTGCAACAAATCTGACAGTTCTTCTTATCGTTTAAATTTAATTAATATTTTTGAGACTTAAACTATTTCGGTAAATTTTTAAATAAGACTATTAAGAAATTTAGTCATTTAAGCTATTTACCAAACATAATAATAGTCTAAGTAAACTTTAGAGTTAGCAATATACTAAAAGTAAATCTGGAAAAATAGGTCAAATCTTACTTTAAATTTATATATTTGAGCTAAATAAAATAAAATAGCTTAAGTCGAAATGAGCCCATCTTAATAAAAATTGTAATTTTTAACATATAATTGCAATTATTCCAAATTAAACTTAAAGTTACAAAAAAGTCAAAATAACTTAAAATTACGTAAGCTATTTTGCATTTCGATCATTTTTCTCTAACTGACTTTTAGCTATCAGAATTTTGCTTATAATTATGGTAAAAAAATGATACGGGATAACTCAAATCGTTGTCATATGAATAAGGTAAACATAACTAATTTCATGTATAAGTACGGTGACCATTCGTCACTTTCTTCAGGGGACAGTCCCTAGTTTGACTAAGACATCCCTTATACATATAGTTTTATAAAGGGATGCAATATGTTCTTTCTCCTTACCCTTAATGTCCAATTTTAATGGCCCCGTACAGTTCAAAATCATAAAGACGTTCCCTTGTATATCTGAAATTTAAATCACATATTTATACATGACGTAAAAATCATTCGTTTATGTGATAACGTTAACTGCAATTAGTGTAAGCTGTAGGTAATTTTACTTACACAGAAAAGAATTTGGTTCTCTTTGAAGCTGACTAGACATATCACACAGGGCAACATAATAATTCATTTGTTTCACTGATTTTACGTCAACGTTTTTTAATAAATATTCGAATATTAGAAATTCCCTTGTGCCAGGCCCAGAACATAATGAAATTAAAATCAAATTAAAAGACTGTTTATATGTTAAAGTTATGTTTTCCGAAAAAAGGTTGTCCCTTATTTTTGTCGTTGCAACATGGTCACCGTACGTATAAGTCGACTTAAGTTGTTTTGTATGTTTAGTAGAGGAAAATTTTGCGAAACTAAAGCATAAAAATTATTAAGTATTTAAATTTCGAATAATTTTGACAGCGAAAAATGAAATTGATTTTTAAGTTTATTATTTTTTAAGTTTATACCATTTTTAATTTTTTTTTTTAATTATATCAAAAAAGTTGATCTATCTAAGATAGATTAAAACATTTTCAATTTTCCGCGACTTTAATAGATACAAATTTAATCTATATAAATTTCATTGTATTTCTGTATTTTAAATTCTATTTTATTCACACTCATGAACTCAATCTTTTCAACCGAAAATTAATTTTTTATGTTAATTTTTGTAACCTTTTCAGAAAAAAGGGTTTTCTTTTTTTTATTATTTTATTCTTGTTTCCCTTTATCCATAAAAATATTCCCTTTTAATTTTCCATTTTTAATTTTATTGCTTGCATATGTAAAAAAAAATAAAAATAAAAATAATTTGTACTAATTCGAATGATCCTCATCCTTACTTCCTTTAAAAGTTAAACTAAATAAATTAAATGAAAGCAAAAATGTGAAAATCCTTTGTCAAATCCTTTTGTCCGACCGCATTTCATTTCCTTCCCGGGGGAAATATTTTTCTTTAAAAATTTCTGTTGTTGCGGTTAAAAAAAAAATCATTTTAAATTTATTTTTATTAATTTTTCTTTTTTATATTTTCCAAAAAAAAAAAAAAAAAAGCAAATAAGCGAAAAATAAAAACCCAGCCTAGAAAAAAAAAATACACAACACAAAAAAAAAAATTTTTAAAGGACAATTCCAGGATTTTACAAGGATACAGAGAGATAGAATTGAAAATTAAATTATATTTTTTTTTTTGGAAAATAAAGCGAAATTTTTTGATATGATATAAAAAAAAAATTATGATTTTATTTTTTAAGGGATATGCTTTTTTTATGGTGGTTTGCATGCGTATATAAATTTTATGGTTTTATCTTTCAGATTTAATTTTTTTTTTATTTTTGCTATTGTTGTTATATGTCCAAAACAGAAATTCTAAAATCCTATAATTTCCAGGAAATCGTATCTGACCTGCATTATAAAAAAAATGTTTTTTGATACATTTTATTATTTATCATTTTTATTAAAATGAAAAAAGAAAAATATAATAAATTTAAAATTTATTTAGTCATATGTGAAGAGATAGATAATTTATGTTTCTATATGCTTGGAAATACTAAAAACATACTATCGAGGTCGGTACAAAAGTATTAAATGGACTAAGAAATTTTTGAAGAATATTTGAAATAATTAGTTCAGAACTTAAATCTTGATCCTTACTACACCTTTTCCAAGTGTAATTCAGAAAGTGTCAATTTTAATTCAGAAAGTATCAATGTAATTCAGAAAGCCTTAATAATGGTATTTAAAAAACGACAATATTTATTAACTCTATAATTTTATTAACATTTAAGAATGGATTTATTTTAATTTAAATAAAACAAAGAACCCTAACCTAACGAAAAATAAAGAATATTAAAAATTTACATAGAAGATAAGAAACTTAAGGTTAATATTATTCTAAGTAAATTATTAAATTAAAGCATTCAGACGTTTAGCAGACGTTAAATTGTAGTTAACAACCGACAGGCATGTCATTCATTGTTAAAGCTGTAGTTTGATGTACTTTACAGTGTTGCACAGCACCAGCCGAATCACCCCCCAGTAATAGTGTTTTTGGCATCATCTATAATATTCTCCAAGTAGAACAATCTTTGTTCCATTATGCCAGTACCTGCAAAGTTTTGAACCAAAAATTCTCAATTACAATTGACGCTTTCTGAATTAAAATTGATATTTTCTGAATTGAAATTGACTAAACTGAATAATAATTGATGCATTATGAATTACAGTTGGAAAAGGTGTAGAATCTCTAGAATTTTAATTTCTATAATGCCAAATGACACTAAACTTCAGTTTATAATCAAAATCTAATTACAAATAAAAGACATTTTCCTATTCTAATTATGAAATGCATAGGCTAATTATAATATCTACTCAAAAAGACGATTCTAAATACGATAAAGTTATTTTTTTTTAGAATTCTATGTTTATTATTACAAGTGCTGCATTTTTTCAAATTATCACCTCAAATGCATTGAAATTTGTGAACCCATTATCGCTTCATTAAAGTCTTTTTTATATACAACAATTAAAATCATTCATTTCCAACCCTACCGCAGTAACGACAATGGTTAATTTTAAGTTAATTAAGTAATTTTATAATTGCGGTTACATTATCGTTTTTTGCAATTCAAAATACAGGAAGCTCTTACAATTCGTCAGGAAAAAAATAGTATTCAGACTGGTAAAAGATAATTTTTTTTACTATCTTTTTCATACTTGATGTAAATTTCAATTTTTTTTTATTAACGCTTTAACACTTTTAAAATGTATTAAAAATCTTTAATGTCAAGTCAGAAAAATTCAGTATTTATTTTTGAAGTATTTTCACAGTTTAGTTATTTAAATCTTATTATAATTACTTAATACTTATATAAGTTTATGATAAATTCAATTTAAAAAAAAAAAAATTAATAATAAAATAATTATATGTACTTGCAAAAATTAAAAAAAAATTCTAAGAAATTGACCTATTTTTACAAAAAATTATAATTTTTTTTTTTAATTAGATGTAAATGAACAGAAATTCAAAATGTAGAATAAATATAAGTTTGTTTTTTGTTATTAAATTTAAATTCATTAATTGTTTGTAGAATTTGAGAAAAAATCGGTAATGTTAATAATTTTGTTGTCTGTCTGTCCGTCGATTGTTAATCCACTGAGGTGTTGCCAACAGAAATTAAAAATAAATCTAATACCAAAATTGCTAATCGCCTGTTTGCTATAACAGCAGAAAAGAAACTATATAGGTTCAACAAAATTGGAACTACTTTCTAAAATTAATGAATAGTAGAGTCAAATAATTTATTATCTGTGTCCACTTTACATTTGGAGTTCCTTATATTGACAGTGCAATAAAATTTTGTTTAATATGTAACGCGTATTGACATTGACACTAATAATTCAAAGCGGTTTCGCGGCATAGTAGCAGGACTTAAGCATTTTCTTTGTCAATGTTTTGACCTAGTACAACATTCCTAAAAAATATATAATAAATATTTTATCTATGTATATGTAAATTTGAGCACCTCAAAGAGTCCATATGCAAATGAATAAAACTGTACAGTTCCTTGGCTATGCTCAACATTTTTTCATACTGTTTAAAAAAATGTACCCTCTTCACATAATAATCTGAATGTTTCTAACATTTAAAAATGTACAAATAAATAAAAAAACAAAAGACAAGAAAACGAATCACAAATGTAAATAATATAAGAAAAACCCCAGTAAAATAAGAATTATTATAATAATTTTTATTTTTTCCAAATATTCTTTTTTTGAATGTTATTAAATATTTTGTTTTTAATTTGGTACTTTAATTCGGCAACATTTTAAATCTCCATTCAAAATTTAATTAGGTTCATGCTGTGCACGCGACAAAACCAACACATAAAATACCATAAATAAAAAGTTTTTTTTTTTTATTATTTTTATTTCCTTTCCTTTTGTTAGATTTCAACACCCATGATTCCTTTTATCCTGTTAAGATTATTTAAATATATAAAGAATGAAAATAAATAAATAAAAATAAGGGGGCTAACGAAAAGTTTCCGCCAAAAAGAAAATACCAAGATAATTTATATTTTTTTAATTAGTGTAGAGACAGGCAAGGCAGCATAAATTTTAATATAATTTTTTTATATTCATATTTACATAATTAAATTTTATTCTAAATCATTTTTAAATTTTTAATTTCTTGTTAAATTACTCAATTACATGAGCTCTTTAATGCTGGGTAGCGTCTGAACGCCAACTGCACTATGAACTTTCAAAAAAAATTAAAATATATGAAATAGTAGGACACCAGTGTTATACTCGACGGCGACAAATTTTTGGCAACGTTGTAAAAATTGTATCGGTGTGAAAATTGTATCTTCGAGCCTGAAGCACATCAATTTTTCGGATTTAGAGATCGGTATACACAATAGAATAGTGAATTTTTAAATACCATATTCTAGCCATAATTTTTATATTTTGCGTCACAGAGAGTACAAGGTCATACGCTACAGAAATGTTGTATTTTCGGCTTATTATCATAGTACATCTCCCATTTTGTAGAATGCATTTATCGAACGGAAATTGAATAGCTAATTATCAATTTTATGTCTATAATTTTGTATTAGTTTCGAGATTAGAGTCACAAATAATACACTTCTTGTTAAGTTGACGAAATTTTGAGTCAATATGGAAGTGTATAGTAATATTGTGTATAAATACACTACATTATCCTAATTTTCAGAAATAAAGTTGATAATGCGTCTTTTCAGACCTTAAAGCATGCATCTAAGCCCTTTAATTAATAAAATTTAAACTTGCCTGAATTAGTCTCCAAAAAGCTTTGAAAATTAAGATTGCATTGGTGAATTGCATTAAAATCAATGCATTTTACCTGAAAACCATATGATTTCAATGTGACGGTATTGAAATTAAATGACATAGGGCCGTTTATACTGAATAAAATTATTAACTTTGTCTATCACGATAATTAAGTTATCCTGATACTCCTAATAAAATGCTCCATTTTCAAAGTAAAGAAATTTTATATAATTGTAAAATAGGAAAAGTTTTTATTAATAATTTAAAAAAAAAAAAAAAAAATTATCTTTTAATCTTAAAATTTAATAAATCAATCAATTTACGTTATTTATAGAGAAAAATATAAGACTAATGGCAATTTTCCGGGATATAACGCCAAAAATACATTTTCATTATCCGGAAACTAATTTAAATATAATTCATTTTTTTGCGTTATATTAAAAAAAATGGATCCTTTAATTTAATAAAAACCATTTGCACACAAAGCTTTACAAAAGGATTTGAGGTTTTTTTTTTTTGCCATAGAGGAGAAAGTGAGACCCAAACCCTTGGAAATGTCAAATAAATTACTTATTGTTTCCATTTTATTTTTTTTCGCCAACCTCACACAACCGGAAAACAAAACCAAAAACCAGAAATCTTTTTATTTCAATTTCTCTTAAAAAGGTATGATATTTGTCACGCTGAAATGTCATAAAAGAATAGAATTCAATAATTCATTTTGCAGAAGGATCAACAGATTTCTACCAACAACAAGAAAACAAAATTAATAATATAAAAAAAAAAATATGGTTAGGAAAATCCTTTTTTCCTTTTTATTTTGTTTGTGTTGATTTCAAAGAAACTAATTAAAAAAATTATTTATGGAAATTTTTAATAATTAGAAAAATTGAAAATTAATCGTAACCGTTTAAACAAGAGCGACGCGACGGACACTACGAAAATGGAATCAAATGTTAAATAAAAATTGAAATATTAGGAATATAAATGAAAGTGAGAAAAGTCTTGACTGACCCAGACGAGGGACACGCATAAGTTCAATTAATTTGATTTGTCGACGGACAACGGATATTAAAAAGAAATCATTTTTTATAAATAGTCAAATTTTAATAATGAAAACTTATGTCCAACGAAAAAGCTTAACTGAAGTTAAAATAAATGTGATTTGAAAAATAAAAAACTATTCAACGCATTTATTATGCGACCGTTCCGAGCTTGTTTGAACCATAAGAAATTTATTTAAATTTTACACTGAATGATATTTTTCTAAATCCAATATTAATTAATTAAAATTAATAATTAAAATTATCTTTTAATTAAATACAATTTATTGCATTATTAAATTGAAATTTTTTTTTAACAAATAATATTTTCATATGTACAGAGACGGTTTATCAGATTCATCACGCCGAAAATTAGATCAACGTCGTTTAGAAATACTTAGCAATATTACAGATTTATTGGGCAGAACATTTTCATCACAATTTGTATTTCCAGTATTAGGACATAATGATGGTCCCGATATTAGTTTTCGGCGACTTGGTGAATTGTGGAGACAATGGTTACCATCCGAGGCATTGCAGACATTTGAAAAAGGTATATACAAGAAATTTAATTATTGGACATTGAATAATTTATTTTAATTTCCAATTACAAATTGTAATTATTATCCTTGAATGATAAAATATTGATTTTCCAATTTCATTTGCTTTTAAAATTATTATTTCCGAAATCTTTAATACCAAAAATTCCCTTTACCATATAAAAACAAAATAAATATCCTTTTTTTATTATATTTATATCCTTTTTCAGGTGGATATTATACAATAGAACAAACAAAAAGTCGTCTAAGGATAATAGCATTGAATACAAATTTTATGCAACATGATCCAACATATTTGAATCAAGTTGCTGCAGTTAGAAAACGTCATCCATCAGGAAATAATGGTGGTGGCGGTAATCCAGATTCAAGTGAATATAAAAATTTTTATTATCATCATGGTGGTAATCATCAGCATCACTATCATAGCGATACATATAATATGGGTGGCGGTGGTGTTGGTGGTTATAGTGGTTCAATGCAACATCATCATGGCCAAATGAGTAGTAATGGTGGTAGTAATAATGGTGGACAAGTTAGTGCATTATCTGGTGGATATGATAATCAGGATACACAAAAACAATGGGATTGGTTAGAAGATGTTCTAGCTAAATCAAAAAGTAACAAGGAAACGGTAAGTTTTTAAGTTTTAACAAATTTTTTTATATTTACATTTTTATTTTTATTTTTTGGAAAACTTTTTGTGTAAGTTAAGTTTTATTTTTTTTATATATTATGTTAAAATTTATTATAATGTTAAAAAGGACCAAAACTTTATAACGGACAAAATACATTAAACGTTAATAAAAGTTTGCTTACTTTGTCAGTTTTTTCTACATAGGTTTCTTTATTCTACTTTCGTCCCTGTTAGTAGAATTTTTTTTATCCTGTTTTAGCATATTTTTAACCGAAAGTATGCTAATCCTTTTTTTTACGATTGTATTGGTTGGAAGAGGATTATAATACAATATTTAAATAATATATTCTAGGTAAAAAAAAAATCTTTTTGGTCAAACTGTTTTTTTGGTAAAAGGAAGCGAATGGAAAATGTTATGTAAAATAAAAAAAGATGGGTAAAAAGAAGGTCTAAAAAGCCAGGGATAACGATGATTTTGCTGTTAGACAAAAAAAAAGGCTTATAATAAGTTGGTGTCTCTAATACTTTTGGCTAATACAGAAAAGATTGTTTAAATTTGTACGTTAATATAATGTTAATTATTTAATTTTCTTGTTATTTTGTTGGCACTGTTAAATTTAGTTTTACCAACTTTAGAAAATATGAAAATCATCGTGAAAAGAAGCTATCAATAAAATTTGATTTTATAACTGAAAATTTAATATTTTATATATAAATTTACATATAAAATTTATCGTTAATTACATTAAAAGCTAAATTTTCCATATTTCTTTAGCATAATTTATAAATAGTCACGAAACAATTCAAATTCCCGTCATTGGTGCAGAGATAAAACAATTTTATCTTCTTCATCGCAACCAAAATGAGATAATAAATTTAATTTTATGTTGGTCATATTTTATTTGGTGAAATTATAAGAATTTTCAAAAAATTTATATGTTACCTCAGCTAAAACCTCGTCAGAAATGTAAATTATTTATAAGATCAAAAAAATAGTGAAAACCGTCAGCATTTTATTGTCATACAGCTAAAATTCGTTTGTATAGTTTTTTACAAAGTAATGGCTTCACAACAACTCTATAGTCTTTAGCTGGTAAATGATTTTATAGCTACGTTAGGCCATTTTATGAGTACGATTGGTTAGGACATTTATTATTTATTTGAAGTTATTAAAAGTTAGAATTTGTTTTAAATTCGACAAGTAAAAACATTTTATAATTATTCGATATTGTCAAAATTTATATTGAAAAAATATGCTTTAATTTAGGACTGAACATAATCAAGTACATTGGGCACTATTCCGCAATCAATACAGAAAGGTAGTACCATACACAGCAGACAAATATACATCTTCGCAGGAACATCTTCTGTACCACTCTTTACATAATTCCATATTCTGTGCCAGTACTAGCGGGAATAAAAACGAATTCTTTCTCTAAACTCGAACAGATTTCAAGAATCACAATCAGGATGATTCTGAATTTCGTGAATAGCACGCAATCGTTTCATCTTTTTTTAGACAACTCGACGAATTCATAACACACCAGTTAGCGGTATCGTTAAGGACCTTCGGGTGGTCTATACGTGGTCTATAAGATCGTCGATATAATCTTTAACCTAATTTACTTTGCAAATGTTTGTTCCACCTAATTTTTCATTCAAATAATTTCGAAATTATTTATTTATTATCAGAATTTTCATCTATTTATATAAACTTTACTTTGTTGACATATAAAATCCATTAATTGTCACATTTAATTCAAAATTACACATTTTCAAATTGAATTCAGTAAACAAATCTGATTTAATTTTAATCATGTTTATTTACCAAAACATAAATACACAAGGTAACAAAAATGAATTTTCTCAACAACGACCAAAAAAAAACTGAAAGAAAATTAATTTCATTGAAAATTATTTATAAATCTAAGGATTTTCTATTGTTATTTTCGTTCCATTAAATTGAAATTCACATCACAAAAATAAAACTATATATAAAAAATTTATCACAATTTTATATCATCTAGTAAATCCTTAGATATTTGTAATAACAATAGAAAAAAACTATTAACTTTATGACAATTATTTCAGTATGAATTCTCTTAAAATAATAAATACTATATAGATAAATATCTTTTGAAAAGGACTACCATTTATAGAATGTAAACTTGTCATATGGAGTGAAACTTTAGACAGTGATAATGTGTGTAACGTATAATAATAAAAGATAGTTTAAATGTAAAGCAAAAAGAAAAAAACATTTTACTGAAAATGAGCTTGTGGCGGGGTTGTCAAACGCTTGTCACGTTCTTAACGAAATTGATTTGTTTGTAACGATAATATTAAATGTGTATTTGGGCTAACGTTGTATATGAATTTAACAAGGATATTAAACTATATAAACAAGGATTTCATTTGAAATTTAATGTTAATAAAAATCAAAGAATATAAAAAAAACTTTTAGTGCTAAAAGATTAGCTTTTAATTGCCAATAAAAACTTGAAAATTTCAATTTATTCAAAGACAATTAAATTTAGTATGTTTGAACTATTTATCAATAAGAATTTTATAGTATAAAAATTGATTTTAATGAATTACATATAATTATATGCTAGTAGCTAGCTAATAACAATTTGATTTTATATTTTCGTGATTTTGCTTATGGTGTATAGCGTTATATAATTTTTTCTATTATTATTTTTATATTTTCAATTATTATTGTTTTATTTAATTAAAACTCATTTTTATATTATATATTTTATAATCATTTTATAATTAACAATTATTAGTTTAAAAATCCTGTCGTAGTGACTGATCACCACGCCATTTGAATTTTTTAAAATCAACCGCTCAACTTTAAAGCTATGAATCAACTCCTCGATTTTATTTAATTAAAATCCAAACAAGCTAAATAAAACGTGACCTTAATTTTCGTTATTCTAACCAAAATCAAGGTCCTTTTATTGTCGCTCAATTACCTGTTTTTTTCCGTGCATTAACGCCGCTGATATAACGTGTGCAATTAATTCGTTTTGAATTCGAGTTAAAGCCACCATTTTAAATCAAATCAAAGCGAACAACGTTATTAAATTGGTTTTAAAGCTTTATGAATTTAATTATTATGTAAAAGCGACATATATAAATTAATATATGAAACTAATTTATGATTCCGAATAAACTACGTGCGACAATGTTCGTTATTAAAACGAATTTGCGATAATGATTTAAAAACGAATTAAAAATAAACATAATTTTGAAATTGGCAACACTAACACCCGGCGTGATTCGTCGTTCTGATGCCCTTCTAAAAAGCAGCTGTCTAAAATATATTATTCAGCAACATTATGTTAAATAATTATTTAATTATTAATTATGTTTCAAATATTATTATCTAAAGTAGTATTTTCAATATATAAATCGTAGCGATATGCTTCCTTGCATATTGTAGTTGTGCTATTAGTATTCTATTTATATAACTAATGCATTAAACTGAAATTTAAATAGTAATTTCTTCATATTCAATTAATTATATTACTACATAACTACTGAAAAAACGTTATTGGTAATTTTACTTTTTACTATATAATTTCAAGTCCTTGCAAAGTGATTATTTTTTTTAAAACAGTTTCTTTGTCACCTTATAAACTATTTACAATTTCTACCATCCTAAAAACGTTTTTATATCACTTTATCATTTAATCTTGTTAGTTTCCTATTTATTTAAAGAAGATATAAAAAAAAACAACGAAAACGAAACAATTTTAATATCTTTCGTCACTATAATATGTCTTCAAAAAAAAAAAAACAAGAAAAATCCGTGCAAATGACACACAAGAATCTTAAAAACGATACGTTTTCCATATAATTTTTGTTTTTATTATCACTATGCTCTCTTGTAAAATTACATAGAATAGAACAGTGCAAAAATTGCTATATATCCTTTATGTAAAAATAAAAATCCTTATACAAAACTTTATTCAATTTTTTTAATGTGTATATAAGTTTGCTATTCTACTCTCTATGGTTGTTATTTTCAGGCTGTTTTTTTTTTTTGTTACTCAAAACATTTTTAGTGATTGATGGGATGGAATAATGATTTTATCGTTTTTTATACTTTCCATCCAATAGATTTTTACCAGGTTTATTTATCAAGTTTTTATTTATTTTTATATTTTTTATACACTTAAACATTTTTAAGGATGATATTTATAATTTTTTTTTTATTTTGTTAGAATCTATTAAGATGCACATGACATTGTTGTGAATATAAAATTTCGAAATTATAAAATTCAATCACGTCTCAATAATTTTATAGGTTGATAATCAGCGAAATGTTATATACGTTACGTATATACATATATATAAAGAATAAAGAGACAAGAACGTTAAGAATTTTATAAAGCTGTTAAATTTTTAATCAAGTGTAACAAGGAATTCTGATCAATGACATTGATAGGCATAATATAAAAAAGATGAAAATAAAATTAATTAATAATGTGTATTTGAATATTATTCAAGGATAATAGAAAATAATGGTTAGATTTTTATGCAAATATATTAGAAAGCATTATATTTAATTCATAAAAATGTTAATGGGAATTTATATTCAAATTTTAGATACATTTTGATTTAGATAAACAATTTTTTTTTGGCATTAATTTAAATTTTAATATTGTGATTATTAAAAATAAATTAAAAAAAATAGAAATTCGAAAATTCTAAATTTGAAAATCATTTAAGTTTTATTTATAGAGCTATATATAGAGTTAGTTTCATCGAGTTTTGTACTCCGGGTTCAGATTTATAATAATTCTATTTAACAGAAATCTGATCATCGATAAAGTTTGTTCTGCAAGTGCCGATAAATCAGTAATTATTGTTATACACTTCTTCAAGTAATATTTGTACCTGGATCAGGCAAATCAAATTTAAAACACGAAAATGTTAAAGTGAATAGCTTCTTTAATCTCGCCATCACAATAACTAAATTGTCTCTTTGGGATTCCGAAATAAAAACCGTGACTTCGGATCATCTAACTGAGGAGAATTACTGCTTTAATTTGCTTTTCTATAAAAATATTTTTATCCTAATGTGAATTAACATAAAAACAAAATATTATTTGGAAATAAAAATATTGACTTTTGTCAGTTTTGACTCGTCGTCACAATAAAGTTTGGTTGTACAGTGAAAACTCATTATAGGAAACTTTTTTATAAGAAACTTTCGTTATAAGCAACCCTTGATATAGTCGACAATTTTTCATTTTATAAATTTTATATAAGAAACTTTAAAGTTGAACCCTAAAACATGTATAAAAAACGAAATGCAATTACAATTTAATAAAGATGCCTTACAACAACGGCCCTAAAAAACTTGGTGACTAACCATTTATGCTTCAAATGAAAGTTTTGGAATCAATAAAATAGTTTCCAGAGTTCCAAAATTTTTAGCACGTTTAATACAGTAATTGTGCAATATGTTAAAGAAAATCATTTCAAATCAATTTTCGAGGAATAATATTTTATAATAAAATTTTCCTCTGTTATTAACAATAGTTGCAAGTATGAAAATTACGACACAGATGTGAAAATGACATTTTTGAAAAATATCAAAATTAATTGTAACACCTGAATTACAATAAATTTTATATTATCGCAGTATTTTTCTTTGGTACCGCTAAATAAATCTTATTTCATATAAGGCAACTTTTAAAAAAAAACGTTTTCAAAAAGTTTCTTATAACGAATTTATATAAATTAATATTTTATAAATATTTACTAATGGCAACACTAATTTAATGAAATGTAATATGAGAAAAAAAGAATTTGCTGGTCTTTTCGTACGTATTTAACTTCTCATAACAAATATAATTATCTCTTTTTCCATTCCCGAAAAAAAATAATTGATTAAAATCAGATTTAAATGAAAATCAGAATTTTAAATCATCGACAAGAATTTTTACTATAAAAAAGAACAAACTTGCAGTTTAACTTGCAATTATCTTATAGTATTGAAAAAAATTACTTCTCAATTATGTTTTTTTCCTGAACAAATTCCCAATTATTTTTTAATTATAATTTATAATTATAAATATTTAAAAAAACCGTAGATTTTTTCTTTTCATTTCTCAAAATTTCAAATCAAAAGCATAAAATGAAATAATTAATTATACCATTTGAGATTTCACAGAATTTTTTATTTTTTATCAATTTCTCTACAGAATTCTAATTAATTCAAAATTAGGTTATTTATCATTAACCCATAAAAGATCAGTTTTATGCTTAGTAATATAATATTAACAACAACAAATATTTAACGATGCTTAATTAAAAATATTTGGTATAAATCCTTTGGGTATTACGTATTTATATATACTACCAAAAAATTCTATACAATATAAAATGGATAAATAAATTCGTAATCTATATCCTTTTTAACCTTCAAGACTTATAAATGATCCCTGTAGAATTTTATAATTTAACAATTTGTCAATTTACGAAATCATGTCTTACCAAAAAAAAAAAAAAATTGAATAAAATCTTATTTTCAACTCTAATATTATTCTAATTTAACAATGATTTCATTACAGTAATAATTTTATCTTATATCCTTAAATCTTTAAGATAACTTTTTATATAAAAAAAAAAAATTCTGATATAAAATATTTCATTTCTGAGTCACATAATCAAAAAATATTAATAATATAATTCCCTTGGGGGAATGGTGAATGCCTTCTAACCCTCTGTTATTGATTCATAGGACCTAAATATATAACAACAACAAAAAAGACCAACTACGTCAACGTATATAAAAAAAATGAATGTAATAATAAAAAAAATTGTATAACAAAATTTTCTCATCATGAATATTAAGGTGAATTTTTCTTTTTATATATTATATCATTTTCCCATGACAGTTTTTCCTTGATCTCGCACTTTTCGTTGATATTTTCAGTTGACTATATTTCATAGCGTTGTATATATAAATATTTGAACCGTGCGGAATGGACTTTTCTATTTATTTCATATTTCTTTGCTCATTTTTATTAAGCAAAAATAAATAAAAAAAAAAAATATTTATTCCAGAATAATATTAAAAGTACAACAAAAATTCTAATAAATAAATATCATTTTTTTTTTGTTTTTCCATTGCTCTTGACTGTTGTTGTTGGGAAATGAAAAGACGATGTAACGAAAAATAAAATAAAAATAGCCTAAAAACAAGTTATGAATAGCACGAAATCTAATTTTCAAATATCAAACGAAATATGAAATAAGTTTTTTTTTCCGGTTTTACGCATTTAATACCCGATAAATATAAAAAATATATACATAGATTTATGCTGCAACAGTAACACATTTATATGTACGAGGGCGGATTGATAATGAAGCTACCTATAGCACTAGGATGGCAGCACAAACACAAAAACTTTTTTTTTCGAAATTGCGATCTGTAAAACGGCAACTGTTAAAATTTCACCCAAATTCATCGAGTTGTTTATTTGTTGTAGTCGGTTGAAGTAACCAACTTTTGTGTTTTTTGAAAAATGGAAAAAAGCGAATTTCGTACAGTGATTAAACACTATTATTTAAAAGGGAAAACGGCGAAAGAGACAAAAGAAAAGCTCGATAAACATTACGGGGAGTCTGCTCCGTCAGATTACATGGTAAAATATTGGATTGCTGAATTTAAACGCGGCCGAACAAGCACTGAAACAATACCATCAACAGGAAGGCCAAAAGAGGTGGTTACTGAAGAAAATATCAAGAAAATCCTCGATATCGTTATGAATGATCGCCGAGTCAAGTTGCGTGAGATTGTTGAAATGGTAAACATCTCACATGAACGTGTGTTCAACATTTTGCATGTACATTTGCATATGAAAAAGCTATCGGCAAGATGGGTGCCGCGTTTGCTCAGTGTCGAACAAAAACGAGTTCGAGAGACCAGTTCACAGCGGTGTTTGGACATGATAAAGCGTAATCCTGTTGCTTTTTGGCGTCGAATAATAACTGCTGATGAAACGTGGGTCCACCACTACACACCTGAAACCAAAAATCAATCGAAGCAATGGGTGGAAGCTGGTGGAAGTGCTCCGAAGAAGGCGAAGGCAGTGAAATCGGCTGGCAAGGTTATGGCCACTGTATTTTGGGATGCACTCGGAATATTGCTCATCGATTATCTTGAAAAAGGATCCACAATCACAGGAAAGTATTATCGTGCATTATTGGATCAATTGAATGATGTAATCAAGAAAAAACGACCACATTTAAAGAAGAAAAAAGTGCTCTTTCTTCAAGATAACGCACCGGTTCACACAGCATTAGATACGATGCTAAAATTACGTGAAATACACTTCGAATTGGTTGATCATCCACCTTATAGTCCAGATTTAGCCCCTAGTGACTTTTTCCTATTTCCAAACTTGAAAAAATGGCTCGCAGGAAAAAGATTCAGCTCAAACGAAGAAGTGATTACCGAAACTAACGCGTATTTTGAGGGGTTCCCGAAATCGTATTATTCAGATGGTATAAAAAAGTTGGAATATCGTCTTACTAAGTGTGTCGAAGTAAAAGGAGACTATGTTGAGAAATAAATAATTTTTGAAAAAAAAAAATGTTTTTTTACTACTTAGGTAGCTTCATTATCAATCCGCCCTCGTACATATAAGAAATAAAATTTCACCCACACACAAACTTTAATAAAAATTACAAAAATTTCGTCCTTAAAGTTATTTTTTTTTTCTTCTTCTCTTATTTATTAAAGGAAGTTAAATAAAATATGACAGTATAAATAAATTTATAACATCAGGATAAATCATATCAATAATAACGATAACAGTATAACCATTTACTCTAAAAAAAGGACGAAAATTTTTATTTTAAAATATAATTTTTGCTATGAGTCGTTTTGTAAATTGGTAACTTTATAAGAAATATTTTGAGTGGTAAATTGGTTCTTTAAATTATTAGCAAATTGTATTGAGAGAAGAAATCGAAATTATGATTTTATGATATTTCAATTTGTCAGTTTAATTTGTTGATAGTATAAAATAAATAAAAACTTAATTTTTTTAAATTAAAACTATTTAAAATTTTGTGTAATAAAGTTTATAAGAAAATGTGATGATTTTAATGAAATTCTTGATATTTGTAAATAAAATTAGAACAGTTTTACTTCATTGAAGACAAAATTGATCATAATATGAAGATTAAAGGGAATTGCAAAATTTGACCATACTTTTTTCTATATTTATTCACAAAATGAAGAATTTTAATTTGATTTCTAAGTAATTGAACTGATTATCTAATAAACTCTGAACGATTTTTTCTATATTTTCAAATTTGTATTTTTTGAATGTTTCTTTTTTATGGTTTTTCAATTGTCAGTTGAATTTGGTGTATTGAATAATTACAAGTCAGTTTTATAATCAACAATTTATCTATGATAATAGAAGCTATTCAGTCAGAATCCTTATTCAGGCGAAGGTAACAAAAATTGTTTTACCTAGAATTGAAATTGATTTCAATGATTATTTAACAAACCTTTCACTAAACTTTTTTCTATATTTTCAAATTTACCTTTTCGTATTTTTCCAATTCATCTTTGACTATAATTTTATAAATTTAACAATTTCTTTTTTTTAAAAAAAATACAATTTTGTGAACTGAAAAACAAACATAAAAAAAACCTACAAACTCTTCAAGAAAATTATCAAGTATTTTTTTTTTAGATACATAATTGGATATTATTATCTATATTTTCTTTATAAATTTATTGATTAGTTATTATTGGAATATCTTTTTTTTACCTACCCACATTGATAAATTTCCAATATGAAAAGGAATCTCATCGGAATTTGTTGTGCCTTTTCTTCATATTTCTATTTTTTTTTTATTTGTTCGTTTTGATAATTTTCTTTCTATTTTTTTTTTTTTCATTTTCCTTTATTACTTTATGGTGTGTCAATATTTCATTCGATTTACCAATACAATAACAGAGAAGAAGAAAAACAATAATAAATAATAAGGAAAAAGGAAAAATGTAAAAAAATTATTGCTAATGGCTAAAAAAAAAATTTATATTTAATTTGGTTTGTTGAATAAAAACTTTCAATATGGAAGTAAAAATTGAAAAGTTAATGTTAAAAATACGAAAATTTTATATATTATTATTTTTATGTTTGCTTTTAAATAGGAAAATTCTGTTTATATTTTTATTTATTTTTCAGGTTTTTCATGTTTTATTTATTTTATTTATTTATTTATATAGTATTTTAAAAGTTTTCAAGTGTAAAAATTAAATTCATTTTTATTTTTTAAGTTTATTTACAATCAAATTAGGTCTGAAAATATAAAAGTTAAATACTGATAATTGGAAATGAAAATATATTTAGTTTAATTGACAGTATAGTAAATTTAAAAATGTTGTAAAGTTTTTTTTGTTGTAGAACATTTCGAAAATTTTGCTAATTAAACATAAAATTTTGTTTTAATACTTTATTTAGTGTAGAAGAAATCGAATTAAATATTTATTAATCATCTATAAGTTAATGTTAAGCTAATATGAAAACTACACTTTTGGAGAAATAAATTTAAATATTTGTAGACACAACATTTTCGGTTTAACACGAATGAAGAAATAAGGATAATTTTCCTTTACTACACACTATTTTTCAGTTTAGCATGATTTTAATATAAGATGTCGATTGATATCCACAGGGTTTCGATTTGCACGACTTCGATTTAAACGATACTATTGAGAAACCAATCAACTATGTAAATAGAGGATTTTATATGTAAATTAGTATTTATATAAAACCACATTTTACTACACGGTAAAATAAAACTAGATTGTTTTTTGGAAATTATTGCCATTAAATAATTAAATAATTAATTATTGATTATTTTTATTTTTATTAAGTAATAAATATTATTAGCCATTTTGACATGTGACCTACAGTTTAGAGTACAATCAAACTTATTACAAAATGAATCTTTTAGTTTCAATTCAATTAGGGGGGATTCCACAGTGGAAGCTTAAACCATTGCCAGAGCTTAAGCTTTGGTTTAATTTATTTTGTGGTTTCTTAGGGCAAGCTTATAAATAGATCTTCCTTAAAGTGAGGTTTAAGTTAATGCTTCACTTTTAAATTTATATATTTATATATAAAACACCCACAAAACATAAATAATCACGCACACAATCTCACAAATTCCTATATCACCTTAATTTTTATGGTACATTTTCATTCACAATAACATTATTTCCAATTAAAATTCACAATAATTCACATTTTTGGTTTAGCTAAGCTTATAGAAAATAAAATATTGATTATTGAGTGAAAGTTCCGGCTCACTTAAGCTACATAATCAGTTTAGTTAATATTAAGCTTAAGCTTCCACTGTGAAATCCAACTTTATTTAAAAATCATAACTTTTCAAAGTGAATAATTTTATAAAAAATTGTGATTTGGTAAGGTTATTAAATTTGATTATCTTACCAATGAAATGTACATGTAAAAAGATTTTACCATTTATTATTTGTGAATTTGTTGTTTTTTGTAGCGAGAATGGAATATGACAAGTTGCACATTAAATATTGCCTCTTTCATAAAATTATTTCATTCAGACTATAACTTTACCAAATACAATAAATGCATTCATTGAGTACTTCAAAAATATACAAAATATTCAATAAATTTACAATATTTCCACTCCTCAGCAGCTAGAATATATACAAATCCCATATTCATCATCATACTTTTATGAACCTACTAACATTTTGATAAAATTTCATTATTTACTTTTCAAATTCGTTTTTCAACATAATCGATATGTTAAATAGCATTTCGATTCATAAGAATTTAATTATTTATAAATTTTTCATTTAACTAATTTCTTATAAATCACAAAAATATATTTTATGAATAAAAAGTTATCGACCATTAAATTTATTTAACAATTTCCACAAAATAGAAAATTTGTTACTCATTATGCAACCAATCTACAATCAAAAAAAAAACTGATTTTGAATAACTGAATAGCTTTAGCTATAGTACAAATTTAGTTTCTGAACATGTTCCAAAAATTTAAATTTAAATGACTTTATATAATACCCAAAAATGGAAAATATTCATTCAGAAAAATCACTTCTTAATATTCATGTTTTTTTTTTTTTTTCAATATTTTCTTTTGGTGAATCTAAGTTTTAAGGATGCGCTAACATAAAATTGTTTAGAAAAAGGAACATTCTTAATGATTTTTATCCTGTTGTCTCTGTATGGCTTTCAAAATGCTGTACATACTAAACTTTTCAATATCAGTTGATAGAGGCACCAATTTTTGTTCCATTGTTAATTTATACAGAAAAATGGCAAGTGAATTTTTAGAATATTCCTTAATCGGTATTAGCAATAATGTATTTCACTCTGGGGCTTATCAAACAAGTAAAAATAATACTAGTCACAACACAATTGTGGTTTGCAACTATAGAAATATAAAAAAATTAGTGAATATGATATAATCATAAATGGCTTTTAACTATTCCAGAAAATGTCTCGTGCTGCACCATGAGAAAACTCTTCAAATTTGCTTTATATACAAAATACTTTCAACTAAAATAGTTCTATAACAATTTAAAATGATTCCTTAGACAAAATTCTATTTACATTCATGACAGTCCTATAGCTATGGTTGGTTGGTTGGTTTTAAAGAATTGAGAAATACGAGACGCCACGGCAATTGACCGCAGAAGAGTAAGCTCGTTGTACACTCCAGTCGAATGCTGCATTAGTTACAGCGCGTCAACCCATCCAACTGCTTTAATGAACGATATCATCTTAGTCCGCTTTATCTCACCCGCTTCGTCGAGGTAATCTAGAAAGAAACTTCCCATAGCTACAAACCGGTAGTATTTTCCAGGACTAAAACCTAACCAACAATTAAATTTCCTATCCATATAACAGAGATGTTAACAAACCCTTCTAAAATATAGTGAATATTTTAACTGAAATTTTATTATACAAGAAACTTACGATTAAAGTTTACTAGAGCCAAATTATATTTAGAAATATCCTTACGATTTTGTAGTATATGTGATTTTGTGTGTGTGTGTCTCTAGTTAAATAAAAAAAAAGTATCAAATTAAAATATTTTCTTGTTCCTAAACTTAAACTTGATAACAAACATTAAAAAAAAATATATCAAGTACGCCCCAGAGACAAGCAGAGTAATTAAAAATAACTTGTTTTTTTTTTTGGTACTATAACAAAGTTTTCTTTTTTTTTACTGTGTGTTTTTTCTACAAAAACAACAAACAGTACCAGGAAAATTTTTTAACAAGTTTTCTTTATTGGACGACATTTTTTATATATATATAAATATCTTTTCTCTTAAACTGATTTGCATAAGAACTCCTGCGGACAAATGAGAATTCAAAACCATTTTCCACAAACGAAATAAAGAAAAAAAAAGAAAATTCCATTTATTTTTCCTACTTTACGGTACGTTATTGTATTTTTTTTTTTTTGGTTAATTTTTTTTTTTATATATATAAATTTTGTGTTGCCAATTTAAAACCTAAAAAACCTGGTTTACCTTTCTAGAACAAATGGTAAAAATGGTTTTTTTCTTTGGTTCTAATTGTGTGTGTTTGTTATATTACGTCAAGAGTGTATAGCAGCAGATTTCTACTAACTATTATTTGTCTGACTGTGTCCTTAATATCAAGGAGTTTTAAAGCTTATTTAAATATCCTAGCAATTAAATAATACTTTAAAATATTTGAATAATATATAAACAAATTTTATCTTTTACAATGAGTGATTTTCTATGTCTATGAATGTGTGTTTTAATTTGTATTTGTATTAAGGAATAAGTCAATCAGAAAATTCATCCTTGGAAAACATTTTTTTAGCTATCAGGTTTTCTAAAATATATAAAATAAAATGTTAATGATAAATTTGTTATTGTTGGTTTGTTTGTGATACGAGCAATGAATATTTATTATTTTGTTAGGTAGATAGGTCAAAAGGTAATGATGCATTCAATTAAGGAGAAAACAAATGAAGCCAAATTAGCTGTATATGAATTGAAGTTTTTTTCTTTGTTTGTGAATTAATTAAGCAGTGACGTCAATAATCTTGATTATTATTCGAGTAATATTATAATGAAACTTTTGTCTTACAAATGAATAATAAATTCTTAGTTTTAGAAGTGAAATTGTATTATAGTCTTTAAACTATTTAATAAAAATTGAAAATTACTTTTTTTACGAAGTTGCCCAAATCAAGTCTATACCTTCTACATTGAATTTCAATAACCTAATAGCTTTAAATAGTGAGATATTTGTTGTTAGCAAATGGTCTCATTCGTTAGCATTATTCCCTTAAAATGACAATTACATATTGAAAATTTTATTACTGGTACTCATTTAAACAACTTAAAGCGACATCAATTTCTTTGTCTAATGGTGAACCCGAGATATAGTACAAATGAAGCTAAAGTACATTCCAACTACACCAACGCCACCCAAAAATTTTACATTACAAATTTAAATAAATTCTTTTCGTAATTAATGAAATTTTATTTAATTAAAATGCTTGAAATTTAATTCGGATTAATATCGATTTTCATATTCCGTACATGCATTTGCAAAATGGCATTTATATTTTTGTCAGGCATATTAAACTGGTGCATCGTAGAGGTCATATTTCAGTGAAAATAATTGAGATATGTCCTGAACCAGAGTATCGTGCCAATTAAATATTGAAATTAACTTAAATACTTGGTACTAACAGTTTCGGTTTTATTCTGCAAAAGTTTTCAGAATTTTGCTTCGGACTTTATATAAGAGGAACTTTACAGATTCTTTTTTGGAACATTGTTCTAAAAAACCCCGAATAGGGGAATAACCATTTTATATTAATGTTACTTTAAAGTTTGCCCCTCTGTAATTTTGTTCAATAAATTATTGTTATACATATATTATAAAGTTAGCCACATCAGAAATCTGAAAGAATTTCAAATGATACAAAAAGACAGATATGCGATAGGGGCTACATTTTGTACGTCAAACCATAAGTGATTTGGCTTCTGTTAATTAGAATTTCTCCATATATAGAGCGCTATTACTGAATATAATAGTGTAATTTAAATACTCATCAACAATTCCGAGTAAGAAGGTTATTAACTAGTTTAATTCTAGTATAGGCTGTCAGAAGCCTTTATGAGCTGTATATGATTTAAGTTCAAAACTGTTTAGAGATATGTATCCACCTATGAATTTACACTAAATAGTACCCAGTTTCATAAGTATACGTTCTTAATTCACTTATAAAATATATGATATGATAAAATTGAATAGCACTTAAAACATTTATATGAACCAATTAGCTACATGATTATTCACTTAAACCCATTGAATAAAAAATTGATTGAATAAAAAAAATATTATATTTAAATTTAAAATATATTTCTGTATGTAAAACCTAATTAAAATGGCTTACTTTTACATCCATTAAAACTTTTATGGAAAATATACCAACCTGGAATAATGGCCTTAAATTCATTGAACTTATTGTTACAAAGTACGAAAAAAAATTTAACAGGTTTTTATGTTGTATTTATTTTTGTTACAATCAAACAAAAAAAAAGGGTTCTCATCAAAGGATTACGTTCGACTTAATATATAGATAATTTATTTATTGAAGGACTCTAAAAGTATATAAGCGAATAATTATATTTTCATTTTGTTTTATACCTTGAATGATGGCCGCAACGAAAAACAATTGTTTGATATAAAATTTTTGTTGGTGCTTGTACAATTTTTTTTCATTAACGCCTTTTAATTCCATTTTATCCCTAAACATTTTTTTTTTTTACAAAAAAAGGATACATTTCTTTATGTATATGAGTATTTGAATATACATTTTTATATAGTGTGTTGAGTTTATACTAAAGCAGAGGAATCCCTTATCATTTATATGTTGTTAGGATTAATTGTAAATGCAAATTAAGAATTTGCCTCTTTATAGATATAGTAAATATAGAGGACGATGTGCCATTTTGTATGAATATATTAACGAAGGATATTATACAAATATAATGTATAAATTAAATTCGATAAATGAAAGCATAGAAAATTTTCTGCTAAACCAGACAAAGTTTAAAATAAAAAAAAAATGTTCTTCAATGTTGGCAAATTTTAGTCTTTTGTAAAATTTAAATATCGAGGCAAATTGGAAATTAGTTTAAACTTAATGTGGTCAAAGAGAAATAGTTCTATGGAATAAGAAATTAATTTCTATATAGAAATAAGTTAATTAAAATGTAGAAATTTAATTTTTTTAAAAAAAAACTTATTTTTTTGTTTTTTTGGTTTGGTATTTTGTTTATTTTGGTTAAGTTTTAAAATTCGAAATACAAAATCATATTTATACTAAACATAAAAACTATGAGAAGAAGTATTCTTCTTTATTTTAAAATGTTGTCGTAGTCTGTAACCTACTTTCAGAATTAACTCTTTACAAATTACCTAAAATCTTACAAAATGAAAGTCGTAAATCAAATGACGGAAAATGCCAAATATTATCCAGGAAAAACTAATGAAAGTAATTCATAAATTTGTCTGGTCTCTTAATTATTGACAATGCTTAAAAAAAGTATAATCATCGTTCTCTATAAATTATTATGTTGCCCATACAATATACAACCCGATTGTCCGTGATGTTAACGGAGATGTTAATTTTCATTACACACAGTTCAAATTGGTTTACAACCGTCAAAATGTCTTTCTTTTGTAAACAAATAACAAAAAAAAAAAAATTATTTCAGTGTTAAATGTCAAAAAAAAATGTGTAACAAAAGTTGGATAAAAAATAATTAAAATTTAATATTATTTCAATCAGTAAAAAATATTGATAACAGAAATACATAAAAACTAGTGTTTTATAGGCATAAAACTTCAATACTATATAACTTAAAACTATCAACCTTCGCCCCCGCCCTCCCCACATAAACAAAAATGTTTTAATACACCAAATAGTAAAACTACAAAATGGTTGTCAAACATTTTGTAAACTTGTTCTTGTTCCCACACGTTACACTTTGATCAGGTTGTCAATAAGTTGATAAACATGTTGTATAATGTATGGGCAACTTTATGAATGGTATCTTCATAAAAAAAGAATGCAACCAAATTAGTAGCGGATAAAAGGAATAGCCCACAAGTCAAGAACAATTCATTTTTTTTTTTAAATTAGATATTAGTGAAATGTGTAGCAGCTACGAACAATAAATTTGATGGTAGTATTTAATTTTCTAGATTGTCGAGTCTATTTACGATAAAGTTTTGCCTTTTTCGGTTATATCTTGTGTATAGGTACCTTAATTTCATGCATTTTTTCTATACATATTATTCATTACATTTTAAGCACATAAATGGTGGCAAATGATTAACTATCATAAAATAATTGATGTAAAGTTTGATATATTTGTATGATTCTAAAATTATCTTATAGTTTAAATTAAAACTTCACTTCAATTAATCTTGATTCTTTCTTACCTTATCTTATAGATATTAATAACAAACAACATAAATCAATTTTTGAAAATTTCTCAACCAACTAAAATAAAAATATACCGATTTTTGATTGAATTTAATCAAAATTATATAAATAGATTTTAGATAAGTTACTTAAATACAAATAAAATAAAAAAGAATAATTCTAAAAAATGTTAAACTTAAAATCCTATTTCTCATTTTGGATATTTAAATACATATAAATTCTTTTCATTTTTTTGATATTATTATTTATTATTTTTATATCCTTTTTCACTTTCATTTCATATAAAAAATCATTTTTTTTTTCTATTTTTACAGGTTTATATTGTAGGTCATATGCCCCCAGGATCGGATGAAAGAATTGTTGGTTCTAGTCAACAACACGGTCATTCAACATTTGCTGAAAAAAATAATTTACGTTATCTAAGATTGGTACGCAAATATTCATCAATTATTCAAGGGCAATTTTTCGGGCATTTACATTCGGATTCTTTTAGAATTATCTATGATGATAAGGGTAAGGATATTTTTTATGTAATATTTACTTTCTTACTTAGGATTTTCAGATTTTTTTTTTTTTTTTATCTTTTTAGTTCTTTTTTTTTATATTATATATGGGAATATAAATTTCTTTGGTTTTTTTTATATCCGTTTTATTCTGTATTTATGTCTGTAGAGGAATTGTTAAAAAAAAAGTAGAGTTGGGAAGAGTGAATATTAATAATTAACTAGAATTTGTAAATTTTTATGAAAATTAATTAAATTTTAATTGTAATAGTAAATATTTTCCAATTATTAAGTATATAACTCTATTGAATGCCTTGCCTAGTCACAAATACAAAACTAACTAGATATTCTAACTAGATTTCAAACTAGATATTTTATTTACTATTAAATTCACGGCAATTTCAAAGGGACATGAAATTAGAAAACATGCAATGAGGTTAGGCATTACTACATATACCACGTGTCGTGGGTGTGGGTGTATAGAGGAGAAGTAGGAGAGAATGAAACATTTGTTGTACATTGATCCAGCGTATAAGATAAAAGATTTAGAAAATTTGCTAGTTTCTTTTAAGAAAAACTTGAATACACGGGTAAATTAAAATCGGCCAGGATGATATCGTTCATTAAAAACGTGGGATGGGTCAACACACTTTAACAATGATGCAGTGTTCGGATCGAGAGTATTGTGGCATCGTAATTCCCATTTTTTGAAACTAACCAACCAACCATGTAATTTATATTTTCTACATCGATTCAAAAAATTTAGATTATATAGAACCAAATTCCTAATTTGCATTCAGTAAGTAATTTTTGTCTTGAAAAATATTAAATGATTTACAAACCTAGTGACTACTAGTTACATTACATATTAGATAATCATCCCATCCCTAATATAAAGCTTATCAACATTAAGTTTGACTATATCAGACTTATATTGTGGAATGGACATGAAATGTGTTTAGTTTATAATATAGAAAAGAAGTGAAAAAAAAAACAGATTCAAGGATAATACTGAGATCATTGGGACGAATTATGAGATTGTATAGTAAATTTAAGGATACAAACTTTATAATAGTTTTAGACTAGTTATCCAAAAGAAATAATATTTTTTCTTGATAATATAATATTCTTTTTCATTTAACAAAATATAAAGTTTCACAAAAATTTTATGAAAATAAATTTTTCAATTTTAAATTTCAATCAAGTCATTAAAAAGTTCATTTTATGTGCTACTAAATTTCAAATTTCGGATAATTATTGTTGTCGTCCTTTATATTATATTTATAAACTTAAACTTTTAGTTGAAAAATTAATAAATAATAAATTATTTATTGGTAAACTAATTAGTAATTACATATTTATAAAACTAAATATAATTTCTTTGTGAGAATATTTAAAATGATTTAATTGATTTTTGTTAAATGACAAAGATTTTTTCAAAATATATTCCTGTATAATTATAACACGCAAAGTTTTAATCAAACTTTATATATAGTTTTTGAAACGTTGACAAAATAAATTCATTAAAAATTTTAATCAAACATGAATATTCATTAGAGTTTTCCATTTAATTGTATATAATTTTTAATTTCCACTTTTATATTTTATATAGAAATATTTTAATAATTTTCAATAATTCAGAATTTTTTACTAACAAAAATTATGACATCATCTAAAATAAATAAATTAACATTTTTTAATTAAATAAATTAAGAAATTTAATTTGTATGGATAAATTTTATATAAGAAATTTATTCAGTAAGTCTTGAACCCTAATTTACACGTCATGTGCTTAAAACCATAACAGCTGATATTTGTGATAGTATATTCAATTAAAATCGACCGTAGCGATGAATTTTCGTTACAGGTCACCCACAAGCAATGAAAGTTAATAATAAATTAATATTTTTTAACTTTTTAAATTATGTCTCGAATTTGACATTTAAGTTCGTTGAGGAAGCGAAAAAAGTTAAAAGTTAAAAATTGTAAATACTGTCAAACAATATTATATATTTCAACTTAACTTTGACAGTTGGCTGAGTACGGAGAGCGAACGAAGCGGTTATTGTAGAAGCAAGCAATAAGTTTTACAAATTTTTAATTTCTAGTGACAGTATATGTACTGTATTTATATTTCAAACAAAACTAGCTCTAAACTAGTAATCCTTATTAAAAATAATAATAAAGCTTGTGTTAGAATACGTCGCTGCCGGTGTCGTCTTTAAATGTCAAAAAAAAAACCTTATTTCGTATTATTAAACGACAATTATGTCACCCGTCTTTGTAGTTGTTGTTGAGTTTCAATTGAAATTTTTACTTGTGGGTGTTTTTAGAGCATTTTTTTAAATTTAATTTAAAAGAAATGGCAGAAATGGAAGTAAAATTAATAGAAACTGTTAAAATTGGATCAAAAGCATGCAATATTATAATAAAATATTATGGATCATAATGTGCGGCAATGTATTTTAATTAATTAATTGGTGACAATGACAGCGGTTATGACTAACAACACGACGACAGACGACAGTGAAGTATTCTGTCGTCAGCTTTATTTATAGATGAATTAAGTTACTACATCAATTTTTGTAAGCATAAATTTTTGTGATATAGCCAGAAATTCATTTTACAGACATAAATGGTTGCTCAATTCCATAGCAAGAACCTATTAAGTTTAAAGTAGTTTAACATAAAATTAAATTACAAAATTTTAAAATTAATTGCAATTCTGTATTTATGTATTGAACCCTAGGAATACGTCTAGTATAATCTCAGCCTATAATTGAATTGTATTCACTATATCTATGAGTAACTAAAAAGGAATCATTTTCTCCAACTAGGAAGATGAATTTAATGTAATCATATTGACAACTTCTTTATGTGTTTCTATATTTCACGACAAACTTCTATTCTCCTAATTAAGTAATAATAAATGTCGATAATATAAGTAAAGAATTTATTATGATAAAACTTTCAATTAAATATTGATAAAACCCAATAATATTAATAAAACTTTAATCATTGACCTAAATTTTTAATTACAGATAATTGAAATGAAAATATAAATAATCAAATTCCATTAAACTAATAATAAATTATTCAAAATTATAAGTTTATTGAAAAAAGGAAAAACTTAATGTAAATGTTCACTCAATTCAATTCATTTGTGTAGTTACATCTAACACACACATATATATAAAAAATTTATTATATCCTTTTTTTTAAAATAAATTCAGGGTGTTCACTTCATAAATTTCCTTTGAAATAATATAAAAATGTTCAAACAGGGGCGTCAACCTGGGGTAATTATAATTATCATTATTTTCTGTATGACAAATTTAAGACTACTTTAAATTAAATATACGAACGGATAAAAATAAACATTTAATATTTCCAAATATTGAAAAAAAACTGTAAAACTCTAAACGAAGATTAAAATATTAATTTTAACTTATTAATTTTACCTTAGGTTTTGAAAACTCAGAATCATATAAATGACCTTTTGAGTTTCATATAATTTTTTTTTTAAAAAGTTTTTGATTGTATAAAACTATAGTATTATTCGGATAACGACATGGTTTTACTACGAAGATTTTAATTTATTTCACTCTACAGGATGTCCCAGTGTCTGGACAACGAAATATGAAATATTCCTCAGTTAAATTCAAGAAATTAATTCCACTGCAGACATGGTAAATCGCTGAAAATTTAAAACTGTCTACAAATATTAACTAAATCAACGAAATTTGACTTTAACGAATGATAATAAATTACTCCTAATGTTAGGACTAGTTTTTGCATATTTCATGGCACTTATAAGTCAAAGAATTATGATTGTATTGAAAGAGCTCATGTACAATTTTTGTGGTAAATTATCTGAGCATTCCAATTTTTCCAAGAAAAAGTAAATTTAAAAATTATAAATAAAAATTAAATTTTTGTAGACAATTTATCGTTTTTAATAATTTTCAAAAAAACAACCTAACGAATTTATAAAATTTCTGCCATGCTGTAAGGATACATCTGCGGACATGTTTGCAGTTGAATTTTTTTCCTGAAACTTTACTCAGAAATTTCTCATATTTCATTGTCCACTACATACTGGGACACTCTGTATAATATTTATGGGGTCAAATGACCTGTATAAAAATCGTAATTCTTTGCCAACCCATAGATCCTTTATATATATTGGGTATTATGTGCGACCATATACGAAATTTATTTATTTAATTATTTCCTTTTTTTTTGTGATTTATTAGAGTGTCAGTTACATTTTTGTCAGGTTGTAATTATTTTTACCTTACCTATGAAAATTTCAATAATAATTATTATAATGGTAATCTATAATTATATTTTCTTTTTCGTTTTTTTTTTTTTTTTGGTTTCTGATAACTTTAACAAAAAAGTTATATTTTAATTATAAATTGGTTGTTTTTATTATAAAAAATATTAATGTGAACAAGAAAATTATTATTTTAATATTTCTTGTTTACAATGTTCAAATTAAATTAGAGTATATACGTAAATTTTGAAGTATATAAATCAAATATTAAATAATATCATCTTACTGGCTGCTTTTGTGTCTGAACTTATAATATTTTCAAGGGAACATGGTCTAAATCTAAATTGTTAAAAAATGCAACGCCGATCGAATACCATAAGTTCAATTTTTCAATCGGCGATATAGCCGGGTAGACTAGGTTTCCCATTCAACGATTAATGATAAAGAAACAATAAACAACTTCACCTGCAAGTGCTCTATCTAGGTCAGAGCCAGCAGGTAGGAAACACTTATTGAGCGCATAATAAACTCATCAACATTATCGATCTAGAGACTAAGAAACCTTCACATATGGTACGATTTTTGAATTCCGCACGAGGTGTATCTAAAATTTATATATTAGCCAAGCCTCGTGGTCACGTGAGTGATTGAAAAAATATGCTAACGCGCTAATTTTGGTCACCGTCATGTTGTATGGCACTCGCTACTTAAACCAACCAACCAAATTCATTTTAGGTTCCGGTTTCAAATCAAGACTGAAACATCGCTGTCGGTCTAAGATAATTAAGCTTTAAAATAAGTACCCAGTAATAAAAAATTAGCAATATGTAATTTAGATTTCCAGACTGGAAAAAATGGTAACCGTTTTGCTGACAACAAAAATGTCTCTCCATTAAAAACCATTTGCTTATTAAATGTTTCTTAACTCTTAAAGAAACTTATAGTTCGGAATCCATATAAAAGAATAAGTACAAATTGCAATTAAATGTCACGAAAACTCTTTGTGAAGCCCATGGCTTGATTTCGGCTATAGCCCCATTTAAGTAAGCATTTTTATTTGTAAAATAACCAAAAACGGATTGATTATCAAGTATCTAGTGAACAAAATATTTAAAAATGAATTTATAGAAAAATTTCCAATTTCATTAATAAAACTTCAAAACAAATTCAAATTACAGTAGAGTTTAACTTTATTACACACCCTGTACGAATAGAAACAGATTAGAATTAAACTTTTATTTTGAAAAATATATAAAATATCAAGAAATTCGGTTTGGTTTTTTTTGGTTTTTCATGCTTTTTCAATTCCTTGATATTTTTTTGTTTTATCGTCTTTAAATATAATCCTAGTATTAAATATATATATACATACATAATATATACATATAAAAGTATGTATATTTATATATTTAAAACTAATGTTAGGTTAACCAAAAAATAATTCATACTAATATACAATTTTGGGCTGACTTCTTTAACATTTACCAAGAAAAATATCATATTTTACTACCCTCTTTTTTTGTTAAAAGTTTATATATAGGAAAAACGTAAAATAACGACACGTCAAATCCTCAAGGGCAAAACAAACATTACACTAAATCCTTGTAAAGATATGGTAAAACCTTAATGTATATAACAAAAATTCCTTATATATAAATACATTATTATTATATATCGTATATCTGGAAATCTCTGGTTTTATCGTCTAATAATGCCTTTTTGATCTTTCACAGAACATTAAACGTTTTATTATTAATAAGAAAATTTCACCTCACTTTTTAACAAAAAAACAACAACAATAATAACAAAAAACAACAACAAAAAACATGAAATAAACAGAAAATTCTTAAATATTTCTTAGTATTATCCTTGTCTAAATCAAAAAGAATTTTTCAAAGAATTTTCATAAGTTTTACTGGGTTTCATGATTTTTACTTTTTTGGTTGTTGTTAAGTTAGGCAAAAATATCGTAATTTTCATTTCTATATATAAAGTAGATCCTTTTTTTATAACCATTATTTTTGATACAAATAAAATTGATATTAAATATATTTTGATATTTCACCGAAATGTTGTTATAACCTAACATTTTTACAATGACTATTCAACAAAACTTGTTTAATATCAATTTATCGTGTTTTACTTTCGTTTTTTTTTACATTCGTCATCATTTTCCTATTTACAAAAATTTTTTCAAAATTTTCAAGAAAATGATATTATATAAATTTTGTGCGGTATCCCAATTTTATTTTTGTTTTTTTCGGTTAATGCGGTAAATCTGATTTTAATGGAAAATTCCAAAATTATATTTTGTTTTTAATGGGAGATTTTGTTTTAGGGCGGCCAGTTGCGGTTGGTTTGATTTAGTGAAATTTTATACGGAATTTTAATATTCATAATATAAATTAAATTAAAAGGAAATTATATACGGCGAGTAAAATTGGTTACAAAATAGTAATTAAACTTTTGAATTTGTTTTAAGCTAGTCATTGTTTATTTTTGGTTAATTTACAAGAGATATTTTGTTTTTGAATCAATCAAAATCAACGTATATGCCATTTTCTTAATGTATGAATAAAAATTTATTAATTTCACCTTTAGATTATTTTACAAATTAGAAAGAAAATTCATTTTAGATAACTCGTCGACTTAGTGCAGAGATCATAAATCGTAAAATACGAAGAAAATTTCCACTAATTCCGAAATTTGGCTTTCGTTTTAAATAGTTCTCTACTTTCGAGGACTTATTTTACGGATCGGAAATCGTAAAATACGAAGAAAATTTCCAATAATTCCGAAATTTGGCATTCGTTTTAAATAGTTCTCTACTTTCGAGGACTTATTGCACGGATCGGAAATCGTAAAATACGAAGAAAATTTCCAATAATTCCGAAATTTGGCATTCGTTTTAAATAGTTCTCTACTTTCGAAGACTTATTGCACGGATCGGAAAATACGAAAAAAAAAATCAATAATGCTGAAAATTAGCATTTAGTTTATTATAAGAAGCTAGAAATCGTAAAATATGAAGAAAATTTTCAATAACTCCGAAATTTGGCATTTATAGATTATTTTAGAAACTATAGAAAGAAAATTCATTTTAGATAATTCTCTACTTTCAAGGATTTATTCCACACCACACAAATCGTAAAATACGAAGAAAATTTTCAATAATACCAAAATTTACATAATTTTTCCGTCTATGATAAAATAAATTTTTTATTTATTTTTGTATTTTAAATTTCGAATTTTCTCTGATGTCAACCATTAAATTGTTTTGACTGAATTGACAAAACAATTTTTTTTTTTCAAGTGATTTTCATTTTATATATTGAAAAGGAAACTCCTTAAACTCACAGTTCTTACAATTTATTGATAATATATATCTACATATTTATATGTATTATTATATATGTGACTAAGTATAACAAAAATATCAATATTTTTCTTCAACAGATCCCAAGGATTTTATGAAAACTAATCATTATTCCTTTATTTGCCCCCAAAAAAATATATAAAAATTCTTATATACATTTACATATATACAAAATCCTTTTTATATCCTTTTTAAATATACATAAAATAATTTCATATATATATATAAATTTTATTATTGTATTTTACCACTAGGCAAACCAGTTTCATGGATTATGATTTCACCATCTGTTACACCACGAAAGATGAGCGTTGGATCCAATAATCCAGCTATGCGGCTCTACAAATTTGATACAGATTCTGGCCAGGTCAGTAGAGTAAAAAATATATACATATAAGTATAATAAGAACATAAAATAACATTATACATACATACATATATAGATAATGTTTATAATGATATTGTAGATACGGATATTTTAGTTTTTGGTGTATAGATGCCATTGTAATACACCAGCAAAACATTATATTATCCTATCATATAATAATAAGTTATATAAGATTAAATATTAGTTAGATTAGAGAGACAAGAAACAAAATCCTTATAAAACAATAGATTTTTCGAAAAATAGTTATATCATTTTGTATAATATTATCAAGGACAGAGAATATAAGTAAAGGATTTTTAAAGGATATCAAAAAATATCATGTTTTGATATATAAAAAATTACAGTATAGAAAACGATGGGTTTACAAATAGACAATTTTAACTTATTTTTATAAACAAATTTTATTAAAAAATCGGAAAATATTTTTTCTTATTACGTTGTTTCATGTTTTATATTTAATTATTTAGTACCTGGGGTCGCGCCCACTTCATTACGGAAATATTTATCTGATTTTGAGTATAATAAAGAGTGCCAATAATGAAATATTCATGCTCAATTAAATGTGCAGAACGATCTTCGTAGAAATCAATTATTTATAGTATATTAAAAGTAAGTCTTACTTTATTATACAAAATAGATCGAATTGTAAATTCCATGGGTCCAGGATTAAATTTACTTTTAATCCTGGATTATTTTGCATGCCTCAAGAATTTTCTATATTGAGTTTCTTTTATTATAATAATTACTGTATTATTTACATCTATAAAGCCGGATTTCACAGTGGAAGCTAAAGCTAAACTAAACTGATTAAGTAGCTTAAGCCTGTAACTTAAGATTACTGGGTTTCTCAATCAAAATTTCTCCTAAGCTTCTTTCTGTTTGTGTGTATCAAACTAATAATAAAAAATGTGAAAAAATAAGCTTAAGGTCTATCCGGCTTTTAAGTTAAATCTTACTTTAACGAAGGCTTAACTTCAAGTTTGCACTGAGAAACCAGAAAATTAGTTAAACCGAGGCTTAAACTCCAGCAAAGGCTTAAGTTTCCACTGTGAAATCTGTCATAATTTAAATTCGTATCCCATTCCGCATTGAACTACTATTCATAGCCATAATGCCTGATATATATATATGTATAAAATAATTAATATATGAATGATGTATATAATAAAATTAATTTCAATTTATTTTCAAAAAAATATTTCAAAATGTTCTTGATAAAGTGAATTTGATATCAAGTTTTGGATAAATTTCAAACCCTTCAAAACATACGCGATACTTGAAGGATAAAGGAATCTAAAAAAAATATTCTTTTCGAAATTCTTCTGAAGAGTTTACATAGACTTCGTATTCGTATATATAGAAGAGTCTCTGTATAAGGAAATATAATTCCTTTTCTACTTACAAACATTAACCAATAATTTTATTTTATTTTGTTGGTTTTTGTTATTGCGGTTATGATATTAAAAGATTCATCAGAGATGATATTATTGTTCTATATTGAACACACAACAAAACGACAAAACTTAATATAATTTTTTTTCAGTACATCTGATTAAATTCTGTACATTAAATACTAGATAAGTTTATAGAGAATAGAAAATAGGTTAATACGATATTTTATAAAATAATATCACAAGTTGAGAACTTGAACTTTTGTATTACAATATCGATATCTATATATAAATTTTATGATTATTTTCAGGTTTTGGATTATACACAATATTATTTAGATTTAACAATGGCAAATACCTTAGGTGAAGCTAATTGGATACCAGAATATAATTTAACACATTATTATGGATTAGCTGATATTTCAGCAATATCATTACATAATTTTGCAGATCGTTTTACAATGACAGATAATTCATGGTTCCCAAAGTGAGTAGAAAATATAAATTTAAATTTTTAATAATTTTTAGTGACCTTGTATTAATGGTTCAAAGCCATAAGAATTTTAAATTATCGTATATTTTCATATTAAAAAAATTACAATATTCAATTCTGTCACGACAATATGTATAACAATTCTATACGTCTAGACGTCAAGAGCAAGAGGCATTTTATATAGCCTCAATAACTTCACAACATTTAATTTTCAAGAAATCGTTTATCATTTCAACATCTCTGACATTAAATCAATTTTTATAGCTATACGAGAGGAAACCAAAAAACAAGAAATTCCATTTAAAAACATAAATTTTCTTAGTCCAACATAACAGTCGGAAAAATAACGATTTAAAATTATGATTTATACCGAAATTTTCGACACAAATTACTTTTTTTTTGTCTTGTTTTATGGATTTGAAAACTGTCACTTTTAAACTTCATTCTTTAGTTAAAAAATTGCCATATTTGTTGGGTTACACTAGTGATAATCAAAGTGATTATTTGTTTCATGACATTTAAACTTCCATAACCAAATTAACTCTTTAGAGGAAATGGATGGTGATTTCGAGTATTTCTATGATAAATTTTCTCAAAATCGAACTGGTGTCTTCAGCAAGAGGCAATTTAGAGAGTTTTCTTTTAAAAAAAATAGTATATCTATGAATCTAATAGCGGTACAGTCTGGATGAAGTTGGTGACACCCGCTTTCTAACTAACTTAAAAGTTTTAGGAATTTTCTATTTTTCCCTCAATTTAATCATTTGTATTTAAAATGATTTAGTAACTTTAGTTGAACTAAAAAAAAAAAACCCCACAACACGAAATATAAACCACCGTCAACATCATTTCAGAAACAACAACAAAAAAGGTTTATGGTTGGTAAATAAATATGAAAATAATTCACGGAAAGAAAATAGAGGAAAATGTAAACATAGCTATATATAAAATATGAAAAGTTTTGAAATATTTTTTTGAATTGCTATATGGGTAATTTATATTCATAAATTTGTTTGTTTTATGACGTGAAAAATTTTCACTTTTATATGTAGGTAAATTTGTTTAATAGCTTTTCCAATATTCAAATATAATGTAACCTCACAAAAAAAAAAACGAAAAAAAAAAATAATGAAATATTTAAACAGGTATTTTATGCTATTGTTTCTGGTAAATGATGTATCTATATAACTGTATATAATGGAAAGAGAATTTATTGGAGCACCACATGTGTTCAAGTACAAAAATAATATTTACATAAGTTTAAGTGAACTGGAAACATTTAGAAAAACTATTTGAAAATGTCACAAGGTACTATGATAAAGTATCAGAAAATTTAAGGACTTGATGATTTTTCATATTAAAAAAAGTTTAACTAATCTGAATTCTGTGTATTAAGCTAATACCTTTAAATACAATTTCACAGTATAAAGCAAGCTGTCCTAGAGCTATGTAAACTATAAAGTTATAAATTGTGAATGAAAATAATTGTAAAATTACAAATTTTTAACTTTTCATACAAACAGTTCAGTTTCGATTTTGATACTAATTTCTTCCTTTTTCATTAAGCTTAAATTCTTGTCATCTGTTGTTTAGATTAAATACTATTAGATTTTCTTAAAGTAATTTAATTTGAAATTACATCTTCCACAGACAAACTCACGAAGTTTCAGTATCGGTTTTGAAAACCGTTCATAAAGTTTTGAATTGTTATTAAGCAAAATTATTTGAAAGTCAATTTAAGAACAAATTAATGACATTATATTTTTACTTCTTCATTTCACTTTTTTGGAATGTGACTGTTTCTGATCTTACATATTTTGTAGTTTTCTGATCTTTCTGCATTTTGTAATATAAATAGCTGATTTGTTTCTATCAGTGGATTACATTTTGCATACGAATCGAAGAAATGCTCGCATGATAGATTAGTGTGGTATGCTTATGTTCTTTTCTACCAAACCAAGGGCTCATGAAGCCATACCATTAATACCATTGATAGATTACTTAAGAATTGTTTATTTTTCAATTCAACGGAATCTAAGAAATTTTCATTTATTAAAAACAAAACCATTTGACAATATAAACAACAACAAAAAAAGAATATGTAAAACAATAATAACAAAAATATCTAAAACAATCGAAAAATAAAAATATAAAATTCAAAAAAATATAAAAACTAACAATTTAGTAAAAATAAAATAAAAAAAGAAAACATATTTTTTTACATAAGCATATACAAAAATAACAAAAAATATTTTTATTCGATATTTTTGTATGGATATTTAGAAAAACACAATAACCAAAAACAAAATGAATTTCCATATTTTTGTTGTTTTTTGTGAAAATGTCAATTGCCTTAAAGTAAACACATTAAAAAGTGACTTTCGAAAGTAGATTTTTTCATGATATCAACCGACCATAAGGTTTCTAAATAAAATCTACTTTTTGTTCAATGTTATTATAAACAATGGCTACAAAACTGATTAAAATATGTTTATATACCTGTACAGTGTACAAGTAGGTTTGTTTTTATTGTTGTATAGTTCAGTATGGCATGGCCTATACTAAATTGTATGAATTAAAAAATTTATGATTATGTGTATTAATTTTGTAATTATAGAAAATTTGATTGATTTAGATAGAAAATTATTGTGAAGCCAGAATTCATAAATCGAATATAGCTTTAAAGATGATCTTAATTATTATATTTTAATTCATAAACAATTAGATTAGATTAGATTATAAAGAGGTCATTAAGGCAAAAATACGAACCTCCGCCACCCCAAATTACGTCCTAAAGATATCTATTGTGCCTACCATACTAATATTTGGCCAGTTAATACACAGGTTTCTGTAGAAGCGTAGAGTTTTTCTGACGACCAGACCCCTGATTTCGAGAGGTCTCAGAAATCCCTTTCCTATGTGTGTCAGCCTTTTTGGGCAACAGCCTCGCAATCGCAGAGGATGTTTTCCGCAAATTCTTCATCGTCCGAACAGAACTGACAGTCACTATAATCAGACTTTTCGATTTTGTTTAGGTGATGATATGAAGCCCCTTTTCTAGCTAGTTTATTAGTAAAATTAATATATGATACGATTTTAAGTGTAGTGTAGGATAGACTTAAGTGAGTGATAATTTGATTTTTTTTAATGCATTATTCTTAATAATAAATGGCAATTTAAATTGATTTTTTTATAAAAAATTCTTTCGGAAGAAATATAATGATCGCAGCTCTATGACAAATCAGTTTTACGAGTAGTTAGAATAAGTACATTGGTTGGTATATGAAGAAACAACGTCAATTCCAAAATTTTCCATTTATATTTCATTATTTTGTAAAGAGAAGATAGTAATTATTATCTGAATTAAATGAAATTTAATACAACTGACAGTTTCCTTATGTACGTGTAGCCTGTAAAGTTTGAAGTTCGTAATTTAGTGGGTTACATGTAAAAACCACAATTATATTTCATAAATTCAATGCTCTATCTATATAATATAGTAATAGAATTATAATTGACCGCGATTTCAATGATATTTCACAAATCTCTGTTGAAATTGATTTCAACTGTGAGTTCGAAAGCTACCCCTAATTAGCAGCTTTCAAATTCTTTGACAGTTTGTAAAGAACAATCAATTTTACGTATATTTTAAGATTAGTTTTACTTCGGTAGTAAGTAGAATAGAATTAAAAAGGCAAATTTCTGCTACAATATTTAAAGTTCTCTGCATTTTCATAATTTCATGCTAAGTGACACATTAATTCCAGCTTTATCCATATTTAAAATTATGTATAATAATATTATATAATTATTCAACTTTGGCAATTAAAAGTTCTGTTCTTGATTCAAAAAAATATGTTTTTATAATTTTACATACAATTTTGATCTTCTGATAAAAATATTATATTTAAAATTAATTTATTCTATAATTTAAAATAATTATTAATTTCTACACTATTTTTTTTTTGTATTTTACATTTCTTCCTTTTTCAGATATTATCGTGCGAATACAGTACGTTATGCTACCGAACCATGTGAAGGTATTTGTATGTTAAATCATTATTGTGCAATAACACGTGTTGATTATATTGAATATCGTCAATGTTTAGAAAAAGAACAAAGTGCATTACGTTCAAATTCAACTACACTAAAATCATCTATATCAATTTTATTATTATTCATAATAATTTTATTCATTCTAAATAATAAATTAATAAATATAAATTTATTTAAAAAAAATTTAATAATTTTTATATCATATTTTTTATTTATGTTAATAAATATAACAATTTTTATATTTATACGACATAAATATAAAATTATGAAAATTATGAAAAATTATAATATATTAGAAAAAATTCAAATAAAAATAAAATTATTAATAAATTTAAATGAAAATTCTATAAATATTAATAATAATTTAATTGAAAATATGAAAAATAAAAATGATAGATTAATAATAAATAATAATTTTTATAATGTAAATAAATTAGATTTAAATTTATGCCAAAAATATATTTTTATTATAGTTAATTTAGTTAGTAAAATATTATTTAATAGTTGTAATAATTTTTTAGTATTATTATTGTTAAATTTCATAAAAATTATATTTGACAATTTTTTAAATATAATTAATATTACAATTAAATTAATGTTAAATTTAATTAATAAATATCTAATTATTATATGTTCAGCTTGCAAAGAAATTATTAAAAAACAGGTGCTATCGTAGATAATAAGAGTATGAATTTTAATTTTAATTTAGTTTAATTTTTATTTAAATATGGAATTTTAGTTTTATATATTAAAAAAAAAAGTGGGTATTTATGATGAGCTATCAAAATTGAACAGTTTTTACAATTGTGTCACTATCAATATGTTTCATGCAACAGCGGTACAGATGTTTTTTGTTTGAACGAAGCTGTAATAGTGGAGTTAAACTCGACGGACGCAACGGACAGACGACTGATTGAAATGACAAAAAAAAGTTAAAATAAATGAAAACATATGAAAGTAATTAAACTCGACGGAAAAACAATGCAACGACGAAACCGACGTATTAAAGTTGATTAAATTTTAATATTTTTATTTTACAACGGACTAAAATGTCATAAGCAGCTGAGATGTGATAAATGTTTTTTTTTTTAATAAGTAATTTTTGTGCGTATTTGTGAAATAAAATTATGTAACACGTTATCAGGGTACAATAAATTAGCTCTAATGTTTCCAACTCTATAATTAGATACAAAAACTTCGATTTTTTTTTTTTTTAAACTTCGAAAAAGTTAGGTTAGCAAACAGTTCAAAATAAATAGCAACGACGGAAGAACGTATTCAGTTTGCCACCCTCATTTTGGGATTCTACGTTTTTGACATTTCAATCAGTAGTCCGTCAGTTGCGTCCGTCGAGTTTAACTCCACTATTAGTTTTTGATTGAAAATCAATTTTCTGTTTCGGTTAAAAGAGTTTTTTTATTCAGCCAACCACCACGACAGGGTTACAATGGGACAAAGGGACAAATACTGGCCTAAGTACCCTTCACCTTACAGAATCAATCAATCAATTGAGAATAAGCTAAACAGATTATCCCATTAAATTTGTAATTATTGATTAAATAACAATGGAAGAAAAAACTTATTTAATAAATTAATTTTGTTATTGATTCAAATTAGCTTAAAATTTTTGCTAGACCTTACAGATTATAGAAAGATTTTAAATGTGTACAACTTCAGCAATAAAATTAAATCCGTCATGTTTAGTTAACTTGCATTTAATAACAATTTTTCTTCAAATTAACAAATATGACATAATGAATGTAATTCGTACACTTTGTACTGTTTATACTTAGTTCTTGTAATAAGGCCATAATGATTCACTGAAAGTTGATATTAGGTTATCATGGTTTTATGTCAATCTAAAATGGACATAAGATCAACATTTCATTATGTCCATACTATAAATAAAAATCTCGATTTCATTGATTTAAATAGCATTCAATTTATTTTTAATTGATGGCCTTATGCCATGGTAACTAATTAATGTACACTACACCATAGACAAATTACTGAACATTAATTAGAAATTAAACTAAAATTATAATCGAAATTAAATATTAAATTTTGAAATTTTTATTAAAGTTGTAATATAAAAAGTTTAAATCAATAAATATGAAAATTTTCCTAATAAACTTCAAGTTTTTCTCTTACACTCTCTGATCCTTAACCGAAAATATTGAAATAAAAAAGGACCCATCATAAAAAATAAAAGTAAATTCGACATGCAATTGTGCAGATGTGAAACATTTGTTTCACCACCGAATATATACATATATTTATATATATATTTATTATATTTTTTATCCTTAGAATATTAATATCGAAAAAATAATAATTTCTGAACTCATATTATTATAAAAATATAAGACGGAAAACAGAACGAATTTTCTCAAAATAAGAACCTAAAGAAAAAAAATTATTTTATATATAAAATTATTGAACGCTCAAGTTTATGAGCTAAAAAGAAAGCCATTAATTTAGTATCCATAAAAAAAAAAGTTATGCAAATGGTATTCGACATGCAAACTTTTCCAGACCAAACTTTATTCTTTACTAATATGTATAAAAATTATATAATTTTTATATACGAGTTGGTAAATAAATAAAATCTTATAAGGAAATAAGGAATTTTTCAAGAGTTTTCAAGAAAATAAAGAAAAAATTGTTGGTTTTATTCTACCTATATCCATTCTGCCCAACATTTACCACCTTAAAAATATGTTTAAGTTAATATCCATTATGAAATTTGTATAATGTGAGAGGATGTCGACAAAATGGCGCACACCATCACATTATAACGCCTGTAAAAAGAAAGAAAAAACATAAAATTTAATATAATCATAAAATATTAAAATAATGCATTTAGGATCAACGTAGAGACAAAGTTCGTTTTTACGTATTAGATCAGGGAATTTATATCTATATAAATTTGGAGACAACAAATTTCGATTATTTAAATTGACATAAGTTTAGATCCGTATTGCTAAAAGTTTCACTAGAATAAAATAATACTTAAAAGAATGGTGAATTTATAATACAGTATACCGAAATTTTTAATGTTACTTCATTTTTATTTTTTGTACCTCTGTAAAGGCTAATTTAATTGACATATTTGTTTCATTACTTTTTGAACTTCTTCCACACTTTCATCACAAAACCATTAAATTTTATTATTTGAAGTTCAATAAATATGAGAAAAATGGTTAATAAAATTTGAAGCTATTAATAAAATGACCCTAAAGAATATGGAAAAATGGTTAATAAAATTTGAAGCCATTAATAAAATGACCCTAAAGAATATTTTAAAGAATATTTATTCATAATTCTTTATAGACTAAGAGCTATCAACGAATTTATTATGGTTATTTTAGAAGTCATGAAAATGAGTCGTTAGACTTAGTAAACAGGAAATTTTAAGGTTTGTTATGTTGCTATTTGAATAAACTGTGACTTTCAACAAAAAAAAAGTTACAAGGATTTAGAAAGTGTTTAATTACAGAAAATTTAAGTGTAATTTTAAAAGCATGTAAAATTCAGATCCTTTTAAAAACCAAATGGAAAATTGTACGAAACCAGAAATTAGATTGAATAGAATGGCAGAATGGCGGATGCCAGGGAACACATATATGAAAATTGCTCCACCTCTGAAATTTAGGGTTTTAAATACATGGAACGATGCATAATTCCCAGTAATTTCATTCAGTTTTTCACGGATTTTATAAAAGTTGGTATATTTCTTTTAATATCTGCTATAATAACCAAAGTAAATCTCTTGATAGTTTTCAAGCTGATAATTTTGTAAATTTTCCAATAGAATTTTTTAACTTTAGCTTTTCATTGCCCACTTTTTGTTTAAATATAATATAATTAAATTACGTTTATAATTTTTATACGAGCAGTTAAATTTTCTGTTTTTCATTAATAATTTCCTCAACTAAAAAAAACGATTTTAGATTTTGTATATATACTAATTAATATAAAAAATTGTAAAATTAAATGAAAAATTATTTATTATAAATAAAAGAAAAATTAAAATAACAAAAAAAAAAAAAACTATATAAAAAAAAAATTATGAAAATGCTACGAAAATGTGAAAACTACGATAAATACAAATTTTAAAAATATTATAAAATATAAAAAACAAAAATAATTAAATGTATAGATAAAAAAATAAAACAACCATAAGAAAAATTAAATAAAAATAACATTTTAATATAAAAATAAAAAAATACTAAAAAAAAAAAATATATAAATGTAAAATTAAATAAAAAAATTTATGTAAATCAAAATATTTTAAAATTAAGAATGCATGACTTAAAAAACAAAAAAAAAAAACAAATTTAAACAAAATTTATTAAATTTTTATTATAATTTTATTGTTGAATGTAAATAAATTATAAGAAAATATATATTCATATTAATTTACAAATTAAATTGTTTTAATTAAATGGAATTTAAAATTAGGGTAAATGTGGCAGATTCGTCAGTTGTGGGGCACATCCGGATGTGCCCGGCATGAGGTACATTTACCAAATGATGGGGTACATTTTCATCACATTAACAGAAAATCACCGTAACTTGTAAGTTGAGAAATAGTTTTTAAACTGGTTTACATTTATTACTACAGAGTGGTCTTCGTGGTCAGCCGCAAGTTGGAGTAGCTTTGTTTTATTAAAAAAAACTTACTAAAAATGTTAAGTTAAAAACTTTTAATAACTGACAAATTATTTAACATAATTTCTTACATTAGGTCTATGAACTGTTACAGAATAAGTGGAAAAAAACTAAAAATCAGTGTAACTCGTTTGTTTATCCGCGGTTAACTGAGAAACTATATCAGCATTTTTAGAATTAATAAAGAAGGTTTCACAATGTTTTGTGACACATTTGGAAATAGTTTAGGGTGTTTAAAAGCGTTTGGAAAATATGCCACCGTTTACCCTATTTACAGATTTGAAAGATTACAAGGTGAATTTATATGAAGATATTTAATTATGGTAACAACAATTCTAACTTTTTATTATTTATGACCAACTTTTACGCAAATGACTGAATCCAAGAAATTTCACATATGGTTTTATTATATGGACTTTTTTCAAATCAATTAATGATTGTATAAAAGACTAAGGTAAGTTGGTTAAGAAGGTATCTTCGATTGGGAAAACGGCAACCCTATTCCTATGACTAATCTTATGACGTTTACTGATAGTTCAAAGATGGTACAGTTTGAATCTTGTTAAGTATTTTAAAAATAATGCGCGTTCTACAATTTTCCAAGCTAAAATGGCTATCAAAAAACCAATGCTGTCATTTCAAGAATATAGAATGGTCATATAAAAATAATATATAGTCAGTATAGATAGTCAGTCAACTTTAAAAGTGCTAGTTTAAACAAAATCTAAGCTAGTGTAGAAATAAAAACAAATTCTTAGAGGATCTTCTGTGTTGAATAACAAAACGTTGATTTTACGTCCTAAGCCATATTTAAACCATTCTCCGACCCATTTAGCCATAACGTAGTCTAGACTAAGAATATGTAAATGGGTAAGCCGCTTAATCAAATTTTCAATTCTCAAAATTCAGAGTGTACGAAATTTAATTTAAAGCATGAATTTAATACCAATTTAATGTCATTTTAATGCCATTTTAATTTAAAATATAATATAATTTAAAAGTGTCACCTTCATTAATATTGCTCGAAATTTTCAATTAATTAAAATATATCAGATTTTAATAATTTTTTTTTAAAATCAATTTAATTTTCATTGAAAGTATAAACTTAAAGTCATAAAATTTTTGTGCATTTCAAAATGTCAAGTAAAAAATGTAGATTATATTGAAATAGTTGAAATAGTGAAATCAATATTCCAATATTATAAAAATTCAATTTTTTTTAAATATTTATGCTAAAATAAGAGGCAAATTAATTTTTATTGGTCTTTAAAAACGTACCAAAAATAAATTTATAGCATTAAATTTTTTATGGTTTGGTAAGAACCAATAATTTTAACGTAGTTTTGCATTTGTTCTTAACTTCCTCATCAAAAACTAAATCTTGAACTGATTGTTCAGCACTATAACATATAAATATAAATTATAGTACCATTATAATAATATAAATTATCTTACTTAAAAATGTCAAAAATTTATATCTGCAGATGTATTTTATTAGTTTGATGACAGCTTGTCAAGTATTTCAAGATGGCAATTTCTTTATGATAATAATAAAATCAAATAATAGAATTAAATTTCATTCTAAAATAACTAATATATGAGAATAATGGAAATATCAATGTGCCAGCACAATATTTTCTTATATAATTTGTTGATAATGTTTGGGTCATTTCATTTTCACTCTTGTTTTATCACCAGGAAAGAACATAATTCAATTTTTTTTAAATATTATCTATCTATAAAAGTTATGAACATTTATTAATTGAAATATAGCCAGAACTAAATAAATTAATAGTACAAGTGACAGTAAATTTCATCTGTCTTCCAAGGACTCTTACTTTTGTTAAAAATCTTTATCTTCGTTGGTCTGCTAGTTCGTCGTATAAATTTTAAAAATATTAATTCATTTTTAATGATGAAATTTTTGGTTTTTATTAAATAATTTATAGTTATTTTTCGAATAATGTTGTTTTTATCGAAATATTTCAATTTAACATCGCAGATTATATTAAGCGACAATTTATTTAATAATCAGGTTCAATTGGTTATAATTTTTACTAATCATTTTAGTTTGGTTTACTTTCATATTTCAATTCTAACGCAATTACAAAAAAAGGTATAAGTAAAATAAATTATGTTCTATGTGACATATTCAAATATGAACAAAATTCTGTTATATGCGAATTTATAACAACCGATAAAATTAATGAATTAATTACCATCCTGAGTAATATTTTGTTACTTAGTTTTTCAAGAATAGTCTCTTAATACTTAACAGGACCTTAAAGTATTAACAGCACCACGCAACTGGTAACAGGACCACGCAAATGTCTTAAGTGACAAAATTTATGTTTCTGCTTAAAATTAAGTGTAAACTTTTGTATGTTCTTACGTTCCTTGTAAAATTTTGAATAGCTTAATCCCTTTTTTTTACGGAATGGTAGAGAAACTTGAATTGGCAGTGACAGCTATAAAATCTGTAGCAAAAGTGTCAAAAAATCTAAGTTAGTGCAAAAATGAAAAATGAAAAATTCTACTTTAAAGACTTAGATAATCTTGTTTTTACTCGTACATTTGAAATTATTATAATTAAATATCAAATAACCCACAAGTGAATATAATTCAAGCAATCCTTTGTTCCCTTAGGACTCAGGATAAACGAATAATGTTAAAACTGAACTAATTTCATCACTTTATTTCTATTTTATAATAATTTCTATGCATAAAATTTGAAATTTATTCATAACAATTAAATTTTAACTAAACTGGAAATAATAAAATAAATTTTCTTAGAAAATTCCATTTTAATATAAAAGTAAAATTTAAGAAAAATTTAAGAAAATTGAATTTCACTAATTTATTTAATATCCTTTCTGTCTATTATTATTATAATATTAATTCCGTAGTTTTTCTTTGAAGGATATTCGTTTTATGTTTTACCTCATGGCGATAATTAATCTACTTAAATTGAAAATTACCCTAGTGGCTATTGACCGAACTAAATTAATTATAATATTTTTATGTATTACATATTTTTGAATTTGTATGTATAAATAATATGGTTATACATAAATTGTAATTTTGGGGTTGTTAAATAAATGATTGCGTTATGTTGCGTGTCAAAATGATTTTACATTATCATGTTTTCATGTTGTTATGTCCAAAAATATGAAATCTAATCGATCTTATTGTTATAGTTAATTATTGTTTTTTATGTAATCTATGGTAAAATAAATTTTTATTTACATTTAAATTAAATTTTTAACATTGATATGTATTGATGGTTACTTCATTTTCATTGCGTATATAATTTTATCCAAAATACAAAAAAAAAAATACGAGAATCTTAGATTGTTGTTCTTAATTAGTATACAATTTATAGGGCAACTATATTAACTATCAATCAAACTCTGATATTAAGGAAGTAAATTTTTCAGAATTAATTTTTCCATTTCTGGATAAATATCATAACATAATTGTACCGTTGAAAAGTAAATTTTTGATGAAGAAGCCATTTAATGTCAATTTTATTTTAATTTTGAAAATCTGATTACTTCTGTATAAGTTCCATTCAAAAAACGTAGTCCCAAAAACTGTAAGAATAAATACCATCTCTAAATAAAATAAAAAAATACTTTTACAAAACTTTGAAGCTGTGTATTTTGTATTGAAATCTGTTCTGAATCCTTTTTAATAAGAATAGTGTCCTTGTTCTTATCAATAAGAGCGTTATCATAATATAAAATTCGATTAAATCCTACAAGTACAGAAAGAAAAATCTAAAGAGCTATATATTTTCGCAGACATACTCTTTGAAACTCAGAAAACTTGCAATTTCAGAGAACTGGTAAACCTGCATATAGTTCCTTAATCTTAAATTTCAGGGATGTAACATGCATTGGTAAAAATATAAAATTGTAGTACCAATTCAGTGTATTCATCCGAATATTTGCTAGTAAAATGGATTTTTAAAATGGATTTAATATCATACCAAAATATCAACTTATTTGATAACTCTTTCTGAAATTCTAGTAACCATAGATCTTTAATTCCTAAGATTTTGTTAACTAAATAACATAACTGACAAAACAAACTAAAGAGCCAAACAGAATGTGTGGTTGTCGCTGTCGTTTGTCGTCGCGTTTTTCGCCAGCGATGCTTTCGCTGTCGTTGTCGGCATTTAACTATACACAATAGAACGCCACGAATAACAAGTCTGTCATAATTTCAAAGTGTAGTAATTATTTTCAATAATTTAAAAGTTTTTTAAACTTCTTTTCCTAATAGCTTCTATTAATTTGTCTTCAATTTTTTCAATAAAAAAAAATCATTAAAAATATATGTCAAAACACCGCGACAAGCGAAAATATCAAATATCAATTGAAATACAGCGACAACGACAGACGACATCATTGTAGTTCAATAATACGATTTATGTACTTTTGATATTTTTTGTTGACATTTTACGACGACAAACGACAGAGACAACCGCACATTCTGTTTGGCTCTTAAAGTAAATCCGTTGGTAATTGCTCTATAAAATGGTATCAAATCAAAGTAACTATTGAAATTCATATCTTTGACATATTATAACAAATGTTTTTCATAAATTATTATTATTTGTTGTTGATATTGGGCCCATATATAAATTTGCCAAATCAAAAATTATTCAAATATTATTTTAATTTAAAAAACATTTCAACATATAAAATGAATTTAAAAAATTTATTAATTTATTTATTATTTATTATATTAAATTTAAATTATTTAAATTCATTTAAGTTTTTAGATAATGAAGTGCTAAGAAATTTAGTTGATAAAGAAGCTTTACTTATTAAACAATATGAACAATATATAATTGAACAAGAAGAACATTTGGAAGAAATAAAAATGTAAAAATTAATAATTTAAATAATTAATTATTAAATAATTAATTTTATTATAGAAAATTGAATGCATTTAAATTCAAATCAATTAAAATTCATAAAAAAAAACCATTAGATTATAAGACTATTAGAGATGACCTTTTGGTTGACTTAAAAGAATTAGCTAATTCTATCCAAAATCCAGGTATTAAAAAAATTTGAATTATATGTAAAATTTTCATTTAATTATTTTTATTATTTAGATTTATTCGAAAAAATTGATTCTGCTATAAAAATTTTAATTAAGAATTTATTAGGAACTTAGGATGTTAATTAAATTCATTGATTGATTTTAACAAGCAGAAGGACGATAAATGTAATATATAATTATGGTAAATTGAATTAGAATTATTGTTTTGACATCATCAATCAATTAAATAGAATGAAAATATTTGTCAAATCTAATTCACTATACTTTTTTATTATAATTAAAATTTATGTATTAACTATTTAAAATGTAATTTATCATAATTTTTTAAAATTAATTTTTTATATGACCACAATGACTGTATCAAAAATATGATGAAAAAGTAATTTGTAATTTTCTAATAAATTATTTTTTTAATATAATATTACAAATTGGAGATTTATTTTCTGAAAGCATAACAAAAAAAAAAACAATTAATTCGTAATCAATCTTTAAAAATTTCATAATAATAAAATAGTAAACTAGAAAATAATATAATAAATCTAATTTAAAGACAATTTCATTCATCCAATAAATCACCAGGGCTAAACCAACAGTTATTATAACCAAAAGGATATAAAAAAGGATGAAATTGCGTTTTGTGTTTGATATTTTTATAAGGATAAATTTAGATATATTGTGAACATTATTAAATAATATTGTTACCACAATGAAGGAGAAATTTTATAGTTTACATTACTTTGGAATAAATCTGGACTAATGATCTATTTCAAAGAGAAAACTTAAACCTTTGTCACAGCTTAAATTTCGTTTTACGTAAATTCTAGTTTTATCAGTGCTTAAAAATAAACCTTCCTTTAAGTTAGGTTTAAGTTAAACTAAATTTAGCTAGAGCTTAAGCTTAACTTTTGACTTTTAAGCTTCATTTTTGATTTTAAAAGTTATTAATAAAAAGTAACTTATTTTACTCCAATATTATCAATTAATTTAACACTAATCCATAAAGTGCAATGTCGATTTTTATAATCAGGCTGATTCATTGTCATTCACAATAACATTATTTTCAATTATCATTCACAATAATTCACATTTTTTGGTTTAGCTAAGCTTAGGGAAAATTTTGATTGAAGTAAGCTTAAGTTGTAAGTTTTCGCGACACAATCGCCAGTCAGTTTAGTTAAGTTTTAGCTTTAGCTATCACTTTGAAATCGGCCATAACAGAATTATGAACAAATTATATCAGGTTTCGCTATTCTCGCCGTACATACAGGATTAACTAATAAGTAATAAAGAATAATAAAAATCTAACATAAATTATTGTTTAAATTTCTAGTCATGATATAAAAATTCTAAATGAAATGATTCTATTTCTGATTTCTGCAGTCTACCTCAATTTTCATTTAGTAATTTTGAGTATTGTAAGCATTAAGAGACGCCGCGGAGGATATCAACATTAGTATGGACACAAGACAATCACTTTAGTATTTATCAATTTTTCAATCTTCTTGGTTTTTATCAACAGGATACCAACCAGGACATTATTATTAACCACGATTATTTAAATTAATATAAGGAAAAACAACAATTATCGTATCTTACCAACTTTTTTTTTGTGATTTCGTTTTGACATCAATAAATACGATCGTAATTAAAATCATACCGGATCGTATATACTTTTCCGGCATTCAACATAATATTCTTTCTATCTCTTTATAATTTTTACCATTTTTTACAAATTTACTTTATCTGACTTACATTGTACTAAATAGTTTAACTGCAAAACAGGACGAATCTAAAAATAAAATAAATTGCGAAAAATTTAATATATTTTTCACATCCACAACGAAAGATTTATTTATTGTAGTCGCCTTTTCAGTTAGCTTTTTATGGTTACCATTTTTGTCTCATGTATACTTTTATAGAGTTCAGCTTTGCTATAGTGTTAAGTTTAAATCCAATTATGCAAGTATTAACTTAATTTATTTCAATTAAATCAATTTTTCATTCGGTGGTAATAGAAATGAATTGAATAAACAACAATAAAATTTAGTCCAGAGCGAAAATGTTTTAATTTCTATATAATAAAAACATAAATTGTATAACGAAATATATATAGAAAAGTAAACTTTTATTAGGATGATTTTTGAAAAATATTGAATTTATTAAATTAAAATAATTATTAAGGAAGAATATATATTCAATATCATTACCATTAAGGATAAAGGAGTGTAAGAATTTTAATTTTTTTATTAAATTATGTACGTAATATATAAATTTTATAAAAGTGGTTATGATTTTATTAAAATAACTAGTAGTATTAATAAATAATATTAAAAATTATTGAAAATTTATCTAATACCACAATAAATATAGACAAGATAGTACGCTAAATTGAATATTTATTATACCCAGTCCCCAATAAAAAAAACTCTCTTTCCAGGCAAATTTAGAAAAAGAGTCGAGTTAGATTATAGCTAGTGATGTGCAAAAATCAAAAATTGAGTCAGAATACCAAAGTATTCGTTACTTGAAAAATGAACTGATTACTTATTACTTATACTCAAAAGTATTCGTTCATTTTTTGTATGATTACTTTTCATTTAATATGAAATCCAAATTCAAATTGTAGCATTGTATAGTAAACCAAATTTCCAAACCAACAGAAAATTATTCACTTCATTTTTCATTATACTACCAAGAAAAAAAATTGCATATGAGTACTGAGACCGAGGAACTGAGACTTTTTTCATTTGATTACTTTATCTTTATACTTTTCTTGTTTCTTCATCAATCATCACATCACATCACATCTTACGTAACCTTATATGGCAAATCCAAATGTGCAAAATATAAAATTATCATCAAGTTATTGAAAATGACTGTGAGTATTGAGTAAAATCTTCGTTATGTGGATTGTATATTGTGTGTAACCGGAGTTGTAGTCAGTCCCGCCACAATACAAAACACATATGATTACTTTTCATAAATGGATAATTTCAAATGTCATCAGAAATGAAAAGTAATTATAAAGTAACGAATACTTCGTGTTGGTTACTTATGAGAAAATTAACGAGTACCGATGATTACCTGAAAGTAACGAATTCGCACATCACTAGTTATAGCAGCAGAGGCTCTGACATACTAAAATGAGCCGATAATTCTACTTTTATAGATAACTAACTCTAAGTTGATATTGAATTTCGTAATTCGAAGGATTTTGTAATTACAACAAACTTTATGTTTTATCTGGTACTACAAATCGAAACGTCTTTCAGAGGCGACATATTTCATATATTTTCAGCTTTCTCTGGATTGCTGCAGTTCCTGAATTGATCATTTCCGATAAGTTCAAGCCGAAGTTATTATAATGTTAATGAAATAAAAATATTGTCATATTTTATACAAATTTAAAATAATATAAAAAACTTTAACGTAAATTTATGATTTATGGTAAAAATGAAGATTAAATTTAATTATTTATCTCACTATGCAAACTATATGTCAAAATGAAACCTTTATTTTGTATTGTAACGTAACGTATACAATTTTTCCAAACAATACATAAAATTTATGGACAGGTCATAATTCAAAATCAATAACATTTTTTTATATGATTTTTTATTTTTGAAAAAACGCATTAAATCATGTTCACGGCTAATAACGTATAGAATAAAATCTTTAAATCTAATATAAAAATTTTCATATAATATTTTCCCTATCATTATATTTATAAATATCCTTTTTTTATTGTTGTAAAGAAGATTTCTTTTTTTTGCGAAAAATATTGAAATAAAAGGGTTTCCCTTAATACTTAAACTATACTGTCACGTTTTTATAATATCTGTCCACATATTAGGCTAATATTCCAAGATGTTACGCGAAAAATTATATTTTTTTTCTTCTTCATATACAACACGTTTACAAAACACAATATAAAGTCATTTTAAAGCCATTTTGAGAGGTGCTCACATATTTATAATATTGAAGTTATAATGGCAAAGATCCAACACACACACAAAAAAAAAAAAAGGATTACAATAAAAAAATTTTCTTCCTTCGTACAGCGGCAGAGGTATAATATTAACAAAAGGTTCCTTTTAACCATACACAACCAAAAAAAAAAAAAAAAGGGTCATAAATCATAAATGAAATATACAACAAAATGGCAATATTACGTAGCTATATAAAAAAAACAAGGTTTCATTCACCTGTGAAAAACGCACACTAAACGAATTAAAATTATATTACGCTGAGAGCACATATATAAAAAAAAATTAGCACCAAAAAGGACATTAACAGGATATTAATATATAAAAAAAGGAAGAAGAGACAGAAAATATATATATATATAAAAAAAAATCCTTAAATTGAAATGCTTTTACATTATTTATTATCACGTAAATCACTTATCTCCATTCAATGATTTTCATATATAAAAAGTACAATTTTTTTTTTTTTTTTTTGTTTTTAAGGATATTTGCAACAGCAGTTTTACAATATTTCAGATTCCACGAATAATTTTTTTTATATTAATTAAAAAGTCATTTTAAAGAGAATTATATACACTCCACAACAAAATTTAATTATTATCCTGAAAAACGTTATTTAATGATTAACAATAAGAATATAAAAGTTAAAAAAAAAAATTAATTAGTATATTTTTTCCAGGACATTTATCATTTTGATTAATATTTTCATATCGATTCAAATTACCTATTTAAATTTTATATAAAACTTTTACTAAATGTCAGACTATATTAAATTAAGGAACCAATAAATTCTTGTTTCATGTTACACGTTGTTGAAGGATTTTATATCGAGTCGCTCCAGTGGTAATAAAATTATTTAACAGGTTTGCGATACCGATAATTTATCTCGATCAATTTACCATGATCAATAAATTATAGTTTCACAATACTCTAACTACACTACCATACAGCTGTCATACATGAAGTTTGGCATACAGCTGTCGACACTAACATTGAGATTGTCATAATGAATTGGAGAAACGATTTTACTGTAATACAGCCATTTCCAAGTGCGTACATCAGTATTATGGCACTCTTACCCGAGTTTAAGTCTGTTGTAACTATCGCAATATGTGAAAAATCTCTAAACTTCCGTCAATTTGATGTTACTACTCCGTTAGGTGTAGCCCATTAGGTGAAAGTATTGCTAAAAGTACTACAATTGATAGTTATTTCGGTAGCCATAACTTAAATTCATGAATATTTATGGCTATGATCTTCATTTGATAAATATTACGATTCTCTTACCTGCTATTCGTGACTATTACTGGTGGCCAATCTAGTTTTAAATATTACAAGTACCGTGCTTCCCTGGTATTATTATATTTGCTGCTTTAGCTACAATTTTTAATTATTACCAGTTGTAATAATTAAGAATGAGATGTTTTAAAAGCCCTTAATATATTCATGTAAACTTCAACTCTATTGTATGACTGCTACAAAGAAAGTCAGGACAACCATGGTAGTAATATATTGAATGGCCCCAATTCTTATATATTACGACCACATGAAAGGTTAGAACAATCCCGACAATTCGATATGAACTGGAGAGACGGTTCATTTCTATCAAACATAATTTATTATGGTATCTCTCTTAAATAAGATCTACGATAGCCGAAGAGTTGGTTCAATATTCGTTGTATTTTAGAAGTCATTGCAACCGTCAGACTGGGGGAAGGCATAATGAGGCTATCGCAACCTGTATCAGTTTTTAAAATGTATGTTTAAAAGATAAACGCTTATATTTTACATTTATTATTTAGTTCTAGTTTCATAGAGTGCCGCATACTAGATTTTAAGGATTCATACTGAATTTCTGAAAGTTTTAAGAATGATTCTGCAGAATAACAATGAACAAAATGTCTTACGACTTAAAAGCGATAAATTTATACAGAGAATTCGATCATTGATCCTAATACGACATAAATGACACGGCAAATGTATCGAAATGAATTATTGTGCAAAAAAAAGATTGTGACCTATTTTGATAGTAAGAAACTATCATGCAACAGTTTGTACTACAAAATATTGAAATATTCATTGACATTGAAAAAACCTTTAAATATTAAAACTCTTTTTGTAGCTACTAACTATAAATAGCTCTTGTAACGTGTACATATAAAATAATTAAGATATTGACAATATTCATTTTTTTTTTGTTACGAAGTATTATTGAAAACCACACCTCAAGTTTTATTAGGGTTATAAATTAAAATTTTATTGATTCAAATTAAAATATATATAAATAATAATAATAAATTTCATAGCAAAATATAATAAAAATCAATATCAATTGGAATTTTTGTAAATAATAATTTATTCCTTAAATTAATTATTATGCCATGTCCTTGTTTACTTTCTGTCACATTTCTTAGAAATTGTTACCGATAATATAAATTTTTATTATGATTGAAATTATTATTATAAATTTATTGAAATTATTATAAATTATTGTTGTCTATCAATTTAGTTATTGCATATTATTTAAGGATTTTTGCATGGCACACGCAAATACGCAATTGAACAGAAGGATTCCATTTTAATATAATTTTCATAATTGGTATTCAATTTATATTTATTAATAGTAGTATTGATTAATTTTACTTTTGTTTCAATTTTAAAGTAAATTAATTGAAATGAAGCCAAAAAAAATTACACTTTTATGTAATTAAATTAGTAAATAATTTTAAGATACTTAGCAAAATTGTTAACAAAAATTTCAGTAATAATTTATTAATAAAATAATCTGTCATCTAAAGAAATTATATATTATTAAAATTAGGGTGGTAATACAATTAGACTAAAATAAGAAAATTGCAAAAGATTATTCAGAAACGAACAATAAATAAAGTTTTTCTTTGAAATTGTGTGGAATATATCACGATAAGTTGGTAAAAATAATGAGTTTATTTTGAGGTTGTCAAACGTATGAAAAGAAAATTTAGTGTAATGCATAATAACACCGTAACTCTGAGACGATTTTTAAATGAATAATGGTTTTATTTCTCTATCAATTGAGAAATAAAGCCATATCCAAATAAAGCATTCAATTTTATTACAACGTTAATTAATGTGCGATCAACTGGAATTACGTTTGATCGAATACTGTGGCTTGTTTCATTTGTAGTAATTACCGCATATTTCGCGTATGTCCTTAATTCGTAATTAAAATTACATTGTATTCTAAAACTTTAAGTAATAATTCCATAATATAATTAAAATAAATTTATCAGTATTTTCCAGAAAGTTACAAAAAACGATATCAAATTGTCGCTTTTATGTCGTAAATTATTTTTAATGTTTCGTTTTTTTTTGGTAAAATAAATTATTAATAGTAGTGTCAATTGTGAAGGGTCTATGAGCACTTGAGTACCCTGTAACTCTACGTATTAATAAATTAATAAACAATTTATTAATAAAGATATATGTTAATAATCTCAATTGACCAATATAGGCTGTTTAGTTAAGTTGGTTCGGCCATAAGCTTTACAGCTAAGGTTTCAGTGTAAAATCGTTAATGTTAGGTACCCCAACGTTACACCGCCATGTATAAGCAGTAAAAGCAAAATCGAAAAACAATATTGATCTCCAGATAGCATTAAAAGATCTTGTCTCTGGTAAATGGCCGTTCACCATTGAACAATATCGAAAGTGACATCAAAACCAGCATCAAGTAGAAACAGTACGAGTTAAAATCAATAAAACAGAAGGAAAATGAGCAATAACCTGGAAGCAGATTGGTGAACTTAAAAGATTAATAAAAACTGTTGGAGTATGGATACATATTTCATTATTGGAACCATGGAAATAGTTGTATTTTTTCTTTCTTACTTTTACTCCTATCAATAGTTGTACCACAGTGTCCATAGCTATACCTTTGATCTACTTGTCCATAGTATCAACAGTAGTACAACGATGCATTTAAATAAGATAAACTTTTCTGAAACTCAAATATTTCTTAAGGGTGTCAATAATTATACGAAATAATTCAATTAAAATATTATTACTGAATAATCAAAATTTATAATTGGCCCATATTTAATAATTAGAAAATTTTGATTTAAGAATTTTTAAAAAAAAAATCCTGCCATCTTTCAATTTGATATAATTTAACATTCATTTTCATTTTACTTATGGGAAAAACATTTTTTTATACATATAATTTCCAATATTTAATGATTTGCTTAAATCACCTTATTCCATCTGAAAAGATCTTGATTAATTCATTTAAATTTATTTGATTGTCAGAAATTCGTTAAATATATCAAAAAAAAATAAAAAACCTTCTCAGGATAATTCAATGTTCCTTTTACTTGTGATTTTGAAAATTCTGAGAGGGAAGTTTTATTTATATTTTTAGTTTTTTTTTATTATTATGTTGAAAGAACAAGAAGTAGTAAATCCTTGTCATTTGCTTTGATGCAGTTCAATTTCAAAAGAAAATTAATTGGAATTGGTTTTAAATAAATCTATTTATATTTATTTTAATGTATATTTATACGTAGCTATATTTATATGTTATATGTTTATGAAAATAAATTGAATTAAATTTTGTTCTTGATAGAATACAAAATTTTATACTTTATTGTACAAAATTTATCACAAACATTTTCTCTTTTATTATTTATTTATATTTTGTGGAGTAAATACAAAAATATCGAATATCCTTTTTATAAATTTTGAAGAAATATTTACATAGTAAAATTGAATTGTAATTTTATAAATATTTGGTTAACTTTCTATTATGCTAGAATGATAGTTAATTTTAGAAATTGATGATATTATCATTTAATGTTCAGATAATAATTTTACAATTAAGAATTAACATAGAAATTGTTAGTTAATTAATTGTGTCATAGAATTTCTTAAGGCATAATAAGGTGTTTCTCCCATGTAATATTATTGATAATGATATCAATTTATATGTAAAGGATTGTATTAACATTTTCATTATATTTATTAAAGAATCTTGGTTTCAATATTACAAATAATGTAAAATTATCACACATAATTTAAGTTAAATATTGAGGATTAAAATATTGTGCATTCAAATTTAAATAACATATAAGTGACTGGGCAGTAATTATTTAACTCTTTGGGTGGTAAGCTAAAAATAGTATGTTTTGAATTTGAATGTGGCTGAAAAGATTTCATATAAAAATGTCTTTGACTGATATAATGTGAAAGACAGAAATATTTATTAGTCAATCATATTTTAGATAAGTTTGAGCAATTTATTTTGTCCTACAGAGGAACCTTACCGGACAAAAAATGATGGAATTATATCAAAAATTGGCAGAGTCATAGGGAATTCAATGTGTCACACATTTTTAAATGCATTTTGTTAAACAGATGGTAGCCAAAAGAATGTTTCTGGATAAAATGATAGTTTATAAAACAAACTGGCCGTTAAATTTATATCATTTCAAACCTGCAGAATAGCTGCTAGTCCCGAAACAGTGTCAGTAGAGCATTCCGTTTTGTTAATATTAAGTAAAACTAAAATTGTAACAACAAATATTATAAATTCAATATCAATTTCATTCTTCAAATTCTACAAAATAAGAACCAATTCCGTTGACCGAATTTTAAAATCCTAAAAAATAAATCTGTAAATATTTCAATCACTTTAAATTTACAACATTTTTTTTCTATATATATTAATATCCTTATAAATACGGACTACTTTTTTCAGTTAAAGATGAATAACTAACAAGTATCTGAGAAACAAATGCAGAATATTCTGCTCTAATCTAACGCTACTAGTAAGCAACCACAGATCTCTCGAACTTAAGAAATCCAGAAGATGGAAAATAAAACGAAAAATGGCCATACTAACAGAAAGAAAACGTTAGAATTACAAAAATGACACTATACAAGTCTAGGTCGTCCAAAAATACCTACCTAGAGCTGCACTATCCTCGAAGACTAGGAAAATGTATATTCTTACATGGAAATTCGTAAAAACAGCTGCAGAAAACCGAATAAGACAGCAAAGCCCAGTTGAAGCCTTATGCTCTTAAGAGGAATAAAAAAAATTACGATATTCTTTATTTGCATGATTACATATCCTTTTTCAATAAACATATTTATGTACTGTAAAAACAGTTTTCCCTCAATAAATATTAAATTAAACTTAAACCTCTTGAATATTTATTCAATTAACTTGATTAACATTTACAGACAAACGTGGCCAGCAAATAATGTCCTTTGTAAGAATTTATTCATTATACAAATAAATAATATTGAAATTAATTATGTAAATATATTAATCATATTTATATAAATAGAATATTTTTATTTTTAGCTGATTATTAATTTCCTCACCACATAATAAAGGACTTCTAACAAAAATATTCTTTCTTTTCGATTTAAGGATTATCAATAAGCAGTAAATTACTGTTTAACTTGTGGTGAGTATGAACCAATCAAATATGTATATAAGTTGCTTAAATCGAATGTCACACACGATTGAATTTCAATGGTGCGTTCAGTTATTTTTTATTTCTTAAAGAAAATTCTTCATATTTTTATTTGATTTTGGTTGATTGAAGTTTATTTACTTTTCCATATTTGTTTTTATTTTTGAAAAATTGTATTTTTCATATTTTATATAAATACGTTTTACATAAAACTTAAATTGTTTAAAGAAAGACTATGGATGGGCGGTTTTCATAGTGTAAGCTTAAGGTTCAGATTAACTTAAACTGCAATATATGCTCATTTTTACTAAAAACTTTTAAATGAATTTTATTTCTATTTGTGTGTATAAACTAATAATAAAAAATGTCAAAAGTGAAGTTTCAGCTCTACTTATCTACAGTTTAAAAGAAACCTGACTCTAAGGAAGGCTTATCTTTAAGCTTACATTGAAGAACCAGAATATAAGTTAAACTGAAATTTAAGATCTGGAAAAGGCTTAAGCTTCCACTGTGAAATACGTTCTTGAAGATTGTAATTGAACTTGTTCTTAATGTAAAGAAACTGTTCATATCACAAATTGTTGGTAATGATTATTGTTTCTGAACAATCTATCATCTACAATAGTAAATAACCACAATTTATATTCATTACTAATCTTTAATTAGTTATATAGATCCAAAAAACTATCATTTTTATGCTGCGGTTTATGTTTTTATGCTGCGGTTTAAATTGTATCTAGGCTAATGCACTGTTAATAATTTCTGTGGACAATCCATTCTACATAAAATAAACGGTGCTAATTGCACCCAGTAAATTGTGTGCAGTGAAACATCCCGTCCATATTGTGAATTTGTCAACAGAGCAGCATTTTGTCACGAAACAGAATTGCGTACTATTATCTGAAGATGAAAATTATGTATAAATGTATAAATTGTAAGCATAATGCAGCTTTAACGAAGGTTTGATAAAAAGATTACGGCACCTACATCAGAAATATTAATTTTGGTTTGTAATCAAGAATCTGATAATTTCATAACCGTTTGCTATTATTGATTCGCACCAGACATTGATCGTTTAGATTTTATCGAGCACTTTTTAACTCGCAAAATTTCATCGAAGGAACATAACTTTCAAAAAAATGAAAAAGTGACAAGTGGGAAACGTGCATACAACTTTATTCTTTGGGAAATGTGTGCTTGCATAAAATAAAACTTTTTCGAAAAAATTAAAAATTACATTTCATTAAACACGATTAAGTTGCCACGATGAAATGTGCGCGATATTATATTGCGTTTAACTCATATTATAGATAAACTTATACCATGTTCAGACAGAGCCTTAATCATGTTTAAAACCTTAATCATGTTTAGTTCGTAATTATTTTCATACAAATTTTCGTTTATCTAAACAAGTGTTTAGCAACTAATTACGTTTAGTGTAAGGGATTGCCATGACTTTTTTTCGATTCTTTTGGTAAAATTCGATATTTTTTCAAATAATTTTAACAGCCCTGCAAACCAATTGTCATTTTACAGCTAATTTCTTTCAAAACATTTTTTTTTTTAAATATAAATTCAAAATGGAAAATTACGTTTTTCTGTGTGAACACTAGATTCTTAAACGTTATGCTGGAGATAGTCTTGCTGCCCGCGCTGTTCCCATGCTGCTTTGGAATGTCAGAAAAAAGTTCAACTATATGAAAATATATGGGAGCTGTTATACTTGCCGCGCGCATGCTGCTCGCACTGTTCGTGCTGCTACAAAGTTGGGGAATGTTGAACTTTTGCTGCTCGTGCTGTTGTCAGGTGTCAGTTAAATAAAGTCAACTGTTTATTCAAATTTTGAATTTTAATTAATTAATTTTTCATAATTCAACAAAAATCATTTCATAAAAAAAAAATATTGAAATTTTGAATTTTATAATTAAATAATTTTAAAAAAATAATATGTCAACTGGTGGTTTTGAGGAAAAACTTATTGAAATGGTAAAGGAAAAAGAAATTTTATATAATAAAAAGTGTGGTGGTTTTTATTGTCACTCATTTTACTTCCTACTTTTTTCAAATCTTTTTTATTTTGAAATTCAAATATATTTATTTTGACACTCTAATATTTTTTTTTTTAATATTTTTTTATTTTGACACTCGAAAATATTTATTTTGACAATTAAAATTTGGCAAGCACCGGCAGCACAAGCAGCAAGACTAACTGGCCAAATTTGCCACACCAACAGTAAGAGCAGCACGAGCAGCAAGGGAACAGTGCGGGCAGCAAGACTATCTCCAGCATAATTAATTCATGTTAAACATTTCTGTCTGAACAAGGTATTATACTGAATAAATTTATATAACAAATTTATATTTATAATTAATTTGAATATTTGTTGAAAAATTAAAATATTGTCAGTAAAAATATATTTTTTTAATGTTATTTCATTTTATTTGAATATTCAGTAAAATGGTGAACTATCGATATAATAAGTAACATTTTGATGAAATTATGCATCTCTAGGGAATGTAATTTATCTACAGAATTATTGATTTGGTTTTTTAAGCATATACGCAATACAGGACTATCGTAAATCAAAATTTATACACATTTCTATATTGAAATTAATCGTACTATATACAAAAATATTTCAGTGATTTATTTTAAATTTAATATATTTATAACCAAATAATTTGTATTTTTATGACAAATATGGACATTTGCAAAAATACATAAATAGAGCGAAGCGAGGAATAAAATTTAATTAAAAATATATTTTTGGCAGACCTTTAAGTAGCAGAGTCCATTTTAAAACTATAATATCATTGAGATAAATCTGATTCGAATTTAAAAATTAACACATTAGGTACCGCGCAAAAAATATGCTGTTTTGAATTTAAACGTTTTATTCAAAACCGTCTGACAAGATTTCATAGTGGAAAATGTCTTTGTACGACATAATGTGTCGGACAGAAATGTTTATAAGAATTGCTACGTCAGACACATTTTCTAAAAGTTTGACCAATTTATACAGGGGAACCTTACCGGACAAAAATTATTGTATTTTAACTAAAATTCGTAGAGTCATAGGAAATTCAATCTATCAGACATTTTTCAATACATTTTGTTAAACAGGTAGTACCGTCTAGATAAAATGATGGTATTACAAAAACAAACTGACCGAGTAATAGAAAATTCGATATATCCTCTTATGAATTTATATATTAATATCTGGATCACCTACAAGATTATCTGAATTGAAACTGTTCTCATCTTCAGAACTCAGCATTTAATAAACAGATTTCAATTTCTTTGTTATTGATCTTGTAAATTAAAATATCACCTGTGAGAAATAATCATTATGACGTCAAGATAAAAATAAAAATTTACTTTGCGAAATTCATTTTTCGAAACTGAGTACGAAAAAAGGTCTTACCACATAAAACAATATGTCTAACGTGCAACCGAATGTGTTAATGACTTTGACTTCACAAAATTTGGACTATTCAAACTATTTTCTTTTTAGCTAAAATACAATTTTTATTTTGTCGATTTACAATTACCAACACTTTTCTGTTACAGAGAAATATAAAGCAGTTTTTTTCTAAAGTCAAGTTTCATCTAATCGGTGAAAACAATTTCCTCTATATTTTCTTGATAAATCTTCTTTTCATCATTTTCTGAAGGGTTATTGATAAAATAATTATACCGAAAAAATGATTAGCCACAATATCAAAACTGATAAAATTAAAGTACTAATAATAATGTTAATCTAAAAACATATTTTAACTAAATTTCTTAAATAATTAGCATTGACATAGGAAAATCAACCAAAAAATTTCAATGCAAATTAACTAATGAATTTGTGTCCAGTATAGATCAAATATCCGAACCTCTAATTAATTATTTAAAATATATTAAGGTGAGTTACAATAAAATAAATCAAACTATAATTTTAATTTTATTTATCGTCAATCACTAATTCTTTATCACCATAATTTTTGTTGGACTATATCATAATTATTGGTAATATTAAAATTTTCTATTATGATTAATTAATTATATGAAATTATGGTTTATAAAATATGATTTCAGATATAAATAAATATTAATATCTAACAATTTTCTTTTCTCATAAAAGAAGAAAAGTTTTATTATAAATATCTTTATTGTATGAATAAGGACAATTAAAAAGGATATTTTTAAAATATACTGCATTTTCATAGATTTACATAAAACTATTATAATTAAGGTTATAGAGTTTATGTTCGTTGAACTATTAAAAGCCTTTTCTCCATGTATATATAAAAAATAAACTACATTTAGAAATCTTAGTGAATAGATTATAAATAATATATGCATAAATAGTTTAAGGATATTCTATTTTTTATACAAGGTTATTCAAAGATATTTGATGTTGATAAGATTGGACAAAATATTACAAATAAAAGATAAAATAAGAAATTCAAATTTATAAAACTGAAATTTCACTTAGTTTAACAAATCCTATATAATTAATCCTATGAATTTCACTATTACAGATTTGCACTCCATTTGAAGAAAAAAACGTTGCAAAATTTAATGTTGCCCCTACATTTTACAAACTGGTTCGTGTTGTCAACAAAGTTTTAAATTTTCTGTACTCACAAGTCACATTTCAACTTGGTTTACAACCTATATTACAATTTTCAAAAAAAAACATTTTAAAAAAAAATAATTTAGGATCCTCAATCAACTGTCAAATGTCAAAAAAATTGCCTATTAAAAGTTGTATAAAAAGTAATTATAATTTGATATTATTTCAATCAATAAAAAATATTAATAACATTTGGTTTTTCACATAAACTTCATTAAACGTCATTTTGATTGTACAACATCTCCATACACTATACAACTTACAACCATCAACCAATATTGTTCTGATAACAAAACCGATTTGTCAAAGCGATTAATTGGTTGTCAATTTGTTGTAAACAAAATGATACAGTTTGACAATGTTGCCAAAACGTTTTCAGTACGGCGGTCTCACATTCAAACACATTATATATAAAAATTGATTTTGAAAGCTACATTACCTGCCTTACTCGGATAAATTTTACCTGACCAAGATAATAATCGTTGGAAATGTAAAACAAGCTTGACTAGTAATGCCAACACGTTAGTAAATATGTTGTATAATGTACGGGTGGCTTAATGGTTAAACAAATACAATTAATATACTTTAAATCATTTTCAAATAATTTTTCTGTAGAGTTTTGACATGTAAAGAAAAATTAAGATTTCTATATTGAAAAAGTTCACAATTATAGAAGGACTAGCATGAACGATTCTTTATCATTTCATACTTTTTATTATTAGCTTATTACTTCAACTTATTGTATGAACTTTTCGAAGTTATATTTTTGTCATAATCAATTTTTATCTAAAAAAATGAAAATTTTCATGAACATTATCATTCACTACAATATTTTTCATTAAAAATTGACAATATTATAAAACCCTGTCAATAAATTTAATATATATTAATATCCTAAGGATAACAACTTTATGATATTTATTAAAAAGTTTATAAATTAAACTTTATTTTCTATAAATACACATACTCATAATATTTAAATTTCGAAAATTATTTATACCCAGTATACATAAACAGAGACTTTAGATATTTAAAACATATAAAAAGGAAACCAAAAACCAAGAATAAAACTTTAAAAAATATCCTTTTTTTTAAAAAAAAATAAAATATTTCTAGTAAACTTCTACAAAATGACTTTTTTATGTATCAAAATTAAACCATAAATTTCTATACATACTGAAAATGATAAAATAGAAATAAATAATTTCATAAAATTTTCAAAATAATTTTCTTTATAATTGCATATCGGTTAACCAAAATTAACTTTAATCTGGTACAATTTTATCAGCATCACAAAAATCATAGTTTTTTTTTTTGGTACAAATTTATTTTTATCTTTTTATGTGGTTTTTATGTAATAGAAATTATATGAAAATTTATCAAAAATAAAATAATGATGAAAAAAAAAATGTCAGCTTTAAATAAATTGATGAAATTTTTCTCTTCACTGACTTTTTTTGAACCAAAAAATTTTCTTTATAGGAAAATGAACACATCAGTTTTTTTAAAAAAAATTACTTTTATGCTTTCTTTTTTATGCTATAAACTAAGTATTTTTTTCATAATTTCTATGCTATAATAATCATAATGTATTATCAGTAAAAATGCTCTTAGTAATAAAACTAATTTATCAATTCATGTTGTCGAAAAAAAATAAAAATTATCTTTTTTGTATAAAAATAAGGAAAATTGTGATCTTTTGTGTTCTGTAAATTGACGGTAGTTAATTTATTTAAATAACCACACAAAAAAAAAATGAAGATTATCAATATTTTAAATTGATGTTCTTAACTTTTTTTTTTTTGAAATTTTAAATATAAATTACAATTTAAAAATCTTAAATTTATAGAAGATTTAAATAAAATTATTAAAGAAAAATGATAAATAAAAATTTATCATAAATTAATCATTCAGATTTTAAAAAGTTAAATAGAAAAGATTGGGCTAGAATGTTTCGATCAGTTCAGTTTTGAAATAATTTGTAAAGTATCCAAAATCGATTGAAATCGATTCTTATATAAAATCGATTAAATTTGTCAATTTTGAAGTTTTGCTATCATGTATTTTTCCTGGTTTTCATATAATTTTTATATAATTCTGGATAATTTTTAAAAAGTGCATCAGTTTTGTTTCATCAGACATAATTTTTCTTTCTTTTCTTTTTAAACTGTCAAATTTGCTCCAGTTTAAATTAGTAAAAGTTCAATTATTCCAAATTTTTTCGATTCCATTCGTTCCGAAACGATTCCAATCGGTCCGATATGTAAACACAATCGATTTTCCATACAAATATGAACTTTCTTGAACGAAACGAATCGATACTGAATAGATCGATACTTTGTAAGTAACTTAAGCTTAAGAATTAAGGTAAAACAAGCTTATCAATATTAAATTTATATGATTAAATATCTTAATAATATTTTTTTAAATATTAAATGTTTTACTAATTAAAATTACTGGTCACTTCATAAAGAACAACAACGCACAGAAACCTATAATTCGATAATTGACAAAATGAACTAATTTTTCCATTGACGGAATACCGAACGTTTAGAAGCTGATCGCATCCCTAAAAGAAACATTTTGTAATTACGAGCGAAATTTTTCTCTGAATTTTTGCTTTCTGAATCTTCCGGATACCATTTCTTTTCAAGAAAATATTACACGAAATATGAATTTTCCGAAATAACGAGTAAGTACCCAATTAAAAATATGTTTTTGCTTAAATTTTAAATATATAATATTTTAAAAATTATAATTTGATACTACATTAAAATCACTATAGAAAATTAGTTGCCAATAAATATGGATTTACATCCATTAAGTTATTAAAAGTAATTTATGATATAGAGTTTTTTTTTTAGGTAATGATTTTTAATTGAGGTGGTATTTATGGTTAATGCTATCGATTTCTAAAATTATTCATAATAAATTTTGTATTTAAATTTTACATATTTTACCTAAAGTGAAAATAAATGTAAATTTGATATCCTATAGACAAATTTCAATTAATCAATTTATTTAATTGATGAGAAATAATATCTTTAATGTATTTTATGATCATGTTTTGTTAAATTTTATATATAAATATTTTTCACTTTAAATTAAGTAAAATAAATAATTGGCATCGGTAGCCTCAGTTTAATATGTACTGTTTTACCAACAATAAAGTAGTAGGTTCAATTTTCGCTGGAAATACTAGTCTGACATATTTAACTTTACATTATTTAAATAATGAAAATGGGGCCCATATAATCAAAAATAGTTAGACCATGCTTTTATGAGTAAACCTTATACTATTTATATACAGGGACTATTATAAGGAACGAATTATAGACAGAATTTCTTCAAATGAATATGAAGACAGTCCGAAAAAATAAGGTTGGTTTCTTTACACAGTATCATTGTACCCTTAAAATGAGCTAAACAAAATTAGACAATTAGAAGATCGGATGTGTAAATACCAGTGATGGAAAACGTTACGTGTAACGTAACGCTATAACGTTATAACGAACGAAAATATAAAAATACCGTTGCAAACATTATGAAATTTTCGTTTTTGTTATATAACGAAAAACGTAACGAAATATATTTTTTTTTTTGCGTTTTTCGTTATACACTACTATTTAGTTTTAGATGTCGAATTTCCCATTAATTATTTTCTCAAAATGAAAGATTTAAGTATAATTTTTGTGTTAATGTTTCGGTTTTTCTTGAATGAAATTTATAAGAAATGCAATAAAAAAAGTTACTAATTAAAATTGTACCAATCTAATTATTTTAATTTCATATTTATTATCATTATTAATATTAATTTTTGAAGTAAAACGTTATAACGTAACATAACGAAAAAAAAAATTGTGTTATAAAACGAAATCCATAACGTTTTTTTCTGTTATAACGGAACGCCATAACGTTTTGATTTTTTTTTTTTCGTTTTCCATCACTGGTAAATTACTCTTAATTCTTAATGCGTTGATTAGAACGGTGACAAACATACTATAAAATGTAAAGCATTAATGTACAGGCGGATGGTACACTTTTGGATTGCTGCTGTACTGATTATTCAGTAACAAATATAATGATTATAATTACAATAAGTCATTGATGTCTGCAGTTAGTAGGATTTACTTGTTATTATAGGTTTGCAATAACCTAGGTTTGCAATAACCTAACTAAAACTTGAACTTTTATTACAAATTTGAACTGCAGTTATTAGGTTTACATAACCTAACTAAAATTTGAACTTTTTGAAAGAGTTTATCTTGTTTTTCAAGTTTTTGAAAAAAAAAAATACTGTATAGAAGCTATGGAAGTTTAAAATTATGTATTAAGAAACTTTGTTAAGTAAATTTTCATCTGAAAAATCAAAATTAAACTTAATACATATTTACAATAAAGTCAATTAAAATAATATGAATATTTTTATGTAGTCCTCTATAAAAACCCTTAAAAATAACAGGAAATTATTTTCTAAATATAATTAAAACTTATGTTAATATCCTTAATATTATTTATTAAAAAAAAAATTTAATATCCTTTATTTTTACATAAAATTTATTTACATTTAACGCCTTTGTTTACAAATATTAAATCTAAATTTTCAAATATTATACCATACAAGAGTCCAGTATCCTTTTTTTAAAGTCTTCCTTGTTACTCTCATATTGCATATTTTATGTATATGACTAAAGGATTATTTAATAAAGTTTTCTTGTACTTTATCACAAACTTTTTTTTTTTTAAATAAACAACATAGAACAAACAACATGAAAAACATAAATATTTGTGTAAAATATATGTAAAATACCTGTAGAAAATTTTATAGATATTTTAGAAAATTTATTACCAATAAATTAGTTGTCTTTTTTTTAAAATTTTTTTTTTTTTAGTATGTGGTAAAGTTCGTTACTATACAGTAGAAAATAATAAAATGTTTTCTAAGGTCAAAATATCTAAGTATTTTTCTTGTATACATTAAAGATAACAATTTAAATTATATGTAAAAGTATTGTTTATATATATATACATAAAGAGTATTTTTAAGGACATGAATTTTAAACAACACTAGAAGAGTAAAGACAAAATAACTTTTAATCAAAAGTGTTTTGTTTTACAATATACTTTGTCCTTAATTAGTTTTTAAGAACATAAATGGATAAAGTATAAACTCAAAAATTTAGATTATAAAATAAATGCTAATGAATATTATGTTTCACTTAGAAGAGAAGGGAAAGGATCATTGATAAGAAGATTTCGTAGGATCAAGTTTTTTAATTGAAATAAATTAAAAATATTTATAAAAAATAAACTATTCAGTTCATAAAAATATTATAAATTTGGAAATTTGTTGATATGGTAATAAATGAACTCATTACAAAGTATCATGGTAAACAATAATTATTCGTCAATTTGTACTACTCCAATACAAGTTACTTCAAAAACCATTGTTTAATGGTTTAACAAGAAATCGACTTAAGGTAGGATGCGATAGATCAATAAAATGACTTGCAAAATAAAAAAGATTATATGAAAAATATGTTCCATCCTCGCACTATCGCTTTATCATCGGCTGTTATTACCTGACACTGCTTGATCTGCTAGCGTACGTGTAGCACTAAGTGTGGGAATCCTACTACACCAAACTACCAAACATAAATCTTCTCTTCCACTGAGAATATTGTATTTTCTAAGACGCGTACTTATTCCTTTCGAGTTTTATGGAATTTTCCAAATTCAACATGAAAGCTCCTCTAAGTTTACTAATTGTTCGAAATCCTTCAAGCTAAATAATGACAGATTCGTAAATATTTCAAATCGTAATAAATTATAACAAAAATCCTCGTATCACTACAAATCCGATGTGATTTATGTGTGAGTAATGGAGTTACAGACAAACTTTAACATTAACATATTTTTTAAGTAATTCCGTTTCTTGACGTATAATTATTCATTTACCAATTATGAATAACCATATACACTTTGTAATAAATCATATTCCAGACTAAGACTGAGGTTTATATTAAGTTTTTCCAGTTTATTAGTTAATTATTTCTAATAAGTTCTTCTCTATATTCAACATATAATAAAATTATCTGACCTTACAAGTTACCCATTTCAATATCCATAAAAATTAGTAGTTTATTTTCTGATCCTTTTGATATAACTTTATTATCCAATTCATTTATATAACAAAAATTAAATCTCTTAGCTACTAATAATTAATAGCCAACAAAACAAACAATCAAAATCAATAAAATTATATTATTTTTTCTTCTATTCTAATTCAATTTCTTTATTTTTACATAATGAACTTTAGCATAATTTATTTTTTTTATTGAGGAAATTCATATTGAGAACAAGTACTAAACGCACACAAAATCTATATATAATATAAATGAGCCATTATAGCATAAATGCCACAAAAAGAGAGAGATAGAGATATACAGAGAAAGAGAATGTGGAAAAGAAAAATGAAATCATTTATGTCCTTAACAGAAGAAAACTAATAATAAGAAAATCTTTATATATATACAAAAATTGATTCATATTAAAATAAAATGAAGTGCCTTTTCCCAGTCATTTACCAATAAAGTCAATAAGTTTCTTTTCTATATTATTATTTCTATGGTAAAATTTATTAGTCAAGTCTGATAATCCAAATAAGCCTTTAAAAATATAATACAAATTATTGTTAAGGCTAATTTTACAGTGGAAGCTTTAGCTTAAGCTTAACTAAACCGATTATGTAGCTTAAGCTTGGAAACTTAAGTTTACTGGGTTTCCCAATCAAAATTTGATTAAATAAACCAAATTATGAGAATTATTGTGAATGGTAATTGAAAATAATATTATTGTGAATGAAAATGTACCATAAAAATTAATGTAACATTGCAATTTGTGAGATTGTGTGCGTGTATAATTTATTATTTGTGTGTGTTTTATATATAAATATATAAATTTATAAAATGGAGGACAAGAAATGTAGCATAAATTTTTGATTTTTTCTAATAACTTTTTACTAAATACTTTTGGATGGATGGATGGATGGATTTAAAGAGGGGAGTCCGTGAAGGACGGTGCCATGCTAATCTTCTCTGTATCGTTCCAATTTTAGTATATGTTCTGCCGAAGCAAGAACTACTAAATACTTTTAAAACTAATAATAAAAACTGTCAAAAGTGAAGCTTAAGCTTAACCCATCTACAGTTTAAGATAAACCTCACTCTAAGTGCACGAACAGAGTGACACTATGAGCGGTGCTTGAAGCTGTGCTGTAGTGTATTTTTATGTAAAAAGCAACAACAACCACACTACAGCACAGCTTACAGCACCGCTCCTAACGTCACTCTGTTCATGCACTTAGGAAGGCTTATCTTTGAGCTTGTACTGAGAAAACCAGAAAAAAAGTTAAACCGAAACTAAAGCTCTGGCAAAGGCTTAAGCTTCCACTGTGAAATCTGCTCTTAGAGATGAAAATCATGATGAAAAATAACTCTGAAAAAATGTTTCAACAAAATTATATTATCAATCATTTCCAAATATTTAAAATTTTCAAATTTATAGCATCGTAATGCTTAATTATAAATAATGAATGATTTTCGTAGAAATAATTCCACAACTTGTAGAAATTCTAGCAACTCCTAAAATAAAATATTTAACTTTTTTGGATATAAAAATTATAGATTTGACTAAAAGGTGTAACTTGATTATTTAGCTAGAACATAATTATTGGCCATTTTCCTTATAATATATTCTATTCAGGAGATGATATAGATTATTGGTCTAGGTATATTTCAATGTATATACAGTTATATTATTTAATAAATGGAAATTATTTCTAAGTATATATATGTTGATATTATATATAATTTTTTTTTTGGGATTTAAGTGGCACTTGTATTCTCAATATGATGGTTCCTATGGTAATTGAGGTTAAGCAAAATGATCATTTCAAAGGAGAGGACTAATAAAGAATGGTCACGCACTCAAACGATATATACATATATGTTCATTCATTCGACATTTTACATAATATATATATACATATATCCTTATGATCCTTACAACTGTTATATAATAATAATATCATATAATTTTTTTTAAGAACATAATTTTTTATATAGAAATATGAAAATTAATAAATTGAAATTTTTTGCTTATTATGATTATCGTATTTATATATTTTATTAAAAAATATTATTTTGAGGGTGATATAATAATAAAAAGGTTGTGAATTAATAATAAGGTTTTAGAAATTATAATCAATGATTTTAATATCATATTAATATTAAATGAATGGTCATTTTTTGTAATAGATATTTGAACGAAATTTATACGTATTGAAACATTTGTTAAAAAATATTATAATGAATAATATTGAATTTTTGGTATAATTATAGTTACAAATATATTTTAATATTATATTATGATGATAATTAGATTTTTTATGATTGCATACAAAACGAACCCAGCAAGAACGCGAAATATTCTTTAAAAACAATCCGATTATTCACTCGAAAAAGTAATCGCAATATCGCCTTATATAATTCGAAAACTTTATCGCTTCTAGAATTTCGCCAAGCTGTATTATTTACTCCTTAATATTCTAGAATTTCGCCAAGCTGTATTATTTACTCCTTAATATTGAAATGAGTTTATAGTTAGTATTGTGCTGAAATGAGCTGGTGATTAGTTAAATAGTTTATCGCTTATTTGATCTAAAACAAAAGTTTCGTAAATGGAACTCTAATTATATTTAGAATATCCTGGGGTTAAACTAAAATGTTCGTAATGCGTTATTAAATTTTCGGTTGTATGATATCTGTGATAATGATAATACACCGAACTCCGCGACTTTAATACGAATTTTATCAGTATTTAACAATATAGAACGTACCGAATTCACTATAATTAAGCTATTTAATATTAGATTATAATTCGCACTGTGAACTATTACAAATGAATCGAAAAGCATTATATTAATTTTACACAATTTACATAGCATCATAATTCGATAAGTTTACGGTCCCATTCCGTATCTTTTAAAAAATTGCCGCGTTCACTTTTATAAATTACTTTCCAATCTTAATGCGAATATCATTTAATTTATCGCAAAATTCTTGCTGGGGACATAGTATAAAAAATATAATAGCAATACTAAAAAATTAAAATTAAAGATCAAATTAAAAAATCTTTTTAACAAATAACTATAAAAATTTAAACACTAATTATTAAATTAATTATTATATAGAAAATAAAAAGTAATAAAAAGATCTAACCTGAGATTTCTAACTTGTCTCGAACCTTCAATTTTTGGAGTTTTAACTTGTTTAATTAATTTAAATTGAATTTCTTGAATGTTTATGATTAAAATATTTGAATTTTTTGAAGCAATTATATACAATTTAACTTAAATTAACTAACTCAGCATACAATATGTTAAGTATATAATTTCTATCTGGAATATTCCAAATTACTTAAAACCTTTAATGTGATTTTCATTGAATCTGAAATTGTAAAAAAAAAATATTTGAGATGAATATTTCTAATATAATTTACTATAATAAAATCAAATAATAATTATACAAATTTTATTTAAACTATGTATTAATCATAATTCGATTTAATAAAAAGGATCACACCTTATACAACAGAAATTACTATATAATTAAATAATTATAATCGAATTTTAATTAAGATCAGTAAAATTATGGTTTTAATGTCATTTCAAGAAAATCACCCAAAAATTTATAATTTTAACCCTTAACAAAAAGAAACATTGCCTAAAACTAAATAAAAAAATATAAAACAAATATCTTAAAATATAAACTTCATATATGAATAAAAAGGATATTTTATGAATAATATATAAAATTTATTATAAATATAGATAGCGTGTTTGGAATTAGTTAAAATAAACATTTTGACTATATCGCTTTATCATAATAATGTTGCCATTTCAATCTCATCATAAAACAACCACATGTTGAAATTTATAAACCATAATCCTGTTTTATAGATCCTTTTTTATGACCCTAACTAATACAAAAAAATTACTTATATGTATATATGTATGTTATAATATTTAACAAAACATACCAGAAAATATATATAATACCCATAAGGAATCCTTGTAAGTAAAGTGTATAATAAATATGTAGGTGAAAGGTTTCCCTTTTTTATACTAAAAATAATAAAGATAAAGATAGTTTTAAGACTACTCATTCTTTTTATATAATAATTCTTTTTTTTTTTAGACAAAATTTACACCATTCTATTGATATTAATGGACTTCTTATAATAATAGTTAAAGTTTATTTTTAATATCGTCACCATAATACTTTAATTGTTGGAAACATTTAATTTATTTGAGTAATTATTAAATATTTGACAAACAAACATTAACTTTTATATAACTGTCAGTTATTTCAGATTTGCTAACCGGGATTACGGCGGCCATGTTTTTTCATAATTTTTATTAAGCAGTTGATCTCGGAACGTACGATAATACTTACAAATTATGAAAATAACTTATTATTGAACGTATACATTGTTCTAATCGTAGTCCATTTCAGGTTAATTTTTGTTTGAATGACGAAGTAAATAAACAAAATGGCAGAATTTGGACTGAACAAAATCCACACTATTAAAGTTAATTACATTTACAAAAGATAACAATTTAGTATGAACATGCTACACAGTGTTTTGTACGTTACAGATTAGTGATAATTGATTATGTATTTACAAATTTATACAACACTGATTAGAACAATATATGATTTCGAGAAAGAGACATGTTATTTAGCCTCCTAACAATACACGTGGTCATTTGAACTTACTACTTGAGATTAAATTCTGTATGAATAATGGAAAGTCAATGATCTATTCTCATAATATCATCAACTAGTAACATCAAACGTGTGTTCAATGAATTTTTTATCAGTTTTTTTTTGAAAAAGTTTCTCAAAATTAGATTTATCATATACCTATGCACTTGCACTATTGATCTTGAACGTATCATTTGAATTAAATTATATTTGAATGGCTTTATAATTCATTATTACTTGTAAAGAATGTGGTATTTCAAAGAATACAAAACTCATTGATATCTAAATTTATTTACATTTAAAGTTCTGGTTCACTAAATGGAATTCTTTATTTCTATGAAGTTTACAAATTACTATACGCTCAATAAAATATTACAAAAAGAAAATTTAATTTAATAAAATGTTCTACAATTTTTGCATATATAACATTTAACAACTCATGTGACGATTTCTATACAAGTATTATATAAGCAAATGTGACATACAAAACTACAGTACACAAGGGCATATTTTTTGCCACAAAGTTTATTTTTGATAAGGATTCTTGAATTTTACTATTTTAAAGATAAAGGTAAGCATTTTTCAGGTTGTTTGAATCGTTTTTTTCTTTGTCATGAGTATTATTATTGTATACATAAAAGATATTATAAAACAACAAAAAAATTATGTTAAATTTATACAAATAACAACTATTATTATATATGTATAGATACTGTGATGATGTTCTTATGTTCTATACAATTAAAAATAAAACTTTTTAAAGTTATTTTCATATAAATTTGTTAGATAATAAAAAACTACTATTAAAAATGTTCAATTTACGTCAGTACACTATCTTTCAAAGTACTTAAAGTATAAAAATACTTTATCTTAAAAATATGTTCAAAACTTTCTTTTCGAAGGTCAGGATATTAAATTCTAAGTTTCTTTTATGGAGTTTAATTGAACAGAAAATGTTATTTGTACCTATTATAATAATTTTAAACTTTTTTCAAGGAAAATAAACTGTCAAAAATACAATTTTTTTTATGTTTTTATATCAACTCGTCATAATTATATTTTGCATCTATAAATAAATATAATTTAACATTTACAATTTTAAAGAAAATTTGAAAATTGCTTGAATTTTATTGGTGTGTAACTTGGTATACGTACCACCACCACGAATATAAACTGAAATTTAATTATATATACTGAAAAACGTGTAAAAAGTTTATATATATTTTAGGTGCCGTGTCATAAGGCCATTATGTCATAACGCCATAATGGCTTTATGACTCACTTGAGGGAGTCTTAAAGACATATTCGCAATTTTTACCAATATGGATTTAAAGCCTGGGCTACATTGTTTCGATCGGTTCGGTTTCGATTCGTTTCGAAAAGTTCAAATTTGACATCTCCATATATTTTATATGGGAAATCGATTGAGTGGACACATAGGTCGAATCGGAACGAATCGGATCGAAAGAGTTTGGAACGATTGGAATTTTGCGAATCAAAACTGAAGGAAATGTCAAGAGAAATGAAATTTGACTGTTTCAAAAATAACAAAAACAAAATATATGTGGTTTAATCGATTGCGATCGGTAACTATGTGTTCAGTCTACTTAACCGTCGAATCAAATCGAATCGAATCGAAACTGAACTGAACTGATAGGAACAATGTAGCCCAGGCTTAAGACTCACTCGAATAGGTCATAACGCCATATGGCTATAAGACTCATACCATAGATGGCTTTATGACTCTTTCGAGTGAGTCTTAAAGTCATATTGGTAAAAATTGCGAATATGGCTTTAAGACTCATTCAAGTGAGTCATAAAGCCATTATGGTGTTATGACATAATGGCCCTATGACACGGTACCATATTTTAGTTAGAAAATAATTTTGAAATATTGTTATTGTAAATATTATTTTCTAATATAAATTATTATATAATAATTTCCATAATAAATTTTGTCATTGAAAAAATGTTGTTGTTTTGTCTGCACTAGAGTGTAAAATATACTAAATCCGGTTAAGTTTATTTGTAACGTTTTACTATATATAGTTAAATAGCTCTTAAAAATATTTCGCAAGAATTATGATGGAATTAGCTTCTATTATACCGTTTTCATAATACCTTAATGAGGTTATAATACAGATTGCATAACACTGTCATATTAGAAAATTACAATATTACAATATTGCATAGCTTTAGGCGAGGTTAAATATTTATAAATTTAATATTATACGTTATGATGATAGACAGGCGTTATTTTTAGCAGTCTTCACAAAAGTGGTTTATTTAATATTACTATTAATAATTTTACATAATATAGTATAAAACTGAATTACATCAATATTTAATATTTTTAAATTCATCTTATTACCCATCAAATATTAGGTAAAATTATGATTTATATTTGTAGCACTGCATTATCTAAAGATATAATATAAGTAATCCTATTATAGGACATACAGGATGTTTCATAAAGAGTTATTCAAATATTGCAATTGATATTTTATTTCCTTCTGATTGAATGGCAAGGGAAAAGAAGTTAAATTCTATTTAATATTTCGTCAGCTTAGAATTTACATTGTCGTATGTTGAAAATAGAAAATGTAAATGAAATAAATGATTCCAAATAGTAAGTAAGTACAATATTCTATTTTAGTCACCAAGTTTGATTTACTCATAACTCAAACATACTGTGTCACTATGATTCCAGCTTTATGAAATGAATTAATTCTTAAATTTGAATAATATATAGTTCAGTTCGCCATAGAAGTGAATATAAAAATATTGGTGGACTACATGCATCGTAAGTAATAAACGAAATACAAATAAATATACGATGAATTGTTAAACATTTAAAAATGAACCGAAATATTACAAAAAAAAAATACAAAATATCTTGAATTGTTTTAAAAAATGGAGCGAAACAAGTGAATTCAAATTCTGCTTTTCCACCAACTATTCAAAGTAAATATCAAGCAACAGCAATTATGGGTCAGAGCAAAATATTGTTGAGATTACTAAATGTAATAATCCTACCCTTCCTTGACAATGGTAGTTGTAAATATAGCCCAGTAACACAAACACTTCTAAAATACCTTGTTTGTTTCGGCAGGTGCATTTATAACTAGAACTGTTACTAGTATTCTCGTAGATGCAGGACACATCCCACTTGATATTAGACGAGAAAAACAAATTCTGTCTTATGGCAAAAAAAATTACGAGAATGACAAGCAGAACCAAAATATATAAAACAAATTAAAAAATAAAATACATAATTATCAAACTTTTTATGTCAGAGCAATTGAACATTACCAATCAAAATTTCACCAACACATCCCATGAAAACAAAGAATTACAGAAATTTTACATAACAATACAAATACTATATCCTTTTTGTGGACCCCGGAACGGGGACATGCTAATATTATAGGTAACGAGAGAGATGAGAAGATAGTCAAAGAAGGAACAACTGTGACACAATTGACATTAATTATAATTTTTTCTAGAAAGATTATAAAGAAATTAAAAATCAAACTAAATGGAACCACTGTAGCATCAAAACAAACCTGACACTAATTATCTTAAAAGCATCAAAAGTGCTGCACATAAATGGAAATGTATATGGAAATCCTAAACTGAAAAGATTCAATAATCATAACTAGATTACGAAGTGTCTATACGAAAAACCAAATATTAGCCCACCAATGATAAAATAATTAAATAAATTAACCCAAATATTAATTTTAAATTATATGATATTTAAAATAATAATGTTCAAAACCTTTTATTCATTAGCATCAAAATAACAATATTATAATAATAACACCTTTTAATATTGCTGCTGCCTCCAATAATTTTCATAAAATTTTAAATTGCTCATATAATTTTTATGATAATTCCATTATTTTGTGTCAGTATCTAAATTAAATTCAAATAATATTCAACATTAAAATACAGATTTAAATAATTAAATAACCCAAAAATATTTGCAATTAAGTAGATACTTTTTATATTTGTTTTACATATTTATTTAATTAATTTTATTATAGGGGATAAAAATTCATATTCAACCTAAATTAAATTTTTGAATATTAGCTATACCGAATATTTTGTAAAATTTTACCTTAAAAATGGAATTATTTATATAGAATTATTTATTTAATTAACTTTAACATTATAATTATTTTGATTATATACTTAAATTTTGTTATCATTTAAAATTTAATGCAGAATTTTTCCGCACATTATCAAAAATTAGAGAATTTATTTTGTGTAAGGGTAAAATATATTTTTATTAGTTACCATTTACTTCCCGATATGATAAGACCGAATTGTGTGAAAGATTGAATTATAGATTAGATTAAAGTGGAGGTTCGTATCTCTGTCTTATCGAGTGCGACCTAAAGAGATCTATTACCCTAATAGTATTTTGTCAGCTTCTGTAGAAGCCCAATGTTTTCCTGACGACCAGACCTCTGATTTCGTTAGAAATCAAAGATTGTTTGTTATCTTTTTTCGGGCTACAGTTTCGTTGAATGTGTTACGGAGTTTCTTCATCATCCGAACAGAACAGATACTATTTTCAGACTTTCTGATCTCATTTACGTGATATTGCATATAGCTTCGTTTTGCTAAGTGTGAAGGTAATCAATCTTACAATCTTACAATCGCCTTAACGTATGTCTATAATGTTGTTCCAGTAGCTTCTCTTATTTATTTCGTTAGGTGATTTTTGATGATACAGCAGATGGGTTTCGAAACCTGTTGTTCCAGTTTTTGCTAGTTCATCGTTAATCTCATTGCCGTTAGTTTTTTCATGCTCAGAGAAACTATGTTCTTGTAGCCACTTGAGCGAGAATGAACATTCCCTTAATAGTGGAAGCTACTAAAATTGGTTATATTTCTTGATGGACAAATAATACAAAGCACTAAAATTAGACGCAATTTTGTAAAATTTGTAAATTAAAAATTACTTTAAATCTCATGTATAAGATGAAAAAAGAAGTTCAGATGTTAAAGACACCATTTTTTATTAAATCTAATTAAAATGTCAAAGATGTGAGCTATAATTTTCTCGCTAAGTGTCCGCTTTTTTAGTGCAATATTAATTTCAGTAATTTAAAAAGTCTTTCAAAACAAAAATTTCATTTTTTTATAATTTTCTGTACTCTTTTTTCAGCACTTGTTATTCAATTTTAGTTCTTCAAATAATTAATGTATAACAACTGAACTTTAATATTAGAGGCATAACATCTAATATAATTTTCTATCAAATTTTCATCTATAATTTCATTTATTAGACTATTTTACTGATAAGTTATTCAAAAGAGTTAATTAATTTTCTTTCCAGTCGTAGTCCTAAATTTTGTCTGTCTTAACGAGATTAATCAGAAACTGCCGCTTAAATAATTTAAATACTTCCTAAAAATCAAATATTCTCTTGTTATTAAATTGACATCCAATTATCCTAAGGAATTTAAAAAAACAAAAAAAAAAAAACTTTCGGATCTAATTAAAGTAATCATGTCCTGACTATTTAAAATTAAAAACCAACCTTTTTTTGCATAATTCCGTAATTCTGTGAATATTAAATTGTGAATTTAAAGGTAATGACGCATTAATTTACGGATAAAAGACGGAGGCATACAAAATTTGATATTTCTTCTTTTTTTTTTAAATTTTAATTTTTGATAATACGGGAAAAATAAGAATTTAATTTAACGCTCCAAAAAAGGATCGTATCTGTTTTACATATTCAATATTATATAAACGGATCCAAAATAATTTTAGAATAATTTTCATACTACATAACAAGCTTAATTTTTTGTACTTTTTTTCCAGTTTTTCGTCCTTAAATTTAGAATATTGTGCTTGTTGAGAAAATAATTAGCATGTTTTATCCTTTTTAATATTTTTTTTTTTTTTGTTTTTGTATGAAAAATTTGTTAACGTCATTTGCGTTGTGACGGGTTTTGATTACGTTTATTTTTAATTTTTGATATTTAAACAAAAAAAGGTTTTAGAAAATAATATTTTTTTAATTAAAAAGTTGAAAAGTTGAAACCAAATTAAAGGGAACTGTTCAAAAAGTCAATTTATTCCGTGGTTATTCGTATAGGCAACGTAATTTTGATAATGTTATATTAGAAAAAAACAGAATTTGTAATATTACAGCCACAATTTGGAAGCATATAAAACTACACTGCTAAGTAGAGAAGGAAAAAATACATTAAAATTTAATAGAATTAACCAACCAGGAACAATCATTTTTATAATGTTAGAGTTTTGATGATATATACTTCCAATTATTGGTAAATAACGCAATGATTTGGTAAATAACTCTTCATTTCACTAGAAGACGACATGGAATGCTAATATAGCATAAAAGAGGTGACGAAAATTCCAATAATAAATAAAAATAATTTAAATTCATTATATGAAAACGCGGAATAAAACTGTGTCCTTTAACAATTTAATATTACAAATTTAATTATATCTTTCATTCTATATCCTTCTATTGATTAATTCGCTAATTCAAATGTCATTTTCAAATGTAATCGATTCCGATTAAATTAATAAGCGAGCATTATCTCATGCAAAGTCAAGTTTCGGAACAAATTTAGTAAATATCTTTTCCTTTTCACGTTTTCGTGTACTTTGTACTGTTTTCAATTTTTGTAATATTGTAATTAAATAAATATATGGAAAAACTTTCTCAAATTTCTATATTCATATTTTTCTATCCCCATAATAAATTTCAGTTTAAACATTGCTGATGTCTACGAGATAAACTTTAACTATTTATTTCACTTAAACTTTCCTATTAAAACAATTTAATATATTCTCACAATTCCTTCTATCCATATATATTTAAACTATTATAAAACTATGCTTTGGTATAGAGTGCTATAAAAAAAATGAATCTTATATAGAGTAAAAATTAAGTTCTTTTTATGCGGTTAACCACCAACTTTTTACATATATAAATACACCCAAATGAAGACCTAAAAAATTATAAATAATAATTTAATTTAAATTGATATCAGAAAAAATAATACGCAACTCTGAAAAAAACAATCGAATTAAAAAATATTTTTTCACTTCCTTTTTTATCCTTAATTTTCCAGACAACAAAAACAAATTAACAAATTTACTCCTTAAATTTATGTTAAGGCGATTTAAAATGTTCACAATATTGTTTGTAAAAAATAAATAAATAAATAAAATAATATTTTTAAAATTTTGTGTTTGTTTTTTTCTTTATAATACACATAATAATAATAATAATAATCATAATTTACATGGTAGCTTACGATACCGGAACATATTTACCTGAGGAAATAAAATTTCCGTGTAACATAGAGTTAATTTATGACATGCTAAACTGTTTGCATAACGAAAAAAAAAAACTTTTAATTCTCAACTGGAATAGTTGTTGTTGGTGATGGGGGTTAGAGAGTATGGTATATTAAAACCAGAGTTGTTAAGTAATGCATTATATATTCGTAATGCATTACCGAAGCATTACCAAATAATTCAAGTTGAATTAATTGGCTGCATTACTTGTAATGGCGTACTTAAATATTTTCATTACTCATTACAGTACTGGTAATGGAGTAATGCATTATCTCAAAAGTATTGAAATTTTTAAATTACTTTACTGTATTATCAATACTTCACTTTTTTATGGTGAAGTACTTTAAAGTACTTTTATTTTTTTTAAATTTTTTACAGTAAACATACGAATTCTGTATTTCTGCTATTCTGCATTTCACACCACTGTAATTATTAAATATAAATACCAAAACATTATTAATTTTCAGAGTTTTTAAATAATGAATTATTTTTGTAATGCATTATTTTTAATAATTAATAATTCAAAATAATGCATTCATTTTTATGTAATTCAAATTCATAATTATTTTTGAATAAATTAATTAAAATAATGCATTAAAAATAATGCATTACTTAAAATAATTCGAATTGTATGAATTAAATAAGAATTATTTAAATTATTTTTGAATTAACAAGAATAATTCAAAAATAATTCAAGTAATTCAATTTATTTAATTTGTATAAAATGTTCATATTATGTAATTCAAATATATTGAATTAAGAAAAGTAATTCAATGAATTATTTGAATTATTTTTGAATTAAGAAAAGTAAATTCAATGAATTATTTGAATTATTTTTGAATTTTTCTTGTTAATTCAAAAATAATTTAAATAATTCTTATTTAATTCATACAATTCGAATTATCTTAAAATAATTCAAATAATTCTTATTTAATTCATATAATTCGAATTATTTTAAGTAATGCATTATTTTTAATGCATTATTTTAATTAATTATAATTCAACAATAATGCATTAATAAATCAAGTAATGCATTATTTTAATTCAAATTGAATTATTAAAATAATGCTAATGAAGTTCAAAATGCATTACAAAAATAATGCATTATTTAACAACTCTGTTAATTTTATTCATTTTACTTTAAAATAATTCCCAGTACCTCAAAATAATGCGCGGTACTTCATTGAATTATCAAATACTTCAAAATATTTTGAAGTACTTCCTTGAAGTAAAAAGTACTTCAAAATACTTCACCATAAAAATGTGAAGTATTTGTAATGAAGTAAAGTAATTGAAAAATTTCATTACTTTTGAGATAAATGCATTACTCCATTACCAGTACTGTAATGAATAATTGAATAATTTAAGTACAGAATTACTTTTTTACTTTTTAGAAAATAATGAATTATATTTCAGCATTACTCGGTATAAATAATGCAATACTTTTTTAAAGCATTATTTAACAACTCTGATTTAAAACTATGTGTATTATAATCACAACATAAAATGGGCATAAATACCCAAAATGAGCTTTAAAACAAAAATATAATTCTGCATAGTAAAATTATTAGAGTATATTTGAAAAAAAAAAAAAAAATGTCTGCTGTGTAATTTTCTTTTGTTGGTTTAAATAATATTTTCATTACACCCAAAGGATATTTTTTTTTTTTTAAAACAGAGAAAAAAAAAATATTTATAGCTTATTTTTCTGTTTATCCATTGTTTGTTTTAGTCCTTACAATTCTCATGCAGTCCTTACAATCCTTTTTTTAAAAAAAAATTACATAAATTTAATCCATATAATAGGATGGGGTAAATCATTTAATTAAAACAATAAAATGCACGTGCTTTTTTTTTTATTTTGTTTATAGGGGAAAATTTAATTTTTCCTTTTTTTGTTGTTGTTGTTGTGTAAGTTTTACTTTTTGGGTAAAAATTATGTTAAAAACGTTAATTTAAATATGTTGCAGATAAAATTCATTTTTGTATTTGGTTAATAATTTTGCTATTTTCTTTTGTTTATTCGTATAAAAATTAATTGGATTATTTATTACATTTGAAATTTAATATCCTTTTTACTTTGGTAGTTATTGATAATGATTAAAATTAAAATTAATATTTTATATTTTGTTGAAGAAGAATCGGAAAATTTATTGGTTTGGATTAATTAATATGAACAAATTTTTTAATAAATTAATTATTCATAATTTGTTTATTTTAATGTATTAATTTTATGGTTTTGATATTAAAAATGAACAATTAATTGAATTGTATTTTAAGAGTTAAAAATTAATATAAAATATTTGAAATTCTGTTTAAATTGATAAGTTCAAGTTGATTACAATGTAAACGCAAATATTGAATTGTAATTTGGTCTCAACGTTTAAAGTTTAAATGTCAGGTCTGAAAATGGATTAAGGATTTAAAAGTAAATTGCTTGAATAGATGAAGTTTGTTGGTGACATAAATATTGTTCGATCAGAAAAGATCCAATTTTTGGTCCATTTAATAAAAACAATAATTGGGAGCTGATTGGGAGTGGAAATTGTGCATATTTTCGTAAATTAATTTATTATTATCGAATTCAAAATTTCAAAATTCGAACTGTTAGCTTACATTTTTTCATATTAACTTCATTTTCTTTATTAAAATATAAACGAAACTTTTATAATTAAACTAAGATTTTTACCACTATAGAAGATGAATTACTACAGGCTTAAATAAAACCTAAAGTTACCAAATGTCCTTGAATAACACAAGACTAAGAGGCAGTCAGAATAAGACTTTTATGATTTAATTTTGTAATTGGTTGTATGAAAATAGAAATTTTCGTATTCACATTTGTAAAGTTTCTTGAAGTCTATAATAATAAGACCTTTTTTGTAATAATTGTTTCTAAATTTTGTACTTGAGCTAAATTAAATGAATATGGTAAGATAAATTCAGTTCTTATGAATGGATTCACTCATACTTGAAAATTAATGAATACTTTGTATAAGAACATAACAATTAAAGTGACATAAATTACAATATTTCCTAATATTTTTCATTAACATACTATTAATTTAAAAATTATTGTATATTAAACATAAAAAAAATCACTAACCACACAATAAAAATATATAAAAAATATCATAACTAACACAAATTTTGAACCAATTTATTTGCATGCTTTTTAAATTTTCCAAACATCTGACAAAAACGAACTATAACATAAAAAATAAACCAACTAGAAAAAAATCATAATATTTAAATTATTATGATTTTTTAGTACTAGTTTATTAGAAATTTCTCATAAATAAATATATGAAAAAAAAAAAAATTATTTCAGATTTTGATTTTCCACTATTCAGAAAACACTTTTTATTTTCGTTTTTTGCACTTTTGCTCAAAATAAAAAATGCACAATTCAAAAATATATTCGACATGCAATTCATTTTATATAAGAAAATCCATTAATTTAAAATCCATAAGGAAAACTTACTCTAAATGCAGTTCAACATGCAAAATTTATGTTATAATTTATAATAAAAAAAATTTTTTTTTTGGTACGTGTTATCATATTATAAAACTTTAATATACAATTTTCAAATTTATATTCCGTTTTATTTTATATATTTTATATAAATGTTGTTTTTTGTCCCAGTAATGCAATTTTGTACAAAAAATTTAACATACTTTTAGGCATATTTCATTTTAAAATGTAAATTTATTAAACGAAATGTGCTGATTAATTCCAATGAGACAGTAATTATTTTGATTGTATTACATTTTAAAATTTTTGATTTTATGTAAGTTTAAAGCCTCATGCAGTCCTTAAATTTGGTTGCATGGTTGGTTTGAAGGGAAGGAGCTGTCACTAAACTTTACACACTCTTAGACATCGAGTGTTCGTTGTAGTTTTCGACCTTATGATGATTTATTCTACTCTAGAGAACATGATTTTAATTAATTTCTCTCTAGAACTTGCCCGTCTTCTCCATATCGTTAAAAAAAAGTCCTTAATGTCTTAACGCAGGTCAAGAACTGAGGAAGTATTCTAGTTTTTCATCTTTTACATATTAAAGTTTCTGTATAATTTAATCTACTGGCATGTTTTTTGAGTAGAATATGACAAGTGACTAGATTAGATTAGATTTAGATGTTCGAATGGACGACTAACCGCGCAAGTCACTGCAGCCTAATGGCTTATTGTGACGCCCCTTTCAATTTGTGTCACATCTCTATCAGTCCTGTACTGCATAAAAAGCTGTACTGCTGATTGAGTGATAATATTTGTGTTTCTGAGGGAGATATCACTTACTCGCCAAGGTACCTTATGTGTTTTGACATTACGGCGTCACACTGGCAGATTATGTGTTCTGCAGTTTCCTCCTCAAATTCACAGAATCTGCACACACTGGAATCTGATATCCCTAGTGTGTTCATATGTTTTCTCAAACTACAGTGGCCTGTCAGGAATCCTATTATAGTTTTGGTTCGTCTTCAGCTGCCTACAAGCAGTTCTTTCGTTTTATTTTTTGAAGGGCCTGAAATGAATAGTTTTGCTTGACGTATACCTTCACTTCTACGCCATTCCTCTTCGTGGGAGCGGGAGATCTCGGTTCTCAGTGACAAGTGACTATACCGGATCCTTCAATTTGAAATTCAAATTTTGAATTAAAAATAAACTTACTGAAAACATGAATATTTTCATTTGGTTTTGAATATTTAATTCTCTAATCTAACTAGCCAAATCCGAAATAGATTGAAATAAATATAATAAACAAACTCCTCAAAATGTTTAATAAAATTGTTTTAACTTTTTAGTTTTCTTAAATTATATTTTAAACACGTAACTCAAATGAGTGGTAATACATATTTGATTATATTTTGCATTTTATAAAATTTAAGTTATCGGAAGTTTATCTAAAAAATTGTTGTCACAAACTTTAACAAAAAAAACTTTATAACCTCAATAACAATAAATATTTTCAGACCACATAGAATTCCACAAAATTCTTATATATTTGACCAAATTGGATCCATAATTGAAATACAAAATTTTCAATATTTATTAGAGAGTAAATAATAAAGATAGTGGAATTTTTATAATTAAGATTGAGGTCTGGAAAGTTTTGTAAAATTAAGAAATTAATTCTAAAGATATTATGTTCACATATGAACTTACAATGAATTTTATTTATAAATATTTTATAATTTAAAAGCTGGGAATAAAAGTTTTTTTTGTATGGAAACTTTAATTATAGATAAATTATATGAAATTAAATCTGCCAAAGAATTTCCAAATGTTAATTAAAAGCTACTTCTTGTCTTTTACCAGTTTCAGGAAAATTATATGTTATTAAATTTTAGAAGAGAAAATTGGAAAATTTATTATATAAATATCCTTTGGAAAAGTTTATTTAATTTCAGAAAACCTAACTTTTGAATACATGATGTAAAATTTTTATAATTTTAGTGAATATAGTCATTAATTAATAGATAGAGTTAATAAATTCCTGTATTTCGACTTTATGCATCGACACATAATTATAATTATCTTGGGTCTGTTTATAAAACATTTTCTTGATGAAATAATATGTTAAATTTGATGGAAATACTGTCACCGTTGTAGCTGTACCGCTGCCAGTTTCAAAAATTTAAAAGATATTGAAATACATATCAGTGAACTTAGTTTAATTCAGTTTTTTCTGTGGAAAGTGCGCTTGATTACAACTTTTCCATTCTTGCGCTTCAAATATTTTTATGTTTCAACATTTCTTTGACATTTTAAAGCGGCAAACGTTAGTCCAGCATTACCCCATAGGGTTACGTTTAGAATACGGAACTGCGAAGCTCCACAACATTTAGAACAGGCAGTCTCAAAGTTAATGACATAAAAGAGTTGATTTTAATCAGCTATTTTATATTATTAAAAACATTGTAAATAATTATTTAGCGGTTGCTCCTAACATTCCAGCAATTTCTTGCTGGAATCTCGGCTTTTCTTTTAAAATTTTTATAACTTCTGCTAGTTTTATCATATTAATTTTTCTTCAAACGAAGCCCAAGCCAGGATATAATTAATAATGAATAATAATTAATGATAATAAATGATAATAATAATAAAAATTTAGTTATTCTGGTACAATTTTGTCAGATGAATTTTTTTCTTTTGAAATTTGGTTTTCAAAGTCTTTGAAAACTTTGACAAGTTTCATCGTTAAAAATTCAATTTTGTGAATGTATGCAATAAGTTTATCTACTTCCATACATTTTATTTGGGTTGAACATTTTTTTAACAGAACGTTGCAAAGCGTATATTGAGAGTAATTGAGGCAATAGTTAACGTCCCAGAAAAAATTATGAATTAATCGCAACCATTTCTCTATATTACTTTCAATATTTCTCCATATTGAAAAATTTGTAAGTTTTATAAAAGGACTTGAGAAGAAAATGAACAATTTTATAACCGAATTCAATGTCAACATTGAAGGTAATCAAAAGATTATAGATTTTAATTTAGTTTAAAATCGATTTAAGCACTTTTTATATTTACAAAATCTCCTGTTAATTATCTTTAAACTGTGTACATATAAATCAAAATTTCCAATAAGGATTTAGCCATTTATATTATAAATTATGTTATTTTTTATGCAACATATTAATTATTTTATACATAGTAAAACTATAAACATAATAATTTCATAAAAAAATACTTTTAATTTAAATTTAACTTAAATATAACTAAATTAAAATTTCAAGTTATACCAACCAAAAAATAAAAAACCCCCAAAAAATACTAACAACATTTTGAGAGTTTATATTAAACTAGATTAATGAATATCCTGTTTTGTATAACATTCTGGTAAAGGATATTTTCTAGCGCGACTATATAATATATTATAAAAGGCTTTACTTAATATTATATAGATAATTAATTAGAATATCCTCGTCCTGGCAATATATATATAGTATGTAAATTCAAATTTTTAATGGTATCCTGTTTGTATAGCTTTTCTCTATGTCTTCTGTATAATAAATGCGGTTATAAAACCCAAATATTTCAAACCAAAAGAGAAATATAAATAATTTTTTTTTTTTTTTTATGTAAATTATGAGTTTATGTTCATTGTAAACATAGGAGTATATTATTTACATAAAATTATATTCTATATAAATTTTAAATGTTAAATTATGTAGAAATAACGATTGTATCTTTTGTACATTATATAAAGTAGTGAAACTATAAAAGGTGTTACGAATATGGTTAAAGTTTTATAACAGTGGAAATTTTCAAAAATGTCTGGGAACTATATATAAACTGCGTGTATATAAGGATTTCGTCGAACTTTCTCTAGACCTGTCTGATTTTAAAAACTTATATTTTATACACGAAAATTTGTAATAAATAACAGAAAGTTTTATAAAATCTATGATTTTAAATGCTGTTTTTTTTTATTTTTAAATGCTTTTCAAGATAATAAAGTATTTTTTAATTTAATTTAATAAGTTGAACTATATAGTAGTACAACACCTTAAATAGTTTTAGATATTCGTGCAGTGATTTCTTAATAAATATACTTATAATTCATATTTCTATCGTTAGCGAAAATATTTTATTAAATAAAATGTTGAAGAATTAAATTATGATAAATTTTATATTGTAGTAGTTGAAATTGAAAAGAGAAATTGAAATAGAAAGTTTCATGATTCTCTATTAATTAATATAAAATATGGTGTTCAAATTAATATTAATAATTGTGTAATTTATATAAATTAAATTACAAATTAGGAAAAGTAAAAAAAGTTATAGTGAAAAAACCTTACCTATTCCGCCACACAAATTTTACAGGAGAAGCAATTAAATATCATCATTTCTGTTATACAATTTTTGTTCTGGATATGGAATAGATGGATTTGAATATTATTGCTTTTACCATGGGGATAGAGGTTTAATTAAATTAAAATAAAAACTGAATTAGAAAATATCAGTTAATTAACAAATTGAAGAAACAAAATCACTTGAATATTTTCATATAATTTAATTATAATGGAAAAATGTGGGATAGTGAATTTTGGCCATATTAGTTTAATATGTATAAAACCCTACTTTTAGGATTTTACATAAAACACTAACTTTTTACTTTTATTTAAAAAATGTCTAACTTCTTCTGGTGCCCTTGTATTTGCCGTCCGTACTCAATGAATAATAACCAAAGAATAACCAAAATCCTTAACTATATTTTTCTATTTTATTTTTCTAATCCTTTCTTATAATTTCATTATTCTATTTCACTAAATTCCTATTTTATTATTCTAACATTTTAATCATTAATCTTTCTCTGTCTATTTTGCACTATCTGCTCTATTCTAAACTACATACGCCTGTCATAATCTATTTCCCATATTCCTATAAATTCCTATTAACATAATGATCTCTTTGTTCCATCATTTCGAGACGACAAATCACCAGAAGAAGAAAGTCAATTGGAATGATTTTTTATGTAAAATATGTAACAATATTATGATGGGATTTTATCTATTGTTAACAGTTTACATATGTTTAATATTTCATATCATACTTTATAATCAATCAGTCAAAATCAAATTATAAATTAAATAAATTATAAACTACCACCATATACAAAATTGCCATACGTTATATCCGTAATTGTTGCAATTATATTAAAAAATGGATATCAGAAATAAAAATAGAATACCTAAAAACCTATAAATCAACTATAAGATTAAAATGGCCAATTTGGCGTATACGACAAACCAATACTAAGCTGACGATATTCAGATTCTTTTTATATCCAACCCAAAATTTGTTGAAAATGACATTTTATTCATTTAACTTTATTTCAAAAATGGACTTATAATGAAATTAAAATATTTAATTAATATTTCATTCAATATTGTGAGATAAATCTATTATGTCTTTTTCTCATATGATATAACAGTACGGCACCATACATGATTTATATAATTTTTATTATAAAAATATTGGACAAAAATCGCCATAGTTTTTTAAACAAGAAGGTACAGACAGAATTTTAAAGTTAATGCTGAAGAAATCGTTTTAAGAGTCCATACTTCCATTAATTATAATGTGTCTAAATCTAAAACCAAAATATTACCTAGGTAAACCTCGCTGATAAGGTGATAAACTATGTGGATTATGCCAATTGAATTTATCCAAAACAAGACGTAAGTAACTTTTTTGGATACACTCAATTGAAATGGACAAAATAATTGGAAGACCATTCTTAAAACGAATTCTCCAAAAAATGGAGGAACTAAACTAATCAACAAAGTTTGATCAGAAAATAACGTTTAATAATACCTAAGTTGACCTATTCTGGAAACGTTTAAGTTGACCTATTCTGAAAATATGATGAATAATTAGTAAATATTTAGTTTACCTATCTAAAAAATAAATCATTAAAATATGTGCAACAATTAAAAAATTAAAGAACTTTGAATTATTATCACATTTTAATGAAATTAAACAGATTTTATTAACAACGAAAAATTATATAGACAAATATTAATTTTTAATATACTTCACAAAAATTATTGACAAAATATTAAGTAGTCCTAATTAAAAAAAAAAAAAAAAAATTCTTGTATAAATGTTACATATAACAAAAACACATAAATAGAACCATATACTATTAGCATTTTGTCAATGAATTTATATCATATTTCTTATAATTATCCATTTCTATATATTATTATTACCATTTAAGGCCACATATATAAACCATATTTGTATGGTTAAACCCAAAAATTTCAGTTCATTAAAATTAACACTTATGGCAATATACACACAACTGACAAAAACAACAACAACAACAACAACAAAAACCAAATATCCTTCATTAGTAAAACACAAATTTTTTCTTTATTACCACTATGTATATAATAAACATAAAATTATATATAGACATAGAGGATTGCAGAGACCAACTGCGAATAACCAGTAATCCGATTAGATGACATAAGGTTTTTATCCTAATTGCGTTAATATTATAATTGTTTGGCCCTTTTGGGCTAACATTAAATGGACAAATTGTTGATGTTTTCATTAAATTATCCTAATTATTCTATTCAGAAATTTTCGTCCGGACAAAGAATGAATAAATAAAATATAAAAAAAAAACGAATTTCATCTTTTTTATTTTTGTTTGCGGTTCTATAAATGAATTGGTACGTGAAAAGATATTAAATAATTTGTTCAAAAATTTTAATTATAGATTTAATACTAAATGAAATAGACTATAATTATGAAAATTCTTGAATTAAATTACATTACACAGTCAAATAGTTTCAATATTGAATTTTGATTAAATTTCAATTAACTCGATATCCCACAGAAAGAAGTCAACAATTTTTTTAATACAATTTCATTTAAATTGCTTTGATTATACTAAATTTCAAATTAATTTTTTTATCAAAGCAAATTTTTATAAACTATATAAAATTTTAAATTCAAAAAAGAAAAACTTGTAAAGAGAATTTTAAAATAATTATGTTTAAATCAAAAATAATAAAAATATCCTTTTAGTGCTGCTTATTTTCCTTCAAGTTCTTTTGAACATATATTTTTCATACTTCTTCCAAATTGAAGATTTAAATGCTATTATTATAATACTTTTGATTAAATACTTTAAAGCAAAATGTAGTAAATCCGTAAAGAAGATAGCATAATGAGTTAAGAGAAAATAAGATACGTTGAAGATTTTATATATAAAATTCGAATAAAATAACTAGAAAGTAAATATTAAAACTATGTACAATAATTTTGGAAATCTTTATGAGAAAATATGAAACAAAAATATGAAATCTTTTTTTTTTTAACTTTGAAAATTTTTAAGTATACCTTATGCATTTTCATTGAACGGTTTTGCTTCTCTCTTTATTGAATAAAATATTTATAATTAAAAACGCTCCGAAACAAATTCTTTTTACATATAATTCTTTTTTCTTACTACTCGTATTAATATAAATTATACAATTCCAAATAAATATTCTATCAAAGAAAATTAGGAAAATTATATAAAGGAAAATTCTTAATTTTATTCCACTGAAATTTCAAAGCTTCGGATTTTGTATACCATTCCCGACATAAGAATTTTAATTTCTTGATATTTTCATGGTAAAAGTATTTATAAAATTTTCCATTTTTTTTTTATTTTAATATTATATCCTAGATTAGATTAGATTAAATTCAATTTTAAAGGGAGGACCACTACTAACCGTACTCACTGCAGCTATAAAGCTTATTGTGATTTTCCTTTTCTAATTATGCATCACTGCCCAGACCCGTACTATTGATGAAACAGTACAGCTGCTTAACTGGTATTACCCACGATGCTGGAGGTTGTAATTATGTAACCACCGAGGTGTCGCTAGAGCCCCGCAATATATGTTCTGTCGTATCGTCTTCGTCTTCACAGAATCTGCACATTTGGTCTTTTGAAAGTCCTGTTCTTTATTTCCTTCGAATGCTACATGGCCGAGAATCCAGGAAAGTATTACCCTATTTTCCCTACCTAAAGCTATTGAGGTCTGAAGTCAGTCTCATACAAGTTTTGATGTAATTTGGTGTGAGGCCGTTCCTTAAAGGCAGCCTGACTTTCTGCATACTATTGTGATGTATTTCTTAACGTATTTACTTTTTAAGTTTTCATGTATACAAAAATTCAGGGCATATATTTTTGCTTGGAACACAGTGGAGCGAGTGCCCATGCTTTTAGATATTTACTTACTTAAAAAAAAAATTATATGTAACTTTCTTATAATCTTTTGTCTGCTATCTCAAAGTAATTTTATTTATATTATTAAGAATAAAAAAAAATCTCGTAAGCCTTTAAAATTAAGTCTACAAGAAGTCAGTAAAGAAAATTAAATTCTGATGTAATGGAAACAAAAATTAAATGAATGAAGATTTCATTGTAATTTAAAGATGTATTATAAATTAGAATTAGCAAATATCCATAGATAGATTGAAGTAGAAGAAGAAATAAATGTCTCCAGGAACAGAAAATTTAATTTAGATAAAAAAATGTTGGGATAAAATATTACGAAAACTGAATTTGAACTTTGTAAATATAACTTTTTCGCGAATTTATGTTTAATAGATACTTTTAAAGGTTCACAATCACAATTGTTTATTATTTTTTAACTAAATTAGAAATAATTACTAATACATAACTTGTAAAATCCAAAATTCATTAAATATTTTATATAATTATCAAATGTAAGCGATTATAAATTATTCTTGAGCTATGTCTGATCTATTTATATCAATATAATAAAACTTTAAGTGATTAAAATAATTCGTCTTGAAATTGTTAAAGGAATAGCAAACCAACTTGAAATCTCTGTCTACTGAAATAATTCTATTTACAACGTTTCCGTAGCGCCAACAACATAGCTTTCGAGGTGTGGAAGTTGTCTAAATATCAAAAGAACATACACACATGGACTGGTCATAGTTCGATTGCGTAAGGTTGGCAGTATATCGAAGAGAGCTAAAGAGTTATTCGAACTTACTAGACTTACTAGACTTCATGCAAATAAAGCTGTTTCTGCTGACTGTCGATTCTGCTAGGATGAGTAAAAAACTGCACGGCATATACTTTGAAAATGTGAAGTCATATTGACCAGAAATGACTTAGTACTTCTGTAAAGTATTTCTATCCCCGTAATAGTTAAATAGTACAGCTTCCAAGAATATTAAGCTAAAGCCTAAATAATTTTCGACTATTAAGGTTAGGTTAGTACTGAGATGCGGTATTAATAAAAACAGTTTTTTACTCCAATGTAATTGAGTGTTGAATAGCCATAATAAATCTGAATTTTATGCTATCCTTGTGCAGTTCTGTCGTTTATAGTTAAGAATTTTATGCTATCCTTGTGCAGTTCTGTCGTTTATAGTTAAGAAATTTCAGTGTTTAATAAAAATTCAACTCTAGAACCAGACCTACTACTATACATAATTTTACTGGTATTACAATGTTAACAATTCTTATTACTATCATTTCGATTGGAACTTTTAAAAAATAAAATTGTTAACTTTTTAGTGATATTTTTTGCATATCATATAATTTTATTTAAAAAAAAAAAATGTTTCCAACATTAACTTACAATTTATTTAACAACATATAAAAATTTATAATGTTGTCAACACACCACCAACACTATCAACAATCATATTTATTAAACCAATCAAACATTGTTGTATAATAATACACGCGAATACCAAAAGGGAAATAGAAAACTTAAAAGCTTTGCTCATACAACCAAATATAAAAAGAATACGTAGGAGCAGAAAAATGTCATAAAATTCCTTTTATTTTTATTTTTACAAGCATTAAAAAATAAATATAATTTTTTTTTTTTTTTTTTGGTTTTGTTTCATATTTTATGCTCTTCAACTTGAAACTTAATGTGCGTTTTATACTACAAATATTTTTTATTTTATATCATCCGTTGTTGTTATGAGTTTCTTTTTTTTTTATATATATTTATGATATAATGTTGTTTTATGGTTTTCCTTTCGTTCGGTATGTAGCTATATATATTTATATAAATCATTTATTAAGACTATTTAATGCGCCTATTTTATGCTTTTACAGTAAATTAACAATAAAGTTTGTTGTTGGGATTTATAATTTTTTTTTTTTCTGATGCTTATGCTTCCTAAGTGACAAACGAATATGAGGGATAATAATAATAACAATTCGAAATTTAACTCTACATTTTATATGTAATATGAGAAATTAAAGATAAAAAAAAAAAAAAAAAATTCTGGTTAAATTACATATAGAGAAATGGAATGGAATACAGGAAGTAAGATTATTATAATACCATTAAAAGTTGATTATAACCAAAAAGAATAACAATTTTAATATTAATTTTCATTATTATATTAAATGAATAAAATCCTTTATAAACTTTATCTTATACACAATACGGTATTATGTATGTAAACAATATGATTATGTTTGACTTTTTTATATTATGTATGTATATAAAACATAATTCTTATTGTATTTTATTTATATTGCATAATTCTGTGAGATTGCGCTGGGAAAGGGAAGAAATTAAAATTTGTATTGCTGATGAGAATATTATTTTATATAAGGATTCGATAGAAATAAATAATTTCAAAATGGCGGATATAATATTTAACTAAAATTTCAGATTAATTATTATGGATCTATAATTTAAGGAATTGCATATCAGTACATAAAATTTTAAAGAATTATTTTTTAATATTAATTTATTTAATTTTATTAACATTTTTCATAATTTTTTTTTTGTGAAGGAGAACGCGAGAAAGCACTGCGACCTTAACGATCTATTTTGCATTTAAAGGCTCTATCACTCTTACCATTTAATAGATTTAAAGAAACCTAGTATTTTTCAATGGGAAATATTGCCCAGTTCTTCAGAGGTAAAAAGACATTTGCCTAAGATGTGTAGTCTGCTTCTTGCGAAAGCCTTGCAGTGGCAGATGATGGGTTTACGTCGTTTCTTTGTTATTATTTAGGCGGATGCGGCAGTTGTCTGTATCAGCCAATCCCATTTTACTGAGGCAGTAGTTCAAAGGAATACGTCCTGTCAAGGTTCTTATGTTTCGTTTGCTGAGTGTTATTATATCTTTCACTTTTATTTTATTTGTTTTTATGAGTTTTTTTGATATAGAGAGTCCTGGTAGTTTATACCAGTAGATTTTATGCTCTTGTTCAATCTATCGAGGTTGTGATGTTCTCTTGGTGTACCGGAAAATGGCTCTGGGCCAATAAGTTTTGAGCTTAAGCCATAGTTTTCGTACGACAATCTTAAGTCTAGTAAGATTTGTGTCATTCTTTTGTCATTAAACAGCTTGAGACGGACAATCTGCCTCTTAATACACTGTGTCTCCACTCGTTTAATAAGTGTCTATAAGCATGCCTAGTCATGTCTTAGTGTATATATGTTCAAGTTGGTTTGGAAAATACTGCAGAAACTGTTTTACGTTTGCTAAAAACATAAATAATAAATTTAAATTGTAAAATTAATGGAATTTGATAGAAATTTCTTTAAAAATGGAGACTGATGATGAAACATTACAGCTGCTTCAACAACAATGTTGAGAAAATCTCATTACAGTCTCATTGTTACACTCATAAGACATGAGACAAAACGTCTTGTCTTATCGTATTCTGTCGCTCACTTATGAAATAAAAATCTCATGACATTTAAACATCAAAAGTTTGCCACATGTCGAGTAAGACAAAACTCATTAGACTTTAATGTATCAATAATGCAACCGTAGGCTTTAAATTCACTAAAATTTACTAAATATGGTACAAGAGTAACGATAGATCAAATTATTGGAATAACAGTCAGTAAATTAAATCAAATTATTTTGAAAATTTACACTATTTACTTGTCCCCTTTAAAAGTCACATAGAATAAAAAATTTTGCTATTCATTTTTAAAACTATAAAATGCTATTAATTATAAATTTTGTTATGTAATCAAAAGTTAATTTATAATTATCTATTCGCTTAACTAATCAAATTTAATTTCATACTAAATTTTTTACTATTATATTTAAATTTTGTATCTAATTAATTTTTATGTTATCGCTTCTAATGACAACTTTTGAACCTCAACTTTTAATTTTTTTTTATTGTTATTTTAATTTTTAGACCTGATTAAAAAATTTCTAAAGTTAAGATAAATAAAACTTGCCTTTAAAAAAAAAAAGGTTTAAATATTATTATAAATAAATGCCTTTTAATAGTCTCAAATATTGAGTTTTAAACATTTTACATTCTTAATATTTTGTATTATAAAGCATCAACAAAAAAACACTAATCTTTGCTAAAAAATCTGAACCTTTTTTCATTAATTTTGTTTAAGTTTTGTGTATGGTTTTATATTTTTTTGAAAAATGAAATTCATTTGGTTAATCGAGTGGAAATTATTTGACCATACAGAATTTTTTTATTTTTGGGAGAAATTATCCTATTTTTTGTATACGTACATGCAATATAAACTAATGAAAAGGATATTTTGTTATATATTTTTTAATGATTTTATAAAGAAGTATTTATATACATAAAAGAAATATAGTTTTATGTACGTATATACATAAAAATCAAAATGAAATTAATAAGTTCAAAAAGGTAAATGAAAGTTTAAAGATCATTTAACTAACAATTCTTTTATTGTATATATTTAATTATTATGATAAATTAAAAGGAATAAATTTATTTGAAAAGTTTTGTATCTTACATTTTAATTAAATACATAATACATTAAAAGGGTCAACCTTTCTTCGGATATTTTAATCAATTTTAATAAAGAAATTTTGAGAAAGACATTAATCAATAATTCAGAACGATGGACTTATCAATAATATGATAAAATTTTTAAATATCGAACATCCATTATGAAATCACTCCTAACTACATCAAATAACATTTAATAATTTTCCAGACTTTGACAATTGCACTTTCTAGAATTTCCATTTGTCTTAAAAATTATCATCGGTTCAGATTTTGTACAGAAGTTCAAGAGTTTGAAATCTCTTACGAAACACTGTCATAGTGAGTTATAACTTTAGAGTCACAAAGGAGCTGTCCCGTCCATCTTGAATTTCCAGTGTTTCTTATTTTTCAAATATTAAAAAATTACATTTCCATGAATTCTTATTTATTTTGATACTATGACGTTAATAAAAAAGCGATATTCAAGCTGGGCATCATATTGTTGTTGGTAAATTTTTGTTTAAGCTTAACTAACTATTCACGCAGAATTTACGCTTCTTTAAAAATATCTAAAATTTAATATGAGTACTTCGAAATACTTGAAAATATATTTTTTTCCTGTCAATTACTTTTCTATATCATTATTTCAGTTTCAATACTTGAACTATTTCCGTATCAAATAATTTTGTATAGTTTCTGCATTAATTTCGAAAGCTTTAATAAAATTCATATTTTACTTTTCATCTTTAAAAATACAAACACACACATAAAAAAATTTGAAATCCTATGGGTAGTTTAAAACTCGTACTATGTTAGTTAAGAAAATTCTTGAATATACAAAAATTTGACATCTCTAAGGACATCAAGAATGTAATATGTAAATTTTAATACACAACGAATTTAACGAACTTAAATCAAATATTACAAACATCACGAAAGAATCCTTATGTCAAATTTCATTCAAAATGGATGCAGAGATAAATTGTTGCGTAGACAAACGCGGTGACTTTTTAATTTCTACAAAACACTAAAGAAAAATTGATTTTCAGAAATTTTTCAAAACAGAGTTTCAATCACAACATTCTTCTTCCATAACAACTCGAAAAAGTTATCATCTTCTAAAAAGTTGAAAACTATATACATAAAAAATTATTATTTTATGTAAATGACCTAAAGAAAATTCCCTATGGTTTTCTAATTTTTCTTATTCTATTTTTCTTTTATGAGTTCATTTAGGATTTTAGTTATGAAAAAAACTATGAATATGGTTTTGTTTAGTTCATTTCCACGCCTTTCAGGTTTTCTCATAATAATAATAAACCTTCACTTTTGGCGTTACAATAATTTATGGTTTGTTGAGCTTTTAAGTGGTTATTTTTTTTTTTCATTTTTTGTGCATCCCCTAGTTTCATAACACCAAAAACAAAACAGAATATAATAAAAAATATATAAAAATAATATAACCGAGCATAATAAAATATAAAAACAGTTTTTTTTAATGTGTTTTTTCTATATTTTTTTGCATAATTCTTTTTTTCCACTCTTAATGTTGGATTTATTATGGTGAAAAAGCATTTTACTCTAGTTTTCAATCTACTATGTGTAGTTGGTTGTTACATAATTCATATAATTTCAGCGTAACATTGTAGACCACAAAAAAATAAATAATGTTAAAGCTCATTTAAAATTTAAATGAATGCTATTTAAAATGACCAAAGTAATGAATAAGGAGCACTAGCTGATATTAAAGTGTTAATAATTTAAAATAATATTTAATAACTAATTTTACTAGAGTCTGTACGACAAGATTATATGCTCAACGTTTTATACTTACAAAAAATATATTTTAAATAAAAATTTTTAATCAACAACAACAAAAATTACAACATAAAAATATTTTTCATTTCCATTTACATAACTTTAATTTCACATAAAAATAATCGTCCTTGAATATTTTCATTTTATTAATATAAAAATTATGTATTTTTAATTAGTAAATTGTTCATTTTTATTCCTGGTACCAACATTACATACACCTGACCTCATTATTACTTAAATTTTAAGTGTCAACAGGTCAGTAGAGAATAATTATAATTAAATTGCTTTATTTTCACTAAAATATATAAAAACTCATTTAAACCTCATTCACGATTATCATGATTTAACATTTCCATATAATAATATAAAAAATAGTCTTATCCTTGTTCTCTATCTCACCACGGATGATAATAAAAACGGATTTCTTTATGTCTTTTTAAAAATCCTTTTGAAATTTTTACGAGTTTTTAACATTTGCGACATTGTTTTTTAAAATACTAATTAGTATTAGGAGTGTTATTTATTTGAAAATAAAAATTATTTCGCCTCAATAAAATTAAAATCACATTTTGTAATTATAAGTAGAATCATAAAAAACGGATGAACAATAATCAACCAAAAAAATAATAATTATTATAATGTCATTAAATTATTGTTTGTATTACAATTAAAATTATCAAAATTGTTTTTAATGTTTTAATTTTCTTACCATTAAAACACTAAATACGATTCTATTTTATAGGAATTTATTTATTATCTAAATAGTTAATAAGGAATGGCGGTAAATTCCATACAGAAGACAAATTACATACTAAGAATATGAGAAAACCTGGAAAAATCAATGATAAATCGAATAATAATAAAATGTAAAATTCAAATGAATTTGAATTTTTAAATGAAAAAGCTAGCAATTATAATAAAAACTATGAATTTACTATATAAGTATAGTAATATCATTCAGATAGCAAAGAAAACCGTATACGAATCCGCCTTTGCGAGGAGAACCACTACGAACTAACATTACCTAATCTTCGATTTACACAATATAAATTGATTTCGTAAAATTACCGTGCAAACCGACTACCGTGTACATCGAAGATCAAGGTTTAAATACAACTAATCCTGAATTTAATTTTATGCAGTATGAAACCAGTTCGTGAGTTCAAGTTCGTAGTACACACAGAGGTGGACATGACTAATTTTATTCTTTCTATATATAATTTGAAACCATAAAATTTTTCTCATAACAGAGAGTACAAAAAATCATCTACTTCAAAATTAATTTCAAATTTTAGACTGAATATAAAGTAAAAATTTTAAATAACTTTCTATCAATAAATTTCTTAAATGAAGATTTAAATACAATTGTATTACACCGAAATTCATCAAGTAAATTCTTGAAAATGTTATTCATAATATTTCTAATCACATTTTTCTTTTAATATTTCACTAAATTCACATCATCTCATTTTTATCTAAAATATTTAGTTCACTTTATATTTTATATACTAAAAAATTCTTATAATAACACTAGAAGTCTAGAACTTAATCCATTATAAATGAACTAATGTAATTTTTAATTGATATAAACTAATTGAAGTAGTAAAATAATTGTTGTTACTTACAAGGGGCCTCAGATATTTCTTTAATCATAAAATTATTTTTCTGTAAATTTGTGAAATTTAATAATAAACTCGAGACAAATTATGATGTGATAGTAAAACTGTAACCAGTGCAGTGCAATCAAGCTTAAGGAATATATTTAATGTTGAGTCGGAACAGGGCCAATATTAATTTTGAGACTCTCTGTAGAATTTGTATTTATAACTAAAGAATTGATTTCATTATTTCTTTTCCAAATTGTTTTTAAATCTAATAACCAGAAAATAAATTATGGAAATGAGAATAAAATTATCTTTATTCACTTAGTTTTTTATTGTACTGTACCATTCGAACCATTATTTAAATGTATATTAACAAATTTTACGCCACTGCTATTTTAATTATTATATAATAATAATCTAACAACTAAAATTTAATAAATATAAATATCTTAAAACTTTTGATACTTAATTAATTCTACTGGTAAACAACAATTTGCTGTTAAGGATTAATTGAATAAAAAAATTTTACATATTAAAATGAATTTTATGGTAAAATTCGATTTAAATATTGAAAATATAATTCAATAAAAAATAATAAAACATTTAATTTGTTAAGTAAACATTTATATTTAAAAAAAAGCATATAAATAATTAAAACTTGTTGTAAAAAATTATATTATTTAGAGATAATTGAAAAAGTCTAAATAAAAATCGACAAAATTTTTTATATACCAAAAATATAAAAAATAAAGGATGTTTTTTTTTTTAATAAAAACTTTATGTACACAAATTACTCAACAGCAACAACAAAAAAATAACAACATTAATTTAAAAGTTTTAACATCAATTCTAAATGTAAATATTTATCTTATGGTGATATGTAGAAATTTTATGTTTACCTCTTTAATAATATAGGATTTTTTTTTTTCTGTGTGTTTTTTCTTCTATATATCCTGTTTTAATAAATTATTTATGATCCTTTCATTGAAAATATACTAAAAGTTTTAAAAACTCTTAAGTTTCCGCCCGATCTTTATTCGGTTAAATCGTTCAATATTTTCTTATAATATTTCTCGAAAGAAACGTATTAAAAAGAAAGTTTTAATGTTAAATATATCAAGGATATAAATATTAACGTTAAAATATATTTAATATTAAGGCGACAAAACAAATAAAATATTCAATGTGTGAAATTTTTTAAGAAATAATATCAACAATTTAACTTAAAACATAAAAAAACTTTATTCAATTTTGTATTTGTATACAGAAAGTCCTGCGGGTGCTCTTTAAGTAAAAATATTAAAAAAAAAATTATGATGTCATCAGTAAAAATTATATTACACCTGAAATTTAAAATTTATTTCTAACCACAAAGAATTGTTTGTAAATGATTTCAAAGATCCTTTATAAAAGTTTTATAGTCCAGGTAAATACAACAAACAACAAAAAAAAACCTTTTTAACTTGAATACTAATTGCCATAAAGTGTTGGAATATAATGAAAATTCATAAGGATTTAAATAAATAAAAAAAAACACACAAGGACGATAAAATAAACTAAATATAATAATAAAGTCTAGACTTTTGCATTTTGGTAAAGGTAATTTTAATAAATTATATTATAAATAAATTAGGTGATTTTTCTTGGGTCAAATAAAATCATTTTTTAAGGTAAATAAAAAAATATTGAATAAATAATTTATAAATTTCTCTTTGTAGTTAACAAAATTGTTAAAAGCAAAAAATAAATATCGAAATTTAAAAAAAAGAAAAAAAATAAGAAAATTTAAAAAAAAAAATATTTAATGTCAATTTACCTCATATGACAAAAAAATCTTGATTCAAAATGGCTGAATATTATAAAAAAAAAAGTCTTAAGTAATTTTCAAAATCGCAATAAAATTCACACTATAAATTTTCACTTTCATTAATAACTATTTAATGTACATATTTTTTAAAAATATTTTAATACTAAATTAGAATTATGTAATTACATATTTTCATATATTTTCTAAATTAAATTTATTATTAATTTTTTCACAAAAAAAAAAACTACCCGTAAATTTTCGATTTCATTGGACAATTTTAAATCTACTTTAAATGGAGAAAAATACGAAAAATTTAAGAATTTTTATAATTTTATTAATTGGAAATTATTTAAAACTGTCAATTTAATACTTTAATTAGTATTTAAAGAAGTTTAAAATTCATTTTCATAATTTTATTTAATATTTTTCATTACCGAGTACCCAAACGTCTTACAACAGCGACAATAAAATTATAACTAAGAAAAAATGGGCGTGACTAATTAAATAGATAAAAAAAATTGGTGCGAAAATTTACATTAAAAATTAGCCCGCGAAATTTAAATTTTAATAAAATATAAAATTTTAATTTAAAATAAAAAAAAAAATGATTTGTCCAAATCTTGTTTTCTATGCGTAGTGGAATCCTAAAATGCAATAAAAAAAGTGTCAGGAGTACACAAACGCGTTCAGGGTACATGTAGGCAAATGTGTAGCAACATTAGAACCGCTAGTTAGATTTTAATGATATTTGGCACACAGTGTCAGCGGAGCTTCATCCTGATCCTGATGCCCATAGGATGAGATCGATACTTTTAGTGGGACCCCTGTTTTTTCTCCTTGGTAAAATTTCCGATTATTATTTCATATTTGTCAGATAATAATTACTATGTAATTATTATCTAATTTGAATAAAATTTAGTAAACATGATAGTTTCCTAAGGTAATTGATGCCTGTAAAATTTGATAGTCAGTACTTCGGCGGGTCCATGTTAAAATCGACAATTATATTTTATAAGTTCAATGCTCTACCACATACAGTAAGTGTCACTCGATTACAATTATATTTTTCAAGTAGATTGACTTGGTTAGCTATTTAAAGGTTCTGAAAAATTTGTTGCCGATAGCTTTACTGGTAACAAAAGCAACTTAGTTTCCAAAGAATGTTTCATATGTTGCAGAACATAATAGTAATTATTATTAAATATGGTACAAATATTAGTTTTGTAATGTAGGGTCGGAAGTTTTAATGGGTCCTTATCAAACGTTCGAAATCTATAAAAAAACATTATAAGTATCATAAAAGATGTGCAATTTTTAATTAAGTACTGTTTCTTCTGTTAATTACAAAACACTGTTGAATATAAATAAATCACTGTTCAAAACCTATACCAGTTATCTGCAACTTTTAATTATGTAACAGCCTTTTTTAAAAAGTATACACATTTAAACAATATTTTTTAATAGTATCAAGTTATGATTGATTAGTAGCGGACCCAATGAATAATTCCACATTTTTATTATATAATTGCCACAAAATACAAGAATTATTTGTACTAATAAAATACTTCATTAATCATTATCAATAACTAAACCAAAAATTTAACCTTTGGCTAAAGTTCACTTTATACGCCGGGTTTCTCAATTAAAAACTTAATCCTACGTTATACTTAATTATATAAATTAAGATTTAATTAGCAATTAAAATAAAAAAAGTTTCACAAACTTAATTATTGCTAGAAAACAAACGATTTTATATATCAAAAGTATATAATTTATCAATCTCTTTGACAATTGTTTTTAAATAATCAAACGTCCAAATTTCTATTACTAATTTAATCACTGAATATAAAAAATCGAATAGTTAAGAACTCGGAACTTTGAACTATCGGAAGATCAAGTGTGCAGATTCTTTGAAAATGAAGATATGGAAGAACACATACTATGTATAAATGCGAGTCGCTAGCGAGAAGACTCTTACCACACCTCAGTATTTACATAGTTGCAGTCTCAGAATATTCGTCCTTGTCACTCAAGCAACTGTATTGTTGTATCGACACTACGAATCTGGAAAGATAAATCACAATAACCGGAATGTCCACATTGAATAAGGCTACGTTGGACCCCTGGTAGTAAAATAAAATTTATTCTAATTTAGATGTAACTAAACGAGCATCATAATTCTAAGTATTAATTCAGAAATTATTTAAATATTTATTTATATATAATTTAAATCAATATTTTATATTTTAAAATTCAAATTTCGCGGGTTAATTTTTAATGTCAATTTTCGCACCAATTTTTTTTATCTATTTAATTAGTCACGCCCATTTTTTCTTAGTTATAATTTAATTGTCGGTCTTGTAAGACGTTTCGGTTCTCGGTAATGAAAAATATTAAATAAAATTATGAAAATGAACTTTTAAATTCTCTAAATATTAATAAAAGTATAAAATTAAGAGTTTAAAATAATTTCCAATTAATAAAATTATAAAAATTCTTAAATTTTTCGAGTTTTTCTCCATTTAAAGTAGATTTAAAAAGGAACAATGAAATCGAAAATTTACGTGTAGTTTTTTTGAAAAAATTAATGATAATTTTAATTTAGAAATATTAAAATATTTAATTAAATAAATCTAATTTAGAATTAAAATATTTAAAAAAAATATATATATATGTACATTAAATAGTTTTTAATGAAAGTGAAAATATTGAAAGTGCGAATTTTAGTGCGATTGTGAAAATTACTTCAAGACTTTTTTTTTAAAATATTCAGCCATTTTGAATCAAGATTTTTTTCATATGAGGTAAATTGACATTAAATATTTTTTTTTTTTTTTAATTTTCTTAGTTTTTTTTTTAAATTTATTTTTAAATTATTTTTCATGATTTCCTTTTTATGAACGAATCTATTAAAAATTAATTTATAAAAATATTAAAATATATTTTAAAATATTCTGGTGTCAAAAAGTATTGATTAAAACTTTAACCAAATTTGATGAAATAATAATTTGTTTCAATATTTAATTATATTTTATTTTTTAAATTTAGTTTATTATTTAAAAAGACGCAATATTCTTATAGTAACATTACTCATAGCATTAACCCCAAATTGGTCATGGTATCAGTTCATTGACATTACTATTAACAAAGGTTCCTCTCACAAAAATTTAATTATAATCGATGAATTCAATTTTTTAAATATTTTTTTTTATTTTCGTATAATGCAGAAATGAATACGGGGCAGAATTATTCGATTTAAATTGACTTTTGTATATACTCTATGATATAGATAAGTAAAAATAATGCTATAATTGGTAGATAGCAGCCAAGAGCAAGAGTTTACATATTAGTTTACCTTAAAAAAAACTCATTTCGCTTTAATATCTCAAAGTAAACACATTGCGGGTGAAGTTTCATAAGATGTAATCAATGCTTCCGTAAACTTATATTATAAACTCTCTAACTATAATCACATAATGTCATAATAATACTTGGCGTCCACTCATACGCATACTCAACTCAATAAAATGATATCTAAGTGCGTGAGGTCAAAGTTATACAGGCGACTGCATTTAAGAATTGGGAAAATATTAAAGTAAAATCCTTCAAAATAAATTTAATTTATTGCCAACAAAAATTAATGAATTATGAAGAGTAATTTTTTTGAAATTATATACAAAAATACAATAAATTTTATATAAATATTTCTGAATAAAAATAAATTAATTATTTATTTACCAATGAAATTATTCAATGACAATTGACTAATAGTTTTACGCATTGTTTGGTTCTTTTTTTCTTTTCATTTCATTAAATTTTCACTCATTATCGAGTTTGCCCCCTCTGTCATCTGATACTGACAAACTGTATAGGCAAGATAAGTGGGTAATATGGTATCGATTCTTCATTAATATCGAATTGTCGATAAACATTTATTTTTATATACATAATAGTTATATATATATATATTAAAAGTGGTATCAAACAAATCAACCATTAATGATGTCGATGAATTGTGGTTAGTTGCACACTTAAAATATATAGAGAGCTGTGATTTAGAAAGCTTATTATATAAACCAGAAAATAATTTATTTTTTTGTATATTTTGGATATCCCAAAAAAAAAAAAACCACCGGAAATAATATGTATATACATATAAATATAAAAGGATAACTGAAAAACATTATATATATATTACATTTTTGTTTGTATATTGTATACTTTTGATATATTTATAAAAATATATGGTCGGTCAAGTTCTGCAAAGCCCCATACGTCATTTTTTAGTTCTACTAAGCTCTACTCATACTCAGGAACTGATTCTTTTGTCATTCATTTACTCTTGTCCATAAGTTTAAGATTATACAGGAACAGATTAATTCTTTTACAAATGAAAACTTTGGAATCAAGAAGATTAGTAGCTGATATATTATTCATTTTACAGGTTCTCAACGGTCAAATAGACTCATATTATGTTAAAAACCAAGCTAATACGCATTTTAGTTAAATGTTACCATTACTGAAATATTCAGTGCTCCATATTGGCTTTTTCATAATTTTGTTTGTTCTAACGAACCATACGCCAAATTTTTGGATATTGGTAATTTTTATAATCAAATTTCTTGTTTATTTCTGAAATGTTTTACATCTTTCATGCGCATAGGACGTCGTGGTTCTCAATATTACGAAAAACGCGTTAATTCTTAATTGACCCATGTACGTATATGCCAATTTAAAATTTATATGGTTATAATTGAAATAAGAATTCCATTGATTTGATATAAGATTAAGATTATAAACCGCTATAAATGGAAAATTATCGAAAACTTTTGAAATAGACACTTCGAGGTCATTGAATTTTTGTAATTAGAATCTAATAATAAGTCTTTGCTAATTGTAAGAAAACTGAGCTTCTGGGTTTTTTATTTATAATAATTTTAATTTAAAATCAATTTTCTCGATACTGAGTTCATTTCGTATAGTGGATCTTTTCAGAACTCAACTGACGATATCCTATAAATGAAAGCTATCGTGTCAATTACACGATTTCGCAAAAATATATTATTTTAACAAACAAACCAACAAATTATTTTTATATTTATAATAAATTTCGGCAGTTTTTCCAGTACAATGTAATTTTATTTTTCTGTTGATTTCTGGTGGAAAAACCAAAATCGATTTCTCACTTCACTATTTTATTTATATTCCTAAATGTATACGAATATTAATTTATTATTGAAAATTTATAATATTTTATTATATTTTGAATGAAAAATATAATAAATTTTATTTATAATAGTTCGAATATTATTTGACATTATTTAATCGTTGCGGTTGTGAAGGATACTATTATTTATGAAGGACTTCAAATCAATGGGTTAGCAAATATATGGGATTATAGCAGTTTTGATAATTATAATTTATATTAAACTTGTAGTATCCTAGATCCTAACCTATAAATTGTATTTTAATCAATTTATGATTAGTAATTATTTATAAAGAACATCATTTTTGTAAATGTACTGACAAATCTGCTTATAATGATAAAAAAATAATGTTTGAACATTGAATAAAACTTTTATTTGGAGGTTCACTTTCATTTGTGTAGTATTACATTTCGTCCAGACATTTTAAGATGAATTAACCCTAGTTTACATCACGAAAATAACTAAACAAAACTGTCATTGGGTGTATTCGCACCCCACGCTATTCATTACTTAAATGTTGTTAAGTTTAATTATTTTAATACCTATATTTTATATGAATTTAAAGTTCTGTAGTTTGACAATAGATCATTTTTTCACAATCGTTGAATTGGCATTGCGTTTGCTCGACAAAAAATTAGTATGTATTCTTGACACCATTCGAATAAACAAACGAGATGTCCCAAAACCATTTGTCGTTCGTTATTTTCTCTATTAAAATAACGAACCCATCAAAGTTAAAAATCGAAAGCTGTAGCTAAATATTTGTATTTTATATTAACAGTGATTAATATGTCCAGTATTCAAAGGAAATATTTCTGATTTTATTACTGTCACTAACTCGAATATTTTGAATTAATCTAACCAAACAAAATAGTGTAAAATTTAAAAAATTCATTGAAAATTTAAACTTATTTAAGCTATTTTTAATTCCACTATTATTTTTCGCTTTTCATCATTAAACAAATAAACTATTTTTTTTTATCTATAACTAATTTCAAAATTTAAATTACTTTTTATCACCAACTCTAAAAAACATTTCTAAATTCTATATTTAATAGAAAAACAAAATCATATAATGATAAAATATTTTTAATTCATTAAATTACTCTTTTATATACATAGATAAAATTCCTACCAATATTCCATCAATATTATTTTTATTATTAACTATCGTAATCAATATCAGTATAGAAAAAATCCAATCATAATTATTATTATGGTTAAAAAAAATTTCCATTTTAAATTGAAATTCACTTTCCGAACTTCATAGACAGAAGAGTAATCGTTATTAGGTTAAATTTGACTACTAATTTTTTCGGGATATTTTCATATTTTCATGTACTCTGAAGGCAATTATCACTATTTGTTAATTAGTGGTAAACCCAACTCTATTTTGAAATGGTCCTTTTCCTTCGTAATTTGGAAAGAAAAATTAATTTCATTTACGCATGATTTCTTTTGATTTAACATGATCGCTTTTTATAAAGACTTTTAACATCATTTTTACAATGCATCCTTTTATTTCAACAAGTTTTTTACTGATTTTCTAAGATTTGGAACCATAATTAAATATATTTCAAGTTCTACCGGGTAAAAAAGGAATTTGCATACATGGAAATGGACAACACTCAATACCATTATCTATAGTGTCAATTAGGTGTACACAATTTTATAAGTGACATAATTTACCATAATTTTGATACAAATTAAAAATATTTAAATTACGAAAAATTATCCCTAGAAAATTTTCTACAATTTTCACATAGTTTTTAACAAATTGAATGAAAAATTCAATTTTAGACCCTATCACATTTATTTAAATAATTTTTCCCTATGTTTTTCTGTTACTTCTTCATCGTTTATTCAATTTCTCTTATCAGTTTTAACAATTTTTTTTTATGATTTTTATTGTCCACTAATAAAATATATAAAAAAAAAGAAGTAAATTTTCATTATAATTATTAAAGTTAGTGGAAAATCGATTTCTTAATTTAAGTGCAATCAAATTTTATTATTTGAAATTATATAAATGGAAAAATTCATACCCTCTCATCCGTTTTCTAAGTGTAATTAATTTTTTTTTGCTATACCTAACTTAATAATTTCAAAGTTTATTTTCTGTTTTATTAAATAGGGAAAATTTAATTTTCTAAAGTGATCTTTTTCATAATATTGTTTGTTTACAGTAAAATGAAAATTTTTTATATTATTATTTCTTATTGATGATTTCATGGTAAATTTTCTGATTTTATTTGAAAGTTTTACTTACGTTGTTGTACAAAAATGTTTGTTTGAATGTTAAATATCGTTACACAACAGAAATTGTTTTTTTTTTTACTAAAAAATATATAAAAGTTGACAAAATCAAAATGTGAAAATTGTACATTGAAAATTTTCCTTAACGACTATGAAAATTGTGTGATTTCTGTTTTTTTTTTTTTTACATAATAGCAATTTGTATTTTTCAAGTATAGAAGCAGATAAGGAAAAATAAGAAAAAAAAGGACATCATAAAATGACCTATTCAACAGAGATAAATACATTCACAATATATAATTTTACATTGTTACAAAACGTTTTACGATAACTTTCAACCTTTAAATTACATTAATCAATAATAGGGAAAAAAACAAGTTTTTATGAAGTTATAATATTAGAAAGAAGAAAAATTACAACAAAAATATTGAAAGAAAATTTTCCAGTTGAATCGATATAATATAAAAAAAAAATTATTCTAAAGGTTCAAGGAAAATACTGAAGTAATCAAATTGAATGTTTACAAAAAAAAACTGAAAATCAAAATTGAATTAATTTCAATGACTAATAAAACATAAAATCTTCAAGAATAAAATTTCTTAAATGAATAATTTAATGGTCTTCATTTTCTGAGCTTTGATTATTTTATAATTGCATTGGGTTTTATCTCGCTACACAATAACTACTTATAGAACTTTTTAGCCTAAGTGATGATAACTTAGTTTCAATAGTCAACAGTAGAGATTTCCTAAAGCACAACCGGAAATTGATGGTGGAGTTAATTGCCTTGTTAATAATCAATTATACTTGCAATCTAGTTATCCGTATTTAGCAAGTTAAATGGACAAATCGTACTATGCTTGTATACTTGGAATGTTACTTTCTCATAGTTTTGGATATTTCGATTAGAATTACAAAATTTTTCTCTTAATTTTCCTGAACACTTTCAAAAACAACTTAAACCTTTCGCGGATTCTCATGATGTTACAATGTTTTCGTCTTCTAAAAAGTTTATAGAAAAAATATTATCGTGAAAAATATCAATTTAAATCAAATAAATATTGATTTCAATACGATAGCTCGTAATAGGTTTATCATATACATTGTTAAGCCATTGCCGCATTGAATTCTCCTCGTGCTCCTGATTCTTCTTACTCATCATTTTGCCTTGTAATAGGTAAGTTAACATTCTCTCATTAATTGTCTGAACTATTAGTTTTATCATATTAATTTTTAGTATAATTTCGGTAGCCGACGAGTTTATCGAAAACGAATTTATCGAAAACGAGTTTACCGAAAGCGAGTTTATCGAATGATCAATTGATCGAATGACGAGTTTATCGAAAAATAGATAAAATCCACAAGTTCCTTAAAAATAATATTTTTCGATAAACTCGTCATTCGATCAATTAATCATTCAATAAACTCGTTTTCGATAAACTCGCTTTCGATAAACTCGTTTTCGATCAACTTACCGGGAATCATAATTTCGTTATTCGCAATGTCGTCGCTTAGCATTTGATATCAAAATTCTACGATATCGAATACGATTCTATTTTTTTTATGTCTACATATCTCAGCATCAAAGTTACTACACCTCGTAGAGCAGGATTGAAATTTAATTAGTTGTCAATTTTACAAATTTATCCCAATTATTTTTATTATGTTAATTTCATCACTGTGATCATTAAACATAAAATTTCCTGACCGTCATAATTAATTTAGTCGCGATACTGTTAAATATTTTTTATAAACGTTATTTCTATTTATTTTGTGCTTTATTATACTTTAATTACTTGAATATTTTAATAATAACGATATTTAAAAAAAATAATAATAATATTTGCACCTGTCAGTATGAATTTCTTGAAATCATAATATTATAACTATGTAAAAAATCTAAATTAAATTAGTATATAAATAAAAATTACTGTACGACACGCATAACTGTAATTTGATTTTATAACAAAACATTTAAATTTTTTATATATTATAATTAGATTAAAAAATATTAAATCTTTTTTTTTTTTAATTTATAAATATATTATGCGGGTGACACCTGTCAAAATGTCTGTTCATTTTGATATGTCATTAAGATCTTTGTTGTCGCATGTTTTAAAATTGTTAAATTTTAATCATTTTTTATTTTTCATAAATAATTTCTATTTATATCCTCGTACATTTATATTATTAATATATCAGTTAAATTATTATGTTAATTTAATATAATGAACAAAAACAATTTCGTTATTATGTTTAATGCTGTTTTAACTTTTTAAATAAATGACCTATTATTTAATTATACATTTATATATGAAAGTTTACAATTCAATGAATTTTAAATTACAAAATTTTTGTTCTGATTTACTATTTATAATATAAATAATACAAGTTTGTTGACATTGGCGGAAATGTTATATTTGATTGACTTTTATATTTATATTTATAATTAATTATACAAAATGATTATATAAACTATGTTGATTGAAATTTTGCATAAATAAATAATTTAATTTTGAAGAGTAGTTTTATTCCATTCCAGTTTGTTTCGCTTAAATATCTATAAATATGACTATTTTTTAGCCTTATTTCTTACATTCTTTGTAATTGTTAAAAGCTTAAATATATTAGCAATTATTTTGAAAGCAAAAACTGACGAAAGATACGAATGCGTTGCTTATAAAGTATCAACAATTAGAGACTGTTAGATTTTGAATTGTGTCGGTTTAATCGTTCTAATATTGCTACAAGCAAAAACTTAAAACATTTTGTACAAGTACAAAAGTTGTACATAAAAAAACATGTCTAAACGTTTTGCAACTGAAACCACCAAATCAAGTGCATATAATAGCTAGATATTCTGCTTGTGCCAATTTTATAGTTAGATTCACTAAGATTTTCATTGCACTCGATCTAAATGAGTTTTTATCGATTTTAAAGTCAATATTTGTTTCATTTGGAATTGGTGTTGTTATTGATGAATGCTTTAATGTAAAATTACTCCCCCGATCCTAGAATCAAAGCCGATTGTTTTGTTACATTTTTACTTTATACTTCCTCCTACGTTTTTATGACTGTCGTACTTCTGGAATCGACGCAAACCAGGGACCGTTATGGATTTGATGTGCATACATTACTTAGTCTGAAATGGAATCAATTGCCCAACGTTCACTACGTGTGTAAGCAATGCTTGGTGGTAGCTGAAATAGTTACGGCGCTGGAATGTTCCGAAGAGCAAACGATCAACACTAACAATATCCGCATATACACACAACAACGACGATCATTGTTAATAAATAAAAAAAATCACAATGAAGTATACTAACTAGAATTGCAACTATACCAATACTGTAGAGTCCTTGATCTTGAATATGAAAATTAGTACTTTCCCAATAAGCTTTTATAGAAAAATAATAGCTTTTGTTAAATTAATGAACACAATTTTATGTAAATCCAATAATTTTTATTTTTTAAACAAATAAAGTTCATAAGCTTTAAATATTGTAAGCAAGATGTAAAAAATTTGTGTTGTAAATACATTTATTCAATTAATTTCAAATTATATTTGGTCTACCTACAGTAAGTTAAATGTTGAACACAAACTAGTTAATTCAGGTCCTAACTAAATCGGATTTATATTTAAAACAAAATTTTTTATATTTATTTCATAATTCACTGCAAATTTTAAGTTGAACTACTTTTATATTTCCCTAAAGTTTTAGTTTTTTTTTTTTTTTCTTTTTTTTTTTTTTTTTGGTTAAAGAGAACTTCTATTTGAAACTTGAAATTACTATTGAATATATTTATTTCCCCATTGAATGGAGTATGTAGTAAAGTAACCTGCTTTTCAAAATTCGATAAAAATTTTATCTTTGTTTTCCAAAAAAAAAAAAACTCTACACTTTTCAAAATTTACAATAGACATTGAAAATATAAATTTTTCTTTCCAAAATAAACTTTTATTTTGCTCTGTAAAATTTATTTTTATATATTCTCATTTATAAATTTTATAAAATTTCATTTAAGCCAGACATGGACGACCGAAATATTTTGCGGACCAGCTTGGTGACTCATAATTACTGACAAATAAATCATTTCATAATGTCTTCTAACATTTTATATCGTAAATTCGTCTTTTTTTTGTTTATGTGTTCTTTATGTTTGGATAGTGTTAATCAAATACGTTAATTATTGGTAAATTTTCTATTTTCCATTTTCATCTGAAACTTTTCTTCTTTTCTTTTTTGTAATTCATTTTGAAAGACCAAAAATAAATATAAATCGTAGCCCGGTTAATTAGCGGCTGGGAGTATACCATCTTTCCTACCGAGAAGACCCAAGTTCAAATCCTATGGACAGACCGATTAATAGAAAGAAATAATAAATCTACACGGTTTGAATGTTCACTAAAGAAAATATTAATTCTGTCAAGCTTGTCATCGTCATTAGCAACTGTCAGCAGCCAGATAACAGCAACTTCGTTAAGGCTAAAACACAATGACGACATGGCGTTACATGGCGTTAACATTGACTTCAGCTATATAACTTACTTCGGACTGATTATTCGCATAGTGAAAACCAATTAAATCACTACCAATATGCAAGTTAGCCTCGCAAATGGATGTATACAGAATACGATGGAAGATTTGCACGGAGGCTCTATGTTCCCAAATGGAATAACAAAATTATTAATAAAAATGTAATTATTGAAGAATAGAAATCATTTGAAGGCCACATAAAATTATATGATGGTACGCATGCGGCCCGCAGGCCTTATTTTGGCAATGCCTGATTTAACCAAATAGAACCAATTCCATCTATTCCCCATTTATATAAACACACATCACCCAGTAAGTGAGAAAAGTAAAATTTTATTGGATGTTATTTAGAAAATGTTAAGTTGTCGAACACAATAAAAATACACAAAACTCCGTGTTTTTTTTTTCCCCAATCCACAATCGAACAAAATAAAAAATCAAAATTATATAACAAAATAAAAAAGGATTTTTTTTTCATATATATTTATATATAACTAGCAATCCTTTTATGAGATGTGTACGAGATATCCTTTTTTTTAAAAAAAAGAAGAATAAGAAAATAGTGTCAATTTGATAGGAAATCACTAAAGGACGTGCCGTGAATTTATATTTTTCATCACGAGTTAAGTAATGCCTTTATTTTCTTTATACATATATGAAAAAAAAAATTTTTAAATATTTTTTTTTTTTTTTTGTATATTTTCCGATTTATCTTTTTGTTGTTTATGTGTTCTTTATGTTTGGATAAAGGCAACAACAAACAAAATCAGTATTGACACAAAGATGACTTTATAAGATTTACATAATATTAATAAAAATAAAAAATTGAACCAAAATTTTCAATGTTTTTTATTTTTTTATTTTTTCGATCTCGATTTATTTTGATGTTTAAACCGCTTAGACAGAATACATAAAGTCAGTTCGTTTATGTTGCAGTTATTTTTCTGATTTTAAGCACTGATTTTTATTTTCATTTTTATTTCATATACGCGTTTAACATACCGAAAAAAATGAATTGTTTTTTTTTTTTTTTAAGATTACTTAGGTAAATATTCAAGTGTTTTGGTTAGAATGTAAATGAAATAATAAAAAAGATTGGGAAAATGAATATAAAAAGAAAATTGTCTAATCTAGAAAATTGCTTTTTTTTTTGAATAAATGATGAAAATTTAAAACTTTTTTTTTGTCTAAATTTTGTTATTAAACTAATTTTAAATATTATTTTATTAATTATAAATGGAAATGTTTAATTTTGAATTTCATAATTATAAGTAAAAAATGCATATCGCTCCCTTAGAAGTAGAATATGCTACACGCCACCAAGGATGAAAATGAGTTAAATATGCAGTAATATGTAGAAAAATATAAGGAATCCATTTCCGTGTTTAGTTTTTAGCTTTTAGTTAAGTTTAGATTTAACCGTTTTTTTAAAATAACCTTAATAAAAATGTAATTATTTCTTTTCCCTTTAAATTTTTCCTAAATATACCTTTAAGTTGATCAACAATCTAATGATTTTAATTCTTTCGCATTGGATTACACAATTCCGTAATTAAATATTATATGAAAAATATATCGCCATTTTATAAAATATATTTTCCCTTTAAAATGACAATAGTAGAAGTATTAAAAAACAAAAATTTAATAAATATTCAAACATTTTCTTATATTCCTTTTTTTTTAATATAAACAAAAAAAAAATCCTTTATTTTGTAAAGGCGTGTCAGAGGTCAGTTCAATATATTCAGTTCAATATAGTATAATATGTCTAGAAAATTTTCCATTTTCCTAATTTATTTCATATAATTTTTATTTCTAATATTTAACTTACAGAATTTACGGTTCATATTTTATTCTGAAATTTTTTAGATTTTATTTTTTCAATTTTTTTTTGCCAATACAGTAGAAGGATATATATTTAAGATCATATTGGAGTTTACTAAATCGAAGATTCAAAAGAAATACTATAAATAATAGTTACTACCAAATGCAGAAAGGCACGTTAATTACTTTATTTGCAAATATGAATGAGTAAATATTAATTCGTAAACATGCCGTGCGACTAAGACTGACAATGGAAACCGCTTGTAGAGGCTGTGCTGAAGATGACGAGACAATTGAACATCTTTTTTGTCACTGTCCTTTTCTGTGTAATAAAAGATTAAAAATTTTCGGTTTTTATTTTACAGGAGATTTAATAGAAGTAAGCAAGGAAAAACCCTTAATTATATACTTCTAATCTGATAAATTTTATAAAAGAAGTGGATGGTACGATTCTTGGTGGAAATGGGGACGTTTCGTAAGGGGTTACAACAGACCCTATGGTCTAGGTACGACGAGGTTTGGTCGCTCCCATTCCCCCCCTTTTCAAACCAACCAGTAATCAAATTAATTGTATGATAAATGTAGGAAGCAATTAAACGGCGTTGTATATTGTGTGATCCTATTTTAAATATTCCTTATATTGCAGAAAGAATAATCTCATTTAATTTATTTTCCAAAAAAAAAATCTGTATTATATGTATCACTAAATGTAATCCCTTTAACGAGTATAAACAAAAATGATACAATTCCATAATACCCGAAGACCTATTTCATCAAATCAACGATTTTCTTAGTGACACTGAAATAATTATCTACAATTATACCACGATACAAATTACTTTCTTACATAAATTAACCTTAAATTCCTTTATTATTCAAAATCGTGATTTGTCTGGGCAAATTAAATGAATTCACTTAACAAAATATTGCTTCAATTACCGAATATGAACCGAAACTATTTTCCTATGAAATAATTGTTAAAATATCAAATTAATTTTAATGTTGTCAATATATTGATCAATTATTCAACCTATTAGACATTCAATAATATTGTACAATAGATTATTGATTATCTCTAAATGTCACTTAACAAACATTTAATTTAAATTTTACATATTCTAGCTGTCATTTAAAGAATAATTTACCAAATTTTTAGTTATTATAATTTCTGGCTTTACTGTATTTACATCATTTTTAATATATTTTCTTAATTCTGTCTACAGGGATTCTCTTTATTCTCTAATACACATAATATAATAATGAAAAAAAAAAATAGAATTCGGTAATTAATATTCATTTATGCTAAAATATCAGCAAATATTTAAATTACATATATTAAAATTTGAATTGTTATAAAAAAAAAAATTGTTTTTAGCATTTATTTAATATAAATATCTTGAATAATTTATAATAAATAATCACCGTGGGATCTTAATAACTTGATATCCCCCTTTATACCCTTCTTAATTATATCTAACCGCAGTTGCACAACAATACACAGAACAACAAAAAAAAGGACATCATCAAGTAAAAATTAGGTCGCGGTTAACCAAACAGATTGAGACCTTGGTATTTATTCACCTCCCAACAAAAATAACGCCCACCCCCTTAAAAAATTATAGGAAGGTATATTATATATGCTTAAAAGTCAAGTTTTTTAATGATCCTAGAGATTTTAGGGGATAATCTGTATAAATTGTTGGTATTACTTTAAAAAATATACGAAGGTGACGCAATATTTTTGTTCGGTTCTTCCTTTTTTCTGTTTTTTCTGTTTTTTGGGGTATATAATTGAACGTAAAAAGGACAGATTATTAAAAAGGGTTTTTTGTATTATTTAATTGTTGAGGTTTTTATTTAGGGTATATATTTATATATAGGTGTGTGTATTAGTGAGGTTTAATGAGGTACAAAACAAAAAAAAATTGTATAGTCAAGATTTTTATTTAATTTTAATTACAAGAAAAAAAAAAACATTTTTTTTTTTTATGCTAATGAAGGAAATTAATCGATTTATTTAGAGGTTAGGCTAAAAACAAAAAAAAGGACTTGATTAAATTTAACTAAATTAATTTTAAATAAGAAAAAGATATATTTGCAAAAGAGTTTGAGGAAATTAAATTTATTATTTATTTATTAAACTTGGGATTGGGACAAATTTATCTTTGCCAGTTTTAAAAGATATGACTTTAAACATTCATATTTTATCATTTCGTGTACCTGAAATTTTGACTGGGACTAAAAAAATATTGATTAATTTTCTTATCCGGAATAGGCTATAAATATTTTTTTTTTATTATAAGTAGAATTGACAAAACCGATTAATATTAAAAGTTTATAAATTTTATAAAATAATTTAGTAATGAAAAAATTAATCATTAATTTGATTTTTTCAATTTTTAATTAAATTTTTAAATTAACCAAGTTATAAATGACAAATCAAATGAACAAGTCTACAATTTGTAAAGTAATTAAATAGTAATTAAATAATTTTGCCTGTTACCTGACAGGGAGAACTAATTATATTTTACTGTCATTAAAATCAAACGAGATCAAATCTTATATTGCGTTATGTACCAGGTTCTTATAATCCTATAGCGAACTGGAAAAACTCACTGATTTGGATGACAGGGCATAAAAAGGTTATTGAATGCAAAAGCAATGGATATACTAGCAAGGAAACGTGAAGAATTAAAATTTCGAAACTCCTTTTAACTCTAATCGACTGCAAAAAGAGAAATGGAGGATGAATTTTCATTACAAAATATGCTGTGACTCTGGTGACACACTGACTCGTTTCTGATGTCGACTAACTGGCTCGTTCTTATGACTTACTGGTAGTGGTCCTAAATGTAATTTACTTAAACATTTGAAGTCCTTAGTAGAGAGTTTTAATTCATAAGCAACACAACAGGTTGGATATAAGTTTTAGGTCTTGTAATGCATTTATACCAAAATCAATGTCGGAAAATTTTATTTTCGAATAATCAAATTTTTCGTTTTATTAAAATTATTATTAATTTTCGGTACCTTAATGGCAATAAAATTAATTTAGTTAAATTTAAATTAGTCGAGACTTTTTTTATAGTTCTTTCTAATTTTACATAACGATGTCCACGGTCCATACCACTTTTCAGGAGAGCATCAATTCAGTTTTATATCAGTCCTAGTTAAAAGTTCATGAACAATTTTATATTTATTAGAAAGATAATTTATTTCTATATCGTTTCAAATTAAAATATTAAATATAAATTTACAAAGTAATTAGTTAAAATTAAAATAACTAAGTTAGAATATTTCAAACCGAAATAATTGTGCTCGTTACAACTTCACTTAGAATACTTAGTAACTAACAGCACATCAGATAGACTCACAAATCACAATATATGATATCGTGCATCATTTCCCGCTCAAAATTAAATACTTGACTTGTAATAGAATTATAAACTTTGGATATCATTAAGTAAAGATAGAGAACTAAAGATAGAGAACTTTTACCGAAATATCCACCTTAGTTCAGAGCACTCATAGGTAAGTATTTTAACTGGACGTTAAATAGTATAGACCGGGTCAACGATAACATTTAAAATATTAAAACATTTAATATTTTATTTAAGCTTTTTTTAAAAACTTTCAATTTTCATAAAATATTATCAAATTATATTTAATTTATAAATTAATTATTTTCATTAATTGTTTTAAATAAAAACCTTTTAACCCCAAATTTTGATTATTTTTAGAAGGTATTATTATTATATTTGATATAATGTTTCCTGGAAAATTTCACTTCCTCGTGAAAATCATTATTTTCAATTAAAATCATATTTTTCAGCCAAACAACCCAACCATGTAGAAACTAATAAAATAACAAATTTCATTATATTCACTCATATTCCAAAATTTTGAGTATGATCCTTTTTTTATTTCAAAATTATATTTATAATTTGTTTTGAATTGTTTGATTCATTTATCAAAATATAAATTGGTTTTATTAAAATTTTACTTATCTACTAATTAATTTTTTTTTTTTTTGCGATTTCCGTACTAAAATAATGTTTTAAGGATAATAATAATTTGTTTATACATTTAATTTTTAATTTAACAAATCAGTGGTTTTAATAATTTGTACATACAATAAATTTTTCAAGTTCTGGAAAATATTGAAATTGAAATTTTGAAGTAACCAGACATTAATTAATTAGGGATTTTTTTCATATTATATGTTTTCAGAAGTATTAGTTTTTATGCAGGATGGACACGAAATAATTGATCGACGGTATAAAGTACGATTTTTATGGTAGTATTCGAACCAAAAAAATATTGTTGGCCACTTTCCCCGATTCGGTTTCCGTTTCAAGTTACAGACCATTTTCAAGTTCGGTCTTAAAAAAGTACCAAATATTTGAAAGATGACAAATGCAAAAGATCAAGAGGTGTTGAATGTTCAGCTGAATTTTATCAGACTAAAATAATTTTAATTGCTGTAAGGATTAATTGCAATTTTTAAAGTACTAACGGGTAGAAAAATTCATCATTTAGAATTTTTTATTATTCCGATAAAACTTTCATTTTTCTAAAATTAGCTCTCTAAAAGCTGATATCTCAGGCTTAATTTTAGTTCAAATTTAATAATATAAAAAATAATCATTCACTCAACCGCCTCCAACCCTCTACTTTCTCATGCAGCTTCTTAACTTTCATGCATTGCAAACAATTCGTACTGATTGCTTTCGTAACTTATTGCGGTTGAAAAATATCAAAAACTTTTGGTTGATGGTTATAAATTGTATAGTGTATGGGGAAGATCTATAATTAAAATGACATTTCTTGACGTTTTATTTCAAAAAACACATGTTTTTATAACAAGTAATAATAATTTTATATATTTTGTATATTTAAATACAAAAATAATAAATCTCTCAATATTATATTAACTAAACTTTCTTTACACAAAAATAGTTTACCAACAGTTAGACAACTTGTCGTACGACAAAGTTCGATAGTCTATAGGCAGCATTAAATATAAATTTTCAATATTATTCAAGTACCAAATGTAAATATAATTTGATATAAATGGAATTACACAATTTATGCAATGGCTACAATTGAAAAGATTAATAATTATTATAAATTTGAATCAAAATTTTTGGATTATTTTCAGATTATAATATTTAAATCTCTTTTTATTTGAAATGAAAATGTTTCTATGTACGCGATAAAACTGATTTCAATTTTTAATATTTCATTAAAAGCACTACACATGAATTATCCTTTTACACGCATTTTTCCATTATCCTTTGAGTTTCAGTATTTCTTTACTTATAATAATTTTAATTACATTTTGGTTCATAGAATTTATAAAGCTTCCTTGAATTTTTATTATGTATAGAGCCTTTGATATTATGATTTATAATTATAATTGCTATATCAAGGAATGCTGCAATAATTTGGTATATATGAAAAATTATACTACTTTTACAAGAAAATTCTTTATAAAAATTTGAATATTATTTTAATTATCACTTTTGTAAATGAAATTTTATTATAATTAATTCTTTGTTGAATCATTAAATTACAAATATTTAGCTATATAATTAATAAATTCGGTATTTTCGACGGAATTGAACTATTTATACATAAAATTTCATTCAAAAAAAAAACAAAATTAATAGAAAATAATTATAGTAAATAATTTAATTTCCTATACCTAAAATTTTGATATAAAATAGAAATAAAATTACTTAGCAACCGGAAATAATATCTCAAATTTAAATGGATTCAATGTAATAAATAAATTTTAATTGACAAATTTTTTAATGACGGTCAATAAAAACTGAAGCATTAAAAATAAAACCATTTAATTTAATTGATACGAGAAAGTATTTAATAAAAAAAAATCTGATAAATAAATAAATTTAATTTGAAAATTTTGTATGTAAATATTTAATTCTAGGAAAATTATTTGTCAAACATTTTTAGTGATAAACCATTTCCCACAAAATGAATAAAATCATTATAAATTGAAAATGATTTCCATAAAATAAATTTAATTTTAATAAAAATGTCGAATATTTTGTTTTAATTTCAAAATTTAAAATGTAATATTTTATAATGAAGTAAGTAAATTATTTTACATTAAAAAGATATCTGAACATTAAATATCAATGGCAACAATTCATAACGTCATAAGTCCAAAAATGATTTTTTTTTAATACAATAACCTATAAATTTTATAGACACGAATTGGATAATGAAATCAAATATTTTGCAAACTAAGCTGCACATATAGGTCCCACTAAAGATAGAATAATCTTTAAAAGTATACGACGGAAAATTTCGTTTATTATGTTTAAATTTTGTAGATGTAGTATCCCAACGGAAACTTTAAATTCAAGAAGAAGGACCTCGTATGTCTTAAAAAAGTGTATTAAATAAAATATTTTTATAGTTCAATCATCATTTTTAGTAATTTAAACTGTGCAAGCCGAAATGTTGTAACCTAAAAACAAAATTTTGTGTCATAGCACATTTTTATTCACAAATAATTTATGTATCCTGTAAAACTGGAAAAAATCACATACAAGGTTATGAATTGTTGCCATTACATTGAAAAACGTGATAGAATATTGCTAATTAATCAGTGATAATTTAATAATAGACGACAGATGGACCATATTAACGACAGACTGGACACTACATGGGAATAGGAGAATAGGAAAACAACGTAAGAGATGGATAGACGAATTAAATAACATATCAAAAGAATGGAAAAATACTTTTACCCAAAATTTATAATGGAAGTAATACGAATAGGTAAAGAAAAATTAAGTTTATTAAATGAATTGTATTAATTATTAAATTTTAATATATTAAATAATTAGTGAAGTAATTTTATTAATTTTATTTTATTAAAGAAACACCTTTTTCTGACACCTCATATTAAATTTGTTGTTCATTTAGGTGCAGGGCATTATCGCCCGAAATCCATTCGGGCGATAATTCTCACCCAAGTGGGAATTATCGCCCACAAAAACTTGAGAAATTCCTTTATACAAATAATGTTCGAGCTTTATAACCCACATAAGTGAGAAATAAAGCCCGTTGCTATTTCCCTTTTCCGGAAAAGGGATTACAAAGTAGAAAATGACCAACAGAATTAGTAAATAAATAAAAGATGATGTTTGTTATCATGTTTTACACAAGATAACACTACTATATATATATTTTTTCACTATTGACAACAATTGCCTTGTAATTCCGTTGTTACATATTGTGGTGTAATGGATTTCAGGCGATAATGCTCACGCAAGTGGGAATTATCGCCCTGCACCGTTCATTTAAGCCTCTTGTACATTACACTTGAAAAAGTCGTAATGACTTTTTCATCTTTTTTTCTAGAAAAAAGATGAAAAGAGACGGAATTAAAAATTTGATAGGAGTGATAGAGAACAAAATAGAAAATTCTCCCCTACCACTTTAGTGAAATTATGACAACTTTCACGCATACATACAATAAGTTTATACTTACACGCATACATACAATAAAAAAAGATGAAAAAGACAAACTGGTTTGTCTTTTTTAAGTTTTCGTTGTGTTTTTCGACTTGATTCGTTGTCTTTTTTTCAAAAAGTTCGTTGAAATTCGTTGTCTTTTTTTCTCTATTTGCTTTATCTTTCTAATTTCAAGTGTAATGTACAAAATATATAAAATTATTTATGCGATATTCCATTTTGACATTTTCCTTAAGATTAGCCAATATTTAGGGATCATTGTAGTGTAAATCAGTCTAGCGATAGAACCACAGAACCTAAACAAACCTTTAAACCCCTCACAAAAAGTATAAGAAAGGTAGTTGGATATGTACTAATAAGAATATTTTATATACTTTTAAACATTATATTTTAATTTCTAAAATAAATAGTGACACTTTATCAAGTGTCATGTTTTGTATGTACCCCATTCGAAACAATTTCAAAAAAAGAGTTACAAATGCCTTCATTTCAATTCAAACTTTTCAAACAAAAATATCTTGTCTATGGGTAAACAAAAAATGTCCCAAGTAATTATATTCATAATTGAAGTTGTTGTATTTAAAATAAAGTGCTTCAGCATCGTAGCCCCACATATTACCAGCCAACACAAAGGATACCATAATACTATACAATTCAAAAATTTATATCAAAAATTATAATGCAAATTGAAAAGGGCAACACAATTTTAAAGACAATAATAAAATTTTGTAACATAAATAAATTTTTTATGTTGCAATTTTATGTTATTGTATATATTTACATTGTGAACAACAACACAATTATTTATGTTTTATGTTTTTATATTTAAAAATAATCTTCTGTTTATTGTGTTTATAAAAAATATATAATGTAAAGAAAAAATAAGAGCATAGAAAAGTTGAATAGTATAAAAGTTATGTTTTTCATAAAAGAACAATTTTTTAAAAGGTTTTTTTTATCATTATTTATTTTCATTTATACTCGTACTTAATATTAGTAAAAAAGTGATAAAATAATTAGAAATCTTACCGATTCTTACCAATTTTTGGTTGTTGTGTCGAATTCTACTTCTCTTATGTGAATATAATCACTGTAACCGGATCTATGTGGCCTGTTTTACTCAAGTAGTCTTGGAAAGAAATCGGCAAAATCATGAACCCTTTTTGCTCTAATACTTCCTGCTCCTCCTCACAACCTCTGTATGATGTTGTAATAGTGGTTAATCCAGTGATTCTTAACCTTATCGGGTTTCCGTAGTACATGCAATGATGCAATTATATGAAACTTTGCCGGAGAATGAAACTAATTAATATTGATTCCAAACTTGAGTTTATTTAACATCGTCCAATACGACAACGAAAAATTATGTATGCCAACAGTAAGCAGCCTAGATGATTCGATTTTTTTAGAATAGAAAAATCATTTAAGTATATGTATAACCTGCGGTGCACCTGTGACAAATAACGGAGCACAAACGAATGAGTTAATTTAAAAAAATAATGTTCACAAAATGTTGTACCTTATATTCTATTGCTTTGTTGCAAATGACATTTTAAGATCTTTTTATCTCATTTATAAAAGATATGTCAGCAATAAATATGGCCCCATTTTAATATTTGCAGTAAAACATTTTTTATATTTTTGCTAATATGAAAATATCATTGACCCTTTTTACATCTTGTCAACAAAACCTAATTTCTCGAAATACAAGGAACTAAAACTAAAAGATGTCCCATTCAGAGACTGCGATCACTATCACCGCCAGATTAGAGGACAATGCTACAACTAAAGCTAGTTTTTAATACAAACCTAATGGTAAAGACAGAAGAGGTAGACCATATTCCCGATTTATAGACGAATTTGAAGCAGATATAAGAATACTCAACATACGCGGAAGTTAATGAGATGCTGCGAAGAACTGAGTCTTATGGGCGAAACTCAATTACCTTGAACTTGTCTGAATGAAGCTGTTGCGCTGATCAAGAAGTAAAACCAATTCTGGTTTCTAAACTTGTTATCATGTTGTTTTGATAATAAAATTGAATACTATTCAGTCTTGTACAAATAATTTGAAGAAGTTGTTTAAACATTTAACTTTTTTTGTTCAGTAGTGAAGCAAAGCAAGAGTTGTTTTCGATACAAGCTGATAATCATAAAAACATCATTTTTATCAGTCTATTTTTCTATTATAATATGATAAAAGCATAAATGTATGATGAATATACGATGCTATTAACATTGAAAATTCGAAAAATGTTCAATGCAGAAAATATATAAAATGAATCAATAGATTTTTTTTTTTATTTATATACAACAATATAAAGCCATAAATATTTTGTATGATACTTCAAGTTCGTAGTTCGTACAACATAACTTAATAATATAAAATTTTCTATAAACAATTTTTTTTATATTGATTGGATAAAAATAATAATAAAAAAATTATTATTAAAAAAAAAAATTCTAAATGAAATGAATTTAATTAATAAAAAAATAATGAAATTTAACAGAATCGAAAAACGTAATTAAAATTGAAGAGTTTTCTAAAAGAAAAAATGAATTTTTCTTTATCTTTGTTATTCGTTATCATAAAAAAATGAATTTCATAAAAAAAATTGATTTCCAATCAATAGAAAATATTTTATTAATATAATTCATAAAAATTTTGCATTTTTTTATTTTAAAAATTTCTGATTCATGTTGATAACAAAAAAAAAATCGACTGTGAATAATGAAAAGATTTTTTTAATATCGGAAAATTGCATTACCGACCCTGTGATTTTCAATTGCATTTTTTTACAATATTCTTTGATTCATGATGAAAATATCATAAAAACAACTGTCATATTGTTAGAGATTTAATATTTTTGAAATTAATTTTAATAAATTACAATTCAATGCAGTGGCGTACATATTTGGTTACTAAGAATTTAAACCCCCCAAGTGTGATTATTTATATATAAAATATAATTTGTAAAGAAAACTACGTACTTATACTTTAAATTAATTTTTCAAACTTATAATTAACTCAAAAAAATTTTGGAATATCAAATAAATTTATTTCAATTTAAAATTTTGAAAAGTACCTTTTTTCTATCCGTCGAAAGTTGAAATCGATTGAACTTTTGCGTCTTGCATCCGTCGTGACTTTGCTCACTTTCATATATTCATATACATTTCAACTTTTTTTCGACATTTGAAACCGTCTCCGTTGCGTCCGTCGCGTCGAGCTTGTTTGAGGGGTAACTCAATTAAAATTCAATTTTTATTCATATGACGAATTTATTTCTAAGAGAATGTTGTTAGTTTTTTTTTTTTGGCACATAATGTACAAATTTTAATGAGCAAAGCTCGCAACTCGAAATTCCTACTAAATATATACCTAAATGCTACATCATGTGTCGCGCCGAATATCAAAACTGGTTTCCAATCTTGATCGCGTGTATTGTATTATTCATTCAACAAGTTGTATTCAAAAATTTTAGGATTCAGGTGCATGAGACAAGGATAGTGACACAGAAAGTATTCAGTAGTCTACCGTTCATACATTTAAGTACTTCTGATTTAAGCACGTCATGTTTTTAACATGTGGTACTGTTTAATTTAAAATTAAATATTGATTTTAACCAATTTTTATCAAATTTTGACAATTTTATTTATATAATTTTTAGGAATTACGTGCCTGTTTAGTCGGAATTCTTTAGTTTTCTGATGGGAGGTTTTCTAAATTCTTTTATCAATAAATTAATAAATTATCATTTTAAAATTATTCATATTAAATATTAATGAAATTTTTATGAATTTTGAATTATTTTCAGTTTAAAGTTTATTTTCCCATAAATAATGATAAGAATTAAGAATCCGGAATTTTTTTTTTTTTAGTTTTTCTAACTCTTTAAGCAAAGTTATTGAAATTATTTAGATTTCTACTAAAATTTACGAATGAATTTAATATAATTAATTAATTTTTATTAAAATACAATAATTGTGAATAGAATGGCAAAACTTTTTCAAAAGCTAAACTTTATGTATGTCATATTTGCGAATATGACATTTTCCCAGTAGTTTAAGCAATTTTACAAAAATTCCGAAATTCCAAATTAAATTTCGTATATATCAAAAATCATTCACAAAATAATATAAAAATAAAAAAAATTATTAAATCCGAATTATTTTTTAATTGAAGAAGTTTTTAATTAAAAATATTTACCTATTTTACTTATACGTTCAAATATATCCTAACAAAAAAATAATAATAATATAAAAAAAAACTATTAATCTAGGGGGATCAGGTAACTCGTAGTATGTCGAACAGTTATTTGTAAAAAAAAAACTTTTCTTTGTTAAGAATTTCGCGTTTCAACATCAATTTTATATAATTCGGAAAGTCTGACACTGCGAACGAAAACGAAATTTAACAGACACGAATTGGATAATTTAATCAACCTTACAAACATGGGTTTAATATACTTTGAAAAGTAAGCTGCACATAGGTCCCAGTGAAAATGGTGACTTCTAATTTGGCAAGCTATGTGTCAAATGTCATTGAAATCGGATAGTAATGAAATGAACTAATGAATTTATTTTTGAATTTAAACAAAACTGATATTTTTATTAGATCATTTCCACACTTTTTTATAGTTATTCCATAACTATTCGTAAAAATTACTGGGGGGGGGAGGAAAAAACAAAACTTTTTTCTGTAAATATCAACGGAAACAACAACAAAAAACCAACCGAAAGTAAAAAGATTATAAAAGTTTTGTTTGAATTTATATATTATTTTTATCGGAAAAGTGAAAAAGTAACACGTTTAAATAGTTTTATTTGTTGTTGTTGTTGTTGTGAGTGTCCTTTTGGAAAAATCGATTGAAAAAATTTAAAAAAAAAAAAAATTATACTGAAAATTCAAACGTTTTTTTTTCGCCCAAACTAACTTGAAAAACTTTTAAATTGACTTTTTTTTTACGGAGCGAGTATCCCACTATAGCTATAAATTTTATTGACTTTTAATATGCAATTAATCCAAGTGATGTACACAAAATGAAAAAAAAAAAACGTTTTTTTAAGGAAAAACTTTAAAGAAAAATTATTTTTAAATAATCAAAAAAGTTTTAAATTTATTAACAAGGAAATTTAAATTTAACATTTTCTTTTTTTTTCGTTTTTTTGTTGAAGCTTCTAACTAATTACAATTACGATTTTTTTTTATTTGGAATTTTACTTTATTTTACAATTTCAAATCAGATGAAACCTTACAAAACAAAACTAAATCTTTAATTAAATATAATTTTTAATGAAAATTTGTGTTGTTTAAACAAAAATCGTAATGAAATAAATGTAAATTTTATTGTAATTCGGATTAATTGAAATAGAGTAGAAATTGTATTTTACATGATTGAATAATAAAGAGGTATTACATATTACATGCTTCTGTATTTTTAATACGATTGTTTGTAATTGATTTAAATATTTTGTTAAGTTCAATGGACTTACAGTTTATGACGCCATTTAATTTTATGATAGGAAGAGATTTCGTTTAGTAATGTGCAAATTCATTAGAAAAACGTATTTAACGCGTAATTCTTTGACAACAAATGTTTCGCACTATTAAAAGCAGTTTGTTGTGATTAAAAGCTTCTTCACTGTAAAGAAACTTATGGTTCGGTAATAGTGGCCCAAAATGATCGCAAGTTTTGTATTATTTAAGTAAATAATTTAATTTGATGAACTGCACTTAAATATTGATCATTAATTAGCTAATTTTTTACAATGGTTATAAAAATTGATTAAAATTCTTTACGTAAACATATATTGTAAATGTGCAACCCTGATTACTACTATTTATGTGTATTTTAAAAGAGGTTGCAATATATTCATACATTTTGTATGATTTTTAGTGCTGTCAAACAATTTTTTTTTTTCAATTCTATGCTAATGATATGAAATGAAAATCGAAGGTTAATTACATTAGCGTGAATAAAAGAATTCAAAATCCTTTGATTAACTTGTTACAAAATGATCTATGCAAGTTACATCAAAAACTGACATATCAAATAAATTATAGTTCTGAGAAAATTGAATTAAGGTGATTTTTGTATGGAAAATAGAAAAACGTTCAATTTTGAGTTATGGCACTATTTAGTTATCTATTTTAATAATTTTCTAGTTAAAAGAAAATAGCCTTATTTTCTGTTGTGGCACTTTTCTACTGAAAAACTAATATATAATTTACACTTTTAAAAATATGATTTTACCATTTTTAAAAATCTATTAGTTTTTAAAACGTTATGATCTTATTTCTAGTTGTGTCGGTTACTATTATAGTCGATCTACAATGAACGCTTTCGTGCACTCTCTATACGCAGTCAGGTGCCAAAGTAAAGTTGAAATGTATTAAATTATATGAAAGTGTCAAAGTAAAGTTGAAATGTATTAAATTATATGAAAGCGCTTCTGTACGCAGCCATTTCGCAGCCATGAAAAAAGTTGATCAACTTTTAACTTTTACGCTTTCTTCGCATTGAAGTGTCAAATTCAAAACAAAAAATTCAAAAGTGTGAATGTGAAAAAAATCATGTTAGAAGAAAAATTATAATAATATAATTATTATAATTATATTTCTTTAACGAAATATTAAATTAAACAATAATTTATGTTTTGATTTCAAAAAATTACTAATATTTTTAATATATGTCATAAGAAATTTGTAAACAAAACAATTTCAAAAAATTTCATTGTGGAAACTCTTTTGTAGGCTGCGAAACGAGAGCGTATAGAGACGAACGAAAGCGTTCATTGTAGATCGACTATTAATTATAAAAGTTGCGACAAAAAATATTGAATAAACATTCAAAATGTTTATATGTTTGACAGATTTCGACATAATTGTTCATGGGTTACTGAAAAATATAAAGAATTACTAGTTTAATAACCCTAGCGCCATAACACAAAATTTAAGTTTTTTGAGATGTTGCAGTCTTTTAGTAGCGGTGCGATGTATGAAATAAGCAAAAAAATATTCCAAATATTTTGTGAGATGGCATTTTGTCTACTATAGCAGCAAACCCTATTGTATGTATATAAGGTATATAAACAGTACTTTTAAAAGCTGAAAGTTCTGGGAAATTCATCTCTAATAATTTCAACTTACAAAAACAAATGAAAATTCAATTTAAATGTTTATGGAACGAAATTAGTTTTTATTCTCGTAATTTAGCTGAAGCATTAGTTTAAAAGTATATTACTAATCATACTGCACTAGTTAATTCCTATCCATCAAAAGAAGAGAAGTAAACATTAATGTCAATCTAAATTTAATTAGCTTTGAATCATATAAACAAAATTGAAATGTTGCTACTACAATTAAAATAAGTTCATTAGAATTTTTAAAAATATTTTTTAAATAATTTTAATAATTTTTTTTTTTCCATTTTCCAAATGAACTGTCAATTTTCATTAAAATTTTAGAATTAATTTTACTACAAAACCATTTTTACGATCCTCAACTAAAAATTATTATTTCCATATATGAGTGTATAATAATTAAATTCAGATCTCAACTCAAATAATCATTATTTTCACTCATTTGATTTTAAGATGTTCTTCTTCCAAAAAATTTACTAATTTTAATTAAAAGTATTATTACCTTTCTTATTTCAAAAATATTTAACACAAATTATTATAATTTTCATTTTCAAAAATTTTCTAATATTATAAAATCACTACACAAAAATTTTTGTTTTCCAGATTATCTACAAAACCATCTCATGATTATTATATTTTCAGTGGAAAATATAAGTTTTCATAAAAAAAATGAAAATTATCAAAAATATTATACGTTTAATACCAGTTTAAAATAAATTTCCAAGTCATTTAACTAAAAACTTTTATAATATTAAAAGCTTGTATTTAAAGAAAATTATGATGTGTAAACAATTTTTCAGAAAATATTACACACAAAATAAAATTTTAAGTTAAATTTTTCAAAAAAAAAAAAACACTTTTCCAGTACAAAAATATAAATTCAATTTTTTTGGAAAAACGTGTGAAAAATATATTTTAAGTTTTCATATATAAATATATTATTTAATTTACCGTATAAATGAAAAGTCAGATATTTCGTTTTTCAGCAGTTATTTTATATAGTTATATGAAAAATGAAAAAAATAAATAGAATTTTTAAATATAAAATCTTATGAAATGATAAAATCATTATTTCACTTCATCAATAATAATCACATCACATAATAGATACAAGTATTATAAAAGTTATTCAAGAATTTTCTTTATAATTTTTCATTTTCTATTTAATATACGCGTAGGTAAATCTATTTTTACGAGTTTTTACGTAATGTTTGTTACATAACAATAATGTTAACACTTTGTCAGTCAATTTAGTCTGTCGGTCAGATTTTGTTAATTATAAAATTACAAGTTGTAATGGGAAGAAATCAGTAGAAACTAATATGATTTAGGTATGGTTTTGACAGAAATTTTAATATTTTCATCAACAGGTGGATTAGACCCGCGCGCTGGAAACAAGAGTGTAAAATAAAATGCCAACTTTTATTTCGATTCGTTTACTTGTCTATAAATGTATTTCAAATATTTGTTGGAAACTCTAGAATATTTACATTAATTAAACTTTCAAAGTTACGAGTTAGAATGAAGTTTATCTTAATAAAGCCACCATTGAAAATTATTTGCATAAAGCGCATGTAAATTAACTTCTTTCGATTACTTTGCTTAGGATTTATTGTTAACACAAAGTGTTTACTAGGCCAATTGTAGGCGAATTAAATTCTCAAATTCCTAAAATAATTTGTTCTTCAAAAATTTCTCATAAGAGTGAGATGGTGTCACAAGCCATGTGTGGGCGATACCATTTCGCTGAACAACATATTGTCTGTGACAGGACGTACAAAACATGTACCCATCACTGCATTTGCAAATTTATTTAAAAAACGCAGGTACGATAATCCGTTCCTGATATTAATCCGCATCTGACCTGCACTTAAGCTGATGAAAAATCTAAAATCCGGCAATACTGGATAACAATCCAATATTGTTATTTATTCACTGGATTACTCATAATTTCGGTAATATTTTTGAGTTAATTTTTGTTCGCTGCTGAAATTTTGCATTTTGGAGTAACAAGGTTCTACCTACAGGTTCTATTAGCAAGTAATTTAATTTTTATACAAATGCTCGACGTACTGCATGGTTGATCGACCATTACAAAACTTGTTCTTTTTGTTAAGGTAAGTAGAATTTTTGATAGTATTAGTTCTAAGCTTTTGACCCTTCTTTAGGTTTCATGTTGTATTCTTCTGTTATTAGTTTTGTCTGTTGTACTTTTGAATTCAAATAGAAACAGTTACTTTCTCTTCAGAGATTTTTATGATAATTCATTACACTTTAGATGTAACTAGATACGCAATCAGTTTCGAAATTTACAGATATCGAGTAATCCTTAATTTTTTTTTTGAAAATTTTGACCGCACATTGAAATAAATTTTACGCGAAACTATTTTATTAGTTTTGTCGAAATACATAAAATTTCAACGCTTAGCTTAGAGAATCCGTTCAATGGATTTCACAAAATAAGTTTCTTAATTACATTAATTTTTAAGTTTCTTAATTACAATAACCTTGAAATCGAATTACTTTACCGATTATATTAATGTTCATTGGGTTTTTGATCAAAATCAAAATGTCGTCGATCTTATCAAACATGTTGCTGACAATGAAAAGCTAACACAACCTCCAGTATTAAATTAACTTAATTTCTGTTAACTTGATTGTATATAATGTTTTTTTTTGTAACAAATTATAAACCTGTCGAACAAGGACAGGCTGACAGTTAAAATTGTTTATGATTTTTTTTTCTTTTGTAATGTACTAAATAACAAAATTTCTAATGGACTTTTATGCTAAACTTTATGATTTTTATATATCATTATGTCATATATAACTTATTTATAGATTTCAATATTATTGACAGTCATTGCGGATTGCTTTTTTTATATGTATACGTATACGGATACTATTCGTTACCATCATATCCTTGACAACTTTGATAGGTTAGTTCCTGATTGAAGAACAAAAGGGAAACTACATATAAATATTATGTGATTTCCTTTTTTTTTATTCCTTTTATATATAGGTAGATAAATTTAATATTATTTAATGTCCTTGTTATATATACATATAAATATAGTTTAGTATAAAGATGTAATCGTCCTATAAAATCGGTACAACAAATCAATTGAATTAAAGTAAAACGTGACAAACTTTTTAATGGCATCTATACATTTACATTTACTTTTTAATATTATGGTGTTATAGTAGATATCTCAGAGGTAGTCGTAGTATTTATATGAAACTATAAATGTTTTATCATATCTTCTGCACGTAAAAAAAAATTGTGTATAGGTTTACCATCAGAATTGGCGTAAAAGTTTATTATCAAGTAAAAAATGTTTTATGTCATGAATTTCAATTTAAAACGATATCGCACAATATATAAAATTATAAACAATTAAGTTTTAGTTCAACAGTTTTCTGTTTCCTGTTTAATCAATTATGTGAAAATTGATTTTTAAATGATTAAAACTGAAAATATTGATTATATATGTATATATATAAAAATACTGGTAACACGGAAATTACAAGGAACTTGTAAAAAAAAAAAAACAATTCTACGATATATTGATAACATTGATATTGGTTTTACAATACATAATTGACATTTATCTCAATTGATGTACGACAGTTTGGTTAGAAAGTAAATGAGTATATGAATCGTGAATTAATTGACGACACTTTTCTATTCCCAATGCATAATATAATTAATCAAATGTGTAACATTCAATGTTTGATTTTTGTAACGTTGCTACAATTAAAAATGAAACCAGAATCTCTTAATATTTTCAAAGGTTTCATAGAAATATTAACGAAATAAGAAGCCAGCTACAATTTCAACAATGTTTATATCATTATCCGATATTCTGAGAATTTACATTCTACTGTTTAGTATTTATCACACCTGCACTGAATCTGCATGGTGCATCTCAGGATTTAAAAGTGATATCAATCAATAATTTACCTAGTGATTATTCGAAAAGTGCTTAGAAATCTTTAGTATTTACCGATTTGTTAATTTCAAGAAGGTTTGTGGTAATTAGTTAGTTAGTAAGGGGTTATTATATCCTCAACACTAGGCCACTAGTTGGCCCATAGGTATCCACTTGAGTAACAACAATTTCTCCTCTACTGCTCTTCAAGCCACCACCCTGCGTTCATAACAAACTTTAGCAGATCCCTGACTTGGGTTCCCTACCAACTCATCAAGTCCATCGAACCGATAGTTACCCAAAAAGCGGTACCTACTTTTGCTCAATGCAGGGCAGTCACACAGCATGTGGCTGATATCTTCCGCTTGTGGAAATTATAAAGGACATTTTAAATTTCTGCAATTTGCTTCTTTCTAACTAATTACAATGTTTTACTATCATTTTAAATCGTTGCAATATCGAGAATGTTACGTTTATATTACGCCTTCGAGAATGAAGTTATCACCACATAATTGATTATATGTTTACGTATATTTAGTGTATTAATTTAACCAACTAATGGAAATCCATGCTTTTAGCTATGCCAATGCTTGGTATATTGATTTATCCAACTATTGGAAAACCTTGCTTTTAATAAATCAATCAATTAATAATTCAAACATAAAAATCCCAAATTTCCAATTTTTGATTCTTATTTAAAATAAATGGAATTAAAAAAAATATTTTGTTAATCAATTCCTCCCAAAATATTTGAGACATATATTAAGGATTTGTTTTACATATTTAATAAATCAAAATTCATGGTTAAAAATTTCCACAATCAAAAGGAAATGTAATTTTTCTTTACTTTTGTTTCAACATATAAATTCAAATTCCATAAAAAATAATATCTTTCAAACCAAAAGGAAAACATATTGAAAACGCTTACAAAAGAAAATATTTTTTTCCGGGAAGGTGAATATAGTTTTTTTAGTTCCATAAATGTGACACAATGATATAGGATTGATTTGTCGATTATTTCTATGCAAATTTATGAGAAATTTATGTTGATTTTGTTTCAGCAACATTAATATAGAAAAAATAAATAAAACATATAGAAAACTTAAAAGGAATGACAATACTAAAAATGAACATTTTCTATTCATTTCTATATAGTTTTAGATATTATAGATATGCGATTTATAAGTTTCAGTATTATGTAAAATTTTAAATTTTAACAAAAGTATCATATAAATTAAAGGACTTTTTTTTATTTTGCTATATAAACCGTCCGGGCATTGGATAAATAAGAAATTTTTATATCTATATAAAATTGAAATTGTTAGGTGTTTGTATATTTAAATGAATTTTAAAAATACAACAAAAATGTATTTATTTTCACATTATACATGGAAATGAGAACATAAATTTTTCATTAATTTTAATTGTTTTTTTTTTTATATATATAGAAAATATTATACAAAGTATGCCGCTAACGCTATTTGTAGAATAGCCTATAATTGTGTAAATATAATAATAATTAGAAAATTTTTAAAATAAAAAGTTCTGCATTAGAACAGAAAATTATTAAATTAATGGAAAATACAACGCCATCTATAAATTAAGTAAAGAAATAACAATCTGTATATGAAATAGATTAATATTAATATATTATAATATTTTAAATTAGATAAGAGTGCCATTCTCTAATCCGGGAATTTGTGTACGCCTAATAAACTTTTATGAAATCAATTGTTATTTTAGATGAATATAAATATTGAAATTCAATAATGAAGTCGCCTCGTTTCAGTCATTCCAGTATTTATTTCACCAAAATTGAATGGGAAATGTTTAAATTATTCCCAAAAACTATTTTGTGAACATTTTGTGAACCATAGAGTATAAAATACTTATAGAGGTTCGGGAACCATATTTTCTTTGGAAAAATCAATCAAAGACTTAACTACTAATTTAGTTTTCCAATAGTTTAAAGTTTTTCGGTTCTTCCAAGAATAAACTATAAAAGACATACAGTACAGATGCAAGGACTGGCGTAAGTAAGCCTTAAACCATTTGACACTCTATTGTTAAATTTTAGATCAATAATTAAAATCCTATAAACATCAAAATTATAATATTTATTCAGTTAGCTGCGATTAAGCTAATATTTAAAGTATTTAAGATTTTTAATTTAACGCATTGTGTGCCGAGCCAAAAAAATAGACTGTTTTGAATTTGTACGTGTCTGCAAAAACTTCTGCCAAGATTTCATATGAAAAAGTCTTTGTCCGACAGAAGCGTTTATAAGAATTGATGTGTCAGGCACATTTTATAAAAGTTTGAGCAAATGATTTTGTCCGAAAGCGGAACCTTAACGAACAAAAAATGATGGTATTATAACAAAAATTGGTTGAATAATAGAGAATTCAATATAACCTCTTCTGAATCTACATTAACATCTGGATCAGATAGAGTATCGTCATCATCTTCACAACTCGGAATTTCATTTAAATAGTTTTCAATTTCTTTATGTTAAAATTGTCATTTGTCAGACATAATCGACTGGCGTCAAGATAAAAAGCTAAAATTTACATTTCAAAATTTACTGCACGACACTTTACAAACTGAGTACGCAAAAAAGTCTTATCACAACAAATATTAATAACCAAGTGCATTACTATGTGGAAGTTACTGATATCTCTTGGCACCCAATGTGTTAAAGCCATAATCTAGTAAATATCTCATATGTCTTTAATGAATATATCCCCTTTAAAATATTGTCTATATTACATAAAAATTGTACGGAATGGTTAAACAAAATTCGTGAAAAACTTAGCTTTAGGTTAAAATTTTAATAATAAATAAAAAAAATTGTTTTTTTTTTTTTATACTTTATAATTTTCGTTTTTCTTTTTATTTTCCAAAATTTTCTAAATACCATATAAATATTTTCGGTATAATATTTTTAAATAATATTTATTAAAATTTAGCTTAAAGCATTAAAGCTTATAATTATGTTACATTTTTCCATAGAACCTCATTCATTTTTTTTTTCATTATGCCTAGAGTTACAAAACATATTTAAAAAAAAAAAAAATTTTAAACATTTTTGCCCTCTAAACACAAAAAAAAAATACATATATGATAATTATATACTTACAATGTCGTTATATAAAGCTACATATTATATATTTAATTTACATAATGAAAAATGAGAAAATTGAAAATATTACATACAATTTTAGTGTTCCTAAATTTTGTCTAAATACAATAATTTTCGGTAGGAGCGTTTTTAAAGGACGTTAAATTTAGATAATTTCTTTCAAGCTTTAAAGCGGCATATTAATTAGTCTTTTTTTTAGCCATTTATCATAGTTACGGTGTTATGGGACACTGCACCGTATACTACGTGATAAGGACTGCAGCATTGTGTCTAGACAAAGGTCTAATTCATAGTTTACGCGTATACAGTGTCGAAAATGTAACATCAATTCAATATAAAAAAAGTTTTTTTTAAATAAAAGAAAAAATACTTTACTACACCTTTTTCAACTGTAATTCAGAATTCTAATTTACACTTTCTGAATTGATACTTTCTGAATTACACATGGAAAAGGTGTAGTAATTATTAATTCAAATTCGAAAGCTTAACAGAACTTAACGTTCTGGATAAACAAATGAATAATTAATTTTGTTTTTGACAGACCTCACAAATTCCATATTTTCTACACTACTGTTTTCGACAATATGAAGTATACACAGCAGTCAATGTGTACACTGAATTATATTCAAACCTTTCCCGTATAAAATTTCATAAAATTTCCACCTTTTCCAATATAATTTATTAAATATTCAAACCATTTACTAGTTAATGCATGAATTGACTGCTGTGTACACTTTAACTGTAACATATACACCACATAATGTTTGTCTACTGTAAAGTGTAGGCAATGAAAGTTTCGAAGAACAACACTGAATCAGCTGCAGCCTTTTCGCTACGAAAATAATATAAAATTTCACTAATTTCCCGCTTGGTACTAATTTAAATTATGATGTAAAATTTGTTTTCACATTTCGCTTTCGTCTGGGATCTTAAAAGGCGTTCATTCCTCTGTATCGCACATACAGTTTTAACGTAATTTTGTATTAAGTTTAGTGCAAAAATTCATAACAACTTTTAAAATATATTTTATGGATAGCGAAGCTCCCTGAACTCGTCATTTTGTCAGTTAAAACTGAATAAAAAATATAATTTTTATTTCTGTAATAATTAAATACTACGCAATTTTACATATCTTTATTATGGTAAACAAAAAAATAGTAATGTAAATTTTTATAATTAGTTTTCAGCTGCAATAATTTTATATGCAAATTTTTAATTATCAACTTAAACACAGTGGCTTTTATTATGGACATGCAATAAATATTTTTTGTTACATAACAAAATGAACATAAAAAGTTTTTCTTTTTGATAGACTGTTTGTTAATTTATGTTCCATGGTGATTTTAACACAGGAAAATTAGAATTGTTTTTTTTTTTTTAAATTATAGCTTTGGTAAAACTTGCAAAAATTTCATATATATTTAACTTATACCCAGTTTGTTAATTAATTTAATATATAACATTTATGTATAATTACTAAATGTAAACCATAAATATATGTAGTAAAATTTTAATTGTGGTATACAAAAAGTTTATGTAAATACTTAATTATTTTCCTTCTCTCGTATCAAAAGAGTTTACAATTTATCTAGATTTTATTAGTCTACTGATTTTGTCTACAATAATTAGATTTCTATATTAAAACTATTACTATTCAATACAACCGATAATTAAGAGATCTACTCTGTTGCATTACACTTACGACTATATTATACTCCGACAAGCAAACGGCACCTAAAGCGCTGGTAAAGAGGTTCTACAAGCTCTAAACTGGTGAAGGAGTACAAGTCAAACATTAATGCACTATAGGAAATTGTAATAATCTAAAATTAATTAGGTCACTAATCTAAAAAGGTTGATGAACTAACTGGCTTAGGTATCAATAAATAGGATACCTAATGAAACATATTAAAAAATCAATAAGCATTTGGGCTAAACAGTGTAACCTTTCTAAGATGGCTTTCACCGGACGGTTCTCAACATACAAATCTGTTTTGCGGAACCACGAACTCTAGAAAAACAAGCAAATTCTTAAAAATTAACAAAGCGACATCCAGATTATTCACTGTAGTTTCTACGGGACATACAATTCTCATGAAGCATGCAGTTAAGGTTCACTACTATCTCACTAAACATGCATTTGATCTGAGGAGGAGTAGGAGTTAGTCGAGCATTTTCTGGAGAGAATAATGTTAAAATATTATTTTATTTCTAATAAAGTTCTATGGAGCCTTGAACTCTAGAAACACAAACAAAAGTTCTTAAAAATTAACAAAGTGACATCCAGATTTTTCATTGGAGTTGCTACGGGACACGCAATTGTGAGAAAGCATGGGGTAGGAGTCAGTGGAGCATCTTCTGGAGAATATAATGTTAAAATATTATTTTATTTATAATAAAAGGCATCATAGCAATTAATATTAGGCTGTAAATAAATCAATACTTATAGTAAAACGTAGAATAATAAATGAAATCATAAAAACAGGATTAATTTGACATTTTGTCAGATTCAGACCATGGTAAATTAACCAGAATTAATTGAAATAATATTATTCTTAAAATATAATTAATTTTTCATTTCCTAAATAATGAAAGCCATATAAACATCATAAATATCAAATTTCTCTTACTTACTTTATGACATAATAACAATTCATAAATTTTATATATCCATTAACTGAATATTCTGTATTAAAATATTGCAATTGAATTTTATAATATTATTCCTGACATGAATTAATTATTCGGATAGCATTTTAACCTTTCCGGCAAAAATTAGACTGGGTTAATATATAGAAAGTGACAATGCAAAACCACAGAAAATATGAAGTTAATTTTAAATAAATTGTATATATTTTCATATCTATGTATAAAATATAAATATCAAAATTTCAATTGATTGGTATCAGTAGTGCATAATTCATCGTTTCAAAGAGAATAAATAGAATAATTTAAATGTGTAGAATTTTACCTAATTTTGGAAAACAATTTATCAAAAATGATGCATAATTTATTTGAATTTATGCTGTTTGGATATTCCTTTTACTTAATACTTAGTTTTGAATTCCATAAATACTAAATGTTTAATGAATCGCAGATTTAGCTGAGACGTAACTTTTTATTTTTATTGGAATTAATGAACTAATTTGAAAGATTCTTGTGACTTTTAGTTTGGTTATTATGACCATTTTAGAAAGAAAATGTGATTTTTTTCAATCTATTTAATTCAGAAATTCAATCTTAAGTTTACTATAATATTAAGACATTTGTTATGCTTTGGCTATAATGTATCAATCAGTTCAGTTTCGTATTAATTCGAACAGTACGTAATTCACTAATTAAGTAGAGTGGAACACATAATTATCGATTGCAATCGATTAAAATTGGTAGTTTAAAGTTTTCTTTTAATATTTTTTTCTTCTGGAGTTCTTGTAATTTTTATTTTGTTTATTATATAATTCCAGGTAATTTTTAAATCCTCTATAAAAGATTTTTCAGCTTTGTTTCATCTGACTTATTTCATTTCTCTTGATATTTGCTTCAGTTTGATTTGTTCTGAATCGATTATCAATCGCATTTAAAACTCAATTGATTTTCTATACAAAATATATGAAGACATCAAATTTGAACTTTACTGATCAAAACACTGAACTGAACCATACATTGTAGCTCAGCTTTACTAAGAAAAAAAACAAGCAAAACAATTCAAATGCTGCTGACAATCAGTTATCAGTTAAAACTGACGAGTATAATTTACATTATGCTTTAAAATGTTGTTCCATAAATTTATTTCAAAATTGTTTATAAATTCAGATAAAAATCGTCTATATTCACAAGATCGTGCATTAAACTTAGGTACTAGAAGAGTTAAAAGTTCCTTGCGAATTTAACGATGTATTTAAGATATTTAATTCCGAATTTTTTTTAAAGAAACTTTACATTAAATTAATTTCTAGTAATTTAATTATTTCAAAAATTAATCATAACTTTTAACTCAATTAAACTATATATAAATATTTTAACTTAAATAAATAGAATTTGAATAATTTACATAGAAAATCTTTTGTATAATTTTATTCTTTAACAAAATATATTAATCTTAATATATTTTGTATCTTTAAACTTCGTAAACTCTAAAATAAACCATAAAAACAAAGCTTCTTATATATTATATAATTCAAATAATAATTGACAAGATTGTAAAATTTATTCACTTAAATAGGTACACCAGCTAAGTATGTTAAACCCTTGTCAGAACCCATATCCTTGACACGAATACATTATCTTAAATTCTCTATAAAATATAACATTTTATTTTTTTTTTATACAAATTATTCCTTTTCCTTTTTACTTTTTCTCTATAATATAAGTTTTGTCCATTTTTATTATTGTTGTTCGGTTTTATGTAAAACAAAACCAATTCTTAAGGGTTCATTTCAATATAAAAAAGACACTATAAATAATATAAGAAGTGTTACATTAGTAAATATTATAAAGAATTTTGGTATTTATAACAATTTTTTCATGCTGGACTCTCGTTTTGGTTTCAGGAAAAATCACAGCTGAAGGCAATTTAGTGTGTCTCCTTCTTTTTTTGTTTAGTGAAATGATTAGAATTTTTAAAAGGATAAAATGATTTATATCATATAATTATCCTAGATTTTCAATATATTTATATAGGATTTATGAAAGGATCAGGCAAAAAAAGTTAAATATTTTTAAAACTATACAGAAAACTTTAAATTTTTTTGGTATTCTAACCGAAAATAATTTGATATCCTTAAAACTAAACTGAAAAGCCATCAACTTTATCTCATAAGAAATTATTTGGTAATTTTCACTGATATTGCAAAAAAAAGAAATAGAAAAAAGTTTAAAATAAAACAAACTTTTTACCCAGAAGTGATAACTTGACGAATCATAAATAAACATTAAACTTTTTTTTATTTAGTTTTTGATTCTATTTGTTTTTGTTGTTATTATCGTTCATGAAAATCTTTAGAAAAACTCAAAATTTTACTTACATAATACGATAAAAAAAAAAAAATACAAAAATAATTCAAAAAAAATCTGATAGAATATTGAGAAAGAAGAGCCAACAAACAAAACTAAAAACTATCAAAACTTTTTTTTTTTGTAAAAGTTAACTATTAAAGTTTGACTTGTAAAAGTACATAAGAACAGAGCACCAGTTAATAGTTTCTTATTGAAAGTTATTTAAAAGTAATTTTAATATAGTTTGAAATATTAAATTTAAACATTTCTTACAAATAATTATCAGAAAATATAAATTAAAATTATTTGTTATTTTGTTGAATTATAACTAGATGGCGTTGTATTCAGTGTCATTCTTATAAGAAATATCGATGAATGTAATTATAATTTTTAATTTTTCTCCTTCAAACTACTCATTACTGATGAGTAATGGTTTCGATAATTACATTTCTCTACACTGTAGTATTTTTGGTGTCCAATTCATCACTGCTAGACAGCTGTTTTTTTATTCCACTCAATTGCATTCGGTTTCCGTACAGCGTCAAATGATTCACTTGCAATATATCCAGCCCACTACGTACTATCTGCTTTAATAAAGATTTTACTTCATCAAATTTACCTTATCCATATTGACAATTTAATTTTTTAATTTTTTTATTTTTTTTTTTGTGCAGGAGAACGCGAGAAAGCACTGCGACCTTCACGATCTATTGTGTGTTTAAAGCCTCTTTCCCTTTTACCATTTAATAGATTTAAAGAAACCTAGTATGTTTGAGGGGGCAACGTTTCCCAGTACTTCGGATGTTAGGAAACCTTTTCCTAAGATTTGTAGTCTGCTTCTTGCGAGTGCCTCACAGTGGAAAAGGATATGTTCCATCGTCTCTTTGTCATTTAGGCATAGGCGACAGATGTCTGTATCAGCCAGGCCCATTTTGTTAAGGTGGTAGTTCAGGGGATAGTGTCCTGTTAACAGGCCAGTCAGGGTTCTTATATCGCTTTTGCTGAGTGTTATTTTAACTTACACTTTTATTTTATTAGGTTTTTTTTTATATAGAGAGTCCTGATAGATTGTTCCAGTAGATCTTATGCTCTTCTTCAATCCATCTGCATAAAGCGAGGTTGTGGTGTTCTCTCGGTTTTCCGCAAAAGGGTTCTGGTCCAATTAGTTTCGTACTTGAGCCAGTTTTTGCAAGGCAATCAGCCTCTTCGTTTCCTTTAATACCTGTATGTCCTGGCACCCACATTAAGATAGCAATCTAAATACGACATTGGCAATTGATTTTCTAGCTGGATTAAGAAAGCTCCTTAAAAATGTTATTTTTTCAAGTAAACGTTCGGGAAACTAAAAATATTGCAGATTTTTTTCATAGTAACGCGAATTTTCTATGTAGATAAAAAAAAATTACTTATTTTTATGTAGGTACTTCAAAAGCTATTAGTAATATTGCAAAACATTTTTGATGTAAATTAAATTTTTTTTAGGTCATTTTTAATAATTTTTAAATACGACAAACAGAAAACTTAAAATTATTTACAAAATTTCTGACAGCAACAAGTTTCATCTCAAAAATTTCACTTTAATATCATTAATTTTTTAATTTTATATTAATTAAATCAAAATAAATATAAATCAATAATTAAAGAAGATTTTATGTTTTTTCTAAATTATGTTGTAGATTTTGTAGAAAATAATCTTTTATGAAAATGGATCCAAAAAGTTTTTGTTAAATTAAATTATACAAAAACAAACTTTTCAAATTACAACAAAATTTTAATAAAGCCTTTTTAACTACATATAATAAATTCAATATTTTAGTTTAGTTTTAATAATTATCCTTTTTCATATTATCCTAGATTGTTATAGACGTTGTTATATGTATAAGGAAAACAGGATTAAAACTTTAAGTTAAAAATTTCAAAAAAAAAAACTTAATACTTTTTTATATAGTAATATGAATAGCTCTATATAATTTTTTATGTGCAAGCATATTCTATTACATTATAATACGCTAAAAATTTGAAGAAAAAAAAAGATCCTTTGTAATATGAACACATTATAGAACTCTGTAAAAAGTTACTATATATAAAAATGCAAAGACAAATTATAATTAATTTCATTGTTGTGGTCGTTTTACATAACACTTTCATCCTTTGGGATACTTTTTTTTCTGTTGGTTATAATATCCTTAAATCATTTTTAAAAATTTAAGGATATTTTAATAGTAGAGAGTTTATATATTTTTCTGGAGTCCGTATTAAAAAAGTATGGAATATTAAATTTAATTTTGTCACATAATTTTTGGTTTTCGGTTTGTTATTATTTAAATAAATAATAAATAAAAACATTTTTTTATAGTTTTATTTAATAATTATTACACAGCCATTAAAATATGCTTCAGAACTCATAAACAGTGACTGGTAAACAGCTGTTAATTACACTGCATAGTTTCAAACTATTAATCCAATGGACAAAATAAAATTGTCATAATATTTATGAAAAAAACTATCAAATTTTGTGGAAACTTTTAAGCTTACTAACAAACGAGTCAATAAAAATTAATTTGCTTATACAAGGAGTTTACTGAATTATTTGGTTGCCATTTTGGTAAACATAAACTTTGACACTTCATTAGTTTATATTAGATAAACCACCATGAATCAAAATCAATATTTTCTTAAAGCAGTCAGAGAAGCCAGCACTTATTAGACCCTTAAAATAAATTTAACTGACTTTCAACTTTGCATGGTTTTTAAGCTATAATAACAAAACGTTTATTGCCAATAAAATTTAATTTCATTGGTACTGGCTTTATCCGAAGTTGCTCGAAAACTTAAAGCCAACTCCTGATTAATATCACTAATTAAATAATAAGAATTTATTGCAACAGTCAGAATTAAAGACCTTTTACTGTAAATTAATTTTATCATATATGTATTTTAAAGACCAAATATAATTATAGATTGTGGTTTCATTAACTCAAATAATATTACATTTCCATAGGAGCCAGATAACTCAATAAATTAATAAATCTTTAATTAACTTCTCAAGTTTTTTTGTACAAAAATCATCATGGCAATGTCATTGAAAAAGACATAAAGTAATTTCATAATCTATATACATATATACCGTATATATATTTGCAAAAACGTATTACCGAATTTCATTATGTCTCATCTTCTTTGCTTTTTCATCACATTTTTTAAAAATTATGACCGGAAATTACAAAAGTTGCATAAATATTATTTCATTAAAAAAATAATAATGAAATTTTAGTAGTACGTCATTTGCATATTATATTCAGTTTTCATTCATTTTCAGGATGTCAAAAAAATAAAAAATATTGAGTTGTTGAGGTCATATGATCTTTGGTCGAAACTATTATTAAAATATTGGACGGAAGTAAAAGATATTAAATATTTAAATATTTGTCATAAAGGTTGGTTGCGGTTGTTTAGGTAAAGTTAGGGAATATCAAACAGTTTGCCCAAGACAGCAAATAGCACTTAACCAACACTAGAGAAGAGTTAGATAATTGCACCTAGTGGCGTTCAAGAAGTGTAACATTTTCTTACGTCGGTTACTAGTTAGACCATAAAGATTGTTTAGCTGTTGGTTTCCAAGAGAACAATACATGGTTAGCGTAGCGCTGAACACTTCCATGCGAAGGGTGTGATTGTTCTATTCTTTACAGCAGCATGTTCCCCGATAGAGCAATGTCCCGCATACACACCATCTTTACTTTGGCTATATTCCTACGGAATAGTTTAAGAATATTGTTACATATTCCTTTCTCATACAATGGTCAATATTATCGTGACGGGTTTGCATGTGGTTATATCTCGACATCTTGTTTGTAATTCATCTGTTCAGCCAGTGATACATCCATACTGGATCCTTTTCTCGCTGTTCAGAATAATAATATAGAATTTTTGAATTTAATTTTTGTTAAGTGACATTACTATACTTATATGTTACTTACAACTTCGTTTACAAATATAATTTATAATGCCGTACAAAACTAGAATTTTTTTTCTATAGTTATAATAAAAAAAAAAAAATTAAATACTAAATCGAAACGCAAACTTCAGCAAAAGATTTGTATTTTAAAAGTTTCGTCTAAATAGCTAATTTTAATACATTCTTATGGATTCTTATGAATCAAACTTTGTACACATATTAAATTACATATTCATTTTTTTTATATGCATCCATTTTGTGAATACATTTTTATTTTATGATTGTTGTTGTTTAAGTTTATAATTTTTAGTGTTACTATGGCAAAAAAGTTGTTATATTATTTTCTTTGCATAGTTTTCGCATTTCCTTTTGTAGTCCCTAGACTAAAATAAAAAATTTTAATCTATCCTTAAACTTACTCATATTTTCTATTAAAGATTCAAATTATTTTGTATTGAACTAGTAATGGTTTACAATAAGTTTACAAATTTAGTACAAGAAGAAATTTATACTAGCAATTTGTTTCAGTAACAGAAGAATTACAAAAAGGGTTTTCAGCTGTTGTTTGTGAAACTTACACGAATAATATTTTGCATTCTGCATAGAAAAGATGTCAGTAAATCCATAAAATTCTTGGACAGCAATATCGTTAAAAACCTTGAAGTTATAACAGGCTGTAAATAATGTCATCCTTAATTTAAGTTCATGTTTGAGAATGAATGCAGGATCATGGAAGAATAATAGCGTAAAGCTAATTTATGGAAACTTTGCTTTTCAAGATCATTTAGAAAACTAGCAGATAGAGATATTGGATGAATGGAAACAAAGCTAGTATATCGATTATATACCTTACAACACGACACTGAAGATCGAAAACTCATCTTACAGCCAGACCAATTATGTAGTAATGTAGGTTCTGAAGAACCTTTACTTTATTGATTTAAATTTTAAACGACATTTGTTAACTAATTTTTTTTTTTTTGAAGTAAGTTGGAAATGCCAGTGCAACTACTATACATTTTTATTAACAGTACTGACCTAATCATTGACATGAAAATATTTAACTGAAACAGTCTCAAATATTTATTTCTTCACCTTTTTCATATCTAATTCAGGTGCCTTGTTTATGATCAGAGTACCATATAGATAAAACTATATACAAAATGTGAACTATATTCTTGTGGTTGTAAACTGCATCCCTAACTTTAATACACTTAGAAAATTTCTGCTGAAAGATGAAAAATCTTTGACAGTTTTTTTTTTACAATCATCAAAATTTTAATAATTTTCTAAAATCTGTTCAGTTAATGCGTCACTGAAAGTTATACGAATAAAAAAAATAAGTTTAATTCGAAATCAAGTCATTTTTTATTATATAGGAAATTGAGTCAGCATAAAATTTCTTACAGATTTTATAAATCGGAAATTTTCTTTATTTTTATATGTATATTAAATATCAATCCCGTACATATTTAACAGGTACGTGAGAAACTGATGATTATTTCTAAAATAAGAATTTAATAAACAAAATTTTGACACAAAAAGAATTGAAAAACATAAATTTTCAATGATGATTTCCCTTAATTTTATTGATTTTAATTGAATTGTTAAAAGTTCGTTGTATTCAGGATTAAATTACATCTAAAATATTAAGGAAATTCTACAAATTACAATAAAATTATTACAATGAATTCAATATTCTTTAATATCTTCATAAAAATCAATGGCTTGTAAACCCTTTTTTCCATTTTCTTATACTTACTTTTAATAAATAATATGTAAATATACTAAAAAACAGACCCTCAAAATAAGTAATTAAGAATTTTCAGTATTTTTACTTTGATAATTACAAAATAATTTTAATAAAAAAGAAACTAGAAAAAATTCTAGAAAAAAAATATTAATAGAATCCTTTTTTCTTTTTCTTTTGCCAGACCACCTTAACCTTATTAATATCCTTCTTCTTGAAAACTTATTCAAATCCTAGAGATGATTATATTTTTTCTTCGCCTTTTTGCAACACTTTCCCTAACACAAAAAAAAATTATATAATTAAATAAATACTTTTAAGACACACACACACAGACACAGAAATTGTTCAAAAAAATAATATCCTTACAATTATCATAATTTTTATAAATTATGCAATTATTATCCTTAAAGTTGGTTCTTATATGGAAAAGCGTGAAAAGGGCGTTAAGCTCAAAAGTTATTTTTACTAATTGGTCTCGAAAATTCTATAAAACAAATTCATGCAGAACTGAAAAGGAATAATAATGACCAATGTCGTCTTCAGGATCAGGATAATATTATATTAAAATTTTGTATTATTTTTTTGTTAAATTATCAAATAAAATATTCTCCTTACGTTCAAATTTATCACCATTAAATTTATGAGGTGAATACAAGAGGTTTTTAATATAATTTGGTGTTCTAGTTATAATTTTTTTTTTTGTTTTTGCAATTTTCTGGAACACAAATGTTTCGGAAGATAAATATAAAGTTATGCCGAAATTGGTATAACTTTATAATTTAAATAATAAAAACAAAACATGAAAATAATTTTAAGAAAATTGGAATGAAAATATAAAAATAAAAATAAGTTAAAATTGGTTCAAAATTTTTACACATTTTCGACACATGTTTGCCATATGTGTTTCTCATTTTCGACATAAGTCATTCCAAATTTATTTAAACTATTTGCGTCGGTGCATAGCTGCTATTTTTCTTATTTGATTTAATAAGAAAGTTGCACATTAACATTGCACTTGTTGTAATTTAAATAAAAATTGTCTGCCATTTTTTATTTTCAGGTGGTTCATTTCGTACAAGTTTACAATAATGCAAAAAGTACGAGAAACGACTGAAGCTTGAATAAATTTGTTTAATTCATTGGCAAAACTTCACTCAATACTTGAAAAAGTATTATTTTATGTTAAAATTGCTCACATATTTCGATTTTTTGAACCTATTTGAACCTTTCTTTAGTACATATAGGACGAGCTCAACTTATAAGTAAACGAACTATGTGTACATCAATAGAATATTATAGAATCAAGAGTCTGTGTCTTAAAATGTTATTTTTATTGTTAAATTTTGAATTAAGCTACGTTTTAGCCAAGGTAAGAGGAGACTGGCAACTCAGCTTTAAGTGTTTTCACTTCTACAGTTTAGTAGAAGTGAAAACAGCAAAAAATATCAATAATGTACTTGGCAGTGTCCAGTTTTTGTCAAAGATTGTTGAAAATCTCTAAAGACACTAAGTAGATCACGTGCGTACGATTCTTAGTAGTGTGGGATCCACTAAAAACAAATGCCTTGAGCACGACCTTCCCGAGAACAATAACTATTGCAATCTACTCTTAAGACTTGTAAGCAATTTGATTTTATTATTATTGCTTTGCTTTTTGCACTAAGACTTTACTCAGCGATTCGTTCTAGTTTCACTTTATTATTTTAAAGTTTCATTCTTTTCGCCGTGTTGTCTTCGAGAACAGTCTGAACATTCACGTGTTCTCGAAGTCTTTGTTCGCAACTTTGTTTTCATCAAAACTTAAATTTCCCGATCCATGTTTTTCCAAGACGCAACCACAAAATTTATTATTACTTTGTTCTGGAACTGTTTATCATATTTAATTTTGTTTTTTTGGGCGCAAAACCATAGATGGATACCATGTGTCCATTCTAGACAGGTTTAAGGACTTAATTGTAGAGCAATACATTTATTTTCCTTTCCAGTTTATCCAGTTCTTCTGTTTTCTTTTTTTACGTTAACTTTCCAGCGCAGCTTAGCATCCAGTACACCAGGTTAGCCTGATGTGTACTTGGCAGTGTGGGAGTTTCATATTTGTTGTTTCTTGCTAAATATAGGCTTATATGATAAAAAGTCATTCTGATATTTCTAATTTAAACTTATCTAGAGCAACTTTTGCCTAAAATAGAAGATTTGTTTAATCAATGAAATGATTATGTCCAAATCTTTTTATTTAATATGATTAATTTTTATTTTATTTACCTGTAAAAATTATCCAAGTAAAATATTTTTCATAACTTCTTATCATTAAAATCATCATTTCCAAAAAAAGAACAAAAAAATTACTTTATAAACTAACACAAATTTTCGAGATTAAGATATCTTCAAAATGCACGACAACCAGCAGAAAAAAAAATGATAAACAAAATAAAAATACAATCAGAAGCTAACTCTCAAGATTTGTTCTTTTGGGGAACTATATATGAAAACAAATAGCCAAAGATAGATTTATGTGTTTTTGTAGTATGAGGAGATTGTCATAAAAAAAATTAAGAATAATGAGATTTCTCGAAATCTAAGACTGATATTCAAAAGAAGAAAAAAATCTTCTAACTAGGGGGAGCAGATAACTCGTAGTTAGGAGCAACATTGACTTGTGTCCAATAGGGTTTTAGTAATCGTAACTTTTGTTAAAAATTTCACATCTTTTGAGACACGTATAATATATTTTATATAATTTGAAATTCGACGATACCGAACCCTAATTTTTATTGGCGCAATCCAGATTACAAAAGTTAATATGAGTATTTAATTCAAAAAAGATAATAATTACTACATGCTCTAGCTAAGAACAAATGTAATATTAATTGGAAATTTTAACATAGACCCTGATGTGCACAATCATATGACCCCAACCTCGGTATTTAATTTCCATAAATTCAAATAATAATTAAATGCTAATATAAAACATAATAAACATTTATAATTCTGAAATTAAACTGCCTCCTGAAAGTTTACACTCAACCTGTGTGTGAAATAGCATTGAAGTCAAGTGACAATTATATTTTATGTAGAGCATTGAACTTATTAAAATGCAATTCAGGCTTTTAAATGGACCCACTGAACTCTGAACTACCGACTTTTAATTTGATAGTCACCAACTACATAACGAAACTAGCATTTGCACCAAATTTAGTTCAAATCAGATAAAATTACTGTATGATCTAGTCTAGAATATGTGAAATATTAATCGGAAATTTTTGCGTGGCACTCCTGAAGTTACTGACCTTTACCTAGATGGGCATTTGCACAATCATGAAGTTTATCTGTGTACAACATTTCATCCAAATGTAATTTGTATCCGATATTTTTCAGTAAATCAAGAAATCATTCCCATCCCATGCAAAGAAGAAATTCTATCATCAACACACTAAAAGTAGCTATCCCATTTTTTACAGGCATTAGGATGATTTTGAATGAACAAGTGCCAAAAAAGTCGTGACACTAATTTTTTTTTATCCATTTTTGGACTCTCCGACCTCGAAAACAGCTAAATCTATATTTTTTTAGCATAAAGTCCATTTCAACTCTCATAATTAGTTTAACTAGTCGTTAAACAATTGATAGAATGAGCTAATATTAAAGCCCACCACAAGATAAATGTGAATTCAAGTGAATTGATAAATGAAACCATCCAGTTAGTATTTTGTATACATTTATAGATCTAATAATTGTAATATTTTATGGCAAAGATTAATGTTTTGTCAGATGATAAAGTATATAAGAAAAATATTTTTTATATTATTTATTAGAAAAACAAAAACAAACATAAAAAAAAAATCAATTTTTATTTTCACCTTTACTATAATTTTTATTATACGAACTAATCAGGTATCGAATTGAAATGTTTTGAATAGGAATTTGAAGAAGATGTTTTAGGAATTAGTAATATTATTACATTTATTATCTATTTAATGTTTTATGTTTGTGGTTATTGGAAATCTAATGATTCATAATATTAATAATATTTATTTATATATAATAGAGAAATTTAATAAATATTAATTTTAATGTTTATGAAATATTAATGTTATTAGGAATTAATGATTCTGTAAATTTCTTTTGAAAATAGGGAATATATAAAATATAAATCAATATAAAGTTGCTTGTTTTGATTAATAGATGGCATTAACTAACTTATAATTGAAAGTATTGATATGAAAAACTTTAAACATTGTTTAGTAAATTTAGTTTTTATCGAAAGAATGGTAAAATGGTCGATATTATTCCAACCATTTTGTTTATTGTAATAATTCTGATGTTTCATGATTCCAGTGATAGTAACTTGTGTAAACATAAACACTTTAAAATCGCATTCAAAATATGTGAATTATGAGATCAAAATATTTATCATAGATATAAAAATTGCAGAGTATGGACTAAATACAAGCAAACCCTTAAGTGCAATTAAAATATGTTAAATGCTTACATTTTGCGCATAAAATTATTCTTAAAAAAATATCTATTTATTAAGAGTTACACCACAATTGATAAAGTTAAAATATTACGTCATGTCGTTTATATCAAACATTCTAAATAGTCTTAACGTTGTCTTAACTGGTCCACGTTCTTGTAGTGACATTGAACTTGTCATATTCGGAAAAATTGTTTTTTTTTTTTACAATTCCTTTTTAGGTTTTTTGTTTTTGTTCTTTATAAGGTTAAGCTGCGTTTTTAAGATTTGCTTATCCCAAAGTTTAATCCAACCGTGACAGTGACTATGACATATTAGGATATGGAACACATTTTCGTTGTTGTTTTTTTTTTAACAAAATTAAATTAATTTTGGAATCAAAAAATTAATTACGATGTCATCACCTCACAAACATTTTCTAATTAAGATGGTGTCAGTTCACTTTTATGTATTTTTTTTTTAACTTTAAGTCGAATTGGATATAATATAATAATCTTAATGAAGAATTCTTCTTCTTCTTCTTCTTCTTCTTGTTCTTCTTGTGACCCTACATCTCTTGTTAACCTTTAGACGTGTCAATTATTTACCTACATATTTCTTGATTTTTCGCTGTAGATCTCTTTCTTCATCTTCTTCTTCTTGTGGCCCTACATTTCTGTGGAAGCTTTAGACCTTTAGAGTATGAACTATTTACCTGAATATTCATCGATCTTTCACCGTAGTTTCTTCATCTTCTTATTCTTCTTCTTTTTCTTCTTGTGGCCCTACATCTTTGGGTAAGCTTTAGACGTGTCAACTATTTACATCCATATTTCTCGATCTTTCATTGAAGTTTTCCAATTTATTATTTGCAATTTCATATTTCTAGTATAATTTTCTATTTAATTTTCTATAAAATTTAAAAACGGTCTTCCAAAATGTATACTTAAATTTAAAGGCAAATTTATGTGCATTTGTATTTAAATTCAACTTAAATCCTTGTTGGTGCACGATTCTTCCTTTTTAAATAAAAAATATATACAAAATTATATATTTCCAGTCAATGTATATAACAAAATATAAGCTAATTGTCATACATAACTTATTCATACAGTATTCACCAGGATATTTTAAATCTTTACAAAAAAAAACCTCAAGGGTCTGGGCACCGCACACATGAAAAAAAAAACTGAAATCATAACTCTAATTCGTCATGTGGCATAATAAATCTACCTTAAATCTGTGGCAAAGAATTTAACCAAAACAGGAAAAATACAATTTTTCTTATATTAAATACGTACATGATTTGTGTTTTTTTTTTTTTTTTTTGAATTTTTAACTTTAGTTGGTGTGTTACCTGTTTATCGTGGCTTAAAAGCTACACCTGCAATCTGGGAGTAATAAAAAAAATCCTTTGCTTATGATTTTCTAGGTAAAATTTTTTTTTTTTTTTTTTTGTGGTTTCTTATTTTGGGCCAGATAAATGGCGATATGTGATGTGTTTGGTTTTTATGATGAATTTTTTTTTTTTTTTTTAGATTTATGCGATACAGAGAAGGTATAGTAAATAGGATTTCAACGAAACACGTACATTCATTTAATCATGCAATCTAAATTCACTTACAGACACATTCGCCATAAATTTAAGGATTATGAATGATTTAACAAAAATGCTATTAATTTTGATAATAATGAGAAATTTTATTTTATTGTTGGAAGTTTTGATCTTTCATTATATAGGATTTATTATTAATTAATAATATATATTATCAGGAGATAGGACCATTAAAGTTGATAAAAGAATTTATGAAATAAAGAATGACATAAAATTATTATATTTGCAATAAATAAAAAATATAAGAAATGGTCTTAAAATAACTTCTTGAAAGAATTAGGCTTAGTTTTACAGAACGAGTTTAAAACTAATGTGAATACTAAGCTGATTGTGTGATTTAAGGTTTCATTTTCCGCAATTAAAATTTACCATAAACTTTCGGTGAAATTTGTTCAGTTTTTAAGTGCGGTATTATTTTTTAAGCTATCCTCCTTCATCTGCCAATTAAGTTAAACCCAATTTTCACTAAACCTTGAACTATAAGAAACCAGAATATAATTTAATTAAAACCCTAAGTTTAAACTTTGTTCTAAGGCTTAAGTTCGCAATGTTAAACTGTGCATTATTATTATTCATCTATTATTCAAGGTTAAACGTTTTCGAGAGGCAATTTCTTTGAATATCAGCTTATACTTTTACCATATTTAACTTTTTGAGGTACCAAAGTTTATGTGGTACCTCAAAAATTCTATTTTGACAGTATAAATTGTGTAAAAAAAAGACAACTAAATAAGATTCCTTGAAAAAGAGATAACTGCGGTTCTATGTTCCATGTCTTAATAAACTCGTTGAAAAAATCCTTTTGAACAAAATGATCTAAAATAAAAATCATGTTAAAAGTTCAAAGAAAATGCGAATGAAATTTTAGCTTTGACCGTGATAAATGAAAATAAATCGTATAAAAACAGAATTGACTCTTCGTTCTAGACCGTGTTAAGAACATGTAATAACAGAATTTGGAATTATGTAAACAACATTATAGTTCTTGTCAACTCAATTACTACATAAAGGACGAATATATTGTCAAATTGTCGCTTTCGATGCACCAAAATTTTAATATACTTTTATTTCTATATACATTTTTAAATAAATTGATCCTCCTTTTTTTTAAGCTTATGCCTGACCCAGAATGACGCGGCAAAATGTCGCGTCGCTTTTGAAATTTCGAATTTTGAAGCGTATAAAGTCAAAAGCGACGCAATGAGTTTTTTTCAAACCACATTGAAAAAATTGTAAACAATTTATTTAATGGAAAAAATTAAATAAATTCTAATATCTATGGATATTATGTCAATATAAATTAAAATAATTGTAAACAATATTAATTGAAATGATTGAATTAAAAAAATTTTAATAAATAAATTTATTGACACATTCGAAATTAAAATTTATACGCGGCAAGCGGCAAAAGTAGAAAGTAGGTCTACTCAAGCGTCGCGGCAAAATTGCCGCATCAACGCGACGCTACATTGTGGGCAATTTCATATATGCCTATACATTCTACTTTTGAAGCGTTGTTGTCAAACGCGACGCGAGAGCTTGCCGCGTCATTCTGGTTCTAACATGAATGGATATAATGTTTATATATATTTAGCTGTTTTCAAATAGAAAAAATAACCGAAAATAACATATAAAAACATATATATATTCGTATATAAATATAAACAATTTATGACAATGGTTAAATATTTTTCATTTATCATAACTCATATATTTTCTAGTATTAATCTGATATACCCATAATTCTATATTTACTGAAATATACCAATAGAATACGAAATTTTTTTATGGAACTTTGTGTGTACAGCTTATTCCAGTATCATTTTTTTTTTTTCGGTATTAAGTTTATGGACATCTTCACCTGAATTGTATAGTATTAAATATAAAATCATTTTAAAAAAAAATTATTTCATTGGAACAACAGTGTCACTACTAAAGGTTTCCTCGAGATTTTCTGATGATATTCTCACTTATTTAAAACTGATACCAAACCATGAAATAGCAAAGAAAGGTTTTTTAATAATTAGACTTTTTATTCTCGATATCATTTTTCTTATAGTCTTAAAATTAGATTTCATATATTTATACTGCATATTTTTTTAAAAGGATTCATTTAAAACTGAAATAATTCTCTATCTGGTAATGCATTACTAAACTATGTTAATGCATTACTAAGCTAATGCATTACAACATACAACACTCTATTACCGTACAAACTACCACTAACCATAAGATTACCATATAAAATTTAACTTAGCTTACAATTATATTACGATAAACGTCAAAAATTCCGCTGAAGTGGTTGTACTGCTACAGATTACAAATATTTCGTTTACGATGTTCGGACCATTTTAGCTGAGAAGCTAATGTTTTGAAGAGTATTGGCCTTTAAGATTTACTTTAATAAAATTGTAGTAATATTTATGTGAAAAATTTATCAATGCCAACATTAACAATTATAATAAAAGCCTGGCACACCTGACTAAAGGATTTCTGAGGCCTCTCGAGATCAGGGGTCTGGTCGTCAGGAAAACTCTACTTTTCTACAGTAACTTCGGTATTAACTGACCAAATATTAAAAGGCTAAGCACAATAGATTTCGTTAGGTCGCAGTGTATGGAGGAGAAGGTCTCGTATCTCTGCTTTAACAACCTCTTTGTTATCTAATCTAATCTAATCATTTATAATTTTATTGAAATTCGAAATTATATTATTTGCTAAAAACTTCATATATATCACATAAGTACTGAGGTGGTGATGTTAATTTTTTTTTCTGTGCTAAGGGTAATAAATTTTGGATAAATGTTATGCTCGTATAACATACATTTTTTTTTAAGGTTTTTCGTGTAAGCTTTTTATGAACACGAGCTCACATACTATATTTCTTATATACATATGATTATTATATTTTCTGTAATGTTGTTGTCCCTTTTGACCCATATATTTATATATACATATATAAATATATATATATGCATATTATATACATCAATATTAATAATATTTTAAGTAAATTTTTAAGGTTCAAAAGAAATAGGTATTTCCTTTTATGCCTAGATAAATATATATTATTTTATAGTATAGTTTACATATATTTATATAAAAATATTATATAAATTTAACTTCATTAATGATCATATAAAATATACTTAATTTTCTAGATTTTAAGTGAATTTCCCAACAAAAAAAAACATTAAAAACCAACAAAATATAATAATATGTTATGAAAGACAAATATATCATGATAAATAATAAAATATATAAAAGAAATCGTATATAAGATAAATCTTTACATCAATTAATATTATTATAAATGAGGGTTAAATTGTAAATGGTAATAATTCAGTTTTATTACTTTTAGTATTATTTTTTTTTTAAAGCCACTAAATTACTTTATTTTCATATTGTTCGGGTTATAAAAAATAAATTTTAATAGGTATAGGGGCACTTGAGACAGACAGACAACGACCTTGATGGACTGACGACACAGGTAACTGGCGCCACTAGGGTATTGACCCCCGATAAGTAGGGCATACAATGTAGGTCATACAGTCTAGGTAATTAGTGAATGTAGGGCATTAATTATGTGGGTCAGACAATCTAGGTAACAAGGTCATGTCATTTTAATACTATTTATAGATTCAATAACAATACACGGTACAAAATTTTTTCCTACTCATATAAATTTTAATATTAATATGTTTTTGCTATAACTTTTTGGTTTACATGGTTTACCAAAGCGTATAATTTTTATACCACAGATTTTCAACAGTGCATATTTTTTATTTTTGTTGTATTTTTATATTACTCAAATTATATAAACAAAATAAAAATGTTAAGCAATTTAAAAACAAAATACACGGTACAAAATTTTTCCTACATAGATAAAAATAATATTAATATGTTTATGCAATAAATTTTTGTTTACTTGGTTTACCAAAACTTATTAATTTTATAATTTTCAACCGTGTATACTTTTTTGGTATTTTATATAACACGTATTAATATTTGTATTAAGAAAACAAATATTGTTTGAAACGAAGAAGAAACTAAAGAATACTACGAAAAATTGGTCATTGACCTTGGAATGCAGTTTTACGTACAAATTAAATTATGATAATATACAAATTATATAAATAAGTCAATATCATTGATATCAGCACCTTGCACACGCAAGTAAGAAAAAATATAATGCATAATATTTAAAAAAAACACTATTTTACAAAGTATCTTTGTTTTTCATTGAAAGTAAAACTATATTTTATTTTATTTTCATACTGAAAAAAATGTTTAAGAAGAATCAACACATAAAAAATATTATCATACATAGATTTAAATTCTGACTCACAAATTTACTTGCTGATTATTATATCACTTTATATTTAAATTTTTCTTTGCATACACTATAATAATAAGAACAAACCGTCGAATTGCAGATAATTAATGGCATATTGACCCCTTTTTGTCAGATGAATGAAAAAAATGATTTTTTTCACGTTTTACTTCAACTTATTCGCCTTAAAATAAAGTTCAAGGTATATTTTTTCAAAATTAAGGTTTATTTACTTTCTGCAGATCGATGACGGTATAGTAAAAAGCTTCAATCATTGTATAAAATGCATAATTGTCTCTTAGAATATGAGCTTCACTATTAATAAAATTGAATTATCATTGTGTGTGTGCATTTAACATCGCATTATAATAAATATTATGTAAAGTAAATAGTAAATGATAACAGAATTTTTAGATAAGAGGGTATTTTTTAAAATTGAAAAGCTTTAATGTACATAACACCAACACGTTTCTGTAGGCAAAAGTGAACAAGTTTAAACATGTTTTGAAAATTTTCGGTAAAAAAATAATTAAAATCAGAAAAAGATATTATAAGTGTGGTATTGAAATATTTTTTAAACATCAAAATATGTATATATCGAGAATTCGAAAAAGCTTCTAAAAATAATATAAATATGAAACTCTGACCCTCTCCACCTGACTACCTTTTTTTCATACATTTTATTTCTTGATGGGAAAAACATCAAAGAAGAAACATATAAAAAATATTATGACTCACAAATTGTATAAATTGTATTATATGGTGTGAATATATATATATAACGGTTTGGCAATTTTTAGATTAAAAGAAGTATTGTGGTTAGATATTATAAATATTTACAATATGTGTATCATGATAATATTACAGCAAAGTGAAACAAAATTGATAATTAGTACTACATTATTGAATTATATGTATATTACGAACTGAATATGATTATCGGTATAAACATATATTAGAAAAAAATACTTTGTTGTGAAATAATGTAAAAATATAATTAATATGTTTTTTCTACAAAAAATATAATCAATTTAGCACAAAATAATAAATATTTCCTGTATATTAAATATCATTAAAAATCAATCAACAAATTTAATAAACAATTTATTACAAAAAAAAAATGTTAAATCGGTCAAAAAAAAAACAACTTATAATATTAGATTAAATTTTTTTTGATTATTTTGCAAAAAAAAAAACATTTTTTCTATATTTATTAAATATATCAGATTACAGAAAAATATTTTTAATGCATTTTTTTTTTAATTGCAACGAAATTTATTCTTTATTCAACTCTCGAATAGTTCAGTTGAATTATTGTTAAAATCAATTTTAAAACAAAATGTTGTGTGTAGTATTTTTAATAATTGTAATGTGTAACAGTGGCCAAAATATGCCAATACCGGTGACATCAGGAACATATCATTTGAGTTTCCACAACAACTCAATGTCATTTAATATGAATGGACCGCATGGACATATTGTTGCTTTCAACAATATTGTAACAAATAATTTCAACTCAAATTATAAACACCTGGTATGTATAAAATAAAATATTTTGTATGGTAGATTTCCCAATAGTCGGCCACTTAACTCTTTTTTGTGAAAGAATTTTTATAGAAAATTAGTGTTAAACTATTTTGAAATTGATTTTAAAAGTACGTTTTCATTAAATAAAAAAGAATTTATTCATTTTTTTACTTAAATAAACAGAAGTTCTTCATTTTTTTTTGTATAAAATTCAAATATTTTAATATAATAATTAGAAACCAAATACAGGAGTGGTATTCCGTAAGGTGACAGTGTAATTTTTTTTGTGCATTAAATATTATTTATTTTTGTGCATTAAATATTAATAAAATATTATTTCATATTTTTCTCCAAAAATTGAAAATACACTAACTATTTACGGTAGTTTTTTACAAAAGTGACCGACTACTAGGGTGGCCGGATATTAGGCACCTCTACCCTATAAAATAAAATCTTTTGTATAATATTTTTGTAATAACTTATATACATAATATTATTATATATATATATATTATTAAAATATGTATAATATTTTTTCGTTTTTTATTTATTTAAATTATATTATATTTTACAGATGGAGCAGGAACAGCTTATACCTGTAAATAAGCAACCCACAATCAACGTAACATATATATGAACTCTAATCAAAACGAGGTAAAATCTTATGTCAACTTTTCACTGTATTTTAATATTTTGTGTTTTTAAAATTATTTTTTCTAATTTTAGACGGAACCGGGTTTTGCAGGAAGTGGTAACACTTCCATCGAGGGTGAGTTTGAAGGCAATTTCAAAGTTAATAAAATACAAGGACTAAATCGTAATTTTTAGTTTAACAAATTACGATCAGCCGTAGTGCAGTGTTATTTTAGTTTCTTCATTAATATAATGTTGTAGTTTTTTGCTTGTAGTTTTTAATGTAGTTATGCATGTATCTATCTATCTATCTATATAACTAACTCCTTTCAACTTTTATATTTTATTAATATTAAATTTTTGTAATTTGAAAATAAAATGACTTTAAATTATTTTTGTGTTTTTACTTAAAATTTTATATAATTTTTACCCAACCAGGTACATCATCAAAACTTACGGTTCACCCTGTATTAATTATTTTAATTTGCTTAATATTTTTTGTATAATAAAAAAAAAATGTTTAATTTTGTATAACTGTTATTTTTTATTTTTATAATTATGATAATAATAAAGATTAATCAATTAAAATGAAGATATTTTGAGTTTTGAATTTTATTTTTCCAATAGGTTGATATGGAACACTTCAAAGTTTCCGTTTGTCAATTTCATTTCTTTCATCTGAAATAAAAATTTTTCATCCAATTTTTCAAATAAAAAAGCATACAATTAGAATTATTTAATTTTTTATTTTATTTTTATAAAATGCATATAAATGAATTGACAATTATTACAATTATTCTGTTTTTTCTATAAAGTGGAATAATGGCGTTCCAGTTTTATCTCTCGTATTTTCGGCTGCTATCATATAGAAATTCTCTGGTACCTGCGTCAAATCCTTCTTTAGCATTCCGTTTGTGATTTTGGATGGCATAAAAAATACTTGATCTCCCAAATCTGCAAGAATTTTGGGTCCATATTTTGTTTTGACTGTTGAGAGCTTGTATACTCTGTACTCCTTTCCCAGTTCAATATCACACTGTTTCATAATTGGTTTGAAGGAGTTGTTGCTACTTCCTAATTCATTGAGAGTTTCGAGCAAGCTTGCCTGTTGTAAATAAAGAATATTCAATATATTTTTAAAAGTTAGATATTAACATCGCTTACCATTTCTGTTTTTGTTGAGATGTATTTAGAAGAACTTTTAATTTAAACTGATACAATTTTATATTTTGAGATAGACTATATATATGTTTTTTTTTAAATTTTTAAAAACCAAAAACTTTATAACATGATTGTCAGGAACATACTGCAACGACAATGTTATGGGCATCTTTTTGTTTATATATGAATCATATAATAGATTTTTCACCATTTTTTTTTTATTAAAACTACTTTATATACATGTTATATACATGTTGTTACTAAGTAATTAATAATATTTATTGTTAAATTAGACATTCAAGTCAGTTTTAATTACATTCAACTCAATTCAATTAAAAAAAAATGAATTAAATATTTAAAAAAAAAAAAAAAAATAGATCACTTCATTTTAAAAAATGACTAATTTACTTTGGTAAAGTTATAAATAAATAGGAAGTAGGCATCTTTGTGTATCTTTTTACACATGGTGTATATCATCTGAAATGTGCAAAAAAAAACTCATTCAAATTTTTTTATTTTAATTTTTTTATTTTTCATTTATGATTATTACATTAAGTTTTATATATGAAGAAAAAAGTAGATAAAATAATATTTATAAAATTATACTGAATCACGTTTGCTTCTTTTAAATCCATATGGAATTGAATCGTAATTTTCCATAAATACTCTTTTTTCAGATTTAATTTGGTAAGTTTTGGTTTCTGTTTTTGTCATAACTTGATGATATGCATTGCATCTTATATTGTCAGATGTTATGGCAATCTGCTCGTCATTTTCAGTTATTATCATATTTTTGATTGATTCAAAATTAACTAATTTCGAAGCCTTGTAGTTCAGATTTATACCTTTTACTTTGCATATTACAATTTCGGCATTTTTTATTGTAGACCAAATTTTATAGGCATAATTTTTTGGACCACCCGACACAAATTCTGTAATATAGCTACCTTCACCGTAACCTATAAGTTCGTCTGTCATATCTCCTATACAATTTCCTGTAGGTGGTTCAAACTTACCATCTACTGATACATAAATTACAGAATCTGTATCATAATACAATACTCTATCTTCAAGATTTTCTAAATATTCATAGAGTTTGAGTCGAGCTTGTGTTGTTGTATACGCTGCAATGCAAACATTTACTATTGTTAATGGGTCTAATGCTTCTTCTTTATGTTCCCAGTTGACAATCAAAGTATCTTCATTTATCGGCATAATATGGTTTATATTGATTGATGCATTGGTAATTAATTCATAAAATTCATCTGGTTTCTTTATAATTGATGTTTTAGGTTGATTCTCTTTTTGTCCGAATTTACCCCAAAATGAATTTAATATTAGCTTTGCTAAAGATCTTAACCCTTCATTTTTTACAATTTCTTTAAACTCTAGCTGAATTCCCTCGCTACTGAGAAATTCTTCAATATAGGCGTCTTTTTCCTCTTGTGTATTACAATTAGCGGGGAACCCTGAAGCTGACTGTTTTAATTTAATAAATTTATTCATCATCGTTGTAAATAAACCACCGCACTTTTTAATACTATCATACTGTTCAGTTTGATACGACCATATTTCATTAATGTTTAGTAATCTGTAACCTTTTTCCAAAGCCTTTAAGACTTCATCAATAACCCACGTTCCAAAAAGCGCTCTTTCATTTTCGTTATGTTCACACTCATTTTGATTTAGCTCATCGCCGCATTTACTACATAATAAAAACATCAGTTTATTATTTTGTTTTATCGGTAACACGGGGTGATACAGATTTTGTGGAGGTAAAATAGTGCATTTTATAAGTCCATTTGTATTTTTTATGTCAAGCTTACGACACTCTTCATCGCCACAAAAAACTTTGGGATGGTCAATAGGAAATTTTCCATTTTTACATACCCAAGGGTAAAGAGAACAGATATCAATATATTTAATTTTTTCGCCTTCTTTGACTTTGTATAACATTTTTGTATTGCCTGTGCGACCTCCGTAAAAAGCATCACGTGGTTTTAGAGGTACATCATGTATTAATGGATGCGTTTTTAAATATTCCATGTCTTTATTATTTTGTAATTCATCTCTAAAATCGCATTCCCATTTTTCAATAACTTCATATCCAAATGTTCTTAGTCTTTCTGATTTAGACTGAGTTATTTCATATCTTCTATTTAATGTATCGAATGCATCTTTACTTAATTTATCATCTCTTCCATATTTCAAACATTTTGGATGACCGTGAAAATAGCAGCCGTGAAATTCAAAAACTTGATTTGTTTCTTCGCAATAACCATCTACCGTAACGCCGTTTAACGTCGATTCTTTTTGTTTAGCTGCATGTATTATACTTATATTACGTTGTTTTTCTTCCCATACAAGCCACTGAATTGCAATCTCTGATTGATTATCTCGCCATCTATAACCATTTTTAGGAATAATTCCAATTGTGTCAGATTTTAAAAAGTTTCTTCGATAAACAAGATTACATGCTGATGCAATAGTAATAGCCTCTGTGAAAGGGCATACATTACACTCGTTGATAAAATCTTTTCGAAATTTTAGACATGCCTGCATTAAAATATTTACATCACTTACACAATATTCAACTAAATCTCTTTGCATATGAAAGGTGTCATTTTTATGATTTTCATACCATTTTAGAAATATTTTACGATCATCTTCATAGTTATCATCAGTGCCTCTCATCATATCGTGGTTATAATATTCTAGAGGTGGCAAAGGACCAATATATTGCTCGTTTTCTTTTGTATTGAAGAGATACGGAAAATAACCCTTTTTAAATGTTGCTGGCAAATTAAAAGCTTTAGGTAATTTTGATAATGACATTGGAAAATAATTCAGTGAGTCTATAAATTTAACATTTTGTAGCTGAATCAATAAAATTTTTGTACCTCTTTGAATTATTTCAGGCGTAATATCAGTTTTCTCTATAATATAGTTTAAAATAAACTGATGGTCGAAAGCTTGACCATTATGAGCTATACAAATAACTTTTTTAAAGAGTTTTCGCTGATTCAATATATATTGCATAAAAACCTCAATTGGTTTTATTTTTAGTATCTGTTGACGAGTTCCACACAATTCGCACAAATCGATAACTTTGTCAATACATTTATTACAGCACTGACTAAATACACACAAATTTGGTTTATGCAGTGCGTCAGTTGTTCCTCGTATTATTTTCTCTTGCTGTGTCTCCAAATCAAAAAATATAAAAAGTGTTTTGTCAATATTTGGTTTCCGAGAATTAGGTTGAATATAACATAAGTGATCTTGATTCACATGCTTTGCGCAATTCTTACAATAAATTTCACCACAAACATGCTGGTGTTTGCCTTGGTAAATTTTCAAGCATTCAAGACACTTTTTTGCTAGACTGCAGACATTTTGTCCTCCTGAAGAACCTTCCGCTTTGTGGTTATCAAAGCATGTTTGCCCTCTGAAATTCCGATTACAATCTGCACAATGTATTTCTCTTACTACTTTGTTGCATACTGGAGATTGCTGACAACATGCACATGTTCCCCCACATCGATGCCCATTTTGATTATTATATGATATATGGCATGATTCACAGTAATAACTGCAACAGAATGCTGCGGTTATGGACGTTATGACATTATAATGATTTTCATGATACAACAGATTGATTTTATGTTTAAAATTAGGATTTCCTTCAAACAAAACCTCTTTACCCTTTGTATCATAGTTATATACAGTTATTTTATAATCTTTTAAAAATTTTTGAAACTGAGCCAGCTCTGGAATTCCTCCACCTTCAAGAGGTATTTTAATATTTGATTCTTTTAATAAGTTCATTACCTTTATTGTCTGAATTTTGCCTATATTCCGTCTAATCTTTCTATATTCGGGATCTTTTGTAACATTAGCAATAGCCGTGACTATTGCTCGAGGTAAACATAAATGATCAGTATTATCTATTGTAACTATTCCTCTTCGTAATGAACATTCTTCGGAAAAGGAATTATATTTTTTTCCGCGGCCTGTACCAGAAGGTAGTCTTACCGAAGTTACCCCCAAACAGAAGGTATCGGTATTCAATCCTTTTGAATTACTTTGAAATATTTTAGATATCATAGTCCAAATATCATTAAAAGTAATGGATTTTGCCTCTTTAAAATTTATCCAACCTGGTCCACGGTCTTTAAAACTCTCTCCACAAAATGTAACTCCTACATAATCTGAGGGTTCCAAATCCTTTGTTGCACTGTGTATAATATCCTCTATAGCGCCTTTAATCCACTGAATAGGTTCAGTATTTTCGGGAATTGGCTTAATGATAAAATCAATTTTATGGCCCCGGACGTTAAACTTTTTCACGGTTGTAAAATAATCTTTCTTTATTATAAAACGATTCATTTTAATATAATTTTTACTTTTTGTTTTACACGACTAGTCACCTTTTAAATACAATTGTAACTAAACTTTTTGCAAATGACAAGTTGTTTATATAACAAGTTTTTATTTTTATTTTATAAATAAATATATTTAACGTATTGTAAAAATTATCAATTGTGGTTGTGGTGTTGCTGATGTAGTTGGTGTTATGTAATTCTAGCTATGTGTAGTTGGCGTTATGTAGTTGCTGCTATTGCTACTAATTATTTAAATAAGAGGACTCGTCTATATCTAAACAGTTTCTACAATCATGTCAAATAATAAACATCTACTAGCACGTCTAGTTACCGAAATTACTTATCAAGAATTTATTGCTCAAGGAATGTACGGCGTTTGTATGCCGGCAAGTCTGATTATATTTGAGCAATTACAAAAATTTCAGCCTGAACTTAAGTGCGGTATGACTCTATTTGACAAAGTGCTTCCTGTACCTATTCATATGTGGTGCGAAATAGATGGTATAAAATACGATCCTACACATAAAATAGCTTTACACTACCTATCTGAAACAGAAAAATCTGCTCTAATAGGCAAATCTTATGAGTATTTTGCAGATGACGAGATTATATCAAGTGCAGAAGATGAAGAAATGTTAAATTTTTATAACAGAATAAAAGATACAAGAAATGTTGAACCATATTTTAAAGCAGCTCCTTATATTTTAAAAAATATTAGGTATAAGGTTAGTCTTAGAGCTAAAAAATTGTTAAAATAATATTTATAGTATGATATGTTTTGTAATAATTAAAATAAAATATAAAATTTTTAAAACTTAATGAGTTTTTATTTTGGTTAACATGTAATTTTTACCTTCATATTCATAAATTTTAATGTGATACAATAGGAAAAACCCCTGCTTTACGCAAGGTAAACTATATTTTTGTTATGTAGAAACATGTCAAATAAGAAAATCAACATGACAAAATAATTATAACCCTTTATAGTAAAATTTTCAGCTTATATACCTTGATAATTTTAAAAACAAAAATATACAAAAAAATTTTTATGCTTGGCTACAACTTATAAATAAAGTAAATTTAATACGATTATAATATTCATATAAGGGTCAATAACATTATATAAAAATTCCAAGACAATCTTTTTAAATTTGTGCTAAATTGATTATATTTTTTGTAGAAAAAACATATTAATTATATTTTTACATTATTTCACAACAAAGTATTTTTTTCTAATATATGCTTATACCGATAATCATATTCAGTTCGTAATATACATATAATTCAATAATGTAGTACTAATTATCAATTTTGTTTCACTTTGCTGTAATATTATCATGATACACATATTGTAAATATTTATAATATCTAACCACAATACTTCTTTTAATCTAAAAATTGCCAAACCGTTATATATATATATTCACACCATATAATACAATTTATACAATTTGTGAGTCATAATATTTTTTATATGTTTCTTCTTTGATGTTTTTCCCATCAAGAAATAAAATGTATGAAAAAAAGGTAGTCAGGTGGAGAGGGTCAGAGTTTCATATTTATATTATTTTTAGAAGCTTTTTCGAATTCTCGATATATACATATTTTGATGTTTAAAAAATATTTCAATACCACACTTATAATATCTTTTTCTGATTTTAATTATTTTTTTACCGAAAATTTTCAAAACATGTTTAAACTTGTTCACTTTTGCCTACAGAAACGTGTTGGTGTTATGTACATTAAAGCTTTTCAATTTTAAAAAATACCCTCTTATCTAAAAATTCTGTTATCATTTACTATTTACTTTACATAATATTTATTATAATGCGATGTTAAATGCACACACACAATGATAATTCAATTTTATTAATAGTGAAGCTCATATTCTAAGAGACAATTATGCATTTTATACAATGATTGAAGCTTTTTACTATACCGTCATCGATCTGCAGAAAGTAAATAAACCTTAATTTTGAAAAAATATACCTTGAACTTTATTTTAAGGCGAATAAGTTGAAGTAAAACGTGAAAAAAAATCATTTTTTTCATTCATCTGACAAAAAGGGGTCAATATGCCATTAATTATCTGCAATTCGACGGTTTGTTCTTATTATTATAGTGTATGCAAAGAAAAATTTAAATATAAAGTGATATAATAATTTAATCAGCAAGTAAATTTGTGAGTCAGAATTTAAATCTATGTATGATAATATTTTTTATGTGTTGATTCTTCTTAAACATTTTTTTCAGTATGAAAATAAAATAAAATATAGTTTTACTTTCAATGAAAAACAAAGATACTTTGTAAAATAGTGTTTTTTTAAATATTATGCATTATATTTTTTCTTACTTGCGTGTGCAAGGTGCTGATATCAATGATATTGACTTATTTATATAATTTGTATATTATCATAATTTAATTTGTACGTAAAACTGCATTCCAAGGTCAATGACCAATTTTTCGTAGTATTCTTTAGTTTCTTCTTCGTTTCAAACAATATTTGTTTTCTTAATACAAATATTAATACGTGTTATATAAAATACCAAAAAAAGTATACACGGTTGAAAATTATAAAATTAATAAGTTTTGGTAAACCAAGTAAACAAAAATTTATTGCATAAACATATTAATATTATTTTTATCTATGTAGGAAAAATTTTGTACCGTGTATTTTGTTTTTAAATTGCTTAACATTTTTATTTTGTTTATATAATTTGAGTAATATAAAAATACAACAAAAATAAAAAATATGCACTGTTGAAAATCTGTGGTATAAAAATTATACGCTTTGGTAAACCATGTAAACCAAAAAGTTATAGCAAAAACATATTAATATTAAAATTTATATGAGTAGGAAAAAATTTTGTACCGTGTATTGTTATTGAATCTATAAATAGTATTAAAATGACATGACCTTGTTACCTAGATTGTCTGACCCACATAATTAATGCCCTACATTCACTAATTACCTAGACTGTATGACCTACATTGTATGCCCTACTTATCGGGGGTCAATACCCTAGTGGCGCCAGTTACCTGTGTCGTCAGTCCATCAAGGTCGTTGTCTGTCTGTCTCAAGTGCCCCTATACCTACTAATACATATCATTCGGGATCAAATTTAAATAAGTAAATATTTTTAGTATATTTTACTGATTTAAAATCTGTCAAATTAGCTCAATATATCGGAGTTTATTAAAAATTACAGCTTTAGTAAGCCTCGGTCTAGAGAGTAACTCTAGCTTCCGGTTTATGTTAATCATTTCTACTTCCCTTCGTCATCGTTCTTCCACCTACCCTCAGGTTTGAACTTAAATCCAGCTTTGGCTGGTGCTGTATCTTCGATTCTCACAACATTATCTAGCCAACACATCATTCCTTCATCCACTTTGCCATCATCCCTTCACCGAAAGACATCTTTCTTCTACAAAGCAATTTTGTAGCTTACGGTTATGTTATACATTCATCATTCCTTCCACCAGAGATTTGACCTCAGATTTGGAGTTAAAGCCAACTTTAGTTGGTGCTGTAGCTTCCATTCGCACAACATTACCTAGCCAGCAAAATCGTTAAATTGCGACACTGGTTAATTATTAAAACAGCACATTATAAACAAATTAAAAAAAAAAAATTATAGATCATCAATAATTTTATATATATTGATGTCCTATAGAATTTCGACCCAATTTGGACCCACTGAAGTTATATAAACCAAATCTTAAGGATATTAACTGGACCAAGAAACCTGTAAAAGAGTTTTTATTTGAAAGAGTATAACAATTTGAACGATTATCGCGGGACAAGAATTATGGATGTTTTTAGAGATATCTTCACTCTTAATTTGAGCAATTTCAATTTTTCCAACCGACTATTCCATTACAAAACTTCATGGTTATTCCATAAACTCCTCGTTAAATAACACTTAAAATGTTGTACATAAATTATTAGATTTTATTAATAATCTTAATTATAAAAATGATAATTTAAAGTAATATTTTTAATAATTTGATTATCGATAATACTAAAATGCTTCATTATTATTCATATGAAAAAATAAAAAATTATGCATGATCATAGTTCATAGACAACATAATAATATTAGAATCTTCATCTATGAGTCGCATAGAATTATGAACCGAACTTATCTATTATTCAAAGGATTCTTTATAATTTTTTTTTTATATTTTAAATTATTTTTAAAGCAATTGTTCCCTTGGGTAAAATAAAACACAAAAGAAGTAAATATTAAATCTGCTGCATGACATAGAATAAAATATGTATGAGAACATATTAAATTTTATAGATATAAATTTTTATTTTTCATATTTTTTTTTATTTTTTGCATAATATGTAAAACAGATCGTGAATTAAGCATATAAAAGTTCAACATTTATATTAAAAAAACTGAAGAGAATTCAATGAAAATCATAAAAATTTAAAAGAATTTTTCGGTAACATATTTTTAAACATTAAATTACAAATTTTTCTAGTTTCGGTTTACTTAAATTGGTTTAATTAAAGATAAATTTTGATATTAATTTATCAAAAATACAATTGCTAAGAGGAATTAATTAATACTAATGTCCTCTGGCCAAATTTTCAAAATTTTAGGATAATTTATTTTTAAGTTTGTTTAAATTTTTCATTATTTTGACTGTAATTAATTATTTTATTGGAAAAGTACAATGTTTTTAATATCAATGCTAAAACTCTTTAAATAAATTATTAGTTGATGCTTTTGTAAAACTCCTTAAATCAATGTCAGCTGGAAAAAATGTCTGGGATATTTGTATTCCAATATTTATTTATGTAGAACAATATCCTGTCAACTTTTTTTTAAATAATATGTAAAAACGCTATCAAATTCATGAAAAAAAATACTGGGTGTCTGCCGGGAACGTTTACTACTTTATTTTTGTATAAAAAAATGGTTTTATTAAATGTTGGAAATTACTTATGAAAGATAATTTTAGCTAAATATCCGCCGCTGCTAGCTATCCTCACAATTTTATAATATTTTTTAACACATTTTCACACATTTCAAACAGATTTTCATTAATTTAGTCGTTTAAATTAAATTGCTCAAGGGTTTTACGTATGTTAGTATAAACCTTGCTATTTAGATATCCCCCACAAAAAGAAGTTCGATCGACCGTGTAGGTCAATCGAAATCAACTTTTCTTGACATAATTTATTGTGGATACAAATTTTTCAATAATTCCATTGCAACATTCTCGAGTAATTCGAGTTACACTTATTGGAAGTGCATGTTAACCTAGCCAAAAGCATCCAATTCTAGGGTCAAAAAGTTAGAATAATGTTACAATGACGTTTTCCAGTAACCGTAACGCAAAGACCAATGATTACTCCAGACCACATAGCGCAGCATACTGTCACTTTTAATGGATGCAAAATTGACGGTGTTGAATAATTTTAGAATTTTCTATTGTCAAGATCCGACTATTTTGTTTGTTTACGTATCCAATTATATAGAAATTGATGGCACATTATTCTACCCAAAATCTCGCATAATTTTCTAGTAATTTGCTACGTCTATCACCACTACCAAATATGAACTGTCAAAATTCATGTTTACCAAAATGGCGACCAAATAAATATGAACTGTCAAAATTGCTTTTACCGAAATGGCGACCAAATTAATTAACAAACTTTCCTGGAAAACACCCTGTATTTCAAAACAAATTCATATTAATTCAAATTCTATAATTGTAAAAAGCAATTTCAATTAAAAATTATTGAATTACTTCTTTGTAATGAACCATCTCTGCATTAATTAGCTTTACTTTATTTAAAATGCTCTGATGGACGAGATAAATTAAAGAAAATTCATTTCAATATTATAGATTTAATTTATTAATAGTTTTCCTGATGCAAGAAATTTTCTTTGACAGTTTTATAAGATAAACCATAAAGTAAAATCAAAGTTTTTATTAAAATAATAAATTATAATGAAACATAAAATTATTAAATTCTATATTTTATTACAAATAATTTATAGATTCCAATAATAATTATAATGATGATAAACGATTTATTTTTCATTAATATTGAATATTTTCAAATTGTGGTACCTACTCATAAAATTAGTTATAATAAGTAATTTTCATATATTGAAAATTTAACTTAATTGAAATTTGTTTTCATCTTTTCATATAAGTAAAAGGAAAAATTAATTATTAAATAAAATTACAGTTCGTTTAACATTTTATTAGGCAAAGATTTCATGTAGAAAATTTTCTATAATTTTCAATTTAATTATATATATTGATAAAAGTTTAAGAATGTTTTGTAGAATTAAAATTCAATTTTATTAGTTGAAAAGTTCAGAAAGTTATTATGAAGAAAACTTTTAAATTAAAATTTATATTTATTGGAAATATATTTTTTTTTATATTTTTATAAATTTATACAGAAATTAAATCATTTTTTTTTATTAAAGTTGATTTAATATTAAATTAGTGCTGCCACCTGTTATTGAGAATATAAAATATTAACTTGAAGTAACTTAGATTTCATAATTTACCTTACGATCAAAAACGAAATTGTTTGTTATTCGAAATTGTTGTCTAAATCTGTTGAGATACGAGGTCCTTTCGGGATGCTCTACTTGGCCTGCAGAATATAGATTAATTTCGATGTTTATCTGCTAAATCTGGTAAATACTAAAGATGTGAAATCAATTCAAAACGCAATTCATGAAAAACAAAAAAAAATTGTGCCCTACACATTTGAGAATGCATTGTTGTGGTGAAACTTTTTCTATGTTTTTCTATTTTTTCATTTAATTTTACCAGCAACACTACTGTTTTTTACCTCTCTGAAAGTTGTCGGTCAATATTAACCCACAAAACAGTTTGCAGCCGTCACATTTCCGGTTTCTAAAACATGTTTTTGCTTTCTTGTGTAAATTTGAACCAGCTTCAATCCATTCTTCACAAAGTTTTCTTGGTTTTTTCGTTTGTGATGTGTAAGGGTTTACATCAGTTTCGTCAACTGCTATGAATTAATACAAAATTTTATGTTTTTTTTTTCATGTAAAAATTAATGCTTTATGATTTTAAAATTACAAAGCTCGTTTGCTAAATAGGCTATCATAAATAAACTAAATGATATCACGCGATAAAAATTAACATCAAAACTTCTTAGGTTTAACATTTCTTGAATATAAAATATGCCATTAATTAAAATTTGTACTTGCTTGTGTATTTATGTGTACTGACGTTAATCCATTATGGATTGTGAAATTTTTAGATTTTGAAAGTGAACTTAAAAAAATTGATATTCTCACTAATGCGTACTCACTAATTCGTACAGAGAATTGGTTCATTCAGAAGTTCTTATTTTCTCGTTTTCGATAATAAATAAACTTTTGTTTTGGATTAATTGTGGATTAGAAACTCAAATAATATAAAATTGTTGCCAGCTCTGTTTAAGGACGGTGGTAGTATCCCAAAACGTGACATTATGGCCTGTTAAACTTTATAAAATTTATATTAAATATTGAAAATTACATTATTTTTTTAATATCAAGTCTACATGAAAATGATAATTACAAAATCTAACAATTTAACATTAATAGATTTTATATTCTGTACAATTTAATTTGATTGTGTCAACCATTTTTATTTTTTGTTGGTTTAAACTTTAATCAAAATTCTTTCAATTTTCATCCTTTTTATTGTATATTTATAATTTTTTAAATAAATTGATATTCTTTGAAGTATCTACGATATAAAATACAAAGTTTATGTAAATTATATTAAAATATTCTAAATATTGTATTTTTTTTATCCATAAAATGTTATCTAATTTTACTTTAAAGGTCTCAAAATAACGATATTTTTTATTTTACTATTATAAGATTATTAAAATATATAAAACGTAAAACCACCATTCAAAAAGTACCAATTTCATAAAGTAAATTACATTATTCAGGACAGTATCAAGATAAAATTCATATTATGAAACTGTGCATTTCTTTATTGTACACTATTTCTTTTATCGGAAACTACGTTTATCGAGACAAATTATCAAAATCGTTCTATATTTTGAAATACAGAATCATATAAATCTAATTTAATATATAATGAAATTTTTGTATTTCTATGACTTATAAAATTTCTGAACTGTTTAGATTAGATCAACATTCACAACTTAAATCAATCTAGAAAAGTAAGAGATCCTCATTTTATGTATTTGAAATTGCTTTTTAAAAATACTCCTTTATCGCATCCTGTTTGAAAAACAATATGACTTTAGGCATTTTCCATTTTTTTTTTTGGGACAAGAGCAACTGGTGAAGACCGCATTAATTTTTCATACCTTTTTAAATTTTTATTAAATTTTTTTTTAACCCTTTTGAAGGATATTTCATACAAAATCATTCTATATATATATTTATATTAAATTCACCTTCAGTATTAGAGAAAAAAAAAATGAGATCAAAATTTATGTAAATTTAGGTAAAATGACATAATATAAATTACATTTTTTGTAATATACTAAAAATTTATTATTCATTTTTACTGTGAAAATACCAAAGTCCCTAAGACTTTTAGTTCGAAATCATAAAGTGAATAAATTATATATAACAAAATGTTCTCAATAGGATTGACTCCTAGGATAATCAGAAATATTATTTCTCTATATCATTTTATAAGTAGTAAAAAAAAAATTATTTTATCATAGTAATAGCAATTTAACCTCCTGAGGCTAATCTAATACTGAGTTATTTGTTCTTGTAAATCGTACATAAAATTATTTTATAGAAAAAAAAAATTTGTTTGTAGGTTTATTACTCAAAAGATATTAAGTTCCTTTACAAAAATTATGTAGGAAATGGAATTATTTTTTATGAAATTATATATAAAAATGTAAATTGTATAATGAAACTAGTATTGAGCTGGATATTTTAAATAGGTTAAAATTTAAGTTAATCTTAAGTTTAATAAATTATATGTTTCAATAATTTAGCATAAATTTAAGAAACTAACCTAGACCTCATAGAACAACTAAATTGGTCAATAAATCAAACCAACACAAATTTGATTTAATTTCAATGTTGATCGTATTTTGAGTTTTCGTTTTGTATTGGAACGTTAAATTAGAACAACATATTACAATTTTAAACAAAAATTCCGGATTGAGATTCAATGCGTCACTCTAAGTTGAGTCACTATAAGCTGACTCCATAAACAAAATTATCAATATGTAATTGTTGTTTTGAGACTGGGAAAAATGCAAACGGCTGTGACCATTTTTGCTGACACCATTAAAACCATTTGCTAGCTGTAATTAAGTAGATCTTCACTATAAAGAAACGTATGATTCGGAATTAGGGTTACCAACTATCATTCTTTGCAAAAGACAGTCCTTCTATAAAAACGCTTGTTCTTCGTCCTTCTACGATTCTAAAATGTCCTTCAATTCGTATAATTCATATTAATTTTGAATTAACACCGAATAGACACACAAAGTTAATAAAAATATTTGAAATTTGAATTAAAACACAAATTTTTTACTACCTATTTTTGAAAAATCTATTAAATAAATAAATAACTGTATACTTTCAGAAAGATTCGCATTATTTACCAATTTTATAGCACAGTTTCCAAACTAATCAAACCTTAAAAAACTGACTAACTTACAACAATCAAAGGTTCTATTAGTTCTTTGGAATGCAATCTGAAGTAATTGGACAAATAGTTTGATTTTGATGAGAATTCTGTATTTTCGAACCGAAGCTATTTAAAATTTCCCTCATATGAAAACTTTGCAAATATTCGTTTATTTTTGAAAACATGAAAACATAAGATAATAATTTCGATATGGATAAATTATACGATGAAATCATGAAATGAAGCCAAATTTAATAAATTTAGTGCCAATAATGGTGCTAATTTTGTAAATGTTTCTGGTTCTTTTTAATATTTCTCTTTCTTCAACTCGAAAAAAGTTGACAACACCATTCGGAATCCATACAAAATTAGTAGAATTGCAATAAAAAAGACATAAAACCTCTATCAGTCAGGCCCTCTTTGCTCCCTCCCAAGTGGAGTAAACAAGGAAAAATAAATAGGACAATTATATAACTATCGACACTTTTGAAAAATCCACATAATATTATAATTTGATTGGAAAATAATAATCAATTCAATAAATATTTACTTTATTATACTTCAGCAATATTTGAATCATATTCAAAACTCATAATATTAATTAATTATAGAAAATAAGAATGAATTTTTGATGTTTCTTTGATGTTGCCTTTATAATAATGGATCCAGTTTTAATACTTCACTAGTAAAGTTTCCTAATTATATTGTTAAATGTTAAATCTCAAAATTATGTAGAAGAGGATTGTAAAATGAATCGTATATCCTTAATACATCAATTAAATCAATTATATAATAAATAAATAATCTACTTAAGAATTGTACAATTAAAATAATTACTAAAATATAATGAGAAAAGGATTACCAAAAATTAATAATCAAATTAGCTAATTGTTTGAAAACTTTTGCAATATAATGTAAAATTATTAATAAGATTTAAATATTTGTGAATAAAATACCTTCAAGCAATATCTTTTATATGGATTGCTCTATAACAATAAGTCCTTTAATTCCATTAATCAATTAAATTTTGTACAAAATATTTTACAATTATTTTAATAATATTCTTTGAGTTGAATCGATTCCATCGTTCAATTTGGAATACGAAATTGATTCTCATTTAAAATTCCACTGTTTAAACTCAAAAAAAAATATACATAGAAAAATTTTCTTTTACATATTACATAATAAATATGTAGATAAAATTATGGATATGTTTTGGAAAGTAAACATTTAATTGATCATTTTAATTGAAGTTTCTATTTTTTTTTTACGAATTTGACATTTAAATTTGTTGAATAAGCGTAAAAAGTTAAAAGTTAAAGAACTTTTTTCATAGCTGCCAAACGGCTGCGTTTATTTTAAATAGCTTCGTTCATACAATTTAATACATTTATACTTTAGAGAGCGTATAGAGAGCGAAGAAAAATGTTAATTGTTACATGTAGCTTAATTTAATAGTTAATATTTTTCTATGCTATGTTTTTATAAAATTTCTAAACTGTTTAGACCAACATTCACTACTAAAATCAATCTAGAAAATTATAAGGCCTCATTTTATATAACTGAAATTCTTATACCTATTTCTTTCAAAACAATACTTAAGACCATTTCCATTTTTTGAGGCAAGGGCAACTGGTGAAGATTGAAGAGTTTTTCAATTAACACATTAATTGATAATTAATAAACTACAATTATTTAATGTTTAAAGTTTCGTCCATAACGAAGTTCGAAGTATGTACATCATCAGAAATCTAGAAAAAAAGTAATTAAATAATCTGCAGAATTTAGTTATTAACTCTTCTTACTATGTTACTTTTAGAAGGAATACAATTGAAGTATAACTTTAAAATATGTATACTATATTTCTAGTTTCTATAATTACTTCAATTTTTGAACTGGTGCAATTTAATTTTCATTTAAACCCACTGATAATTTGCAGAAATCAATTTGAATATTGTAAATTAATCATAAAGTTAAAGTTATTTAAAGCTTTATAATAAAGTATTTAATTTTTTGCTATACTAATACTAACCCTAGATTTGCAAGTTTTCGGTTTAAAATGAATGAAGAAATGAAGAAAAATTCCATTTACAAAACAATATTTTTCAGTTTAACACAATTTCTATATAAGAAGTAGATTTGTATTTATGATTTCAATTTACATGGTTTACATGGAAGATTAGGGAACTATTCCTCGGTTTAAATCGAGGGTTAGGAGTTAAATACTTTAGCTTTTAATTAATACAAATAAACATTTACATTTTAAAATTATCAATTTCTTCATGGTAACTAAAAAACTGACTCCGACGAATGGTCTGACAAAACCAAATGTAATCACATTTTCACTAAACTACATTCGTAAGAAACATCCTAAAAATTGTTATCACTATACCAAAAATAATATTTTTTCTATATAAAAAAAATTGTACATTCAACTCAGAACTAACATAATTTCATAAAATCCTTCTCATACAATTTTCATATAAATACGAATACATCATATATTATGTTTATGTAGAAAGAGTGGCAGCTATATAATTCCAATTCTATTAAGTATGAATATTTTTTTAATATTTATATATTGGCATTCATATAAAGAATATATCTACATATCATCATATGCACTTATAACTATAATAAAACTATATTTATATTAGTTATATGATAGGATAGAAAATTATAAGGATTCAAAACTTTATGTATATTTATTTCTGTTTAACATTATATGGATAAAATTTGACATAACTATAATATAGGAAATGTAATTTTGATTTTTCCACGTACACTGTACTCTACACAATATCAATAGTTTTTAATCTATATCTAGTTTTATATATCAAATATTTTAAGGATATTGAAATACATATTGAATACTAAGTAAATAACATAATAGAAAATGGAAAAAAAATAAATAAATAAAATAAACAAGTCCATGAAACATCATACAATGACAGGTTAAAATACATAAAATTGAACATGATTATGTAAATGAAATAAAAAATTCTCATCAGAATAATATATTTTTTGTGGTTTAACTATAATTTATATAATATCAAATTATTTATCTTTTATTTATGAAAATTTAATTCTTGTTTAAATTGAATTTTAATTCATAAAATATATTCTGAGCACAGCATAAAGATTGGATCATATATAAAGTGTGTGCAAATTTTATGTATATTTCATTAATTTAGATAAAATAATATTAATTAAATGTTCGGATTTAGAACTTCTGCATCAGTCGATCTTTGCGCCGTAGTTTCGATCGGTAATAACTTGGTTTTCAGGAGTTGCAACATTTCTAGTTGTTGTGGAAGAAACGATTATTACGCGTAACTGAATAATAAAAAATCAAATGGCGTAGGGTCGCATGATCTTGAAGGTCTGTTGATGTAAACAAAACATGAAATAATGTTGCACCTGATGCGAGGCAAAATACGCCCTTGATACTATTTGTCTTCCACATCAATAATTTCGATATCATATAAAAAATAATCGTTTATCATGCGTTCACCGATTAACTGCGAACTTCAGACCTTCATCGTTTTGTGGGCAATTACATGCCCACTTTTTGGGCATATAATTGTGCCTCGTGAATCACATGAGGATTTTCCTTCTCCATAACCAGAAATTTAGCTTATTAACATACCCCAGACAAGTGGAAATCTACTTCATTTAAAAAATCATCTTTCTTTGTAAAATCAGTAAAATCAGTAGAATAAATAAAATATTACCTAAGTCTAAGTGGATGGTTCAAAAATAAATTCAAATTAAGATTAAATATTTTTATAATTTATTCTAGTTGATAAATTGAAAAATTTATAATAATAAATTATTAAACAATTGTACAATAATTAATAATGTTTAGATAAATTTTGATTAAACTGAAAATATATATCAAAATTGTTGGACACATTATTTATTTATAGGTTCCATAAACTATTTTACATTTTTTTTGCATTTCATAGAATCTGTAGAGCTTCTAGTACATAATTTAGTATGCTGACGGATATAGATTTAATGAAATTGTTTATATCAAAGCATACCACACTTTATATTTAAATAAGGAAAATGTTGTAGAATTTCCAGCTAAAATTGTTACTCTTTCAAGGTAAATTGGTCTTTTTATCAAATTTTGTAATTTTCCAAGTCAAATTAAAGTTCTTTGAAAGAAATGTTTGTAAATTAAGTTAATTGGATAGCAGAATTTAGTTAAATTCATAGCATTGTTAATTTAAATGAATTGAATAATGTATTTTTTTTATAATTTTGACTAAATAAGTAATAGTTTTATATTTTACATTGTAATTAAGAAATAGGGATTAAAAAATGCTTTAAAAGAGATGAATTTAATTTTGTAAAAGGTTAAATTTAAGTTGGAAAATAACTAATTTAATTTCGTAAAACGAGTATACTTTGATAATTATTTTTAAAATAAAACTTGTGTCAAGCTTCTTAAAATCAGTTTGACTCCACTATGCGTTGACTTGAATTGTTTACACTTTAGAATAGACAATATCGTAGGTAAAGATATTTGAAATTTGAAAACTCTTTTGGTCTTCTTCATCATTGAATAAATTTTGTATTGTCGACATTGTCTACGAGTAAACTATTAAGTAGATAATGAACTATTTATTTTCTATACAATAAGGTTGTCTACATTGATTTTCTACGTTGCACAACCCTGTTTAAAACTCCTTAGATATTCTTCATCAAGCACACTGTTTCATTAATTATTTAAAACCCGCTGTAGTTGAAAGAACATGTTCTAATTAATTGGTTCATCTCTAATAACCAATATAATAAGCAAAAATTCAATGTTGGTTTGACATTAATAACAGCCTGTTCAAAATTTCTAATGAAAAATTCTTATAAACTATGAACAAATATAATAAAATTATTAATATTTATATTTTATTAATTCATATTAAATTATAATACAGTTAAAATATTTTAATAAATATATAATTAAACAAAAAAAAACATATATAAAAAATTACAATTTATAAAAATTATGTTTCAATAGTTTTAATTAATTTTTGTTTTTCAAAAAATCTTCGCCACATATAAAAATTAATTCTTCCAATATCTAAATTTTTCATTATCAACCATCCTTGTATCATATGACAAAATATTTCACTAATTACCATACCTTGTATTAATAATATACTAAATAACATAAATGAACAATGTAAAAAATTTGATGCTTCATATATTTTTAATATTGATAATATAAAATTGCCAACATTTAAGAACCAATTTTCAATTGAATTTACTAACCATGGTACTAATGACATCCATGCAAATTTATTCCGTCCTAGATAACTATACATAGCAACAATACTAAAAAATATTGATTCCCATATTGTTTTATCAAGAAATAAATAATTAACATATGCTGTCACTTTATTTGTAAAACTAAATAATCCAATTGGTTCCCATTTAGTTTCCTTTTCAATTGATATCCTTAGTAATAATGATAGTAATGTTAATTGTAATAGGGTAAATGTTAAAATATATTTTGATATATGGAAAATTTTATATAAATAATACGAATTATTATTAGTATAATTCATATTATTTTAATTATTTTATTAATTTATTTTATTTTTTTTTAAATAAATATTATGTGAAATATAAATTATTTTGATTTGTAACGACTGCTGAATCAAATTTTTATGATACTAATTTTTTAAAATATATTTTTTTTAATTTCCCAAAAACATTACGAAAATTTATGGTTTTATTCATTTTCTTTCATAATATTTTACATTAATTTAATTACAACATATTTGAAGTTTACTTTATATATTAGGTGACAGATTAAATGTAGCATTAGTTTAAAACTATTATTCTATAACTCTTCAAAAGTATGAAAAAAACTGCACGTTTTAAAATATGAATTCGAAGATGCATTAAAAGCTTAAACAATCGAAACTTTATATTTCGATAGTTTTAAGCTAATGCTTAATTTATTCATATTTCGGAAAACTATTCAGTCAAACTAGTAACAGCTAGCGTATGCTTACATAGAAAGATATAGCTAGAGTAATACACTTAACTACACTAAATTCTATTTTTACACGATTTTAAAATAACACCATTTAGAGAGAAACTTCAATTACAATGTGCCCAAACTTGTACTTACTGCCTGTACTTACTGCTTATCTACCTACAGCATAATAATAATAGAAATCATTGCAGATACCGTACGGCACTCGGAGGAATGTATTGTAGGTTAAAAAGTATTGCTTCCGCTAGAATGCTTCAAAATTACAAAAAAAAAAATTTATGAAATTTGATTAGGGTACAAAAATATACAAAATTATTATAAATTTATTTTAAAATTGAAATTAAATTTTATTTCATTTAATATGCGATACGATCAGTAAAACTCTTTGATAAAATCATCGCTTCATTTTACTTATATCTTGTTCAAATTAATTAACGTAATAAGTTTGTGTTAATTAAATTTTATTAACATTCTTATATACATACAAAATATCAGGAATGGAAACCAAAACGAATTACATAAATTTTACGGAACTAAAACCCAAATTTTTTGAAAAACCATAACTATCGTCAAGAATTTAGCAGTAGTTGCTCATATTATGCAGCTTAAAAAAATTGAAAAGCAGTCAGTATGCATAAATTATGACTGCATATTTATACGACCGGCTGGAAATTGTCAATATTTGACATTAAAAACTGTATTTTAAATTATTTAAATTTATAAACAATTTAATCAGAATCAACAATTAAGACTTTTGAAGCTTAACTTCCTCAACTGCAATAACTACAACGGCTGCGTATGAATTTTGTGTTTTAATTTGACAGATTGCGCTGCTTTTGCTGCAAATCTAAATTATTGACCGTCTGACTGCGAAAACTGCGCACCGGCTGAATTCTTGACTGCACCCATAAATTCTTGACCGCAACTATATTTATTTCTAAAAGTTGGCGAAGAGTTCAATGTTATGATTTATCACCATTACGAACGTTGTCAAACAAATATCATTATACATCAACAACTTTTACATTTACAGATAACATTAGATGAAATTGTTGAATAATTATGGAACTAGATTTAATGCTTCTTAAAAAAACAATTTTCACAATTTATATAATTCAAAATATCTTTGTAAATTATGATTTTTACTATGGTTTCCATCTCTGACATATGTTTATATACAAATTACCGAAAACTTGTAATGAGTATATTATTTTAAATGTTATTGTATGCGTGAGTGTTTCTGATGTCTTTCTATATATCCACATTAAGTAAAGCATTTTCTTTAGTAAAAACTTTACTTACTATAATTTTACCTTAGCATAGTTTTCTCACGAATAACAAGGTGTACAGTAATTATCTTTAATAACACTATTTTTTTATATATACAATATTTCTATATAGTGTAAAATACAAAAATTCAAGTCAATAATTAGTAAACTCAATATTATATGTTATATGTATGTAATATAATATCTGTCAGGACCTGGCACGTTTTTGTCCTTTGTAATATAATAATAAATTAATTGCTTATTCTTCTCTATTAAAATTATGTTTTTTTGTTTTCTTCAGTTGTTTCTTCATTAGATACATAAAACCGTCTAACATCGTTTTCAATCTTTTTCAATGTGTATTATTATTATATGATATATCTTAATTATTATAAGAAGTTTTTTAAAAGATAATTTTTCAAGGATACTTGATATATTAAATTTTTATATCTGAAATAATTATAGCGTATGTGACATGAATTAAATTAATTTTTTAAATTAATTTCATTATTGTTATAATAATATATAATAAAAAAAAATGTTTTCAATTCATAAATTTGATTACAGAAAAACTTTTGAAAAATGAAAATTAAAATTATTATTAATTTCATTTTGAAGATAAATTATATAAAAAAAAAATTTTATCTATGCGAATAAAGAACATAAAATTTGATGACAGAAACTCTCATATAATAAAATTAAAATATTTTTTTTTTTATAAAGTTTTCTGAATTAAAAAAAGAAAAATGAATTTCAACTAAAATTAAAAATGTATTTTTTAATTAATAATGATTTTTTTTATATAATATTTTAAATTATAAAAAAACGAATTGATTTTTAAGGCTTTTTATGTTAAAATTTTGCAGTTTGGAATTTTGCTCGTCATGTAGTTTTGTCTGTCTGTGCGGGCTTTGCAAACTTTTTGAAAATATTATTTAACATTTAGAATTTAAAATTATATTTAATAAGACTTCAACATAAAATCTAAAAAAACGGTCTAAACGGAAACATTTATGTCAAACTATCATAATAAGCCTTATGGATCATGGATGCAAAGATTAGGGCTAGTATGGATCCTCCCTTAATATCAAATCTAATCTAATTTAATGTCAAACATCGCTTATCACAAAATGACTGTAGAATATTTAATATTTATATTTGTAATTCTAGATTATTCAATAAACCTTACTAAAATATGATTTACGATGATTGCATGAAGCAGTATCGTTCATTTCAGAACTGAGAAGCTGACCAAAAGCAAGTAGTAATCTATTGATTCAGTTAATTGTACAATAATTAATGCATATTTTTTTGATGCTGAACTTAATTTTATATGTTTCAATTATATGTTTCAGCTTGGAGCTTGGACATCTACATTTAGTGCCTTGCTACTATTATATTAACAATTTAATTATATTTCTAAAATGTCTAATGGTTGTACTAAGCAAGCGTATTTAGAGGAAATGCATTGACAACGAGCTTAAAGAAATAGCTTTCCTCTTACTAATTATATCTTTATTTCTGTTTGTTATTACTAATCAATACAGATGATAATAGGTTCGCTCAGAAGCTCTTATTTGACCGTTTTCGATAATAACAAATTTGTTTTGAATAAATTGTGGATTAGAAACTAAATTACTAAAAAAAATTACTATCCTTTTATAAATTTATGTTTTACATTAAATTTTCGTGTTTAATGTAAATTTAAAATTGAAATTTAAACTGGAATCAATAATTAATCTTAATTTTTCATTATTGTATTATTAATGTTGCCTTTACTATCCCACATCAAGCATTGTATCTAAATTTAAGGATATTCTGAAAAGTCTTAAAATGAACAGGCATTACAGTTCAGATTTGACTCTCGTTTAACGACATTCTGTGGCTAATTTATATGATAACTTTAATTTTAACAAGCTACTTTTAATATAATGAAACATTTACGTTCCCAGTTAAAAAATCATATTACAGATACGGTTCTAGAGGGCACCATATGATTCTCGGGCTTCAATGATGGTTTGACTGTTTGACTTTGAATAACTGATTTAAAAAAGTATTCAAGTTAAAGTTATCTTTAAAGTTTAGTGTAGTATATTTATAGTTACAATTCGTAGTTATCAGTTATAATGTCTCAAACTCAGATTAAATTTTACACAATTTTTTTAAACAATTATATAAAAAATATTACATAATATCTGTCATATTCATGACAAAACTACATATCTAAAGCTACTCATTTATTATGCACTACATAAATTTTAATGAACAAAAAACTTTTACAATTTTTATTATAAAATTTCTAGGATATCCTTAAAAAAAATTATTTAAGTATTTCCATTAAAATAATTTTTGCCAAAATGGCATTTCAGACAAACAATAATGCATCGTATCACATTGAAAATAGAAAGTTTTAAGTTTATTCATATATTTATGTTTAGTTTATTTATTATATGTACGATGAGTATGCTTAAAAATGGAATTATAAATTGGACAAAAAGAAACAAGAGAATCATAAATTTTTATTATTCTTTCGACACTTGTGGTACTTGGTACTTGTGGTACTTGTAGTATTTATTATGCAACGAATTTGTCAAAAAAAAATTTAACATAAAAGTGTTAAAAGATTGTTTATTAAATGTAACTTTTTTAATAGTTCTCCGACACGCACTAATAAAACTTTACAAAAATATTTCATTTTTAGAAAATTTATTATGTCTTGTTAAATATATTAAAAATAAACTTTTAGCAATGACTGAATTTTTCTTATATAGTTGTGAGATGCAGTTCAGTAATTTTGGAAAATTTAATTTATTTTTCATTTATTTATATTAATTGAAAATGAATTTATTTACTGAACTTTTAATTCGGCAGGATTTAGTCTAAAAAGGTGTAATAGTCTTAACAACGTGGTGATAAAGATGATTTTTTTTCGATTCGTTGCAGTTTTGGAAGCCTCAAAACCGATCACCACTTTCACAGTCAAAAACGTTAAATATTTGAACCATACCAAATTAGATGTAGCTAATGTTTTTTTATGAATATTCTATTTGGCAATACTAATGAAAGTCGTTTCGATTTACAGGCTACTTTACTGACTGTCGATATTAGTGTTTAGCATATGATTCTTTCTTTAGCTAATGAAAAACGTAAGTACTTTTATATACTAACTTTTGTAATTTGTTATCGAATATCAATTTAGTCCACCGATTTAATTTAAAAGAATTTCATCACTTTCAAGGTTATATTTTGGTCAAGGTTTGAATTATTTTCCATTAAATCTGTTTGCTTTGTAAATTTAAAAAATATGTCAGTTTCTTGTAAGTGTAATGCTTATGAAGCGTTCGACAATTTTCTGGAGTAGAGTAATCCAAAATGTGACTGAGGTGTAAACTCAACGACTCAACCCAAACATTGTAAATGAACTCAACTTGAAAAATTTGCACGCTAACATTCACGACGCAGAAATTTTATATTTTTTGCTAAATTATATCAAGTCTGCGTATAAAATTTGACAACACTAAAATTTATTCTATTTTTTTAATATAATATATAAAAGCTAATTAAAATCAGCTGAATTATGTCATTAACGTATTAACACAACTTTGAGAGTGGCTATAACGTCGTTGTAAATATTGCGTTTGTAGTGCATTTCCGTTGCGTATGTTGCGGGTAACTCTAGCATTAAAGTTTCTTTCAGTGAGTAAATGAAAATTAAATTTTCGAACTCTAGTCTTTCTTTAATTTGATTTCGCGTCTTTAATTTGTCAGGACATTTCTGGCTATCCAATAAGCTATCTAAAATTGTTCTACCAATTAAAGTCAAATAATATTTTAAATTTACTAAAATATATAACCTTAAAAAAAACATATTACTGTAAATATTAGCCCAGGTATATTAAGGATACCAGATTTATTACTTTATAAAAACGCCATTTTTTATATGAAATTCTATTCTAAAGATATTTATATAAAAAACAAAAAAAAAACATTAAAGAAAATAGAACTTTATTAAGATTAAATTACTTTTCAAAATCGCAGTTATTTTATTTATAATGGAAAAACTATTTTCAATTTCTATAAACACAAAATGTCGACCTTTTTCAATTTTCTTCCGGTCGGTTTTTTGTTATTGTTTGTTTGTTTTTCTTCTTTTTTGTTTAGTATATTTCAAGGAATTTGATTAAGGTTTTTTCTACCCCATTTTATAAAAGATAATTGCCTATTTTATTAAGAATTTAATTAATGGCTAAAAATTTATTTGGTTTTGGTTGTTGTTTTTTTTTGGAACATATAAAAAAGGATCAATTTTTTTTTATTATGTTTTTCTAGAAAGATTTTTTGGACACAAAATAAAAGATTATTTTTTATAGTTATTAATTTGTTGTGGTTGAAAAATTATAAAACTGAAAATTATTTAACCGAAACCATAAAAAAATTATATTTGTTCACCGTGTGTTAAAGGTTTTAAAATTTTAATGGTAAAAAAGGATTTATTGTAGTACAAGAGAAAAGTATATAATAAAAATATTTTATTTAAAATTAGAATAATAAATTTTCCCTTTTTTTTATTTTATTTTGGAAATGGTAACAAAATTTAATTTTCTTAATTAATAATTTAATTAATTTTTTGGAATTTCATGGGATATTAAAAATAAAATAAAAACCGAAAACAAAAAAATAATAATTGAAATTTGTATAAGATTTTTAATAAATTTTTTACATTTGGTACTTTTGCAAGGAAAAGTGCTGAACGCTTAGTAATTAGTTTCATTTGAGTAGAATAGCATATGTTATTTTCATCCCACTCCATTATTTCTCATAGGACTATATGGCTTGTAATTGGCATCTTCATCTAACTCGGTTTATTACAGCTATTTTTGAACCTTTTCCATGTAAAATTGCACTTTCCTAGTTGCGTTTTCAAGTATTTTTTGTTGGAACGCGATTTCTTTATCCTTGATATAGTCACATTTTTATAATGCAATCGCACTTCTTTTTAAAGGTATAGCCATTTCAACTCCACTTTCAGTATGGGATCATCTTTGTTAAGTTATAGAGAACTGTGCTGCTAATAGTGTTTTGATTCTCAAACATTTGTTCACGTTATGTACCTACTTCTGTTAAAAATGAAGCAATGAAATTAGTTGTAAAATTTAAATATAAATTTGGATAACCTATAAAAATTGAATGAATTTACTAGAGAAACAGAGGTTTACATATTTGCATCTATTGCTAATTTCCAATAATATGTAATAATTCTGAACTAGTGAAGAAGATTGACCAAGCCACCAGTTATAATTAAAAATCAGTGGAAATTCTATAGAAGAGTTTCACTTTAGTCTGAAGAAATACTTATCAGTTTCATACCAAAATTTAATACATATAATTTTATATGAAATATTTTATAAATATATGAATTATTTACAATTTAATTTGTAAAAAATTTAATTTATATAAATTAAATTAATCATTTAAATTAAATTTCCTACAAATTAAATTGTAACAAAAAATATTGTAATAATTTATAAACAAATAAAATCTATAATATCCAAAAAATAATCTTCTAATAATTAAGGTTTTTCCTTAAATATATCCTAATCATTCTAATACAACCGATTTTTGTTAATCTGATGAAATAATTTCCTTCCTCTTTTAGTCCAAATATAATAGAATTTCATATAAAATAAACAATCTTTTTACATATAACTTTTATATTAGATAAAAAAAACTTCTTGTAATTCTTTTAATACATAAGACAAGAAACCAATTTCAAAAATAAAAAAATCTTCATTACATTAAAAACAAAAGATTAAAGAATTTCTCTTAACATTTTTATAAATCCTTTAATTTTTTTATATATATTATATAAATTTTCCAGATTCTAGCTTTATTTGGAAATGATCAAAGCAAAGAACTATGCATAGATTTATGTTTGCTCATATATTAACAACTATAACATAAATTCAAATCTAAGAAGAAAAAAAATTGTTTTATTATTTGTTTTCTAAACGATTAACTTCAACTTAAGAATTTTAAAAAATTTATAAATGTGGTATTTTAAATATCAAACAGTAAAATTTTAAAGAAATAAATGTCGTTAATTAAAATTTGGGAGATTGCTGACATCACCAATTAAAGATCATCTTGAAATCAAGGAAACTGTCAGGTTTTAGAAAAATCTACACTTCCACCAACTTTAATTTTATATATATTTTAAGTTGTAGAGTTGGCGAACCATTCTTAAGTCTTCGTACATAGTGCAGTTATGAGCAGTGCTGACTATATGCAATGTTCATTTCAATATACGTCCACAAATTATGAATAATTATTTACTTACAATCTATTTCGTATGCTGTTTCAAATTAGTTTCAGTGAAAAACTGTTCAAATTACATACAACACTGATGATAGTCTCTCTCCTTGAAATGAATACGATGAAAGCCATAACAATTGTAGGCTGATTTATAGATCACTGGTAATCTTAAAAGATTACTAGTGATCTCTCCCATACACAAAATTAGACTGACGGCAAATCACAAATGAATTCAAGGAGTTTTATAACACAGTAATAAAACATGTCAGAAATTAATGTTTAACTGACTTCGACATCTCTAAAGTCTATAAGAGAACAGTAACCACTGTTTTATAAACAGTAACGTGTGATTTGAAACGATATTACAATAAGTAATATGGTTTTACAACTATCTGTGGCCCTCTCTTATTTGTTAACCTACTTGAAGATATTTATCAATAACTAACTAATTCTTGTAAAATTTTATAGCTTGTAGTGACAACTTTCCAAACAGCTAACAAACTTTAGAAATAATCTCTTATATTTTGTTTAATTAGCCAACACACTAAAAAGTCAGACAATTTAAAATGAATTTTTATTACTTCGATTTCTTGAGAAATTTGTTTTACTACTCGCGCAAACGATAAACTTTTTTCTTATTGTATTAATAAAAAATGTTGGTTCTGTTTTATTATACAACTAAATTTTTTCATTTACTTAGTAAATTAAAAAATAAACTAAATTAAATACTGAAGATTCAATTATGTGGTTAGTAACTGAAAAAAAAAGCTTTGGTATAGCACAGTTTTCCTTATTGATGGCACAACAATTCATAACCTCGTAAGTAAGTCCAAAACTTCTTTTTAAATATTGGCCTCAATTATTGCAAAGTTCATTCCAAAATTTCCAAAATAATAATTGCAACTCTTTTTACTTTTAATACGGTTTGAGTACTTCGTAACTAGAATTTGTAGATGCAGTATTACAGAAATTTTTATATTCTTAAAGCAGGACCTTGTATGTCTTCAGAAAAATGTAATAAATTAATTTGTGATCGTTTAATTTGAAGTTTTATTATTTTAAACTGTGCAGGCCCAAATGTAATTCAAAAGTCTTACAGTTTATTATGTCTCCTGTAAAGCTAACAAAAATCACATATCGATCTATAAATATCTTATGACGTAAATTCAAAATTGTTCAGGAGCCAATAAATACTATTTGCAGAAAAACCGTAAATTCAAAATATTTATAATTAATGTAGAAAACTATGGCTGATAGGATTTTTGTTTCACTGATACGACTTTAAATTTTAAGTAAAATGATCAGAAAATGATAATTATTTAAGTAAAATCATCAGTTTTTCTCACGTCTTTGATTTTTTTTTTCTGAATTGTTTATTACACGCAGATTAAATAATTTCACAAAATGGCATTATTAACTCTTTTTCTACAAAAATCGATGATAGCACATTTTCTTGTTTACTGAAGGATATGGTATTATGAACTGTTGCCATCATTATGAGAGTCATTTAATTTCGTCAATGAAATTGTATGAAAATTGCTTTTATTAATTAAAGACATGAAATCTTAATTTTTATGCCACTACTGAAGATTTTTGCAATTATTTGCTGTCACTGATTCAATAATATTCAAAAGGCCTACCCAAAAATCTATGAGCTAAGTTTATATGTAAAATGAATGCTAGCTCTTAGTCTATTCAATTTTATTAAATTTTCCATTTTCTGCACTATTTCTTTTAAAAATATTTTTTTATTTTTATGAATAAAAATTAATTTACCTACAATAAAATTTATTTTAAATAATATTTTTTCCTAGAAAGATTAAAAATATTTTTATATTTTTGCATTTAATAATAAAAATTATACAAAATTTAATAATGAAAAAAGTTTGTCCTACTTTTATTTTAGAAAATTATAATTAAGTTTTTATTTTGTTTTTTATGAAAACTTAATTATAATTATTATTAATAAAGTTTATTAATATAAAAACCAAAATTTTATTTATTGATTTGATTATTTAAATGAATATTAACCAAATAATTATATCGTTATATAATTAATTAATTTAGATGAATATTCCAAGAAAATTAAATATAAATTGTTTAATTTAAGGATGTAGGATAGAAACTAATTCAAAGTAATATTTAAAATGGAGAAAATATTGGTAATTTCCAAAAGTTGTTGATTGATTTAGGAATTATGTGTAGACATTTAATAAACTTTAAAAAGTTTTATTAATTATGCCTCAAAATAATTGATATAAAAAAAAATATTTAATGGAATATCTAAATTTGAATATATTAAATTAATTTGTAAAGCAAATTGCTTTTAAAACAATTAATTACATAGAAAACTTTGAACTACCAGATTTAATTGAATATTTAGCTTATCTGAAAATTAATTTTAAATCACAAATTTTAGCTTTTATTTTATGATCTTCATTTGATTATTTTTTAACTTTAACATTAGTTAGTTAGTTAGTAAGGGGGGGGGGGGGTTATATCCCCAACACTAGGCCACTAGTGGGCCCATAGTAATAACAATCTTTACCCTCTACTGCTGTTCAAGCCACCCCGCATTCTTAACGAACCTTAGCAGATCCCTGACCGGGATCCTTACCAACTCCTCAAGTCCATCGAACCGGTAGTTACCTAAAATGCGATACCTACTCCTGCTTAATGCAGGGCAATCACACAGAATGTGACTGATATCTTCCGCTGCACTCAAGTCTTGGCACTCTCTGCATGAGTCCACCGTGGTTAGCCCCAACCTCTTGGCCATTTTTCCTAATAGGCAATGCCCTGTTATTATGCCCACCGACATTCTCAGGCTGCTCCAGTTCTGTGATAAAAGCTGTTTTGTCCTGCTAAGGTTCCTCTCTGGCCAAAGTCCTTTGATCACCTGTCAGGTGTTGGTATTGACCCATATTTCAGCTACCTTCTTCTCTGTGATGCTATCAATCTCTTTTTTCACTACACCCAAAGGGATAACTTTAACATTAGTTGGAAAAGTAATTCGTCACTTCGCGGTAAAGCCTGGCTTATGCTAAATGGATTATAAATTTTGGATTGTACTATTGTACAGTGAAGTCATCACATCAAAATCCTAACTAACATACATATATAGTTCAGAGTTTAGATCAAAAGTGGCTCTAAATAGTTCAATGGTAATCTTATTTGTAGATTACCATAGAAAATAAAAAATCTAAGTTTAAAACTACTTTATTTTACTTGTATAATTAAATTATATTTACACACTTTTTACATAACTCTAATTTAATTAATATTAAATAGAACTTTAGTTTTATTTCATGCTACAATTTAACTTTTTCCATAATTTATTCACTATTATGAACTGTCAACAGCAGACTCAATTTTGGAAATAATAAGTTGGTATGTTCAGTTTTAGAGTTGAAATAGAACTCCTCGAATTACCAGAATTCAAAATTATATTCAAAATTTGGGACTTTCGTTATCCTTTTATATTTCCAATAATTTAAATGTAAATTACAGATAAATTACAGACCTCAATTAGTAAAATACTTTAGCTTCTAGAAATTTAGCCAATAATTCATATTTCCCAAAATTTATTATACATATTTAATTTATTAACAATTAGTGTTGCGTAATATTTTGTAATGGAATTTATGGATCTGTATTATATATAGAATTATAGATAAATAACCTGAATAAACTAAATCCTATTTTATAAATCTTCGATAATGTAATTCGGCATTATGAAGAAATATTTATTCACAGGTCCAGCATTTAGAAATGTAACTGCAATGACAAAATTTTACACAACAATTTGCCAATAGACAATATCTTTATTTATAAAATACAATGTTGCAAGGCATCATGAAATTATTCATGTATAACACACTGAAGCTCTGCGGGTCACCAAGGCAATGCCTGGTGTAAACCAAGTAGTTTTAACATGACTCTACTTGTTCTAATGTACGATTTCGATATTTTTTCTTTCTTAAGCCTGGGCTATATTGTTCCTATCAGTTCAGTTCAGTTTCGATTCGATTCGATTTGATTCGACGGTTAAGTAGACTGAACACATAGTTACCGATCGCAATCGATTAAACCACGTATATTTTGTTTTTGTTATTTTTGAAACAGTCAAATTTCATTTCTCTTGACATTTCGTTCAGTTTGGATTCGCAAAATTCCAATCGTTCCAAACTCTTTCAATTCGATTCGTTCCCATTCGACCTATTTGTCCACTTAATCGATTTCCCATATAAAATATATGAAGACGTCAAATTTGAACTTTTCGAAACGAATCGAAACTGAACCGATCGAAACAATGTAGCCCAGGCTTTATACGATTTCGATTTTGATATTTGCCGTGGTAAAGATTATTAAACAACTATGTACAGTAGTGAACTATAGTAAATGACCCAGTTTTATTTTGCAGTAATAGGGAAGATGAATTGAATTACATTAGTACTCCAAATCCATTAGTCAACAACAACAATTTTAATATTAGTTTCTATAAATTGCACCTTTTTGATGAAGTCCTCATAAATATTCAGTTATAATATAATTTACATTTTTTTTTTATTTATTTTTTTTTCAATCGAGGATTATTTACTTAATTTATTTATACAATTTATCGAAATACCTGAATAACTTCCGATAAAGTAAATCAAATAAGAATTTCTTACAATTTCTTTTTTCTTTAACCTAAATATCCTTACATTGTATATACATAAATCCGAAAAAGAGTGAGTATCCTGTGAAATATATAAAAGTATTTTCAATTTAGGCTTTTGATGAACACCTTCAGCAAAAAAAAAAATGTTCAATTTAAGGATATTCCACATAAAAATCATATATTCAAAAATATGATGAAGAAAAAAAAAACTGCGCAATCTCTCTAAATTACGAAAAGATTTCGTCATACCGAATTTTATATGAGCTGATTTGAAGAAAATTTTGGTTAGAGTAATTTTTTTTTTTCATATTTTTTTATCCTTAAAAATTCTGTACAAATTTAGAGCAAATTTTTGATAGCTAATACGATTTAGTTTATTTATATTTTTTGTGGAAGAGTCAAAGGAGGATGAATTTATATAGGCAAACTTATGGTAGACCAACAATTTCCATGATTGCGTATATACGTACATAAATAAATTTTCTCGAAAAACTTGTGGCAGGTAAGTTATTAAGGATAAAGGTAAAACTGATTTTATTTTATGGTCAGGGAACAAAAAATTTTCTTTTTTTTTTATATATATTTATTTGATTTAATATTGAATTTAAAATAATTTTTTTGTGGTTTTAAAAAGAAAAATTTTCAGAATTTTCTTTTTTAAATTTATTATGAAGCATTTTCTTTAAATAATTTAAAATATATTGATAATAAATTCTGTATTTTATATGCAATATTAATTTAATACTTACATAAATTAAATTTTATTCTACTAAATTTTGATAAATTTATGATTTTGACAGGTTACAGGTCAAGGACATAGAATTTTACAATAAAATTTCTTTGAACACTTTTTCATGATTTAATTTCATGATTTTTCCTTCTTATGGAAAAATATCATCATGAAAATTATTGAAAATCAAATTATTATGTAAATCTTTACTAATGAAAATTTCCATAAAAACTCAAAAAAAAGAAAAATTCTTTTGCTTTAACTGAAATACGCTAAATTAAGCAAACAATTAATTATGGATGGGCTATTTTTTTGTTTGTCAGTCTACATTTTTGATGTGATTAACACTTAAACTCAATTACATGGAAATTATTTAAAAGAAAGGATTTTTAATTTTACATATAAATTTTATCATGAAAATTTTGATGAACGGATAAAATTCAATAATTATAGTAAAAATTTAAGGTTAAAGTCTAATTAAATTAGATAATTATTTAAATATATTTATAAATTTTTAATTAATTTGAATGAATATTTATAACAAACTGATGAATTTTGTAAATAATTTAAAGGGAAAATATTGTCTACATAAAATTAGAATTTTCAAGTTATTAATTTAAAATTATATAAAATCTTATAGATTTAATTTACACCCACTAAACAAAATTTTTAATCAGAACAAATATTAAATTAAATGGAAGAAATTATATTAGGGAAATTATTAAACAGTTTTAATAGATAATAAAATAATTATTATTCAATTTTGAGTTTGTGGAATAAATTAGGTAACAAGTTGGAACTTCGGTATTTAAATTATACGCTTCAGATATTTAAATGGGTCCGTAAAACAATATAATTTAATTATTTGAAGTTTGTTGTTTGAAGTTTGGTCAGTTAATGTCAGCAAATGAGAATTATTTTCATTGTTAACATAAACCATCCCTTTCGATTACAGGGCTTAATTATATAGTACCAAAGTTTAAATAGAGACGGAAATAAAGATTTTTACTTTCAAATGGCGACAAAATGGCGAATATCTAAAAATTAGATAAATAATTCAGAAAATTTTATTGTAATTCATTTTCTGTCATATTCTCTTAACTAAGAGGAAGCGCAAACTTTAGAATTAATAAACAAATGTAAAATATTTTTAAAACTTTTCTATTCAAGAAAAATTATAATTATATAAATATTTCAATAAAAGTATAATAACAAAATCACTAAAAAAAATCATAAATTAATCAATTTTTATTGAATGTGACATTTTTATAATAAAATCTATCAAAATTAATTTATATATTTCCATTATAATATCTTAAAAAATTATTCCCTGCCATAATAAAAATCAAATAAAAATCAAAACTAAAAGGAAAATTAATTATTAATCTTCTTCATTATCACAAGAAAGAAAAAAATATTTTTATTTTTATTTCAATTTTCAAAATATATAAATTCAAGAAGTAAATTGACACCGTAACATCTAAATTAATTAATTTCAATTTTTGATATATTTAAAGAGGATTTTGCAAAAAAACGATTTTTTATCCATACTGGAATATCAAAAATCATTTTCCATCCCCATTTTCTTTAAAATAAATAAAAAAAAAAATTGGCTATGTATAAATTATAAAATTCATAACAATTACCTAAATAATTGTTAAGTCCTTTTAATTGGTACTTGAAATATATTCGATATGTATCTAATATATTTTGTTACCCATCTCTTTTGTCGTTTCCATTTTCACTGTTTTATGATCTTTAACACTTTGTATTTTATATAATTTAACCTTATTCCCAGAAAAAAGAAAATTGTACTTACCATAATTTTCTTTATGATTTTTATGAACCGCCTTCTCATCCTCCATTCAAATCTCACTGTTGCCAAAAATCAACCCTCCTATTTACTAAACATAAAAACAAACCCAGAAAGCATATCGCTTATCGACCGTGAAATAAAATTTAATCAAATTCAATTGAATTGAATTTACGAGCAAAGAAATTTAATATTTTTTTTTTCGGCAACCCCTCGCCGTAGGTAAAGGCACTGAAGTAATTTTGTAAAAAAAAAAAAAAAAATAATGAAGAAAAAAAAATACCTGTATATAATGGTATTTATTTTTAAATAAAACATTATACATATATTAGAATTTATATATTTATGTAAATCAGAGATGGAAACCAATTCTTTTTTTTTTGTGGAGTTCGGCTTTAGTTCAAGATTTTCAATAACTATTAATATCAATTTATTTAATTAATTTCTTTGTAATTTAAATTGTAATTATTAATTAAATAACCGTACGCTTCCGAAACGCAAAAGTTGGATCTAAAATAACCGCATCCGTGCTAGGGTTAAACAATATGTTGGTATTAAAATGGGTCAAAGCGCTACTTGGAGTTCTCGACAGTGTCTGAAACTCACTACTTGAACCAACCAACCAACCATTTATTAAATAAATAACAAAATAAAACAATAAATTAAATTCTGACAGAAAAACTGTCAGTTTGTGAATTCGGAACAAGGAATACCAAATTCTGCCAGTTTTATATTTTAAACGAACTAAAATCAAACCGAAATGGTTTGTTAATGCTTTGGTTCAGCGATAATTTCAAAACTGTGTTCGGTTTTAGTTTCGTTATAGTTTACAGAAAAGTGATTCAGTAGATTTCCGGTGCAATTCAAAACCGGTTAACATCTCTGATGTAAGATATAGGCTTGAATAAAAAATTTGCAAAATAAATTCGCGCCACAGAATATTCAATAAAATTATGAATGATTCTGGTATGAAAGGACCCGTGAAACGAATATGTTTATGTGTGTGTTTATGTATGTTTATTTGACATACATATATATATATTTACTGTTTTTTTCCTGGGCTTTTGGTGGAGTGAATATGGTGTACACAAAGATTGTTTTTATTTGAAGATTATTTGCATTTAAATAAAGAAAAAGGCACTGTGGGAGTCAACATAAAAAAAGAAAATCATAAAAAAAAAATGAATTATAAGAAATTATTCTGAAATTTGTTGAATTTTCGTTTAAGATTTTCTTTCTGGTTATATGATGTCTGCATTTAATGGTATTTTAGTGTTCTGAGATTTTTGAAATGTGAATGGAGGTTAAGGCATCAATTTTTAGGGTTGCTTGTGATTGCAAAAAAAAAAAAAGAATAAAAAGATTTTAATAAAAATGATTTTTAGGAGTTTGCTGTGTATTTTCGTAAAATTTTAATTATTTCCTTAACATTTCCAATAATTGTTGCATAATATTTTTGAAATTGATGTTCCAAGTAGAAACTGTAGCTGCTCTGAAGGCGGTGACATCGTTTACTGCAAAATTTAAGCTGGTTCAAGAATACAAACACAATCTTAACAACCTTGCTCGGACCCAAATAAAGTCAACCTGAAATGGTTTCCATGTTAACATGCCTTTAAGATACGGCGAACCGAAGAAAATATATATATTTAGGATACGGAGACGGAAACGAGACCATTGAACACTTTTTGTGTCACGCAGATGTATTACTCCTTACTATATAAACGAACTTCAGGAAGCAGAGGTTCTGGGTTGAAAATTAATTCTATGTTTCGGTCAAAAAAAAATTTGACATATTTAATCAGAAGGGTACAATGCGCCTTTTTCTGGTCTAATTTCAAATTATTTTTTATTTTTGTATAATATCATATTTTTTGGCTTATGATTAAAACCATATTTAATGAAATTTACATAATGACATTTTGCATGAAATTTTGGAAAAAGCAATTTTTGCACGTTCTATAGCGAAATTATATATAAATATTGCATTATGATTTCCAGTTCATTGACTACACAATATTACAAATATTAGCCAAATAATTGTTGCACTTACATTTAATATACAAAACTGCAATCACGAAACATTTTCGATATTATGACAAACTTTTCGCTATTATGACCAAAATACTCAGCATTTTAAAATGAATTTCTTATAAATAATAAATAATATCAAAAATTTTATTTGAAAATTAAATTTATTAATGTTTTTTTTTTTTTTTTTAATTTTATTACAAAAAGATTTGTGAAAATTTTTATAATAAATTAAACTTCAATCAGAAAATCTTTTCTTAAATAAAATTTATTGAATTTTCCAATTTATTTGATTGGAATTTTTGCTTTATAAAACAATTTATTGTAAAATGGGAAAATTTAACTTAATAAATTAACAATTTAATAACTAAATTTGACACATTTCAAAACAAACGAAAAAAATTATGTATAAAAATTATATACATTAAATTTTCATCATTTTGATTTTCCATTTTATCAATTTTCTTATTAAATATTTATCAGTACCAAGAGAATAAAAAAAAATTAGAAGGAAATTGGAATATAAATTTAATATTATATAAAATTCGAAAACATGAAATATCAATTGAAATATTTCATTTAAATTTGATTTCTACTTTTTGGCTTTCATATTTATTTCAATTTTAAAATTATAATAATTTTTTTTATATTTCATATATAATTTTTTTTTAAATGTTTTGCCTATATTTGTAAAATTGAATAAAATTTACTTTTCACTTAAACATTTTATAATCAAAATGGGTTTCTAAACTCTAATATATGTGACAGTATAGAAAATGTAAATAAGTCAGTTTTAAATCAAATTAAAAGTTTTATATTTTTATCTTTATTGTCCTTCGTCTGAAGGGATACAAATTGATTTTTTTTTAAATTTTGGAATAATAAATTTTATATGATTTCGGTTTGAAAAGTTTCAGGGTACAATATGGAAAATATTATATAAATTTTATAGTGATAAATGTGACATGAGCATTGATAATAAAACTTTCCATTCTGAATAAGTTAGTTATTTTAATACCGTAGTCAGTTTTTGAAAATCAAATTTCTTTTAAAATTTTTTAAATAAACATTAAATTCACGTTCTAGAATAAAGTTAACGATCGCATAACTTGAAGTTTAAATTCCTGGGCTGGTATTCGCAAATTAGCAAATATCAATTGTAATTATCGAATATACATAAACTTATTACATAGTGTAGAACGATAACATTTGATCTTCACGGATCCTAAAATACGAGATCGGATTAAATTCATATTATAAAGGATATGTCTCCAAAAATGGGCCAAGTATCAAACTGGATATTTCCGTTTGTCACAGTAAACCTAACCCTCGATTTATACGATAGATTAGTTTTACAAAAGTAACGTGTAAATCGAAATCGTGGTAATTTTCGCCATTTCTTCATTCATGGCATAACGAAGCCATACAAATCAAGTACCGTGTAAATCTAAGGTTAGTTATTTTATCAATCCACTTTTTTTTATATGAAGATCAATAAGATTTGGTTGGTAATATCAATCCCATTTCTTAATACGAACCAATTTAATGAGATATCCACCAAATAATTGCAACTTGTGTAAGTTTACTGGCTAAAATTATTGCTACTGATTAAAAATTTCTGATATAACCTGAAAATAATTGCTTCACTTCCTATAAATTATATTATACTATTAGGTGAACATAAAAATCTGAAGTAATTTCATTTTGTTTACGTATGTAGGAATTTAGTCTCAACAGAATTTATTGTAAATGTTTAGTCCAATTATTTTTCATCAAACTTTTATTTTAAATATTAAAAACTTTCAATAATCTTTTTTTTTACTACCCTAATTTTCACTTAATTTCTTTTATATTAACTTAACTAGGGGTTGTCCTAAACTCGTATTTATGTATATAACAGTTTTAGTGCTTTGTAATAATGTTCAGGAATATTTCATTTCATGATAATTTCAGATCTCTTTTAAGAAATTTTGATAAGGACCCACTTTAATTCAATATCTTAAATTTTACATGTTCCAGAACACATTAAATATAAATTTTAACCTGAACCCAATGGGCATCATTCAGAACACCAACCTGTAAATTGGATAACAACTATTACGAGGTTTTCCTGCGCAATACAGACATCGCTTAATGCGCAGAAGTTTATTTTGGCAGTTTTTAATCTTCACCATCGAAAATGTAAATAAAAATTAATTTAAGTCAAGTTCTTTTTATCGGTCTATCTTTCCATCACAACAATTTATAGTCATATCATAACTTAGATACTGATGTAGTTAAAAATTAGTGTGAGAAGGATTTGAAATAGATAATGCTACCCTAAGAAATAATATAATAATCCTTTACAGAATCCTTTTTTCTTTTATTTAGAAATTTATATTAAATCAGACAATTTCTTAAGTAGTATTCCCATAACTTTTAAACAATTTATCAAAAATTTATGATACATGAAATTTTTTTCGACTACAACTCAAATGAACTATTCTCGATCTCTCTATAGATCTAAATCATATCTAAAATTTATATAAAATATATTTCTATTTAGATTAAATTATATTTATTTGATTTTGTTTTTTTTTTTTGACCTAATGCTCGGTTTTTTAAAGTTTTTCCTTCTATTTTTCCTTCTTTTTTTATTTTTGGAAAAACTTTGCATATTTTTGTTTAAAGTATTCAACCAGAAAAATATATAAAAGTTGAGTGAATAAAAGCTTTTCAGAAATTTTGGTAAAAATAAATTTTATCAATCCGTAAAACTATACAAATTCAAATAAAAAAAAAACCATTTTTTTACATATAAAACGTAACATAAAAATCTGACAAAATCAGAAATTTTTTATAAATAAATATATGTCAGAGTCGTAACTTCCATAATCGAAAATTGAGCATGTGATGTTGAACCGTTTTTTCACTATAGTACCTATGTAAAAGTATTTTCAAATTTATATGGTGTCCTCTGTACTAAAATAACATATAATTTTGAAATCAGAACTTTTAAAATAAATTATTAACCCTCATTCATTATTATCATGTGGGTGTTATCCACCCAATTTGAGAAATAGACTTTAAATCTATATAGTATTCTCACTCCACTCTATATATTTGATATAATTTTCAAATAATATTCAGTTTAATTTTGTCAGGCAAATAAATGTCAAAAAATAAAATTGAGATTACTATATGGAAAAAATGCAACATTACAAGTGCTGACCCTAAGATTCTTTACCATTATACTATTTATATTACTTTATAGTTTAAGCTTTCCAAAATTTACTTTTCCGAAGGCTGTCATACATTTGCAGTATGGCTTTACCTGATGAACTATTAATTAAGTAATTTTATTAATATCTTAGGGTGTAGTCCTAAAATTGTCTTTTAAAAAGAAGTAAAAGAAGTGAATTTAAAAAGATTGCTGGACTACACCCATTAACAATAGAAATGCAGGGTTAAAACTGAAAATATTAAAATATGCTATCATTTTGGTTCCAATAAGTTTTTTTTTTAAATATCCTTCGCAATTTCATTACTCTAGAGTAAAATCTTTGATTGCCAAATGTCACTCTAATGTACGACTATTTTATTTCTAAATAGAGTCAATTGGCGAATACTTGACAGATATCTGACACTTCAATTACAGAATAAAATTCTCGTACTGTTTCCAAATGGAATAAATAATAAAAATTACGATTTGAAAATTCTCAATGCTCACGAATCCAGTATCAAGTCTAAAAAACTCTACTAAACTTACAATATTAAACAACCTTTAAGCCTGGGCTACATAGTTTCGATCGGTTCAGTTTCGATTCGTTTAGTAAAGTTCAAATTTGATGTCGTCATATATTTTGTATGGGAAACAATTAAGTGGACACATTGGTCGAATCGGAACGAATCGAATCGTAAGAAATTGGAACGATTGGAATTTTGCGAATCAAAACTGAAGGAAATCTCAAGAGGAATGAAATTTGACAGATAAAAAAACAAAAATGTGATTTAAGCGATTGCAATCGATAGCTATGTATTCAGTCTACTTACCAGTCGAATAGAATCGAAACTGAACTGAACTGCGATAGAAACAATTTAGCCCAGGTTTAATACGTAACACTATATAGTGGTAGGGTGATTTGCTGTGAAGCATTCGGTTCCAACTTTAAATGAGTATACCATCAGTAATAAAAATTTATAATCTTTAATTGTTATTTTAAGATTGGGAAAAATGCTAACGTCAGCAAATGAGACTATTTGCTGACAACAAAAGTATAACTATTAAAAGCCAGGTTGTTGCAATTAAAAGTTTCTTCACTATAAAGAACGAAATTCATAAAAAATTTGTGGTGAGGTGCAAAATTACATTAAATTGTCATGAAACCTCTTTCGTTTGAAGGACTATGCTTTCAAGCGGAATAAAGAAGGAAAAACTAATGGGATACCTTGTAAATAGAATCGTTATTTTAACCTATATTATAAAAAAAGATTACTCTAGTTTTGGGAATTGAATTTAAATCTTTCATTTATATGCTATTCGAAATATTTTATTTCCAACACAGAATAAAAAAAAAAAGTTCATTCTTTGGAGAATTCAAAATAACTTGAAAAATATTTTTTTATTGTTTGTCTTTTGAAATACATTTTTTTTTTATTTTTGGTTTTACCTTTTTCGTATCTGAAAATAAAAACCTTTTCTTTCCTTTTTTTTACCATACATTTTTGTGGGTTTTTCATTTCTTGGTCCAAAATGAAAATGCTAAAATTTAAAAAAAAAATATAAAAGAGAAAGGGAGAAAATTTTTGAAATTTTTGTATTTCTATTTATTATTAAGTTAAAAATATTTCAAAAATATTACAGAAACCTCAAAACAAAAAATCACAATCCAAAATTGTTGATTTATTTATAAAAAAAACTCTTCACCATTAATAAAGTTTTGATTTTGGCATCAGTTTTAAGAATGTCACAAACCCAAAAATTTGGGTAAAAAAAAATATAAATTCCTAAAAAAAGAACCACTGCAGAAAATTAAAATTAAAGGATTTCATTTTGTAATTTTCTAAAAAAATTTAATCATAAAATTAATTTTTAATTGTATACAAATTAAACTGAATAAATTATATAAAAAATGAAATTATAGAAAATATTATAAACTGAAAATTAGGAAAATTGTTGATCATGAAATATGAAAAATTAATTCTATTACAAACTTTTGTAAGTCCTTGACGAAATTGTTACAAAGAAATCATTGTTCCGGATTCATGAAATATAATAAATATAATGATCGAATTAAAATATACTTTCATTTAATGTTGTGCATCTTACACAAATGATTGGGCAGCTAACCGAACTGTACCAATCATGAAGCATAGATGGACTAATTAAATTCAAATTAGTGTATAAATGTAAACTTAATCTTGATATACTAGGAAGAAATAACGATCTAAGAATGGTTTGGTTTACCAGGGCATAGTAAGATCGAGGGAAATGAAATGGCTGACGAATTGGCCTCCGGTATACCCACTAAAACTAGCAACTACTAAAAAATCATTGACGAAGTGAGAGGAAAATAATAATTGTTGTTACGAATCGAAAACTTTTTCCGGGTCATAAATGCCCAAAAGTCTTGATACTCAGGATAAGCGTTCAAGAAGACTAGGTTTAACTGAAACCTCATCATGTTGTGGCTGTGAGCAAAAGAAGAAATACAAATTACCTACTCTTTTACTGCCCTGTGGTAAGCTATAAAAGATTGTACCGTCACACTAACAACGTTATTATTATTGACTGACATGGAGAAAACAGGTAGGTTGATATCATTCAGAGTAATTGCGTCCTTGAGAGAGGTGAATTGAAATATTGAATAAGCATATCTAGGGTAAAATAACCTTAATGCGGAGTGTACAACGAATTATCGAGGTCAATGGATAATTTTGAATCCTGTAATCATAATCGCTACTTTAATCTTATATATTTCCAAACTATATCGTTGATATTTATATAGCATGCAACAGTTTTAACCTGAATGTCTTATACGTATAGCCCCTAAAATATATATTAAAAAGTCCTTTTTAAAACCTAGACTTATAAATATTCTTAACTACACTAATAAATTCTATTTCTCGATAATATAACTCACCAGCAAAAAAAAAAAAAATCTTTTTAAAAAGGAAAATTTTGTTAACAAAAATTTTCAAACTTAAACAGGATTTTTCCTGGAAATCAAGTAAAGTTTTTTTTTTTTATTTTTTTTTTACTTTTATAATTCAATTTTATTATAACTTTTTAGAAGTTTGCTAAAACATAGTAAAACATAAATTTATCTCTGGTAGAAATTGCACCACTACTGAAAACTAAACATTGTACAGATTATTCAATTCCTTTTGTTATCCTTTTTTTTTTTTTTACAGTGTATACATAATAATAATCGTATCTATATTTGGACATAACAACAAAAAAAACTAACATAGAAAAATTTCACTCTTTAATATAATAAAAATCTTTAGGTGAATTTTCGTTCAGATAAAATGAAATTTATTTTTATTTTTAGTTACGATATCAACAATAAAAGAACCAACAAAATAAAAAAGATTTAGTAAAGTGTAATAGATACAATAACTTTTTCCCTGTAATATAAAATCGAGATTTTTATATTTTGATACTTCGAGATTTGTAAAGTTTATAAAAAAAAAAAAAATTTCAATCTACAAAGTATATTATTTATATAAAAAGAAACAATTTCCAGGAAAATCAATAAAAATGTAATTTCAAAATCTTTAATATAAAAACAGAAAATATTTCTATTAAGATTGTTAAAATTCACTTTTATTATTAAAGCTGAGAGAAGACAAAATAATAAACGTTGGCTTGGCTATACACAATATAACAAATTTATATTGTAGAATGAACATTGTCTTCTAGGTACTACAAAAGTACCAGTAATAATAAAGTGCATCTCAATAAATGTTTTTTTTTTTCAAAATATTCTTTGTCGTAAAGTCAAAAGGACTAAAAATTGTTAATACTAACATGCAGTCCTTAATGTCAATAGAATATTCAACCTCAAAGTTATAAATTAATCAAAATAATTGAAGACATTTATTTAATATGAACTTGTAAGATTAGATTTTCATTAGCTTTAACAATTCTAAAAAACTAGGTAAATCGGAAAATTCTTAAATCTTTTATTTACTTTTGCCTTTTTTTATTTTATATAATTAGATTCAAAAATTTCCTCAATGTTTTTTAAAGCTACCAAAATTTGTAACTATAAAGGCCCAATCGTAATGTGGGCGCAAACCTTTAGCGCAAATTTTGAAAATTGTTCAACATATGGAAATCAATGAAAGCAAACACAATGCTAGCGGTCACCGCTAAGGAATAAAAAAGCTACAGCCAAGATTGAACAATGTTCAATATTAACCGCCAACGCTAGAAAATTTTAATAAAGGAGGCGAATTTTAAATTTGACTGACATTTTTCATAGTGACATTTTAAATAAATAATAAATATTTCAATCAAAAAATATAATAATATACAGTGAAAACTCATTATAGGAAACTTTGTTATAAGAAACTTTAAAGTTTCTTATATTAAATTTATAAATTTATAAGTTTCTTATATTAAATGTAAAAAAAAATGCGATTACAATAAAAAAAAATGTAGATATTATACGAAAATTAGAAGATAAGAACATTCCAATTTTTTTCGCAAGTTTAATACAATAATTGTGCAATACGTTAAGAAAAATCATTTCAAATCAATTTTATAGGAACAAATTCGAGCTGGTATACCACGAAATGTAACCAGCTTATAATAAAATTTTGACCTGTTATTTATTAACAATACTTGCAAATATGCGAAAATTACTACACAGATTGTGAAAGTGAAAGTCAAATATATGAAAATTAATTGTAATACCTAAATTTCAATAAATTTTATATATCGCAATCAAAAAATAAAAGTAATTTTCTTTGGTACCGCTAAATAAATTTAATTTCTTTTTTGGTATACCAAATTCAATATAGGAAATCTTATTTCATATAGGCAACTTTAAAAAAAAACGTTTTCAAAAAGTTTCTTATAACGAATTTTCACTGTAATAAAATATAATTTTCTCAGCCACCGCCAGCATTGCGTTTGTACTGGATTTGTCTTGGCAGGGAAAAACAAATCTACAGCTACCGCTAAAGATTTGCGCCCACATTACGATTGGGCCTTTATTATATTTTTTGCGTGAAATATTTATTATTTATTTAAAATGTCACTATGAAAAATGTCAGTCAAATTTAAAATTCGCCTCCTTTATTAAAATTTTCTAGCACTGGCGGTTAATATTGAACATTGTTCAATCTTGGCTGTAGCTTTTTTTCCTTAGCGGTGACCGCTAGCATTGTGTTTGCTTTCAATGATTTCCATATGTTGAACAATTTTCAAAATTTGCGCTAAAGGTTTGCGGCCACATTACAATTGGGTCTTAAAGTAGCCTATAATATATCAGTATAAATTTAGTTATCAATTATTACTACTGGTTAGCAGAATTATACTATGGAATATTATGCTACATTTGAAAGGCTTTATAACATAAAATCTGGAGTAAAGGATTTATATTTATAATTTAAAAATATTATATAGATCAAATATTTTAAATTAATATATTTACTTGAACCTCCACCTTGCCGACGATATTAAGAAACTATGATAAGGCCAAAAAATGTAGCTTTATGTAAAAAAAATCATTTCGAATAAAATCGGTGGATGAATCTCTTTAAACAAACTTTTTAAAAGAAACTATAGAAAATCTATTTTAGAAGAAATACTCATCAAACAGTAAGTAACCTTACGATTAAATCACGATGAATATTCTGTAAACCACTTTTATGCAATTAAACGTTCCATAGATTCTGAATCCTACAAAGTTTTCCAAAGTTATATTAACCAATAATTTAGGTAAATATATTTTAACTTTTAAAATAAATTATTTCAAAAGTTGACCACAAAAAAAGCCTTAAAAATGTTTAATTAACAAACTTACCAAAAATAACTATTAAAATTTTAATACAAGTACAGAAGATAAAATTAATAAGAAATCTTTTAAATAATATTAATTTAAAGTCGACTTCAATGTTTTATAATAAATAAATAAGTATTTTAATATCTAAAAGGATATGCTACCATAACTGACAAATTATCTGTTAAACCCGATTGCTAAATTGTAAAATATTTATTATCAATAAGTTCTAATGGCCAAAACTGAATGTATAAATTCTGTCACAGAACTTTTCAATACAAAAATTTGTTAAATTTCCGATTAATATTCAAATTTACCCAGTCATTAAATAATTTTCTATTAAAATAGTAATGTCAAAATCAAATTAAAATACAGAATTTTGCAAAAATCAATTTCAAAATGGATAATTATTATGGATAATCAACACAAAATACAGATTTTACTACACTTATATGGAAATATCCTTAAAAGATAATTTTTTTAACAGTGTATCCAACAAAATATTTAAATATAGGTCAAATTCAAATGACCAGGAAGAAATATGCATACTAAACCATTTATTACAAATTTTATGCCAACTTTTATGATCATTGAATACTATTAACATTTCACACAAATCAAATTTATTATTTTCAGATCCTTTTTCTGTTATATATATATCCTTAAATAGTTAATTCATATTTTTATTCCTTTTCCAAAAAAAAATATAAATGATTTTTAGTTTATTTTACATAACTTTTTGGTATGTCTATAGCTTTACAAAAGAATGTTTAGCTTGTTCCACCCCCAGTAAAATGTTATATATTTTATAGATTAGTTGGTATTATAACACAAATGTATGTTAAATATGTAGTAGAATGTACCAAAAACTGAAGGACAATCACAATTTCCAAAAAAAAAAAAAACACTAAAAATATTTAACAGGAGTGGTCATTTTGTTTGCAGATGTCAAGTGGTGTTTGCAAGTACTTTTGTTCTTTTAACCCCTTTAAAGAAAAAAAAAATTATTTAATATTTTCCCATATTTTATAAAATATCGAAAAATATTGAAAATAAATTTTTGAATTACTTTTATACAATTTAATAGGATTTTAAAATAAAAACAATAATTTTGTCACTTTGGTATATTGTCCAAAATGTCATAATCACTTTTTTTAAGCGTCTGTCCGACCACTTATTTCAGGATGTAGAAGGGCTAAGCAACGCTATTCGTATATTTAGGATTCACAAGGGTAAGCCTTTGCCAGACCTTAAGCTTATTTAACTTATTTTCTGCTTTCTCAGTGCAAGCTTAAAGATTAGTAAGCCTTCCTTAAAGTGAGGTTTAACTTAAGCTGCAGATGGGTTGAGCTTAACCTTCACTTTTGACATTTTTAATTATTAGTTTATACACAAATAGAAAATAAATTCATATACATTTAAAAGAAATTAATAAAAAGTAATTAGAACAAATCTAAAATTAATGCTCCACTTCCTCCATATTATAAATTTATATATTCATTCACAATAATATTAATTTCAATTATCATTCACAATAATTCACATTTTTTTGTTTAGGTAAACTTAGGGAAAACATTGATTTAAGTGAGCTTAAGTTGCAGGCTTAAGCAACACAATCGGTTTAATTAAGCTTAAGCTTACACTGTGAAATCTGCTCTTAGTGACTAAAGTTAATAATTATTATCAATAAAACACACCAAATTAAAGTTTCAAATTGTTTGGAAAACAACAAACCAATAATAATAATAATAATAATATAAAATATATAAATAGAAATTAGAAATTTCAAAAATGATATCTGTATTTTATAGCTATTTCTGTCAATGTCAAATTTTTATAGTTCCATAAGTTTGTTTTATGTTCTTTGGTGCTGGCAATGGTAATTTAAATTATAAATCATTGAATAATTTCATATTTTATTAAATTTATGTGGTTAGAGTTTTATAATTTTATTGGCAATTCAATATGATCATAAGTACTGAGAAATTATTAGACACTTTTGATATTTTGGAACTTTTACAAATTAATTTACTTGAACAAAATTAATATCATTAATTCGGAAATAACTTGCGATGGAATAAAAATTGTATTATAATTAAATGATTGGTTTGATTGCAGGATGAAACATAATCCATTTAAATTAGTAGCCGAAATAAAATTTACATTTTTATAGGGTTTGAAGGAAAAATATGATATTCGTCAAAAACTTTTTCTCTACAATTTTAATGTAATAACAATAAAAATTCTTGTCATCTATAAAAATAAAAAGTTGCTACCTAAGGCGGAGGAGGATAACTCGTAGTTAAATTCAATTAACTGTAATTAATACCACCTCTTTAACAAACAATGCTTTGTTAAAAATTTCACAACAATAATGTATTTTATATAATTGGAAATTTTAATAAGGACGTAAGGAAACTGTCGACCCTAACAAACTAGATTACAAAACGAATTATGTAAAGCAATTTCATTCAAATTATATATTAATTATTATATCACATATGAAACATTAATCAGAAATTTTAGCATTAACTATCCATTTAAATCAGTTAACATTTTTTTATGCTCTAGTCTAGTACGCATGAAATTTAAATCGGTAATTTTGGCATGGCCACAATCAAGGTACGGAGACTCCAAACACAAAATAGAACACGAACCAGATCGATTTTTTATGCACTTGAAAATTACAGCTAAAACCATTTTTGTGACCATCAAACTCATACAATACTCATAGCTATATTCATCACTCGAAAAAGTTATGGTTCGCAATCGTACATGTCGTGCCTTTTGATTATTATAAATATTATTTATTTCAAAAAATTTATGAACCAATTAATATAAAATTCAAATTTTTAACTTTAGACTGACAAATTTAATATTTTTTATTTAAACTATGTCTAAAAAAAATTAAATTTCAAATTAGTAAAGTTTTTATCTGGTTTGTATATGAAATATTACAAATAATTTATCTAAATTTTCAGGCATGTAAATCAAATAAAACTGAAAAATATTGACATATAATATTAAATTTTATAAAATTTTTGTTTTAACTTGATAAACGTAAAACTGAATAATTTTCACCCCTCTTTTAAATATAATAATAAAAATCATTTTAGAAATTTTTGTCATATATACGCGAGTCGTATTCAAAAGGATAGACACCATACGCAAAATGTATTCTAACATCAGAACAATTTAAGTGCGAGATAATTTACGCACAAAAAATAAATTCAATAAACATAAAGCGCAACATATGAAAATATTAAGTTTAAAAAAAAGGGGTGCCATTTAAAGTTAAATTATTTCACCTTCAAAAAGTTTACGAATTCTGTATTCCAACAACAACAACAAAAATAAACAAACAAAAATAATACTATAATACGCACCTGAAAGTAAATTAAAACCAGGTGTGACAAGCTAATTTTTTTTACTTTTGTTATTATGGGATTTTTATTTTCTTATATATGAACTTTATAGACTAAGAGCTGAAAATTGTTATATTTACCTTCAGTAACTGATATAGGTTATATAGACCCTGGAATCTCGGTTGTTTAGTTTGCAAGGAGTGGAATATTAATAGTTTATAGTTGAAATTAAACACCTACAGTAAATTCATCAATCCGACTTTTTTCATGGCTGATATCAATTCGACTAGATTGTATTTACCTGTTGCAATTATGTGTTACCTAAAGTTTCTGCAAGGCCAGTGATAGATGACGTATTCTAATAATTATTCTTTTATATTAATTAGTAATTGACTATCTAATCATAATCAATCTCGGACACAATCACCATATTTCCGTAGCCAAACCGGGTACTTGAGAAAGAGACCAATAATTTGATTGTATCAACGAAAACAAGCAGAAGGAGCGATATATCTAGTATGGCTATGTTAAAAGGAACCATTTAAACAAAACGAATATCTTTTATCCTTTAGCTTGATTTCTTGCACTTTCTTACATGCTGAGAAATAATTTCACTATCCGCAATGAATTAAGCTCTAATGTTACCCGTCAGCGAAAGCAAACAAATTTTCATAGAGTATTGCCACTAGTTGCTTAAACATTAAAGCTTTAATTAACAGGTTACTACTAACATAGCGGTTTACAGTTCTGAATAGAACCAATACTACTTCTCTACGTCGTCACCTGGTAATGCAAGTCATTCGAAATTGAACATAAACTAATTTTTATAACTTTAATAGTTCTCAAAGTATGACAGATATACTGTCTACAAATAAAAAGATTTCGCTAAGGAAAAACTGAAATTGTACTTCCAGCGTCAAAAAGATACACAAATTAGAAGGTTACCACTAGCTCGTAGTTCTGAAAAGAACGCTACTAATTCCTTAGATAAAATAAAAAATTAAATTGCATTAAATTATCGAAATGGGAGTGAAATTTTAGTCATTATCACATAGTATTCCTAATTAACGAATAGCCGTGACTCTTAGAAGAAGCTCACCGTTTAGCTACCCAGTGGCAAGTCCGGTATATATTCTACAATTTTCCTTTTAGGATGACTTTTGCTTGATTTCCTCCTGAGTAAATAAATATAATGAATCATTAGTAACCTCGTCTGTGATCACTTAATCGGTTTTCAAGTTTTCCACGATCATACTGTAACCAGATGGCTAAGGAATTATCAGTGTTATACTTACATTTTTTGCTCATCCTAGCTGTCCAAGCAAATGTAAATTATTTTGTTGATTTCTTCAATTTATCTTATTATTGCACCTATTTTTTTGGAAGATAGTTGGTGTTTTGAACTACTAAATTTTCTGAAGTCATAGAAACCATATATAAGTCAGATAATGTAACAATCTAGTACATACGGTTCCTTTTCAATATGCTCCAAATTCAAAGGATTACCATCTTCTAGATAGTTGCAAGTTTACTTAAATTCCATCATTAAACCATTTCTAGCTCTCAATCTATTTAGTCTTCTGTTATATTTATTAAAACAAAATAAATAATAAATTGCTTACGAAGTTCCATATTAAAAGAAATTATAATGGAGAATAATGTGTTGTTTGGTGAAAGTAAATTTTATTACTCCCAGCCAGCAAAGGATAAATATTTATTGTGTTAAAAAATTCTTGTTTATTTTATTTATTTATTTTTTTTGTTTCAGTATAATATAATGTGAAAATCATTGAAAATTTTCTTTTATCATTGTTTTTATTTCTATATTTATTACTTATTTGCATATATACAGAATGGTAAAAATAGCACTGTAGATTCTGTAAATTGTAACCACATATATTTTAGTTAAAACGTTGACATAAAACAACTTAACTAATATTATTCAATCTAAATATGTTAATAACATCGAAGCATTTTCATTTATGTTAGGGAATATCATCATGCCAACAAGTTTAAGTAAATAGATGTAAAAAATATGTCATTATTTCCCAATTACAAAATGTCGACAAATGTGTCTAGAAAATATCAATTTTTATCGTGGCATTTAACTTTAACTTTATTAAAGAAAATATAATATTTAATAGAAATAAAGGCCCAATCGTAATGTGGGCGCAAACCTTTAGCGGTAGCTGTAGATTTTTTTTCCCCGCTAAGACAAATCCAGTACAAACGCAATGCTGGCGGTGGCTGAGAAAATTATATTTTATTATATTATTATATTTTTTGCGTGAAATCTTTATTATTTATTTAAAATGTCACTATGAAAAATGTCAGTCAAATTTAAAATTCCCCTCCTTTATTAAAATTCTCTAGCGCTGACGGTTAATATTCAACATTTTGTTCAATCTTGGCTGTAGCTTTTTTTCCTTAGCGGCGACAGCTAGCATTGTGTTTGCTTTCATTGATTTCCATATGTTGAACAATTTCCAAAGTTTGCGCTAAAGGTTTGCGCCCACATTACGAATGGCCCTTAAAGGATATAAGCTAAAATTTTGAAAAAGTTTACTATAATTTTGATAAATCTGAAAAAATCTATAAAGTAAACTTAAAGTGACACCAATTTTTCGGCCCGGGAATAGAATGCTATTCTGAATTACAACAATATCGATTTGAATTAACAATTATTGTTGTATTTGACTATACAATTCACCAATGGGCAGTGATATTTTATTGTTATTACTATGTTCTGAAAAATCCACAAAAACTGACTAGTAAAGGTTAATTTGTAAATTGAAAAGTAAAGTAGTTTATATAATCAATACAAATTTCACTCTAATACATCTTTTTTAATGTAAACCATCTTTTTTGATTATATTTATTTAAACTTTACACAATGTTAAAAAGCTGTTAAAAAATTATATAATTTTTGATTGTCCTTAGACAGTTTAAGATGTACGATAAATCTTTCAAAATTTTGATGTTTTATAGTTAAATTTTTTAATAGTTTCCAAAATTTATGCTCACTCAAAAGTCCACAAATAAAATAAAGAATCAAAGTAAATTTTCCCTATAAAAAAAAAAAAAATAATAATATTATGTATCTTTTATGTACATAATAAAAATCTTATCTTCTGATCATAAACTCACAGTTAAACATTATAAAACCGTTTCTACTTTTTTTATTTTTTGAAATTTTGTCGAAAAAAAAATAATATAAACATAAATAACAAATAAACTAATAACTTTTTTTGTAACATGAAATATGCAGTTGCTGTTAATCATAGTTTTTAGTTTTCACTTTACATATATACGAGTAAAATAGTGAACTGCTTCTTGAGATATCCTTTAATATATCATATTTTTTCAAAAAAAAAATTGTATATGAATTCTTATATTTCTGATGTTTCTAGAGAGAAAAACTAAATAACAACATAATAATCAGAAAGCATAAGAATAACATAATATATTTAAAAAAAAAAAAAAAAAAAAACTATATACAAAGTCAACAAAATGTTTCCAAGGTTTTTAACATAAATTTTTATTCTTCTTTTGAACTCGTTGTGTAAAACATTAAAAAATATAGTTTGTTTCAGTATATTTTCTCGTTTTTATATTTTACATAGGGTGGAATAGATTGTTAAGTAGGTGGAAACCTGCTAAAACAAAAAAAAAAAATTCAAGAAATGTCTTCAGAAAGATCCTTTATAATTATACCATAACTTTTATATATTATGTATGAAATATAAGGTATTGCAGAAGGATATATACAAGTTGTAAAATTATAGTGAAAAGAAATGTGTTAAATGAGGATGCAATTTTATATTTTCATTTTTTTTTTTTTTTCTTAAGGATATCTTAAATTTTGACTTTTCCGAAAGTACGAAAAACAATGTAAATTTTTTATTTAATTGCAATTTCTTTTTTTTGGAAATGTTTGAAGAAAATTAAAAAAAAATTCGTAATGCACTAGTGAAATGAAAAATATTTTTTATTTGTATACATTTAAGATTTTGTAATAAAAGTCAATTTTATTTTCGTTAGTTGAATATAAAATTATAAAGATTCAGAAAAATATTATTTATAAAATAATAAATTACATTGTAATCGAATCGTTTTTTAAATTTCAATTCTTCGACAGATTGTACAAAAATATTTTGAATTTCCTATAATATATTTTAAAAAAGGTTATTTTAGAAATGGAGATATGACTTTAATTCCAAATTTGAGTATGTTAGTCTCCAAATGATAAAAGGTTTCACAAAATTCTATTGTGGAATTGCTGAGAAAGGGAACAAATTTATAGTGAACAAAATTTTCATTGTATTTGACGTTAATATCATATTTTCGATAATAAGATTTGTTGTAAACAAAAATGGCCTCAACTAAAGTGGGCTCAAAAAATCACATAACTAAGTCAATTTAGATTAAAATCAATGTTTTGGCGCTAAATTAGAATTATTCACCGACATCAAAATAATACGATATTATCTTATTATACATCGCGACTTGTCAATGTTTAATCGGTAAGCATGTGGGCAACCAAATGGTAATCTTAGCAGGAACTAGGACAATAAGAAACCCTTTAGCATCTGTATCACTGCCCAACATTCACAAGAAGAAAATTGCGCTTCTTGGACCAATAATCACTCTCAGGATAATTCTGAATTTCGTGAATATCACGCAATCATTCGAGGTAACAATTCGAGAAATACACAATATGCATCTTTACACAGGAATTCATAACTCTTCAGTAACGTTAAACAACCTTCAGTAACGTTTAGCATTTTTATAAATGTGAATACAATATTGTTTTTAAGTTGATTGATAACTTCTTCTTCTTCATGGCTTTACAACCTTATTCGAGTTTTTGCTTCGTCAACAATTTTTCACCAATTAATAACTAAAATAAACAAAATATATCAAAAGTGTTCAGATTATGAGTTCTTCAAGTCTTTTCTTAAACGTTATGACTTCAGTAGTGCTATTTTTGGAGCTGTAAGAACTAAGATCATATTATAGTACCTCACCAATTAATTAATATTTACTCATTCTTCAATATATACTTTGTTCAATATCAAGTAAATGTAACGAATAATAACATTTAAAACAAGTAATATTTTCATTACTTATTAGATTTAAATAAAACTTGCATGTTTTTTATAACTATTTTGCCAGTCATTTATGGTCGTCATTTATAAATTTAACTATAAACTATTAAATTGAAATATTTCCAGTTTCAAAATAATTTATTTAATAATATAAATTTCTATAAAAACTTACATCAAAAATATGAAATATTCTAACGTACTATTTTTTTTTTTTAATCTAAAATGTTACCCTATACTTAAATAACAAAAATCCAAAAAAAAAAAAATTAAATTATAATTTATGATTTCACTTAATTAAACGTTTTCATATTATCCAACAAAATAATGGTGTATATTTTACAAGTAGTATCTTTCAGCATGTTAATATTTTATGTTCAAAATTAAAATGACAATAGCAATCATAAAAATGTATATTTAACAAAATATATAAAAAAAAAACTAATCATTTTGAGAGTTTAACTCATTTAACTAACCAAAATCACGCAAACATATTTTACCATCCCCAACTAGAGGGTTCTAACCAGGAAGTTCCTGTCAGAAATTCCCGGGTTTATTTAATGAAAATAGAATATTTTATTAAAGCAAGTTTTACTGGGAATGTGGATTTATGCTATGATATAGACACATTGTTTCCTACGCATTCCGTTTCATTTTTTTTAATACGGTTGTGGTTATAAATGATTAACATTTGTGTTCCGGTTTTCGTCATATTAAAGTTAATAATTAAACTTGTTACTTCTTTAGCGATTTGACCGTAAATTTTTATACTGTAATATTTATTTTCCCGGGAAGAGGGAAGAGAAATATAAGAAACCATGATAGATTTCCATGTGGAAATATTTCAGTAAAGAAAAGTGTGACGATAAAACAAAACGTATAAAACACGTTTTTTTTATTGCTGATATTTTCAATCAATTTTTGTCTTCTTTCTAATAAAAGAAAATTGTTTTAAATCTTTTTGATATTATTAATGTTTTTGAATTTCCCGGGAATCTTGGAAAAAAAAATATTTTTAATTTTCCGGTTCTCGAGAACGAAAAAAAAACCGGACAACGTTACCCTGTAATCCCCAGCGAGTTGGTTATTATTTAAAGGTTTATGTTTTGTTGTTATTTGTGATATTATTTATTGTTGGTGTTTTGTGGATATTGTAACTAAAAACTTTAAATAAATGGCTAATTGTAATGAATATTAGTAATTAAGTTAGGGTGTTGCTGGTGTTTTTAAAGTGTTGCAATTTAATTGTAATATCAATTGTTTTAAGTAGATTAAAACTGTATATTTTTAAAAAATAACAGTGTTGCAAAACGTTACGTGAAACGTAACACTATAACGGAATAACAAAATGATTTTGCAAAATAGCGTTACGTAACGTTATAGAATTACCAATATCGTATCATAACGAAAAACATAACGCTAATTCTTTTATATTTCGTTACATTTATATTGTATCAGTAGAAAGAATATTTTCTATGCTCAAGTGGATTTTATCAGACAAGAGGAACCGAATTGACGAAACGTTGCTAGAAGATATTATTATATTATTAATATGTAATAATAAAAGCCAAATTTAACACTTTCCAATAACATTTTTCTGTTTTTATTTTTTTATATACATATAACATATTTTAGAAATTTTTCAGATAGGCATTATAACGTAACGAAATAACATAACGAAATTTGTTTTTTATCGTTATTTTAACGTTACTCATAATGTTAAAGAGTTTTCAATTCCGTTTCATAACGAAACCCGTAACGTTATGAAAAATAATTCCGTTTTGCAACACTGAAAAATAATTATTTTAAATATATGAATTATAAAAATTATGTAAAATAATAAATAATTTTAATTAAATTATTAAATATTTTTAGTTAGTTGATACTTTTACCCACTCTCTGAAACCTTATTATAACGTCCGTTGTATTTTTTATACGACCAACATTGTGGTGTCGAATAATGTTATATTAGTTCTCTAATGAACTTTATAAATTAAGTCAGATTTATCCAGCCTGCTTCCTCCAAGTTGTCCAAGAAGAAATTTACCAGAACCGTAAACCTTCTTTGTTGAACCGACTGACAGTGTCACAGTCAAACTTTACCTTAATGCATGCGCCCTGAAAATTGCGAGTCCCATTTCGAGTCACTGTGTTTATTTTTAAGGATTTTCTTGACTTTCTAGAATTCGGGGTTCCCCCAAAACAGTTTTATATTTTGACAACCGTTCGGTGAAATTCGGTTTAGAAGGTTACATTATTTAGCTTAAATCCTAAATGCTTATTTATTTTTTATAATATTCATGGCGTGTATCATATTTGATGAATTTCAAATGTATCATCCTCAGCCTCTTCCTTTGTGAGCTGTGAGCTTCTAACCGAATTAATAATTTAAATTATTTGAAATTTTATAAATTAGAAAATAATAATTATAATTTTCTGATATTCTTTTCATTCAATTTCGTAATAGGTGAAATGAGAATAAGAATATGGCGACCAATTGTGTTTGTGTGCTGATTAAATTGTGTAACAAAAGACAATCAAACAGCCTCAGCCGTAAATCATTACTCTCATATTTACACTATCATTAAAGAACCAAAAGCAAATCGGTACCGCCGGAGCATTGTGTAATCTACTTAATTATTTGATAGACGTTTGATTTTGATGATATTGAACCCTAAGTTCCGCAATGCATCACTATTTGCATCAAAATTTTCATATTTCTTAATTATCAATAAATCAAAAGTAATCTCCCATTATCCAAGCTATTTTAGTTTCAACCACCTTAAAAAGTCTAATCCGTAATCCGAGAACATTTTAAATTACCATAGACTGATCTGATTCCAATTTTTCCAAATGATCAGAGAATAACATGAAAAATTATATTTAATATCAACTAACAAGAAAAAAAAAGGTAAGAATAAGTGTTGGTACGTGCTATTAAAGCATTTTTACTATATCTAATATAAGATCAGATTACAAACATATGAAGTAAAAAAATATGACTAAGTTTTATGTATCTTTATTATATAAAGTTTAAAATATATATGAACCGCTCTTCATCTTAATACTAATTTAATATCATAGTAAATCCTAAACTAAGTAACTAAGTAATGGGATAAATTTTATCCTTGAAAACTTTTCTTCATTTAAAAACATTAAACATATTATCATTTATATATATTTATATAACAGTTACCTTTCTATATAGTTTAAAAAAAAAAACCACTCAATATATAAGAACACGTAACTTTTTTTTTAACTTTTTCTTTCTTTTTTTGAAAATTTTCCTCATAAACTTATATGCAGTTGTGCATTGATGCGATAAAATTATCCTTACACATTTTAAAACCCATACAAAATATTATGTTGCAAGTATACGAGTATGTTATTATAACCCATAGGATAGTGTGTGGTATCCGGGCATTTGCCAGACATTTAATAAATCTATACCAAAGGATATAAATGTCATACACACACAAAAATACATAACTAAAACCTTATCTATAACCAAGGAAAAATTGTGACATCCTTTCTGGTCCTGGTGTATATATAAGACAACAACAATGTGTACAAAAAATTTGTTCATCTCTTAGCTGTGATATCTGATTTTTTATTATATTTTGTTTTTTTTTATGTTTTCTTTATTAAAAGATTGTATATGCTTTCTCAATTGTGTTTTTTGTCTGACAAACATAACAAATACCCATTAGATGTCTTTCTCGTGAGTGTGTAAAAAACGTTTTTTAAATATAATATTTTTTATAGGGGTATATAAAACCAATAAACGATAATTAAAAAAGGATTCCCGGGAACAAAGAATTTTAAGAACGATAATTACGAATAACAATCTGTTAAATAATTTTATACCAGTTTTTGAGACGAGTCGAAGTAAGTGAATAATCGAAATTTCAAATTACACTGTCAGAGGAAAAATATTTTGTCTACTAGTCGACGAAAGTTGAAATACTTTCGAAACAAAACCGGACATCATATTTGGGTTACTGAGCAGAAATATATTGTCTATGAATAAACTCAAATTGGAGTTCGTACAAAACTCACAATCAAAAATTTGCCTTGCAGAGTACAAATATTTTACCTACGAGTCAACGGAAGCTGAAATTCATTCAGATCAAAACTGACAAGCAAATTTGCGTTACTGAGAACAAATATTTTGTCAATGAGTCGACTCAAGTTGAAATTCATTCAGAACAAAATTCACAGTCAAAATTTGCCTTGCAGAGTACAAATATCTTACAGAAGAGTTAACGAAAGCTGAAATTCATTCAGAATAAAACTGACAATCAATTTTTCCTTGCAGAAAACAATAATATTGTTTATGAGTGGACTCAATTTGGAGTTCTTTCAGCACAAAACTGGACAATAACTTTTTCAGTAGTCTGTATCAATACGAATATCTTGTCTGGAAAAGTTATTATTAAGCCTTATTGAGACTGTATTAACTTTTAAAATAATTAAATCTTAGTTTCGATTGTTCTTTCGTACTATTAAAAAAAATTAATCATAACGCTATTGATATGAAATGTGGGTACATATAACCATATTATTAAAATATAAATTAAGTTTAAAATATGTCAAGCTAAGGAAGAGGAACTAGAGCTCGCCCTTCATGGAACCCTTCTTTTACAAGGGTTCTATTAATTGAAATGGTTTCTCGGCAAAACTCTTATTTTAATATCGAATCCGATTCATTGTAAGTTTTAATATTCTATAAAGAATTAATTAAAATAACCGGTGAGTCCTGGTTGCTACTTATTTGAAATCACCCAGTACTTTTTTGTTTTTAAGTATATAGTTTTCATAAATTATTATAAAATATTATAAATTTTAGTATATATCTTAATATTAACCTCAAAAGTCTCCTTATTTTTATCTTTTTTAGTTTAATTCCTTATATATTTATTTATTTAACGGGTTGACAATTACACTCTTAAATTCATATTAAAATCTGGTCGTTCGCTGACACAGGGAACAAAAAAAAATAATCCTTTTAAACGTGACAAAACTTTATAAAATCATAATTTTGTCTATTACCAAAAAAACTTTAGCTATTTTATTATGTTCTTTAATTTTACAACACCAAAAAAAAAACATGTTTTACAATTTATTTATTGAGATCATAAAATCATTGTAATAAATTTCATATTTTATTGAAGATATGTGTTTGTGGTGTTTAAAATATTTATGCTCTTATGTTAAATTTTAGTATATAGTTTATTTGTATATAACAATTTCTTTCTTTTCAAGAGTTTTTATAATAAAAACTTTTACAAATTATAGTTTTATGTTGAAATAATACATAAAAAACAATTAAAATAATTTATAAAACATATTATTTTTAATTAGTTTAATTTAATATGAATAAAAAATAGAATTTTTATCAACAAATTTTGAAAAGAGTTTATTAAAAATTCAAATTACAACATAAAAATGAACAATAAATTTATATATATTTTCGGAATAACATTTATGTTACATAAAATATGCTAAAATTTGAAGGGTATTATATATTTCAAACAGATTTGTGTCTATATTTAATTACCAAATTCTAAAATAATATTTTTTGGTATTTTGTAAAGGCCGCCTCCAGCTTATCACGTTCATTTCATATATTTTTGTTCAATTGAGTGTTGCAATTGTAAATATATGTACATAAACTATAAAATTTATGATGAAAAACTTTTAAAAAATTATGGAAATTATTTTGTAGTTTCCTAATAAATGAAATTATAAAGGTATTTTTAATAGAGTTACTTAAAATTTTCTATAAAGAGGTTCTATAATTTTATAAAATATTCGTTTTTTAGCGATTTTGAAATTTTTCAAATTTTCTATTTATTTAATTGATGTCTAATTACAAGCATTTAACTAAAAACTGCATTACATATAGATTAAATACCAATTATCATTTCTATAAATTTTTTCATGATCCTTTTATATGTTATTCTACTGATAGGGTGAAAAATAATCACTGAATTCATTATTTTTTTTACTGATTCTTGTGATAAGCTTATTATTAACATATTTTGTCCTATGCATCCACTAGTTGAACATTAATGTTCCTTAAGTTTCGACAGTTTGTGTTTAATTTTATTTCTGATTCTTGTGTTGTGATTTGTGCAATCTTCTGTTTGCATTTGCAATGAAAAATGCATCCGCCATATAAGTATTTCTACGATTTTCTAATGAGTGTAGATTTAATTAACAAATTATGAAAATTTGATTGATTCTGGAACAAAATTCTATACAGTACTATACTGGGTGAATGTAATTGATACATTACATTCACCTAGTATTATAATACAGTATAGAATTTTGTTCCAGAATCAATCAAACTTTCATAATTCAAAATAATTTATAATTTTAATTCCAATTAAATTTTAGCTTCAATTTGTGATTTGTTCATATTAAAAATAATAGAATTATATTGTCAAATTATGAAGCTGTTATACAATATTCTAAAATAATTAAAAAATATTGGAATTTTCCATTTTTGTTAACGTATTTATCGACATTTTTTTAGATTGTAATTGATAAATATTAAATCTATAATTATTCTATCTATTGGTAACAATTATAACTATACTACTAGTAATTTAAATAGTAATTAGCTATTTTATAATCAGTAAATTTCCTATATCTTCTACATAATTATAATAACAAATAAGAATCTAAGTTCACTAATCCAAAATTAGCACCAAACTTTATCAATATCTAAAACGGAAACTTTATAATAAATAAAATTTAAAATTCATAAAAATAAATTTTAAATTATTTTCATAGTTCTATAGGATTATTATCATCAGTTTCATCAGTATTATTTTCACGTATATACGTAAAATTCAGTCCACATTCGTATTGTCCACGTTTTTACAAAATTTATATATAAATATCAATAATTTGTAATAGTAGAAATTGTTTGTTTATTATGTAACATTAATTATAAATGTTTCGGAAAATTATTATTTACATAATACATAAAACATATACATATTTATATATAATATCATTAAAAATAACAATATGAGTGGTTTATGAGCCGCACTATTTGGATACCAAGTAAAAATAACAAAAATATTGACTTAAATATGTTAAACCATTTTTCGAGGATTATAAATGTATCATTAAATTTTGTTTCTATTTTCAACATCCGTTCTAATAGTTTTTCTATTATATTTATTATTTTATGTAATTATTTATAGAAAAAAAAGATATTTATAATAAAACTAAATATATACCAACAACAAATATGTTTATTACATTTAATTTTATTTTAGTTAAATATTTATATATTTAGTTTGTATATAATATTGAATTACATTTTATTACAATTTAGGATTATTTTCTATACCTTATTTTAAATATATTTATATAAAAAAAAGATTTTAAATGATAATTTTTGGAAAATAATAATGTAAATAAATTTAAATATTAATGTTTAGACTTTAGAGACAAAATATAAAATAAATATTTAGATATACAATATATAATATCAACATAATACCATGTTCACACTTAGATTCTATACCCTCTGGTTATGGGCTTCTATGCCTCTGGTATAAAAATTGGTGTTCACACTGAAAATACTTAATATATTTTGACATTAAGTTTGAAAATCAGCCGGTATTGAAAATAAAATAATTACAAAAAAAAATTAAAATTAATGATTCTAATAATACTTTGCCAAAATTGAAAATAAAACAATAATATCATAGCTGCTTTGATTGACAAGATTGACAATTGTTGTGTAGGGGTGTTAAAATTCATTGAAATATGATCATTAATATCGAAATATTACAAATGAATCGATATTTTCTTACATCTTGTTCAGTCTATCCCTTATTTCGAAGTGAATATAGAATGCCAAATTTTTTGTATGGAATAATAAATTAATATCATGTTTATATTATGATATTGCTCTATAACCAGGTTATAGGCTCAAGTGTGAACATGGTATTATACAGAAATTAATAATAACTGATAAAAATAAATTTCAAAAATATTTTCGTTAAATTTATAATGTTTGTATTTAAATTTCCTAATCCTATTTTTCTTATTTCCGGAAATTACTCGTTGGATGGAATGGTTACTAATATTAAATTTATTTTAAAATTGAGTTTTGACCAAAATTTTGTTACTATCATAAAGATTAATTATCAATATTAGTGTCGACTTACGATTTTATTTCGTAACTTCGATCTTCAACATTGAACAATAATAGCAGCGTTCCTACAAACAAAAATGTATGAACTTAAAAGCTTTTTTTCGTAAAAAAGCTTTTCACATTTTTTGCGTTTTAATTGAAGGAATTTAAAAATTAAAGTACGACGTGACGGAGACGTATTCAAATGTCAAACAAGTGTTAAAATGTATAGGAATATATTAAATTGAGTAAAGTCAAGCTGGCGACGTTGAAAATTGAATTAAAAAAGTTGTTTCAAGTTATTTACAAATTTTTGTTTTGACATCGCCGGATATTTGTCGACTTTGCCCGATCGAAAATCCTTATACTGTCGTCCTCGTCAGTCGAGCTTCTTTGAACTAAGTTTTTAATTGCTTGTCATTGATCCGAATTCTTTCTTAATATATATCCATTAATAAACCAATGCAAGTGTTAGCGGAGATAGCCGTTCATGATTAAAAAACTCAAATGATGCAAGTGATGCTGGTGGTCGCTATAGAGTAGATAAGCATTATAGCATCGAGTTGTAACTTTTAAGGACATAAACAAAATGAAAATAACATTAAAATTTATATTAATATTAATATTTTATCTTGTACGATATTATTTCATTATTTTTCACCCAGCTTCAATTAATTGTTCTTCAAAATTTAAATCGATTTTACTATCTTGCATCACGAACGTCATCAGAATCATGACGGCGACGTGTTTATCTACTTTCATGTATTTCAACATATTTTAACACTATCTCCGGCAACACTATCTCCATTCGTTTTATAAATTTAAATTATTTAAAGCTGCATCGTTTTAAAAGTCCCTTCACATATTTCAATCAGTTGTACAGCTATTTCATTCGATCATTCGATGTCTCAAAAATCTTATCAACAGATTCGATTTTTCATACTATCACATGCAAATGCAACTCTAAATTTTTACTTTCACACTACACGATTTTTTGACATTCGACTGATTGAATGAAAAGTTGTACAACCGATTGATATATTTGTGTAAAGGGACGACTTTAAGCTTTTAAATTTAAGGTTTTAAAATTTTTGCACTTTTGGAAAATGGTTTCATCGAAAAAATTAGTGAAATGAAAAAAGTTTCGAAAAGTACAAATTTTTTCCCACTTTTTGTTGAATGTAGTTGTGCCCTACTAATTAAATTTTAATCGAAAAGTCAAAACAAAAGTCAATTTATTTATACGTCATTATAACAAAATCATATTAAAATATATTAAATTTTTATCATATTGTTCACATTTTAATTTTCAATTTTCATAATTTTTAATTACTTATATATACATAAATACATATCCAGTGTATAATCATTAAATTACCATATTTAACATCAAAGTATAAAAATAAACTCTTTCAGATTAAATGACAATTAACTTTAAATAATTAATAATATTAAATAATAAATATCGACCCACTCAGCAGTAAACAAATATTATAATTCCTATATAATTAAAAATACAAAAATGAAATAATATTTTAATAGTCAAACAATAATTTCTTTAATGTACATACTTTTTAAATCATATAATACAAAGCTGTTAACCTAGCAGATAACTCGTAGTTTGTAAAAATCAGAGCTGCATGTAACTAAAATTTTGGAATTATTCATTCCAGAAACATGTGTAAAAAATTGTAGTTATCACTTGAGATATTAAAAAAATATTATATATAATTCAGAAATTTTGATAGTGACCTATATCACTGACGATTCCGATTTTGCAGCACGAACTAGATCATAAAACTGTGTGGCAAATATATGTTTTAAAGAATGTGAAATTAATTATTTATGAAATTTACTGCATGAAATATTTCGGCATGAACTATTAGTTAGTATATAGGTCATTACTTTTTAGTGAGCATTATTTGTTTTGTATATATTTGATAGGAAGTTTTACGAGGTTTTATGAAATAATAATGAAGTATATTGTAAAGGAAATATAAATGCAAATTCCACAAATCACTTTTAATTAACGTCCAGACCAGACTAACACCTGTATTTATGGTATGAAGCTATGAGCAACAGTAAACTTACTACAATTTTGAAGTAATGGATGAAGTCATTTTGAAGTAATCAAACAATTAGAAAGCCTTCTTTATATTTTTGGTAATTGGAGGATTTAAAAATTTTTTCAAATCATTGAGCTTCAAAATTCCGAGAAGATGGTTGACAATAGCCAAGTTTTAATACGAAAAAACTATACTTCGAGATGTAGTCCGATTTTGAAAACGTATTTTCATTATTTATTAGTGTATATAAAGACGATGCCCAACAAATTTGAGTTGCACGGACTAATTTATATCGGCAAATGGAAAACTTAATTTCAATGCCACAGGAATCGATAATACATTTGATGTTTTTGCTACTAAATGGTTAGATAATTTTTTATTTAATACTATTTATTTTTGAAACGTACTTGGCCGCTTTTTATTATTTAACTATTAATGTTTTTTTTAAAAAATATTTACTTTACTACGTACTTAAAACTTGATGAAGTTTCAGTATAGTAAAACCAAAATACATCATAATTTATTTGTAATATTTGAAATATTTAGTGAACTTAATAATCAAAAAATTTGGTTGCACTTGTTGAATAAAAAATTTTACAGAGAAATTTTTAATTTACAGATAATTTAAATTAAATTTTTTTAGTGGATAAAATAAGGAAATTTTTATTTTTCAATATTTATTGATTGTATAGTTAATAATCAGTAAATAATTTTCTATAAAAAAATATTTTATCAAAATAATTAATTCCGTACAAATATTCAATAAATATGTTTTTATTTTTTATTATAAATTTGAATTGCTATCGTTTTACTTCGTTTAATTAAAATATGATAATAAATTTTTTTGCTGAAATGAAAAGAAAATTTATTAATAAAATTTTAAAAATAATTGTAAGTAATAAATTTATTATATATAAAAAATCTATTTAATATTTTCTATAATATTTAATATTAAATTTTACTGTGAAAAGATTTTAATTTTCTTGGTTTTTTGGTATATTCCAACGTATATACCACGTAACCAATCCGTATTACTGCAAAAAATTTACTATCGTTGGCTAGCAAGATCCTAATTAAGGTATGTAATATAAGTGATTAAAAAAGTTATATAAATAATACAAATTTAAAGTGTAAATTTTGATTTAAAATTAATTTGAAAATTATTTTGTTATATAAAATTTAGTGATCTTAATTTAATTTGATCTTAATGAAATGTGATCTTTAATATAATAATAATTTAATATTTTTCATAAAATATAATTTAAATATTGTAATATTTACCAGTTTAATCAAAATTACTAGAATAATTCACTAATTTTTAATCGTTTTACAGGAAACTGGCTAAATTAAACTACAGATTGAAAGGGTAATTTTAAATCTACAAATGGAATTCAATAATTAATATTTTAAGATAAAATAATTATTTATATTTATTTAAACAATAATAAATTTATAAAGTTAATATGTAATATTTTGTTATATTAATTTCACAATTAATTTAATTTAAATATTTTCTTACAATTATATTTTAAAATTTCCAGATGATTTAATGATATTGTGATGGAAACAGCTGAAAATTCTTTTTTAGCATCGAATAACCTTATAAGGTCAAATAAAGAGAAAATTTTTGTTGAAAGTCTAGAAACATTAAAATTTAATATGATTCAGAAAAATCTTAGTAAACATAAAAAAATAAAGAAAACGTGAATGCTTTCGTTAAAGTTGATTACGCTCACAATATATTGACAAAGTTCATTTACAATATCAATAATTTTTAATATCAATAATTTTTATTTTAAATACTTTTTTTAATAATGATTACAATCCATTTAATATTTTTCGGTTTACTTGTTCACATTTCAATAAATCAACTCTCACCGACGCCCAAAACTTGACTAATCTACTGAACGCAACTAACTTAAAGTTACATCCGAATTCCACTTCCTAATCTATTAGCTTTCAATAATTCTACTTCAAATTTAACTTTTCCATTTTAATTACAATAACAATATTAATATGCTAATTAATTTCTGAATTGCTCTCAGTATTACTTCAATGAGTTCTTAAACTAATTACTACAGTTTGACCTATGAAGAGTTTTTCGTTGAGTCATGTCATCAGCGAGTCAAGCAAGTTTATATAATTGACTTAGTAGACCTGATGTTAACATTATTAAATAAATACCGCCATTCGTGAACTAGATTATGTAGTTAGTAGTTTAAGACGGTTTTTAGACGCTATATTGAAAAATTTAACAAGTTTGACAGTATAGTCAAATATTTCATAACATCTCTTAAATTCTGTAAATCTTATAGAATGCATGAAATTTTAGTGTTCCATACATTAAATATAATTTGGAAATTTCTGCATTGTTCCACTCTTTTCAGTTCATCAAACTCTTTCATTTTAAATTGTAATAAAAATAATAAAATAATTTCTTTAAATATTTTCATGCTTTCTTTAAATATTTTCATGCTTTCTTGATTTTGTGTATTTTTTGTTCATCATGAATTTCATTAAATATTTCATTACATAACCGGACATCCCCAATGGGAATATGCAACAGGTTTCAATTATAATATAGTAAAATCAAGAGAGAACAATAATAATTGAAATTTTCTTCTTCTATGTATAGATTCTGTATAGATTTTCCAATATTACATGGAAAAATTTCATATTATTCCCAGTTTCTGAACATAAATAAAATATTTACATCATAAGGATATTTATATTCTTTATATTATTCATGAAGATTATTTACATAATACAAATGGAGAGCTGGAAACGATTTTAATTTTTAACAAGCTTATCAGTTCTTAGGTTGATTATATTTGAATCTATTTGAAAAGTAAAGTGGCCTCAATATTTATATTTTGCAAACCAATATGTGCGAAATTTTTAACATATAATTTCCGATAAGTCGTTGACTCCAAAAAGTTGTTGATTTCATGAAAAAAAACGTCGGTAGCTGTCGCTTTATCCGTTTTATAGCAAGAGACGAAGTTTATGATATTAAAAGTATAAAAAGTAAAATTTATTTGTTTTTTTAAAGTCACTTTACATAATTTACTTAATAGAAAAATTAATAATGGATTTCAAATTAATTTTCAGCTTTGGTAAACTCAGATTATTCGGAATTGCAGAAATCCAATAGTTTTGATCTTGCTCGCTTCTGAATAAATTTTTATGATATCTCTTTCCACTAATTGATGGTAAAAAAAAAATTATTTTCTAATAAAGGAGTCTCCTTTATTAGAAGGACATTTGTATATTTTAGCATTGTCGATCCGTATAGTCCGAAAAGTAACAAAAATCGCCAGACATGTAAAACCCATGATATTATATCTAATTATAAAGTTCACGAATTGTGCGAAGACGTAAATTAATAAGTTTTATATTAAATGTTTAAATTATAATGTACAGAATGCTATTTCTAAAAGCCATACCGAAATTATTAAATTTTAACTGTCACTTTCAGTACTAAGCTTTTCTTAAATATTTGGTTATAAAGCTGGTTTCATAATTCAAAATTAACGCAAATGAACTCAAAGCTACCAAAGTAAACTATATGAATATAGTAATTCCATTCACAATGTAAAGTTCAACTTTAACTTTTACGTAACAAAGGGACTCACAGTATGAAATTTACATTGCACGAACTGTCAAAAAAAAAAATCTAATGTTCGTTGCTGACAACCATCGGAAGAGTAAATTGCTTTATAAAAACCGTCGCAAAATTTGTCGATTGTCATGGTGTTTCATCAGACGTGTAAATCAAGCTTTAATAAGTCACATGGTTCGCAAATGAGCTAATTATAGCTCTTAGTCTATAATAGTTTTATTTCTATTATACAGAAAGTATATTTATATAAATAAAAAATTAATTATATGAATAATGTAAATGTGTTTTACTTGGTCCTTTCACACAATTTTCCCAGACAACAAAATGAAGAAAAATAGAATTCGTTTTACTTGTAAATTTTTGCCTAAGAGAAATTAAATGTCCACTGACCCTTTCATCATTTTGTTTAATTTTCATTTTATTTCGTACTATTATAATATAAAATTTCTTATATATTTTATTTTTATTTATATAATGTATTTTATTTACTTATGATTTTATATATTATTATTCTTTTATATGTTTTGAGACAGATTATTTATTTAAGAAATAAAATTGGATTTTATATTATTTTATTTATTATATTTACTTTATTTATTTATTTATTTTTCTTTCTGTTTTAGTTTTTTTAAGCATAAAGGCAATAAGACAAAATAATATTGATAAAGTATAATATAAAAGAGTAAAATTGAAATTCACAATAAAAAATCATTATATTTATTTAGTTCGACATTTTGTAATATTATTTTAACGATACTATAATAATTAATTATTAAAAAAGACATTTATAAATTATTCATAGTTCGAAAACTTTAAAAAAATATTTTATTAAACAATATCTTAAGAATATAAAATAAATTAAATTCAATAACAAAAATTGTAGCAAAAAAATTAGGTTCCAATATTGAAAAACTGAAATTTAAAATATTAATTTAATGGAATTTTTCAGATTAATCATTTTATGATTATTAATATAAAAAATATCATTTCCATATTCATATTTCAATATTGTATTAATAAACATTAAATAAAATATTTTCAAATGTCAAATTCAATATACAGGGTGTACCAGTACATAACGTGCAACAATATGAACATTAAAAATTATTATGTTCAGTATATGAAAGAAAATTTTAAAATTTGTAATAACTGATTTTATGAAAAATATTTAAAATCATGTAATTTTATGTTTTGGTAAATCACTAAATTTGAAATATTTTCTAAACGAATCTAAAAGGCCCCATACACTATTACACAAGTTGTCCAACATGAGTAGGACAACAATGTTGTCATACAGATTTGATCGTATGTGGGCATGTTTGTCGGTGTGACACATAGTTCGTCAAGCGGTTGGATAAAAATTAAAAAAAATTTGATTTTTCGGCATGTATGACAACATGTGTGACAGTGTATGGCACTGTTTGTCACACATTCGTCATTCTTCAGAAAAATTTTATAAGATAAACATGGCGGCAGTATAAAATATTTAATTTTGGCGAGATTTTTTTAATTTATATCGCGAATATCCCAAATTGTGAAAATGTAAAAGCGATGTATATAAACATAGAGTTTTATAAAATATTGGATATGAAAATTTAACGATATCGAGCCAAATGCAAATTTAGAAATGCTAAAAAGAAAACTTAATAGCATACGTAGTTTATATAGATTCGAATTGAACAAAGTTTTAAAAAGCGAAAATCCATGTTGCCGGTACTGAAGATATTTATGTGCCCAACATTATGGTATTTCGAGGAATTAAGTTTTCTGAAAGACCAAGAAACATCAATTATTGTGTGTGTCAATTATTAAAGCACACACAAAAATGTCCGACCTTTCGTTTCGAAGTTTAATAATAAACTGATGTTTGACAACATGTGTGAAGGTGTGTGAAAAAATACTTTTTTGCGTGACACACCAAGTTTGATAACATGTGTGATTGTGTATGGGGGCCTTAAAGGAATTCAACAAAATTATTATTTTTGAAAAAAGAAACTAATTCACAAGTGCAATATTTCTATCCTCATACATCATCTGTCATTGATTTAATATAAAATTTCAAATTTAGTAAATAAAAATTACATAATTTATTATTTAACAATGAAATTACAAAATTTTAAAATGGCTGCCATTCAATTTTTAAATGTAAAATGGCTACCATTAAGTACATCAAGTTTGTGCTGAGACACCCAGTATAACCGCCAAACGTCATGTTATAATTTAATTATTATGATAGTTTGTTATTATTATTTGATATTTAAATATTAATAAATTAAATCAAAATTTTATTTAACACAATTCGAAAGTGTATATGTATATATTAAATACATATGTATGTGTATATATGTCAATTTTATCTAAAAAAAATTATTTATATGTCGAATATCATTAATTTTTATTCATTAATTAATTTGTAAACTTAAAATTTATGAATTAAATTCGAAAACAAAGAAATTTACAACGACATTTTTTTTAAATTTCGAAATTAATCTACGTTTATAATAATAATAAAATTTAAATAAATATTTACTTTTAATCCTGCATATTCAGGATTCAGGAAAATTTATTCATACCCGGAAAATTTGCTTAATTGATCACTGTTTAATATATTCTAGATAGTTGCTATCATCAAAATGTAATTAACCAACCAGCGAATAAGTTTCCTTTTATTAGTTATATTTTGAAATGTATCTAACCAGAAAGTATTCTAATTGTAATTGGATTAATTCTATCTGATACAACATCCAAATAGTTTAAACAATATTCTTCATTTTCTCTTAAATAAACGGTACAACATCGCAAACTGTCACCTAAAATAACACCAAAAAAATATAAAAATGAATGATAAAAAATTGATTAAATAGCAAATATTTACTAGAATTTTCATTTGAATTTAAATCTAATCCAAATCGACATAAACGACAATTTGCATATTTTCCAGGTTTCGGTACTCCTGTTTTTGTACAATAATTTGAATTTAATTCTTGTGTTACATTTGATATTGTTACAGTATTTTCAAGTGCAGTCAATGAATTTAAATTGGAAATTTGTAATAAAATTACTAAAAACTAAAAAAAATAATAAAAATTAATTTAAAATTTAATTAATTATATTAATTTACTGACCATTTGTAATTTTAATTTCATTATTTTTATTTTATTTTATTTATTTTTTTGAATTTTACTTGTGATGTGCTATTCAATTAATGGATGAATCTTTACTAAAGAAAGATCTGACATAAAAATATTTACGAAATTTAAAAAAAAAAAAAAAATTTATAATAATAATATTGAAAACTGGTTTTGATACACTGATTAATTTAAACTCAGCATACTTTTGAACCTGTATTATAAATCGTAATTTTAGGGGAAATAATAACAAAAAAAAATTTGATGTTAATTATAATTATATGCAAATAAATCAAATAGAAATCGCAGCTTTACTACTCAGTAATAGTTTCAGACTTATAGCTCGTTTATGTGCCAAAATTTATAAGATTTGTTTAAAGAGATGTAAAGATTTATGAACTATTCCAAAGAATAATATAATTAATGTAAAGAAATTTTAAGGTCAAATGTTTCAACACGGAAATTAAAGAAACGTTTTATATATCGAATGCTACGCATTCGATTGTACTAGAATTAATAATTTATAATATGAGCCAGAGCACCACCTAAAGTTGGCGATAGTCTCATCACTGTTACGCAGAAGCAAAGCTACCAAAGTAATAATTAATCCACATTTTACTGCGTCCAGTATAACTGATTAATACATTTAATAGTTTACAGATCTGACGGGCGATAAAACAGCCTCCTGATTAAAAAAAGCTATTCTTTTATATTTTGAAGCTACTGGGTCGCAATTCCTTACAAAATTGAATTTTATAATTATTGTTATTTAAGATAATTGTCATTTTAATTAGCTATGTAATTTAGCCAACATTTCGATGAACATTAAAGGTGAATTCATTGATTCGTCCGACTTACGACGAACTCATGTTCGCGCATATTTTTTATATGAAAATTTGAATTTCTCTCATTTTTTAGTTTTTATTCTCGAATTTTTTTGTCTCTCTGAAAAAATTGGTTCAATTTCTACTTTAGTGCGGCGCATTTTTGAAAATTCAAAAATAAACTTCAATCGAATAAAAAACAAACGTCAAAAAACAAAAATAAATATAATTTTTTGCTTTTCATGTCATATCTAATAGAAAAAATATTTAAAAATTTTAATATGATTTTTTTTTTGTATTTTTTTGATAGATTATCATAAAATACGCTACACTTTTAAGACGAAACAATGAACTGCCTTGAGAGAAATCAGTTCGACTTAAATCAGTTCGACTTAAAAGCGACGAAACAATGAATTAACCTTTACTGTGTTACCATTGAATATTTTAGAATTTCCGTCACTATAATCTTATATTGAACTTTAGCATTCAATGCGTCGGTACCTAAAATAATTATATCTTTTGTGAAAGTGACGTAAACAAGTGAAACTGACGTAATATAGACCTATATTTTATCCTATATCAAGTTTATTCAATTTCCTATTATATATCATTTTTCAAGTGGCTTCGCGGCTCATAAATATTGTATTGTATTATAAAATAATGTTAAAAAATTTAAATATATATTGGAAAATTTTACAATAAGAAATTTTATTTAAAAATTATTTTATTTAAATTAAATTGAAATTTTTTTTACTAAATATATCTTTAGTTACGTACAATAGTGGAACCAGTTTTAATCAAAAATTTAAGTTCAAAAAGCTTAGTTATACGTATGTATATATTTATAACCTTAGCTTAATAATATTAAAGTATAAAAATAAAATTAGTGTCTATAATTATGGATATGACGCATGGTTAGTTAAATTTTGGTAGCATTTTTAGGGGTTGAATTGAATAGTACAATGTGCAAAGTATATAATAATATTGTTATAAACAAAATAAGTTACACTAAAAATCCCCCAATTTATGTTAAAAATAACAATTTTCTAAAAAATCCCCAAAATTTATTAAAAATAGAAGTTTGAATTTAATTTGTCCTTGACACATTTAACTTATTTTTAAAATTTAAATTGCATCAAAACAAAAACAAAATAAATAACTAATAATAATTTCAAGAATGTTTATTTGAAATGGCATTGACAATTCAATATTTATTAAATGTATATCCGCAAAAAACTTAACCATTCCTTAATACATTTTTGAAATGGCGTAGATACAATCAATATATAACAACTAACAAAATTATAATTTATCAGGATTATAAAAAGCCTAGAATAGCAAACCATCAAGAATTAAAGATGGGCTACATAATACCGATCAGTTCAGTTTTTATTCAATTTAACTGAATAAGTAGATTTAACACATAGTAACCGATTACAATCGATTAAATCAAATATTATTTATTATTTTTATTTTTTAAACTGTCAAATTTCATTCATCTTGACATTTGCTTCAGTTTGGATTCGAAAATTTTTAATATAGTTCCAAACTATTTCGATTCGAATAGTTCCAATTCGATTTCAATCGCACTTATATGCGTCCACTCAATCGATTTCCCTTACAAAATATATGAAGACGTCACGTTTGAACTTTACTGAATGAATCGGTACTGAAATGATTGATACAATGTACTCCATACCTTAAACTTTTCATTGATAAATTAAATAATATTGTATTACATTCTAGTTTTCAAGTTTATACTAAAAAAAAAATATAGTATCAATTTTCTGATTTAATAATATCAATTTACAAAAATGACACTATCAAAATTTTGTATGCATCACAAAGAAAAAGCCAAATCCCAACATAATAACAATAATCTGTCGCATATAATAACACCTATAGTTATGCAATTACATAAATTTTATAAAATTTTATTTTGGTTTGGTTCTCTGGGTGTCGGCATCAAAAATATAAATATACTAAAAACTTTTTTATAAAATATAATTTATTATTAAGTTTTACGAGTGTGATAGATTTAGTACAACTTTATTTAGATACAAACGTTTGTTATTTTTGTGGTATCTCCAGGAAAGTTAACTAAAGTAACAACAATCTTCTAAAAATTATTTTGTAAGCATTCAAAACTATTTTATAGAGTTCTACACCCCAATGAAGAATGAATGATATAAATTTCTATATATACATTTTGTATAAACCTTAAATTATATTTTGTATAAAATAATTTGTAATCTAGTTCAAAACAGTTCTTGTTTTTATATATACTAATTCTGATATTTTTCAAAACAGTGTTGAGTAGGTGAAAGTTTATTACATGATTTGTAAATAATATAAAGTAAAATAAATGTTGAAAATCTAAAATCAAAGACAAAACTAATAACTAATTCAAAAAATTAAATATACCTACAGTTCTATCTTAACACTAGTGATTTTAAACTTAGACTAAATTACAAGAGACCATGACAAATCAAAATCATTCATTTACAAAATAAAAATTATGTGAACTTCTGTTGCATTGGTTTCTTAATAGAAGAAGGTGGTGTTTACTAAGAACTGTTTATCTCAATACCCAATATATCAGCATACCTCAGCTTATCATATTCAGTGTGAATGCATGATCATTTTAATGGAAAATCTAATTCTAATCAATCATTTCCGTTGCCATAAAAATGGGGGCTTCAGAATAATTGTACAATCAGCGAAAAGAGATATAGTAAGTAGTTCCATTAACAAACGATAAGAACAGAAAATAAGAACAGAAAAAAAGAAGATAATATCTTTAAACTTTAAGCTTGGATTCTTGGAGTTCATAGTTCTAAAAAGCATGAACTGGCTTTCTTCCGTCGTTACTTATGGTAACTCAAGCCTATTGAAATTTAAAATAATAAAAAGATAAATGATAAAATCAATCAAATTAGCACTAGCTTAAGGCTTCTCAATTTTGAAAATCTGGCTCCTGACCATTTAAAAATAGCCGTCAAAATGGCAGTCAGTCATAAATCACGTTTACGATGTAATTTAATATTACTATAAAGCACTTATGATTAATATAGTCATAAATCCATTCAATTGGTATCACTCTTTATACAGGCACTACATCAACTACAACCTAAAAAACGGTCTACATTAACTCATAGTGTAAAATTCTCTCTTACCATCCCTGGGATAATAATCTAATACTAAATCTACTACACATCTACTACCTATACTATGTATATATAAACTTTATTATTATTATATTCCTGTTGAGCATTGCGGTAAACTTTTTTTTGGAGGCTTTAAGTTTGTTTTTGAGTTATTGGTAGAAAAGTCAGGTGCATTTAGGATAACAAATATTTTTCATTATTATATTTATATACAGTATTAAAAAGCCATATCCATATTACCTTATTTTATGGAGTTAACATTTTTTAGACATCTTCTATATCAAGACACTAAACCATCACCACAACTAACAAAAAAAAACTTTTCATATTAAAATATTTCAATGAAGAAAACTGATATTTTATAGTAGTTCTAGACATTCAACATTTTTATCTAAAAATGAAAGGAATTTTAATAGAGTATTTTAATATAATAACATTTTTAGTTGTAACAAAAATTAAACTTTTAAATTTTGTTTTGGAAAGATAAAGAATATTGAGAAGAAAAAAAAAAATTAATAAAAAGATTAGATAAATATGAAAATTTTTTGTTTGAATTTTATAACAAATTGTAAATTAATTTAATATTTTATATTTATTTTTTATTATTTTTAAAGGTAAAACAAAAAATTGTTTATTACTAAATAAATATATTATTTATTGAGGAAAAACGTACTTGGTTGTATTAGCAATGATAATTATAAGTTTTATGTAAAATGGAAAAATAAACAAACAAAAAAATTACAAAATATTATTATATATAATTAAATAATATTTCAAAATAAGATAAAATAAAGTAATGAAAAATAACATGAACTTTAAATAATAAAATAATGTTTAGAAGATCATTAAAGTTACTGATTTCAGTGTAGGTAGAGTAGAGATAGTTAAATGATTTTAAGAATTTGTTTACTATTACTGAAATGTAATTAAAGATTACAGCTACATAAATATAGAAGTTGTGGGTAAGGTAATAAATTGTAAATCATAAGATTTTATTAATAAACATAATCATCAATATTGAGAATGCTTAGAATGAATTTCTTTTCAATGGATAGTTTCCATTAGATTTCTTAAGCGATTAAGCTTATAAACAAATAATTATTTAGAAAATATTAAAATTAAATAAAAATATTTTTAACAAATTATTTAGTTTTAATTCATTAATGTAAAATTGTTTGATGGGAAATTTATTCCCGGAATTAATAGTCTTTAAAATTTTCATGTTATTCGTCTTTCCGATCACTTATTACCCGGTTCTACTATAAGAGCTAGAAACCAACTTCATTAGAAAGCTGAAAAATCTCAAAATTGTTTTTTTTTTTTTGTGAAAAAGTAAACTATCAGATCCAGCCAGTACTGTCAATAAAAATTTGACAGTATTGTTAAATAATAAGATGTTTCTTAGTATTACATTTTTCTAATATGTTCTGGTTTTCTTTTAATCTATTACTATTACTATACTTAGCATAGTTTAATTGCTTATATTATTTTAATGGTCGTTAATTATAAAAGATAATGAATTATACTAGATGAATCAAATTTTTAATAATAGTATTCACAACTAAATATTTTATAATAAATTCAAATTTTTTGGAAAATTATTCATGATTTTTTATTATTATTTTCTTTTAAATTACATTTTTTTCCACGGTTTAAATTTTACAAATTTTCTAAAGCAAATTATTAAATCTATCTTTTCTATACAAAATTTTTTGTTATACGTCTTTAATATAAATAATAATAATTATTAAAATTTTCCACAAATTCAAGACACTCCTAAATGATTCTTCTGAACTCTCATATATAAATCTAAAATGTAAAATTATTTACCAATTAACACCAAAATTTCGCTATACATAAATAAAAATTATAATTTTCTACTTGTTATTTTGTTACCAAAAGGCCACAATATTCTGTGAACCAATTTGTAATTTGTATGTAGTTTTTATTTAGCATAAATAAATGAAAATTACTTGAACCGAAACGACGACAAAACATAAAATGATAAGAGAATCAACAAAAAAAAAAACGCCGGTGAGCCGGCCACAACAATATAACTGTTAAAAAAAAAACTTTGTCGTTGCACTAACAACAATTATAAAAATACCTCGTCTCCCCCTTTTCCCCCTTTTTGGTAATTTGAGCAAAGTATAGAAAAAAAATGATTATTTTAATAAAAAAAAATATTATTTATTTTTCAATTTCATTGTCAATTCATTTGTAAGTTTAGTGTATTGTGTGTGATATAGTAAACTCTTTACTAACACACGATCAAATATATTATGCTGCCCACACATTGTACAATTTTTATTACACACATTTCAACTTGGTTTACAAACCCGATATTACAACCATCAATAAAAATTTGATTGTTTTTGTAAACAAACATTTTTTTATTGTTTTCTTTTATATGATAGTGTCAAATGTCAAAAAAAAACTTTAATAAAACTTGAGTGAGTAATAATTTATAATTTAATATTTTTTCAGTCAATAAAAAATATTGATAGCATATAAACATATAAAACGTGTCAAGAAACGTCAAAAAATATATGAAATGTGTCAAGAAACGTCATTTTAGTTGTACAACTTCCACATACACTCTATACAACCATCAATCAAACATAAATTAAATTATTCTGAAACAACCACAAATTTTACAAGTTGATCAAATTCTGAACACGTTAATAAACATGTTGTATAAATGTATGGGCAGCTTTATAAAATAATAAAATGTTATATTCTCACGTTTTGCACAACACTAACACAACAAAAACACTGATACACAACACGTTCAACAATTTTTTTGAAACGATCTCAAAAAATCATGAAAATTAATTTCTAGCTAAAGCCAAGTCAGTCTTGAATTGATCGTGACTTAAGTTATAAACGGGAAGTTTTAATGTTCCGATTTTCAATTCTATATAAATTCTTAATATATTATTAATTTAAATTTTAATTTTGCACTATTTTTTATTTATATCTTCTGTAATTAATTAAATTAAGTGAATATTTTTTTTAAAATTTAGTTGATTAAATTAAAAAATAAACTTATAAAAATGATGGTAAAAATCAATTTACAAAATTAATTTCTGAATGTGTTTTATCAAGTGATAATTTTTTATTAATTTGTTTATTTAATGTTGTGAATTTGTGTTTTTATGTTGTTAGTGTTTATTTTATCTGTTTTTTTTTTTTCATTTTTTGAGAATTTCCAATTTGTTTTTAAATATATAATTCCAATTTTTGGATTACAATTGGATTGGATTATTACAGGTACAAAAATTATGTATAACTACATAAATTTAATCAATAACATTATTTTTTTTTTTTAATTATGCTAAATATTCTAAAAATTATCAAATAAATATTGACAAATTTCAATTTTCGAAAAATAATTATTATTGTTAATAAATTATTTATAATTCATTGATTTAAAAGATAATCCATAATAAAAAAAGAATATACAAAAATTAATTCAATTATGATTCAAGTTTGTATATAGAAAAAAATAAAATAATTACTTAAAAAAGACTCATGTAAATAATATTTAAATTTTATTTTGACTTATACCTTGATTAAATAAAAATTTATTATATAATGTTTACACTAGACGAGTTTTAGATCTTTTAAGAAATGTCAATAATTTCTTAACAGATTAAATATTATTTGTCTAAGATAAAATTTTAACGCAGTGTGTAAAGAGTAAAATTAACCATCAATAGATTGATAAAATAATTAAAAGATTTAATTGGTTTAATAAACAACAAGACCCTTTCAAAAATATTCTGAAATTTCTAGATATCAAATTCTTTTGAATAAGCCCTGAAATAAATCCTTACATTTCAGACCCTCTCATATAAATATGTACTTTAAGCTGGTATCACAGTTTCACAGTGCCACACATACCGTCACCATCAACACTCGTTTTAAATTAAATTGTACGCATTGAAAGGAACTTTTCAAAGTTGCATTTTTTGTTGATGCTAGTTAATACTGACTTCTTAAATTAAAATAAGTAATCAACTAAATTTTTAACAATGCCACAAAGACGTATTTTGTGTCAAAGTCGTGTTTCAGCACTGATAGCAGAAATTTTTCTATTACACCGTCAACGTTGAGGATTGTAATTGTTTAGTTATGAAGTTGTGTTTTTTGCACAGCTGTCAACGCGATGATGGCATTTTTATTGCGGCTTTATGACTTATTAACTAAAATTTTATCGTCCCTTGATAAATATCAATTTTTAAGGTTCCTATTATCCTAATACAGATCGTGTTAAACCGATCGATGGCACTATCCAGCAAGGAAATTAAATAAAAGTTAATGTAAAATTACATTTTTTATATATAACTTTCCTCTCTGTAGTGGTTAAAAGCTCAAAATGGCATTATGCGAATATATTCTAAAAAAAACCTAGAGGTAGGCCAAAATCGTAGCTTGTTATAATAGTGATATATCTTAAATTCAGAATGGAACGGGACGATACAACTCATTTGTTAAAGTACTTTCAATTAAATGGTACAATAATACGAACTAATCACAGATTAATGGTACAATAATACTAACTAATCACAGGCTCTGAAGTAATGATGATGCCTTCGTATATTAAAATTAATTAAAATATTAAAATTCGTTACTATACGTGTATACGAAGTTTACGAATAATTTTATAATAATTCTGAATTCAAATTGCATTTTCAATATTAATTATATATTTAAAAGATTTAAATTTAATTTATTTTATTAAATAAACAAACTTACTTAGTGTAAAGTCACATTAATTTTTACGTCCATAATTAAATTAAAAATCAATCAAAAAAAATATTAAATGCAAATTATCGCCTTTATTCAAGTTGGGATTTCAAAATGATGACTAATTAAACAAATAAAAATTAAAACGCAAAAATAGAAAATAGATAAATTTAAACATAAAGTTGAAATATTCAAAATTGGATGATGATACATTTTACACTCTACAAGTCAAAACTTTTTTTAATGGATTTGCTTGTGAACCTCCAAAAATTTTTTCCATATTTGAAGTAGATTGTCAGTTTTTAAAGACGTTTCGTATTATTAATTTTAATATGATCTACTTTTAATATTTCGAAAATATTGATAAACTGCCGAATTTTTAAAAATTTAATACAGAATAATTTCTATGGCATCTCAAATTCTTCATGAAATTTGATTCTACTTTAATCTTATGAACGGTTATAGAAATTTGATTATATTATTATGATCTGATTTCAATTTTTGATTTACCGAATTAAATTTAACAATAAATAATAGATTTTTAAATTTCAGTATAGTTTGGAACTGAAAATTTAGAGTTTATAACCAACAAGTTTAAATTGGGAAACAAATAATTGCTAATGAGCTCAAATGTAGAATTATTATTTAATTTCTGATATTTTCTGATAATTATTATTATGGATCAATTAAACTTATTGCGGTTCATAGTGTAATGAAGTACGCCATAGAAAAATTTATTTTCGAACCGATTTTTAGTGGTTCTAAGTTTATAAGAATCTTTTTTAACCGATTTGTGTTTATAATACTTTAAAAATAGAGCCCTTTGTCAAAATAACTAATATTATATTATCAATCTATTATTGACACGTTTATTTCTTAAATTTCTAAGTAAATCATTTAAAATTCCCAACATGACACTAGCTTTCATTAAAAATCCCGAAAATTTTAAAATCCAATTATACAATTTTAATAATCTGTTGATGAAAATTTGTAACAAGTGTCAGATTTCAGGACTAATCGATATTTTGAATATACAGATATTATTATCGGTATTATGAACTATATCTCTTATTTCAAAAGTTGTAGTACACAATTTATTTTGAAATAGCTTTAAATATAAAGAAAATCACTATTTTTACAACTTCTGTAATATAAATGTTAAAAAAACTACTAGGTAGTTAAAATTTCTATACAAATTAATGTTTATCACAACAATTTACAAAAATTTACCATTAATATTCCATCAATTTATAAATTACTAAATGTTATTAGGTTACGATTTCAATTTTTCTAATTTCCTAATAATAATTATCTTTTAACCCTTAAATTAAATTTGATCAATGATCCCCGATTTCAGTGTATGAACTACACTGCTATTAGTTTTCCTATGGTAACTCATTTTTTTAACAATTATAATTTATTACCAATGGCATTTTGAATACAATTAATTCTATTACAACGCTGCAATTAAACTTAATACCTAAAATTATCTTTCAATATTATCTGAAATACCAAAAACCAAACCAACATTAAAAATCTTAGAGTTCATAAAAATTGTATTATGTGAAAGGTTAAAAAATCTTGTTACTTTCTTATTTTTATATATACATATTTATACTATGAAAATAAAACTTGTCGACTTAATTTTTATATATTTGATTTTGATTCTTGAACTCAACTTTCTTTTTTTGTAAATATGCTACTTCAAAAAAATGTAATAATTTAATTTCAGGGGATATTTTAATAATAAGTTCACCTACACTTCTTGACTCTTTATAATATAAATTTCTCATTAAATAGAGATTATAAGGTAAACTTTTGTATAGCGTTTATAAATGCTGTGAACAACTTTTTCATTATTATATACGATACATAAATAACTTGTATATTTATATTATATTTATTCGTGATTTATTATTTGAAATATTTAAAAAGATATAGATATAACAACGAAATGAAAAAAAAAACCACAATTCATTTTAACAGTATATAAAATTCATTTTTAAAGATTTAAAATAGAATTTTTCATTATTACATATATAGAGAATGTAAAGCTATAAGTCATTAATTTTTCTATTGAAAATAGCTCATATTAAAGCTAAATAGTTATTCGGTAAAAGGTATACCAAAAAAAAAAATTAAATTAAATTAAATTAAACAATATTTTTGAAATTGATTTTACACGATTTTGGAGAAAATTTTCTAAATAAATTTATGATCATCGGAATTTGAAAAGTTAATTAAAACTATCGAAAAAAAAAACATAAAATAGAAAATTTTGTTTTTGAACTATTTATCTATATCAACTAAATTACAAGTCAATTTTTATATATTATAATGTTAAAAATAATTGAGAAATATTTTTATTTTTTAATTTTCATGGTGAAATTATTCTTGTAAGATCGATTTTATTTAATTAATTTAAACACGATTAAAAAGAAATCATATAAAACTAGATTTTTGTTTAGAGGGATTCATGACCTTAAGGTGTATTTAATAGGAAATTTATAATTATAATTTATTGAGATTTTGATGATGAAAAGTAATTTTTTTAATATAATATTATAGAAAATTTATTGAAACAAAACATTTTCGTTATTTAAATTATTTGATACCATGTACTTATAAATATTGTGACCAAATTAGAAACTGATATTATACCCAGGATAGGATTAAACTTTTAATATTGCCCTGAACAGAGCAAAAAAACAATTATGTTTTATTGCAACTCCATACTCACGGCAAAGTCGAGCAAATCCAGAAACGCGAAAAGTGTATAGATGCTAGTATATAAGGGTCTTTAAACCTGCTATATGAATAGTGTACCATTTTGAGAGTTCAATTCGAGAGGAGGTAGTATAATTAAATTTGGTTAATTTTAAAGGAATGTGAACAAGATTTCGTCAAACGTATCTTGTGAGCCCGTTGTACACTCCAGTCGAACGCTGTATCATCATCATAATCATCACCATCGACCCATCCCAATTCCCTACGGAATGTTATCAATTCAGCCGGTTTCAGTTTACGCAACTATGAAGAAACAACCAAATTTGGTTAATGACATAATAAATGTTCCATTGTTTCCCCATGCTCCATACACTCATGACAAGTTGGAGATAAGAATCGCATGTACCATGACAATTCCCGTTTGTAATCTAGCCATTGCTTTATTCATTTTCAGAATTATCTTGGGTTTACTATGGTTATCTCTACCCCGCAGAACGTTTTATATAGAAACAACCGTTTTGCTCAATCCATATCCATAGTCCTATATCTACATATTAGCCCAGTTACTTATTGAGTTTTGAATTAAATGTCGTTTACGAAAACTTTTAATAAAATCTAAAATCACATCCAATTAGTGTCGTGCCCCGTGTGAGTTTGAAACCAAGTTTTTTGTGTATTTATCTATTAGTCCGGCTCTGATTGTCAATGCCAAGTCAACCAAAGAAATTAGTTAATATGACCTGTTATGAATACCTAATTTAATTTATAATTGAATGTTTAAAATTTGAAATTCTTAACGACTTCTGCAGTCCATAATTGGACTGAATTCAACTTTTTAAGAAGCTAAGTCACGTCGACTATTACTAAGGCATATTGTTTTCAAAATATCGTTGGATGACTTCACTAGCATAACATTATGAATTACAAATTGCGATGCCAAGTGTAATTAATATGTTATGGCAATATTTATATTTAAATATTTTTATTTTTATTTTCTGTATACTCAGTTAATATAAGTTTAATCAAGTTTTTAGCAATAGATGGCATTAGTTTTCAACGACAGATATGTATTTACCGGTTATAAACCACTGCTGTTATCTGTTTGGGTCAAAAATTATACAGTGAAATATAATTAGTTTGATACAGCAATTTTGTTTATAATCATTTTCAAAATTACTTACATAACAATCCCAAAAGAAATTAATTAAAACAATAAATATAATTTAAAAGTACCCGGAAAACAATAAATTTTTAATTTAGTTTACCGATTTCCTGCTGTTCCACATAAAAAATTTAATAGCAAAATATCAAATATTCACTTTAAGTACAGTATAAAATATTATGAAAATTATGATGAACATATATCATTAATTGACTAAGCATTTTTAATCATATTACCGAATCATCAGCAGATATTTTTAATTTAAATCATAATTTATGATACCAACCAAAAGAACATTGAACCTTTACCAAAAAAAAACCAAACAAACTTTTTGTGATTACAATTTTGTAATTCTGTAATATTCTTAAGTGTCGACAATAAAAACGAGAAAATACAAAAAAAAAAAGTAAAATTACATTTTCTTTTTATATAATTTTTAATGGCATTAAAATAAACAAAGTCAATTTTTTATGAAATAAATTATGTTGAAGAGATCATTAAATAACCATCAGTTTGCATGCAATTTTTGTATATTATTTATTTCCGAAGTATATAAATAAGTAAGAAGCCAAGAAGTAAGTTAATTGAACCTTAATTTCTGCTTACTAACTGTATGCCAAAACAACAAAAAAAAAATCGTACATCGCAGTTAATGAAGAAATAATTATAATTTCATTTTTTTTTATTTTTTTTATAACCAATTTGATAATGGAAAATTGAGACAACATGCAAAAGTATATCATTAAAATAATAAAAGAAATGGCAAATTTTAAATTATGTTTTTTTTTTGCTGGTAAATTTCGCATAGAAGCCGGAAAATCAATTGGAATCATAAAATCTTGATAAATTCAGTTCAACTTTAAAGATTTGAGGTTTTCTGGGGTAAATTTTTTACCGGAAATAAGAAGTTTTTTTACTTTAATAATTAAATATATAAAATTGTTTTAGTTAATTGCAATTAACTTTCAAAATTCTTAAAATGAAACTAATGAAATTCTAAATTTTTACATAGTTTATTCATAATCTGTAAATTTTGAATGTAATTCATAATCTGTAAATTTTGAATGTGGATATCCAAAATCATACAACATTTTAAAATTTATGAAGCAGCTTAAAATGTGCAATAATTTACAATATTCGACTTAGCTCGATTAAAACACAGCAATAAATAACTAAAAATGGTACGAAATCATTGCTCGCGAAAATTGTCAAAAACTTTCCATTTCAATAAAATCAACTTTTAAAATTCATTAATATTGCATGATGAATTTTAAATTACATTATCGTGTCCTATCAGCTTGTATTGCGTAACATTGTTGCAATGACAATGTTAGTCAATGTTACAAGCTCATAGCATGCGATAATGTAATTTAAAAGTTGAACAATCTTAGTAAAAGTTAAGAATTCCATCTGTGCTGAGGATATCGAGATGATCCAGAATATTTTTGAAAGGAAATTAAACAAGAAATTAAAATTCCTGCTTACAAGAATGCCCAATCCACAAATGACACACTTTTATTGAATTTCCCTATTAATCCAGTCGTTAACACAGATTTCGCTGTATGAGTTAAGTTACAATTTTATTAGTGTAAACAGCGTCAATTTCTTATTGAAACTACAACTAAAGCTTCTAATGCAACATGTCAACTTATAGCTTATAAATTGATTTATATTTCTTAAGTTTCAATACAGAAATTTCACTAAGTTACAAAAAATTTATCAAATTCTACTTCTAATTTGATTAAATTGATTATTCAATTCAACCAAAAATTTCTGCGTTCAATTTATGCATAACATTTAAACTAGACATCTCCAAGGCATTGGAAATTTAAAAAAAAAAAAACGAATATACAAATTTTAGGTCATATAAAATTTGAAAACCATTAATCATTAGAGTTTTTGTAACGTTATCGAAACCAAACACTATAAATAACGTATCCAATAAATACCAATTCTTTGCATTCCTAGTTCTTGTTCTTACCGAATATTTTAACTGTAATAGTATATTTGCATTTAAAAACCAAAATAATCGCGTTATTTATAAGTTGTTGATTTACCAAAAGCAACAAACTTAAAAGCAAATATAAAATATTATTTTACAAGTCAAAAAACTTCTTTTTTATTCTACTAGAGCTAGACAAACTACTTTTACACGAATCCAATGCAAACATACTTCAAATACCGATCAGTTCATAAAATTATTTTGTTCAATAAATTTTGTAATATATAGCAAATTTGTGAGTTTGTTCATAGAAAAACACAAATCAAATCTTAATTATTGTTGGAAGTCGTAATCTTCTTATGCTACAATTGTACTAGTTTAAGAAGTTTGAGGAAAATTTTAAATTAGTTTTTCTCCTAAAATATTATAAACTCGTCAAAGTGAACTTAATAAAGTTTCCTATTTTTATTCTTTCTTTAGCTGAATTCATAGTGCCACCGTCACCATTACCGAAAGTTGACAGTGACCTTAAATTTTAAATAAAATTATATTATATTCGTTGAACGCAACTTTAAATGTTGCATTTTCTTACTTTTTTAGTGAAATTGATGCTACTTAAAAGAAGGGTTTTAACTTCTTTTCTGAGCAACGCGGCAAATACATATATGTGTCAAAGTCATGTTAAAGCCCTAATAGTAGACATTTTTCTGTGCAGCGTCAACGTTGAGCATTGAAATTTCTTACAGAGATGTTAGCGCAATATGGTAACGGTGCCACTGTGATTCCAGCTTTATTTAAAAAGCAACAAATTTAATACAAAAATTTATGAATTTCACATAAAAATCTATTCCAAATCCAAATATACAAAAAAAAAACATTTTCTGGAGAACCCTTGGCAATGTTATATGTCAAGAGTGTAGTACTCTAGTAAAAAATATAAATATACATACTTATATATAGAAATGAAATCTGTCTCTACTTTGAAGTCATTTAAATCCAACAAAATAAAAAATTTATATTTAAAATTGTTAAAAAATCATAAAAAATCATAAATTTAAAAAATAAAATTAATAATTAGAAATTCTTTTAATCATAAAAATAATCATAAAATTTACAATTTTTACAATTATTTGACATTTTTTTTGTTATTATTATTATTTTGTAATTTATTTGTCTGGAATTGGGTAATTAGATTTGCACGGATTCACAGAACCATGAAATTGCAATGGAATAAATCTGAAATATTTTATAAACAAAATTAATGTCACGGCTTGTTTAATGCAAACTTGCAAACATCGTACATGAATATGAATAAAAATCCAAATTTTTTCAAACAAAATTTTTTTTGTGTTTTTCGGATTTCTGTATCACAGAAAATTGAAAGAAATTCGTGCGTGGTTAAATGATAAAATTTGCTAGAATGTTATATATTTTATATTTTAGCATATTTTAACAAATTGTTTGCTGAATATGCTTTTAAATTTATCAATTTACTGGTGTTATTTTCAGTAAAACTAAGTTGTACCAACATAAAATCTTTATAACAATGTTTTAAAGAAATTCCATTAAATTGTTGCCAAACCTTTAAATTCATATTACAATCGAAAATTTCCAGATATTTACAACCTAGTAAATTAATTTAGCAATTTATTTTTTCTTCAAAATTTTAAACTCGAAAAACAATTTAATATAATTTGAATAAGTGTTAAATAATTATCATAAATAGCATATTAAATTTATACACGTTTTTTCTTCTTCTTTCATACTTTCTCGAAGCTGTTTTTAAAACTCTAACAATTTAGAAATTAATTGTCATTCTTTGTTAACTTTTTGATAAGATAAAAATAGGCTTTTCATGTCACATGTACCTAATTTTTTAGTAGTGATGTTGACATCTTCAATTACATGTAAATTGCTTTAAAAATTTAACTTTTAAGTTGTTATTATATTTTTGATTTAGTTTTTTGTTATGTTTTTATAATAATTTTCTTGTAAAATTACGGAAATGGGACAAAGTTATTTTGTAATAAAAAAAAACAAGTTATAAGATAATTTTTAATAACATAATAGATAAAGATTTTTTGATGAAAATCGTAAGCAATTAAAATTTTTGGTGGAAGTTTTTATGAAATTATATTGAATATTTTATATAAAAATCATATTTTTTAATAAAAATTTATTAAAATGTTCAAAACTATTTTTTTTCAATCAAAATTGGTATTGTACTTTTCGAGAGCTTTTATTTGATACCCAACTTGACCTATCTCAAAATCTTCCATTCAAACCTTAGTGCATACGCACATAGTACCGATATGAGCTATGTCAGCAATTTTTTAATATACCACCAGCATAGCAAATCATCATCACCGTTCATAGCGAAACTCTGTGCGCTAGCCTTATACGGATATTGTCTGCTACAAAATATCAATAATGAATAATTATCTACTCTAATAATGAATTATATTTTAAATGGCTTCCTAACCATACGTTTGTTCACAATGAAGAACTTTACTTGCTACAAACTCATTTCTTTTAATACTGAGTCATTTATTGTCAGTAAATGGTATTAGTCAGTATTTTACCCAATGTTGAAATCACATTACATACATTCAGCAAATCTTGTTACTGTGATTACTCATTCAAAAATTCATCAATTTATAGTGATATCGATGCTTTCAGCCAGCATTCAAAGTCGGAACCTAATACATCACAGCATAGTACATTCCCACTTCGGCACTGTCACTCATATTGACAAATATAACAATATTCAAAAGATTTTACTTTGCTGATCAGTGTCGGAACTAGTGAACAGAGAAGCTAGTAACTTGTAACAATATGAGAGGTGAAATATAAAATGTTAGTTAATACAGCATTAATTTATTAGATGTTCTTATTAATTAATGTAAAAATTAATATTATAAATAAATGAAACTAGTTAAAATCTTGATTAGCTTAGTGACTGCATCATATTAACTTATCGTAGCTTATCGAAATTTCGGTTCGTTGTCATGTTAAGTTTGCGGCCAAACTTTATTAATGATAAAGATTTTTTGTGATTATATTTTTGATTACAATTAAAAAAGAGATAAGATTTAATAATATTTTGTTTTTAAAATATGCAGTAATATCAAAATTATCAAGAAACCTCGTTATCTACCTATCTATATCTCTTAAAAATTATATTTAAAATTATTTGTTTTTCAACTCCCTGCTTGAAATTCTTACATTTTGTATATTTATATAATTTATCGCCTTCGTAATCGTAAACCATTCTTAAATTACCTCTTTCCATTATACTTGAACCCACAATTTATAAACACCAACAAATTAATTGTACTTAATTATTTATTTCCAAAAAAAAGAAAAATCTAATCATTGAATCATTAGGCGCAAGGTCTAATTAGTTGTTAAAGTGTCAAGTATGTAATTACTTTACAGCTGATAAACTACATCATTTAACAATAGTATTACAATTTTTTTTTAAAAAATCAATTTATATTTTGTTTTTCTATAAATGTTGTAAATAATTTGTTATAAAAAAAAAAAAAATGCTAACTAGGGGAAACACATAACTTGTAGTTAAGTTCAACAGTAATTTATGTGCAACGTAGTTTTGGTAATAAATAATATGCCTACTGACACTACCTTGTTTAAAATATTTTAAGACACCAATATTATATTTTATATAATTCGAAATTTGGATAGGGATCAACTAAAACTACTGGCCTGAAACATCAATTTGAAGATGAACCCAACGTTTTTACCAAATTTCATTAACATTTCGGATAATAATTACATGCTTTAAGAACATAAATCAAATATACTTCGGAAACTAAATTGTTCATACATTAGTTTACCATGAACGCATGGATCTACCAAATTGCAAATGACAAAATCACCATGTATGTGAAATGTGATTTAAATAGGGTAGACTGTTGAGCATTACAATATAGCTGGAGATTTAACCATGAACTCACAGAACTACCGACTTAAAATTTTACTGTTCGACCTGGAAAACGCCCAGAAAAAAAGTTTAAATAAAATCAATTTTTTTATAGGTCAAGTCCAATGTAACACTCCCCAAATAAACGTAAAATTAAATTGTCTTGGAACAATACCGGAATTGCGGATTTTTGTTACCTTTTATTGTCAATTCATAATTGCTGCGCGTAGGTTATTCAATTAACTACAATCAATTGCACAATTTTATTTATTTGTCGATGTAAAGAGTTACCAATATACAAAATAGAAGGTTTCATAATTCTTTATATTTTGGTATTATATTTGTTCGTACAAAGGTAATAGCCATCATAGACCTTAAGTACTCAAGAACTAAGTAATTACAATATATTTATATTTGGTAACTTTTTTAGCTTTAAATGAGTACCAATATTAATAAATTGCATTATGTAATTGTGATTTTAAGACTTGGAAATATGCTAAAGATCTTCAGTCCATTTTCTGACAGCAAATTTCTCACTATTTCTCAAATGTTTCTTCATCTTAACTGGAATTTATATAAAATTAGTTAGTACAAATTGGATTGAAATGTCACAAAACTGCAACCACAGATTGATTTGGGCTGTATCGCTCTTGCAAAGAAAAGAAATGTGTAATTAGTGCCGCAACTGATAGAATATTTTATTTAATATTATATTATAAGAATAGCATCATAAAAATATTTACAACAATTCGTAGAAATGTTAAAATAGAAAAAGATTTTGATTTATAATAAATAGTTTATTTAAAAGTTCATTGGAAAAAATTATAAATTATAATTTTGAAAATATTCAAGAAAATATGAAATTTTATTCTGAGAGGAATTAATTTTTTTCTTTCCACTTTGTTTTGAATAAAAAAAATAAAATGATTTAAATCCTTTTTTAAGTGGCTTATTTATTTTATTTTTCTTTCCAATTATTTATAATTGGAAAGTATACGAAATATTCAATATTAAAAGTAACGACATAAAATTGTTTTAGATAGTATTATTAAGGTATTCATAAAGAAAACTTCTCGAGAACCTTAATTATAGATCTATAGGTAAATACTGAAAAAACGTATTTTAAACAAAATGCTGAAAATTTTTCTCAGAAGAGCTCGGTTGTCATTTCTAAACTGAAGTGAACTACATAGACCATAGAATAAAGCAAAACAAAATCATTAAAAAACAGATCAATGCATTAGATAGACTACAGGATGTTTGTAGACTATATCATTGTCAATTCATCGATTTTTATGTTTAAACAATAATCAATTGTCTACTTCACAGTACGTGTAAGCAATGTCAACAATATAAAAACGAGTCAATATTAAATTATTAATACAAACTCCAAAGCCAAAGAGAACTGCACGTGCAGGATAAACAATAAAATAATAATTTTGGGTTAGAGTGATCCCACAAAGTCGCCATTCACCTTTAAATGTCGACATTGTCTACGCCGTAATCGATATTGTTTACATCGAATCTGTTTGTCTACGAAATTGTCTACTCTAAAGTGTAGACAATGAAAAGTCTAGATAAAATGACACTGTAAATGCGTAATATTCTCAAATTGATATTGCAGCCTCTAAAAAGCAAATGAGCTCATGACGTATAATGCCTTCAGATGTTTCTAGCTGTAAACATTTTTAATATATTTTTTGGTTTGATTTTTATGGTTTACAGTTACCATCGCTAGCTGTTGTCGTTCGCATTATCGTACCTCTTTAAGTTTTCACAATTTGTAAACTATATATAATTTCTACAGAACGGAAAAGACTTTCTATTTTTGTTAATAAAAAATTTAAGAACTAAGCTCCTTAACACTCCATTAAACTCATGAATATTTAAAATCAACAACAAAAAAAAAACATATTCCAATTAAATTACTGGTCATAAAGGATTTAATTTATAATGAAATCCTCTTAATTGTAAAAATAAAATATTATTTAAATTATAAAAAATGAAATCCGATTTCATGTTGTTAATAAACAAAAAAAATATTAATAATTACAAATTCTTCTTTAGCAAAACGCAAATAAATATTTAAATATTGAAAAAAAAAAAAAATTATGCCCATAACTTTGCGTGTGTACCAATTTTTAATCACTATCGCTACCAAAACATTAAAAATCATGGGAAACTATATTTTAAATAATGAAGAATTTAATTTTTTTTTTATAATTATATTTATTATTATGTTAAATTGAAAAAAAAAAGAATTAAATTATACACACATGGCATTACTAAAGTAAAATATATTTTCTACATATTAAATTGTAATAATGCATGCAAACAAAATATGTCAAATTTTTGAATTGTATTTGGGTCTGGGTCATAGTTTTTCTAACAGCTCATTAACCCAGTAAAATATTTAGAAAAAAAAAAAGCTAATTAGAAGATAGAAAATAAAAAAATTGTGGACTGTAAAATATGAAATTGTGAAATTTTATCAACAAAAAAAATGTTTCCAACTTAATTGTATATGTCCGAAGAAATATCTTATAAAAGTTACTGAAGTGCGTATGTAAATAAAAATGATTTACCAAAAATTTGAAGTAAATTTAGTTGAAATAGTTTAAAATTATAATAATTTCAATGACCAGTTTTACAGTGCAAGTTTAAACCAAAGCAAGAGTTTAAACTTCCGGTTTAACTTATTTTCTGGTTTCTCAGTACAAGTTTTAAAATAAACGTTCCTTAAAATAAGGTTAGATGGGTCATAGCTTAACTTTCACTTTTGCTACTTTATATTTTTAGTGACATTGCTACTTTATATTTTTAGTGAGCTTAGCGAATCTTTTAATTAAAAATAATACTGAGCTTAAATTTAAATTACAGGCTTAACCCACATTGATAAATTAAATAATACTTTTAATTATGTTAGATCAAGTCCTCACATCACTTAACAAAACCGAGCTACATACAATAACTGACCTGTTCATGGGACCTGCGCGCTCCGGTATCACCTAAACAAAATCCGAAAGTCTGATTATAGTGACTGTCAGTTCTGTTCGGATGATGAAGAATCTGCAGAACATATCGCATCGATTGCGAAACTGTTGCCCGAAAATGTCTGATCCGTCTGGGTAAGGAATTTCTAAGCCCTCTCGAAATCAGGTGTCTGCCCGTCAGAAAAACTACAATTCTATAGAAGCCTATGGGTACTAACTGACCAAATATTAGTAGAGTAGGCACAATAGATTTCTTTAGGTCGCGGTGTAGGAAGGCGGAGATTCGTACTTCTGCCTTAACGACCTCTTTATAATCTAATCTTATCTATGTTAGATCACCTACAACCGAATTCAATAAAAAAAATAATGAACTTTCCAGTAAAACATATTCAAGTTTAGTTGAATATGTAAGAATCATAGCTTTCAGAGTTTAGGTATAAGGAAATTATTGAAACAAGTAGGTAACATATTTTATTTACCTAAATGAAAACGAAAATATCATAAAAATTTATAATGACATTTCATCTGTCAAATATAAATTTAGAATATCGCAATAGTAATACAAAATATTTATAATTTCTTCCATAAAATTTAGAACGCTATACAGCGGACGTTGCCGGTAATATAAAGTTAGAGTGGATATATAGTAGATAAAGGATGAAGTATATTGAAGTAAACTAATGATAGTTGCAAAAAAATTACTAGAATAATGGACTAGCAGAGGCGATCTTTCGTTTAGACGTTTAGAGATTAGAGAAATCCTATTAACCTTAATGAATATAGGCTTTCTGATTAAACCACTAATTTTTTTAACAATTTAATTAAGTAAAAACTAATATTTTTTAATTTTTATTCCAATTTTAACAAATAATTAATTTTTCAAAATTATATACATAATTATATTTCTTAATTTCTTATTATCATAAATACAAATATAGAAATACAATTTAAATAAATTTTATCTGAATTTTCATTTAACAACTCCATTAGGACTTAAATTAAATATATAATTAAATTAAATAATATAAAATAATTGAACAAAATATATAATTTAAAAAACAAAAAAAATAATTTGTTATTTTACTTATTCCCTCTATGGAAAATTCACAATAAATATAATAGCAAATAACGATCGGAATATAAGCAAACATTTTTGTAATCTGATATAAAAGTTTATTTCGTTTTCAGTTTCAATTTAAAATTAAAATTTAAAAATTTATATATAAAAATGGAAAAGTTTTACTTTATAGTTATTAGTATTCTATACTATAATAAAATAATATATATTTTAAAAAAAAGTGTAGAGTTTAGAGACTATGTAGAGTGGTAGAACTCGATAATGATAATGGAAAAAGTTTTTCGGTGTCGGATTGTAATGGCAGATTTTTTTTTTTGTTGGTTTAAAAATTTCTTTTAATTCAATTTTTTATTTTGGATAATAAATAACTAGTAAAAGCATTAGATAAAGTTACATATTTAAATTAGAATATTAAAGTTTTAAAATAAATACGACTATAGATACGTAAATATACAAATATAGGTAAATTATATCGAAACTACTAAATTAAAATTAAATAAATCTATGGGGTTTGTTAAAGAAATTAATTTGAATATTTAAAAAATAATTAAATGTAGAATACAAAAAATCTATTACATATAATATAAATTTAATTGCTGTGAAATAAAATATTTGTTAAACGAAATTGGAAGTACATTACTATTAACAAGTAATTAGTTGTTCACAATAATAGCACTGGAAAAATTCAAATTAAAAATTTACTTAAGCTTAGTATCGAGTTCAAGTGAAATAAAATTCTCTACACCTGTCAAAACTCTCCGGTGAAATAATAATGATAAAATTGTAACATTATTAAAATATTTAACAATTAAAATGAATAACGTTTTACTCATTTTAATTTGCGTTAAAATAATTTTTTAAATAAAAACCAAATGTCAAAATTACCGCGATGACTTTTTGTTCGCCTTCTGTTGAAAGTAACTACGTATTTCACTACTTTTTCACTACTTCTTTCTTCTTCACTATGAACTCAATAACTACTAAAGTGAAATATGGAAAATTTTACACTTCTATTTTAGCAATATCAAATTTGTATGAAAATTTCACTTTACAGCGAACTCGATACTAAGCTTTAACTTTTATTTAGAAATAATTTCACCTAGACACAATGTAAAATAAATGTTTGTGATCGGCACATCACAAAGAAATACAGAATGCCATGGTGTGATCAATATTCGAAATATCAAGTAGTAGCGAAAAATTGTAATGTACTGACACTTCGTGCCGTCTAAATTGCATAATGAAATTAATGAAAGAAAATCAAAAATTACAGAAACGTTTACAGATCAAGAGTGCTACAAAATTACTAATATAATGTCCTAACTTCAAATTATTAATTGAACTGTTGAACATCCGTACAAACAAACTGAAAATTAGTATGCAAATTTTCCAACAAAAAAAACATATTATTACATAGTTATGTAACTGTGGTGAAACATAAAAACATTATTTAAATATGTTTTATATTTTATTTTATTTAGTTTTGTTATTATCATTTTTATTCCAGATAAACTTTTATGAAAAGTTAAAAACCAAAAAGTCATACATTTATCACAGCTGATATTTATTTTGTTACCAGCCACATTTATGGCAAAAATGGCTAGTAATATAGAAATAACTCTAAAATATTGTTACAAATTTTATTAAAATTAAACTTTTTTGTTGATATTTTTTGGTTTTTACGTATTCAATCCTGTCAAAATATAAAACTTGAAGGATAATTTTTCAATAAACAAACTTGCAATTATTATAAAACAATTTTATTAAAATGGATTTTCGATAGAATTAATTTTTAAATATACTAAAAGAAGAAAAATTATTTATGTAGATGATTTATAGATAAAGTTTACGACTTCAGTTTCAGTATAATCATTTAGTTCAAGGATCATCATAATAGAAATCAATAATTATGAATATCAAAAAATATATAGTTTGAAAAGTAGTTTGAAAAACTTTTAAATTTTAATAGCAAATATAAATAAAATATAGATTGACAATAATGGAATATAGAAAATTGGAAAATTAATTACAAATTATTTGCATTTTCAATTTAATATTTAAAGAAACTTTTTAAAATAGTCCTGACAACACTAATAAACAAAATTATAAAATTTGTAGCAAGCAAAAAGTTTAAATTTAATTAATTAGTTTAAAAACTATAATTTTTGTTAGCATAATAAAATAAGTATTGCCACTAACGAACAGGCAGATAACCTTTCCAGGAGGGAAGCAATCCTTGATCTTGCTTCTCTCCAAATAGGTTTTACAGCCATTGCAAACGCTAAATAATATAGATAATAATACTCTAGCGCAGCCATAAATGCTGGAAGTAGTTATCCATTTTGTTCAATATGTAAAATTATGTGGGGTAATATATAAAATGAGAAAAAAATGAAATCCCTGAACATCCTACAGAGTTCAAATCACGAGACACCAGTTGGCATCCTCATTGAACAATGCTTAATCGTTACAGTGATCGGATTATCGTCACTGTTTGATTAGCAGTTTCTGCATTTATAAATGGACTTTTCAGAAGTGATCAATCAGAAATTGCAGCGACCCAGGGCATGATAAAATTCTGGAACACCTCATATATAGCGCAGCCAGGAAATTGATAGAAGTAGAGGCCTCATTTTAGAAGAACCTTAATGCCCAGCTGTAGTATCATAACATTCCTCAGGTTTGATGCAATAACGAAATTCTTTGACTTACTATGAATCCGCCACTATAACCTAATCGAACCTAAAATGAAATTGAAGAGTTCAGTTTACTAATTCTACTACTATCATCAAAACCTTAAAAAAATTGAAAGGTGTTAGTTAAAGCTGGAGCTGTTAGCCATATTAATAACAACAGAATCGTATTACACTTTAAATCTGTTCACAGATTATTTAATGATAATAGCACCCTCTGTTTAGCAAATCGACTTTACTTACATGGGAAAGACTAGATATGGACGACGTCATTTCTTCAATTTTCAATTCCATCACAAACACTTTATCTATATAGTTAACAACTCTGAAAAAAATTATATTTTTATTTTGCAAAAACAAAAAAGGCAGAATCATTTCTTAAGCTTAGTACGCTAGTGAAATGAAGTGAAATTTTAACGCGATCTCCAAAGCTCTCCAAAGTCTCCGGTGAAATAGTCGTGAAAAACTTGTGAAAAATAGACAGGTTAATTTGACATTTTGATAATTCAAATATTTTGAAATTATTTTGATAATTCAACTGTTTGTTTATGTTTATAATTTTTTTTAAATTTAAATTTGACTTAAAAATCAAATTTGAGCAAATTTAAAAATCAAATTTAAATTATTGAAAAAAAAAAAATGTAAATGTCATAATTTCATCGTGAAATAATGTTCAGAACATTATTTCACGATGAAAAATAAATGGAGACTTTTGCGCGCTATCTGTTGGTTGTTAAAAAAAGTAGGTTTTTTCACAACTTTTTCACGATGAACTGCGTACCACTTCAGCGAAATCAGAAGTGAAAATTTTCATTTCTGATTTCACGATGTTAAATTTATATGAAAATTTCATTTCATTTGACTAGCGTACTAAGCTTTAATACAAAAATTTTTTATTGTATGATAATTTAATTTTACTTCATTATATTTCTAGTTAATAAAGCTTAGTATCGAGTTCGCTGTAAAGTGAAATTTTCATACAAATTGAAAAATTTCCCTTCTGATTTCACTTTATTGGTATCGAATTCATCGGGAACAAGTTGTAAAATACGTAATTTATTTCGAACAAAAACTCGCTCATACTTTTTGAAGTGAAATGATGCTTTCAACGTTATTTCACTGCAGAATTTTGACATTTGGTTTTTCTGAGTGAATCTTTACTTGTTATAATTATCATTTATTATAATAGTTATACAAATAATATCATAATTCTATCATGATTATTTAAACGCTTTGAAGATCCTGTTGAAATTCAATTTCATTTTTAACTCGATACTAAGCTTAACGAATGAAAGGACTCTTTTTTGAATGTATAATTTCAATTTATTAAAATTCTTAAGATTTTTCGCAATTAAATTTTTATTCATTACAAATTTTATTTATGAAAGTGTGTAAAACGCAACGAAGTTTTGTTTATATCTCTTTTAAAATAAAAATATAATTTTTTTTTTGTTGAAATAATACCACAATTTAAAATTATCCAGATGTGTCCAATTAGTAATATTTTATTATTTTACCTTTACAAAATTTCATAGAATATTCTATGCTATTTCATTGTTGGATTTCATATTTAATTAATTATTATATAGTCAGTGTTTGAAAACTATAATTTGTATATCTTAATAAAAATAAAAAACAGAAATAGTAATTAAAATTAAATATAAATATAAATATAAAATAATATATTATAATAAATTTAATTTTGTTATGTTCTTTATAAAATTATAAAAGTCTTTCTAAGAACTTACATTAAAATATTTTACTTTTTGAAAAGAGAAACTAACAAAAGTTTTACAATTTATATTATAATATTTATTTATCCTTGATGATTCTAATTTACATTTAATTGTAAATGGATGCAACACTTTTAATTAGTATACCATAGTTTTACAATATTTATTTATTTTTTTATTTATTATTTGTAATTTTTAGAAAATTTTATATTAAAGAACGATTGTTGGTTTGGTATCGTCCTTAATTGTGCTCCTTTTTTAATGGTTTGCAATTTTATATAAACAAGTAAAATATGGTTGAGTAAATTGTTTACCAAAAATTACGCTACGATAACACATTTAATATAATTTATACATTTGTATACTGTTAATACAGGGTGGCCCAAACGCACACACTGGTTTTTAAAATCGAATAATAAATCCCTATCGCATTTATTTCAGCTTCCATGTCGGACTGGTTTTTCATCTATATAGTCCAAGGCTTTTTTTGCAAATTCTGAATTTCTTAAAAGGATATTGTGTTTATAGTCATGTTGTCTGTTATTTATCATATCACGGTACCTATCAGCTATCACCATTCACCATTGACTGCATTGTCATTTTCAAAATAGTAGAATCCGATAATTCAATAATGATAATGAAAAATAAAATCTGATTTTATTCCATTATAGATGAAAATGGAGCTTGTGACAAACTGGTTGATTTTCAGTAACTTAAAGTCGGGTATTTACATAACCATTAAGAAGATAATTAAATAAGAAATCCAACTCCTAATTTACGATATTACGATATACGATATTTTTGATCTAACAATAATGATCGACCTTTTGAATATAGTAAAATTCAACAATTTGTATCCGCTGGCATTTTGGTGTAACAAGGTTTGATTAACAATATCCCAAAAAATAAAATAAATTAAAATTAATAAACATGAAAATTATTAAGTTTTTACAAACATGCGTGATTTTTGGCCACCCTGTATAATAAGAAAATGTAATAATTAATCAAACAGGTACACAGTAATTTCAGAATATTATTTTAAATGTTGTATAAATTTAGATAGCAAGTCCATTGTCAGTTGTTAAAGAATCTAGATCAATGATTTTGTTGGAGTTTCGAACTCCCAAGCACGTAAACATTCGAACACTGCAACTGAAATTACTTATGCCGGATTCATATTAGCGATAAATATGAATTTTGAGTTCATCTTTCAATCATAATTTTAATAATACTATTTGAATTGTCTTACTATATTGTGAATGATTCATGTAATGTTTTCTTTCCATTAAAAAAGTAATTCGTAAATTTTGACATTTTTCTATCCTTTCAACAGGCAAAATATTCTTTTCCTTATGTATTACTATTAATTTTCCAATAATGAATCATAAACTATATAAAAATTTAACAGAAAATGGACTTTTTCTTCATTGTGCAGATGAAAATTATTTAATTTTCTTTTTTTAATAGTTTTCTTAAAGAAAATCTTTATTCTTTGTTTCACCAAATTATTCGTTTTTCAAAGTACAATAAACAAATATTTATTTTTATCTAGTTTTTCACGAAAATATTTCAATTTAAAATGATTTTATAATAAATAAATATTTTTTTTAAATTTCTTTTGCATTCAAAAAGGATAGTTGTGAAAATAATTGATGCATCCTTTACAATTAAATGTAAATTAGAACAAGGAAATATAAGCATTTTATGATAATTGTAATTCTTGATAGTTTTTTGTTATCTAAAATTGAAATATTTCATGAAATTTATAAGTTTTTATTACGTTTCGAAAAGAACAAAATATTTTTTATACAACATTATTATTTTCGATTGAACGAATAGCCAAATTCATTAACCTATCTTCCATCATGCTTGATAGCAAATAAGTTTTTATTAGTATTTTATTTTACTATCACAATTTTTTCCATGTAGTCTGGTAAACATTTGAATCCAATTTATTTAAATCTTTCACATAGATCACATTATTCTTTCTATCTATAGTAGTTATTATAATTTTTAATTTGGCGGTTCAAACAATTTTAAATATTGGCCTTGAAGTTAATTTTGAGTCAACAAAATTAAATATATCCTTAGGAATATTTCGCGCCCAATGTTTTTAAACCAAAATTTGAATGTAATCAAATAACAATTTGATTCAAATTAATTATAAATATTATTTATAATTTAAAAAAATGGTGGGCATAATCTAAATAAAGAAATTGTTAATCCAAGTGACATAAAAATGAATTACGTATAGAAAAAGCATCGTATTTTCTTAAACATTTCAATCTAAATTATTATTACATAATAAGATGTAAAAACCAAAAATCTAAATTAAATTTTCTTTATTTATTTATCTTTCATACAAATTATTATACAACGTATTCGAATTAGTAATTGAAAATTAAAAAATTTTCGTATATTGGTATGAAAAGTTTGAATATTTTTGAACTTTCACACCGAAGATTTGCATTTGCAAAGACTTTCACATAAGAATTTAATTTTTTTATTAAATATGTTGAAATTATAACATATTTTGATAGCATTAAAAAATTTAAAATTCATAAATTTAGATGTCTTCAAATTAACTTTAAAAAGCCTAACTCTTTCAACAATTCTATTTTAACCAGACTAACAAAATCCCAATCATTAAGTCCAATCAAATAAATCGCTAACCAATTTTCTAATTTAATTAAGTTCATTTTGATTCTATATTATTATAAATTATTCATAATTTATGTCTATTAAAAAAGTCCTTTTTACTATCATTTTCTATATTTCTTTTCTTTTTTTTTTTAAATTTCAATTTCAAATTTCTTTACTTTTATATTTCATCAAATTACAGAAGAAGAAAAATAAAAACTTACCAAAATTATTTAAATTACCTACGAGTAATATACATAAAATTAAATAATGTAATATGAAAAAAAGAAAATTATATAATTTATATTTGCCATAATTCAAAAATTACCTTTTGACATGCACAAACAATCAACATTTTTTTATTTTTATTCTGTCCAATAATAGAAAATTATGTAATAAAATATATGAAAAAAAAAAAAATTTTATATTATAAATTACATAAAAATTCAAACATTTATTTTTTGTTCTCTAGAAAAATATATATTTTGTTTAAGTAATATTTGTATATATATATAAAGTTTTGTATATAAATTATTTACCCAAATCAAATAACATTGACAAATGTGACATCATTAAATGGTATTCTATATTTATCTGCCAAAGAGCATAATAAATTTTATACAAATCAACATTACATATAAATACGTATAGAAAAATTCTATATACATTTTCAAAATATTATATATTATTATTAGCAAAAAAAAAAAAGGAAAAACTAAACAAATTGATATGAGACCTGATACAAATAGTAACATGTCATAAAAGTGAATTTCAAAATTTGGAATGAGGCAAAAAAAGATATATCCAAAAAGATAAACCATTTACTATAAAATATAACAACAAATTTATTCCATATCTTCAGACTCATAAGGGACATCATAAAAATATTATAAAAAAAAAAAATAACAAACACACTCTAATATCACCTATCATCAATCCCTTACACAGTGGCGAAACTACCGGTAGGCGAACGCAGCAAAGGACGTAATCGTTAGCAAACATTTTACGAACAATTCCGTAATTTGTTCTCATATCTGGGATTTTAAATTTTAGTTGGAATAAATCCATTATTTAAAATTAAAACTAAAATAACACTTTGAATGCTGTTTCTAAAATGCATATACAGGGATATCAATATCAACTTGATGACAGCTTATCCTTGATAATAACATTTGAGACAAATATTACCTAGCACAAAACATTTGATAGTTTTAGCAGCGACAAAGTCATATAATTTTAAATGGTAAATTTCTGATATGAAAATATAAATCAATAAAATTACTTTCTATTAATGGGGTATTTTAGAAAAAAAAAAGTTACAGTTGATGGCAACGCGTTGAATTCAATAAATAATGAATCTGTATTAAATCTAAATGCCGGTGTGGTGAATACTGTGCCAAGTCCATGCCCAATTATTCATAATCCATGCTCAATTAACGATGAACATGAAGACAGCAATAATAAACTGAACTGTTATTTTTTTTTTAATTATAATTTTTAAAAAACAATAATTTATGGTTTCTTTTTTTTTAATTTGTGTGGTAGGGTGGGCGCAAATTGAACTTTCACCTGGGGGCGCAATATTTGTAGTTTCGCCACTGCCCTTACAACCTACATACACAACCTCCCCCAAATCAACCACCGACTAAAAGTTTCTGCATAAAAGAAAGAAAAAAAAACAGGATCAAAATTTATATTATAATAGAAAATTCTCTCAAGAATTTCATCGCCACTAATATAATATACATACACAAATACATACACCACAAAACACAAATACATTTACATAAATAAACTGAATAATATAATATTAAATATAGAAAGGGAAACAACAAAAAAAAAGGATAATATAAAAAAATATTTTTATAAGATCGCAAAGACCGAAAAATATTGTAAAATAAATAATATCCTTTTTATTTTTATATGTGTGTAGTGTGTGTATTTATGTATAATATGAATAGAAATAAAAATTTTGCAATAAAGAATATCCTTTTCTCCATTTTCCTTGCGTATATACATAAAAAAAAAATATGTAAATTTCGTAAATGTCATTGTTCATTGTGTCAATATTCAATTTTCTATTATGTTGTTTTTCAAAATTTTCTTTTTTTTTAATACAGTGTTCATTCGATATAATCACCTAAGCTGATTTGAAATTTGTAAAAAAGTTGCTTTTATAAAATTGTTGCTTTTATCGAATTAAGTAGAATAAAATAATTAATTTCAAATAATTAGCGGAATTTTGATGGCAGAATGTTCAACCAGCCCCAGACTATGATATCAGTTAAACTTGCACTATTTTCAGGTAATATTGAGTTGAAAAGGGTTGCTATAGGTAAATAATCATCTTATTTATTTTTACGCCATTTTCAACATATTTTAAAATTACCAACTTCTGCTGTATTGTCAACTATTTTCTCTTAATTTTGTCCATTCAAACCAAGGTTACCAAAAATTTCTTATAACGAACATACTAATATTAAAAATGATGACTATATCAGGAGTTGCTTATATCGAAAGTTTCTTATATCAAATGTGATAATATCGGGCGAACACTGTATTATGATTTCTTTTCAGAAAAATGTTGGTGTATGTTTTTTTTTTTATAGTTGGATTTCTTATATTAAGTCCTTTATAAGTTTTGTAAATATATAACTAAACAAAAAAATTACCTTTTTAAATGCAATTTTTGTTGTGTGTGTGTTTGTTTGAAATATATTTAAAATTAAAGTTAAGGATTAGTAGTAAAAATTTAGTAGTTTTTCGAAATGATAATTTTTTTTTAAATGTAAATTAAACAATATTTTCAATGTTTAATGGATCCTTTTATATAGGAAGTCTGTTCCTGGAAAGCTCTGATCTGTAAGGAGATTTTAGTGTATTTTGCCAAACTTTAAAATAGTTGTATGCAATATACGAAGAGCAGCCTTACAAATATTAAATTAAGCCCAACTGTCATCGTACACTGAAATATAGAAACTCATTTATTGCTTGAACCATAAAATTATTAAAGTGTTCCCTATGAATTATCATTTGAACCAGTTTAAGAGGAATGTTAACCAAGATCGCTTTATCTAATCCTTAGCAATCGTAAATTCCAATCTCTCCGTAACGTTCATTGACAAATCCTTTGTTCAAAGTTAAAGGAAAATTTGTCAATCATAAATTAATCTTTATTAATTTCATAAAATTAAAATTTTTATAGTTACAATTTCTTAAATTATCTTCGCTTAGTATAAATTCAAGCTATATTTCAAACTTTTTTACCCAAATTTTGTTACGAATTAGAAAGCTTAAAATCTATTTGTAAATCCAGAGTACCGACTAGTATGAAATGATTTTTAAAGTCATAGCCGAATTTGACGTTTAAATGTATACAATAATATTTAATTGCAATGAAAATCTAGGCTCAACGAATTACGTCTCACAAGAAGACACTTAAAATCAATTTTCAATAAAGTATGGAAATCTTGAAATAGTTATTATACTAATGACCTACAGCAGATCTTTATCATGAGACTATGAGGATTCATTGCCATATATTATAATTATACATTTTGGTAACATTCAATTTGACATTTCCATAATACGCTGTTTGTTATTGTTATTTTTGCACACCTAACCCCTTCCCTCCAATGTTTATAGTTCTTTGATCTTGATTTAATATATGCGATATTTGAAGCCATGAAAATTCAACTTATTTAGCATCATTATCGTAATCTTATGGGCAGAGGTCAACAAATAAATTAATTAAAATTAAATTTATTTTATTTTATTATGTAAATTCAGTTTTCTCGAGGCGACCCATTTCTCCTGAATATACTAAATTATTTCAAATTAATAACAATTCAAATTTATAAACTATTATCCTAATTAAATAACCTGAAGAAACATTTAATCTCTCCCGATGCCACCTATATAACATCAGTTACTTTCACTTTACTGAACTTTCTGAATTGTCAAAAAAACGGTCAATTTGAAAATGATATTCCAGTTTTTCTTTACAAAAAATAATTCAAACTACAAAGAAAAAATAGAATTTAAAAGAAAATATTAAATAAAAATACAAAAAAAAATAATAATAATAACTTTTCTACCTTCTATACAACCATGGGCAAGGATATTTCATTTTACTTAAAAAATATCCTTTAATAAATAAATATTTTCTTTTTTTTTCTTTTTTTTTTTTTTTCTGTTTACTGGTAAGATATCAACATACAAAAAAAAGGGTAAGAAATGTAATACAACCAACAACGAAAAAAGAAAAAATTGATAGCCGTTGTAAAGGTATGAAAAATTATTGCCCTTTCACCAGTTGCTCGTGTTGTTTAATCCGAAATTGCAAAATTGCAAAATACAACAAATAAACAGAATAAAAAAAAACAGCCCCTGTACACCTTAGTCCTTACCGCTAACAAAAAAAAATTGAAAATTATTATTAAAGGAATATTTAAGAGCAATTTATTGTAAGGGTGGTTTTTTTTTTTGTATATTTATTCATTTTTTTTTTAGGTGGAATTTAATATAAATTCATTTTTTGAATGTTTCATAAAATATGCTTATTTGTAGCTTTTATGTTGCATATAAAATGTATATGTATATTTTCTCATATTTTTATATGTTGTATATACCTGGAAAAATGTACAATTCATAAATGGTTTTTCTTTATGGATTATTATTTATATGAATTTATTAAATTTTTTTTATACTTAAATGTTATTGAAACATAAAAAATGAATAAAAAATAAAAAAAATTCCTTGACAATATATAATATTTATATATTATATTAAATATATATAAATTTTTATTATTAATACTTTAACAACAACGAAAAAAAATAAAAAAATTATCATTATGTTAAAATGTAACTTTATGTTGTATCTTTTATGTAGTTGTTGTCCAAAAGATAAGAAATTTTGCATTGTTACAGGCGTAAACATTTAAACGTTAAATGCTACTATGACTTTAAAAGTTATATCATAATAGTTGCAGCTCTGGAGTTACAGATAGCCTTTAAGCTTTCAGAATGGTAAATCATAAGAAAATGAAGAAATGTTGGGTTAACTATAGATTCGATTATAAAAAAAAAACTATATTTTTTCCCACAATTAACATAAAATATTGAATTCAAATCAAATATTAATTTAATATAATTTATACTATTTTCTATTCATCTGTATGTAGAAAAACAGTAACAAAACTGACATTTCCAAGCTAATGACATATTAACAAGCCATTAATGGGATTTGCCCATAATCCCGGTATTAGAAAACTCAGTAAATCAAAATTCGAGTATTTCAAAATCTAGTAAATTGAAATTATTTATTTAATTAATGAAATTATAAAATATATAAAAAATATTGATTAATTTAGGAAATGCATAATTAATAATATAAAGAAAAATTAAGAATATGATCATTTTTATAAGGTCATGTTGTTAGGTATGGCATTTAAATATTCGATTTCAGTTATTGTTAAACGATTCCTCATTAAATTATTGTATCGTTGAATACTTTTAGGCAAAATAACAATTAATTCTTTTCCAAATAGCTTTATTAAAACATATAGACCTGATTTTTTTTTTGACTAACAATATTTTTAATCTTCGGTACCATGCTTCCAAAAATCGCCAAAAATCCAGCGTTATAATTCAGTGAATTTTGAAATAAAATGTTGCTAGATTTTGCATGATTTTCAAAGATACACGATTTTGAAATGCTAGAACCCGAATTCACTGTGAAAATCTTGCGTAGACATTTCGTGAGGTCTTGCCGAATATTTTAAATAAAAATACTTATGCTCAGTTTTGCAGTGTGCGACTTCACTTAAATACAGACTTAACTTAAGTGATTGTGTGGTTTAAATATACTTAGTTAAACCAAAATCGGCGAGTTATTTTGGTAATTAAAATTAAGATTGTAAATAAATCCGCTGATAAAAATTGGTTTATGTATTGACAGAGTTTTTTAATATTAATATTTTACATATAGACTTCCGCTCTGTTTAATGTTTTAGGTTTACCTATTGCTTTTTCATAAGCTAGAGCTCTACACATCTGCCACTTAAACTTAATATCAATTTCAAAAAACTTTGTCCTAAGTCACTAAATATAATTAATTATAATTATGAATTTCTCCATAAGAGTTTTAAGCTTACACTGCAAAACTGGTTATAAATCTGTCCAATCCTTACAATTACTTACTGCAGCAATTCCATAAAAGAAAAATGTACGCAGACTGGCCATCATTTTACCATCTTTAATTTCTGATTATCTCATCTGCCACTTTTATGCTTCTTCGTTTATCTCTCGAGTTACGACAGGAGTTTATCGTAATGGTCTTTTCTTATTCGTCACATCTGTTGGAAATTCATGGATTATTAGATTTTAATTAATTTTTCTGTCGCGAAATTTCATGGATTACTTAAAAAAACATAAATAAAAATATTTTTTTTTTCTTTTTTTTTCAAATTGAAATGAATTTCCTGTCAAATCAAAAACATAAAATAAAAATTTAATGAACATACAAAATAAAAATGGCATTACGAATAATTAATAAAAAAAATCATTTTCTTTATGTTAACAATATATTTATAACAAATTCATTTAAACAATATAGTAAAATAGAAGATTGTGGCAAAATACCAAATATTTCACCACAAAATCAATGTGGCGCTAAGAAAACAAAAACGGCATTATCTCATCAATCTCAAGTAACACGTTTCGAAAATGGTTTTCGTGTTGCAACTGAAGATATTAGTAAACCAATTACTACAATTGGTTTATTTATTGAAACAGGATCAAGATGGGAAACAAAAAGATTAAATGGTATTGCACATTTTCATGAAAATTTGATCCTTAAAGGTATACCAGATATGGAAACAAAATTAAATAAAATTAATACACAATTATCAACATATTCAACAAGAGAAGTAACTGGTTATTATGGTACATGTTTACCCCAGCAAGTACCACAAATGATTGAAATTTTTGCTGATATTGTTAAATTTAATAAATTTGATGATGCTGTAATTAATACAGAACGTGTAGAAAGTTTAAATGAAATGCGTGTTGATGATAAAAATCATAAAAAAATTGTATTTGATTTTTTACATTCAACTGCATTTCAAGGTACCCCAATGGGTCAATCAATATTTGGTCCAAGAAAAAATGTGAAAAAATTTAGTACTCATGATATATCTGAATATATACAACAAAATTATATTGGTTCACGTATGCTAATATCAGCAGTTGGTTTAGTTTGTCATGATGAATTATGTGAATTAACTGAAGAATATTTTGGTAAATTAGATAATACTAAATGTTATTTAGATACATGTCGTTTTACTGGTTCCGAAATACGATATCGTGATGATTCAATACCTTCGGTATATGCTGCAATTGCATTAGAAACATGCCCAATGAAAGATTTAGATTATTTTCCATTAACTGTTGCGGCTGCAATAATTGGTACATATGATCAAGAACCAGGTAGTTTACATCATCCATCAAATTTAATACGTGCCAGTGCCGAAAGTTTATTGTGTAATAGTTTTCAATCATTTCATATTGATTATAGTGATACCGGATTATGGGGAATATATTTTACTGGTGATCCATTACAAGCCGAAGATATGGTTTATAATATACAAACCGAATGGATGAAATTATGTACAATGGTTACAGATAATGAAGTTGAACGTGGTAAATGTCGTTTAAAATCATATCTTGGACGTGTTTTAACTGGTACGGATGCATTATGTATTAATATGGGTAAACAATTAATGTATAGTAATCGTTCTATGGAATTACCAGAAATATTTTGTAAAATTGATGAAGTTAATAAGTCAGAAGTTCAAGCTGCTTGTATGAAATATATTTATGATCGATGTCCAGCAGTTGTTATTTATGGACCAACAGAAAATTTTCCAGATTATGTTCGATTAAGATCAGGAATGTTCTGGCTAAGATTTTAAATTATTTTTTTTTATTTATATTTATTATTACAATAAAAACAAAAAAAAAATTGGTTATTTCATCTTGAGAAGTTAATTACAATTATAATAAAATATAAAATAAAAAAAATATTATAAATAATTTCTATTTAAAATCCCCATAAACCAAAAAAAATTCATTAGTGTAAATAATTTTATTAAATTTCCATTAACTTTCAACATTTAAACAAAAATGTACCTTAAGGTAATTTTATTATTTATAATATTCCCTGAATTATTATTTGAAATAAAAATACCTTTTTTTTTTAAAAAAAAAATTATTATATAAATATTTTACGAGGATTCTTCAAAAAGTTTGTGGCTGATGAATATTGTATAAGTTTTTGTAATCTTGTACTGCTTAAGTTGCTTAATTCAAATTTTTGGTGATTTTCAGTCAATTCTCACAGACAACTTATTAAGCCACATTAACAAATAAGTAAGATTTATAGTTTATTTATATGCTTTATTTAGTTTATTAGTTGCGACTCCGCTACGTAAATAATACAGCCCTACAGCCTGAAAAAATTGAAAAGAAGCCGCAGATATGCATAACTTTCGACTGCATTTTTATACGATCGGTTGCAAATTGTCAATATTTGACACTTAATTAATAATATTTGTTTTTGAATTTGTGTGGATTGTGTAATAATGGAAAAAATTACCAACCATCTTCAATGAAATATACACAAGCATTGAAAAATAAATAAAAAATTAAACAGGCTATTTTCGCCGATCGCAATAACTGCAAAGAATGTATTAGTATTTTGAATTGTAATACGACATTATGAGTTGTTTTTCCTGCAAATCTAAATTAATTGCCGACTGACTGCGAACACGGCACAGCCCCTGAATTATTGACTGCACATTATATAATTTGCGACTTTTTGAGCTATGTGACGTTTTCAATAATATGAATAAATTATAATAGGCCTTTCGAATTATTTGTCAAATTTTAACGAAGATGCAGTCCAAATAAAACTTAGTATCTTTGACAGATAAACTATAAAACACTAGAGTGAAATCAGAAGCAGAATTCTTCATTTCTAATTTCACAATGCTAAATTTTTATGAAAATTTCACTTCACAGCAAACTCGGTACTAAGCTTCAGTTTGTTTAGCCTGCGGCTTCCAAAAAAAAACTGATTTAAACTGTTCATTTATTTTAGTATAAAGATCTCTTCGAAATACAATTTTACTTTTTAAATATGCAATATTAAAAAAATTTATGAACAGTGACTTAATATCAACATTTTTAATTTCCGGAATTTATCAATCCAACCTTGTAAAATTAGTATTTAAAAACAAACCAAATATACTAACAATTTATACATATATATAATATTTTTGGTTCTTTTTTTAATTAAAGTGACAAAATCCTTAAAATCCCAGTGATTAAAAGGACAACAGAATTAGAAAGTTCTTAATAGCAGCGATGAAAGCTTTCGCCTTTAGGGTAATAATTATTCATTTAAAATGTACTTTTCCTCATTACCCTCAAATTTCATATTATATATAGTACCCATTATTATAGTACCCATTAAATATTATATATATATAATATAAAAAGGAAGAAGAACGAGAGAATTAAATATCCTAGAGACTCATTTATTTTCTGCAAAAAAAAAAAAAAATAATATAAAAAAAACTTTATTTTCCGAATGATTTTATTTTCTGGGCCCCATACCATATTAAGAAAAATGAGATTTAGGGTGTTAAAGTTCCATTAATGTTACTTTCATTTACAATCACAATTCCATCGTCCTGTTTACCATTACCTCCTGTTTCTTATTATTTTGTATATATTATATATCTAAAATTGTCAACAGGTCACTAAACAAAATCTATATTTATTTTATATCTTTTACTTTACCAACATAAAAATAATAATTTACGAATAATTTTAATAGTATAAGAAATGTTTTTGAAAAATTTAATTTGGTCACAGAATTAATTGAATTATATTTATACAAAAGTAAAAGAAACCAAATATAAAAATAAATTTTATTGTAAATTATTTTAATTTTATGTATTATAGCATTTCAATTTAGTTTTATATAATGTTCTGTACTTAAGATATTTTAATTCATAATAAAATATAATGTAATAAAAGTTAATTATTATGTTGAAACGGTTAATCAAGCTAAATAATAATGCTGTAAAAATGTTAATTTTTTATTATATAACTATGTAAAAAACAAATATTTATATAAATATATTATTATTATTTAAATTATATTAAATATGTTAAGTACAAAATCCTTGCACAGTTAAAATTGATTAGTTCCAATCAGAGACCTGAACCGGAACCGAACCGTAAACCGGAATTAACCAATAATATAAACCGCAGCAATATTTAAAAATTCTTATTAACCGTAACCCGAACCGAACTGGTTTCTTTCGTATTTTTGGTTCCGGTTTTCGAACAATTAATTAAAAATTAAAATATAAATTAAATGTTAATGTGTATAATTTGAAATCTATCTAAATTGCCTTATAATTCAATATAGCAAGCATAATTTATAATATACTTGGCAACATTGTTCCTTATTTTGGGTGCTTTGTTTTGAAGCTTTTTACAATTCCAATAAAATAGATAATAATAGTAACTTTATTTGTACTTTGTCGTATGACTTTTATTTATGTTTTTTGCGTGAAAAGTTTGAAATAGTTTTGAACGCGAACCGGATCCGAACTGGACCGAATCGAAACTAAATAATAATGAACCGGAACATAAAATATTTATGAACCGAAAACCGTAAACCGGAACTATATTCTTACTGGTTCAGGTCTCTGGTTCGAATTATGTTCTATTACATTACGTTTGTATTCTGGCATATTTTCAACACTTATAATACAAATTAATTATTATTAAATTTAACCTCTGGGAACTGGGACAGATCCAGATATCATAAATGAAAATTAAAATTATAAATTCATAGGTCACAAGTTTCAATACAATATTTCTAAAAATGTTGTGTATTATTTTAGAATTAATGGGATCAATGAATTCTGATGCCAAAAGTAGATTTAAAAGATTCAGTTTTTTTTTAAATTGGTTGGCATTTGAACAATAAATGCAACATAACGAAATAATGTTGGGTCGAAATGGTCAAATTAATAATTTTTTTTTTCTTAAAATTTTAATTTTATAATAAATATTTATATAATTTTTCTCACAGTGTAATTTATATGTAATAAATTATACATTATAAATAAACAAACAAAAAAATTTCGTTACACATCAAATTTTATACATAATATTTGCATAAAACATGAAAAACTTAATTATATACACTTTTACTATAAAATATGGCATATTTATATAAATAATAAGTTTATGATTTATATATATATATAAATACACATACATATATATATAAATATATTTGTGCACGAATAAATAATTAATATCCTTTTTATTGAGCTTGTTAACATATTTTATATATAATTGCATGATAAAATATAAAAGGATTTTTTTGTTAATATTATATTTATATTAAAAAAAAATTTTTGTAATTTTTTTTTTTCATTTTTGTTCTAATATAATTAATGAAGAGTTTTCATATTATATTTAAATAGCAACAAAAAAAATATGTAATTTTTATTTTGTATTTAATTGGAATGGAAATTATTTCAATATTATCCTAAATAACTTTAAGGAATTATAATATAAAAAATAAAAATACACACAATTTCATGAAAAGAAATCATAAAATAATATTGCTACCTAAAAGGAAAACTATGACAGGCAACAGACAGTAAAGAATATTTGAAAAAAAAATTAAATTTATTAATTAATTAATTGTTTGTGCTCCTGGGAATAAAAAATATAACCTTTTTCGCGGATTTAAATTGACACTTTTTTGCCTAATTATCACTTTAATTCCCTAAGGACTTAATTGAATATATTTTAATATTTAAATATTTTAATATTTTAATTTATTTCATTTACATATTTTATTGATTTTTACTATTTACCTAGCAGATTCAAAGTATTTTGAACAATTTACTCGAAAAAAGTGATATTTATGTTCGTATAGTGTAAAATAAAACATGGAACTTTCCTTTGAGAGAAACAAACTCCACACGCAATTTAGTTTCCAAATATTTAAATTAATAATTATATCATTATTTTTATGCTATAAAATCGTTTATATAATTAATTAATTAATATTAAATAATAATTACAATTTTTCAATTTTATATTTTGAAATATAAATATGAATTATACTTGAAAAAATGTTAACCATAAAGGATCAAATAAAGGTGAAAACAAAGTTTATATGGTCCTTTACCAAAAAATGTTAGCTTCAACTTAAAAGTTTTACGACAGCCATAAGAATTGAACTTGAAAATAACTAAATGTTAGCATATAAAACTTCAAAATGTGAGATTAAGTGAAGCGATTTTACGATTAGCGACGCTGTACCGAATGTTATTCAAATTAGTTTGTAATAAAATGTCAGTAAAACTAAATCAATTAAAACTTTTTCTTTACCGACTCTTACATTGAAAGCAGTTCGGTTGTTATAAATGATTCAAAACTAAGTTTTGCAGCTTAAAACTGTGGTGACATACAAATTCTTGACTATACTTGAAAAAAAAACTCCTTAACCGTTTAATATATTATATCAATGTGTCAAGGAGTCCAAATAAAATTAATTGTATTAAAAATTGTACGATAAAACAAGGACTTTAAACCGTTTTATTGTTGTATGTGCTACAGTTTCCAACCGTTTCATTTCTGTATTATTGTCATTAACTATAATGGTCGAATATACAGACTCATGCAATTCTGAAAGGATTCTGATATGTAAAATGAAGATTTACAAGCATAGGTTTATGATTTGTCATTATTTTTTTTACACAAATACAGGTCTTGGAGGTCCTTCTTTACTGTTGTCGTTGGTGATGTGAAAAAAATAATCAAATTATTTTTTATTTACTAACAAATCATGGACATCGTAAAAAAAAAAATCTTTATATAAATCCATAATAATTATTTAATTAGTTTTAATAAATTTTCTTAAATAAATTTATTTAATTTTATATTCTTTAAAAAGCTATTTTATTAATTCCTTTTAAGCGAAAAATATTAAATTTTACAACTTAATTAATATGCAGAAGAATATTTTCATAATAAATTAGTTAAACAAAAAATATTATAAACATAAAAATGTATCAATTATCATAAAATTATATTCAGAAAATTTTCATATTTTTATTGATTAAAATAAGAAATTCTTCTACGTAAAATTCATATTAAATGAACTCATTCTTTAACATTATCCTACGCACTTAACCCTCCTTCCTATATACAAAATATATAATTTTATTTTTATATTCAATATCTTTAGCTATATTTATTATTCGCGTGAAAGTATTTTATGCTAAAAATCCAATTACAATAATTAGTTTATTCTCTAATAAAATAATAATAATAAAATTATGTTCAGTTAAACACTAATAGATCTTAATAAATATAACAGGATTGATCTAAATTATGCTGGTTACCGTCTTTACGTAAATAAAAAAAAAACATTTCATAAAATAACTTCCTAATAACAAAATTCATGCACTCAGCATAAAAGTTTCCGGAAATTAAAATTGTATTTAGTATTATCGAAGGATATAAATAGACTTTTAATTAAATTGATTTGGTTGGCATTGAGCCGTTCGATACGCACGAAATGATTGTAAATGAACTAATTATCCTTGGTAAACTTATTCAATTAATTTGTAATTTACAATATTTAAAAAATTTAAAAATATTACAAAATCGTAAAGAATTATTAAAGATGTTATTGTATATGATAAACTGGTCCAGCGGAAATCCACAAAAATTATGTACTTCATAAATCATGAAACCTACATAAAATCAACCGAAATCAATTATTATAGAAAATTTGTAAAAATCGAAATGTAAATGAAAATTCTACTATTTGGAAGGGTAAGGCACTGACAAAATAACCAGGATAAAGTCGTTTTTAATAACTTCTTAACTAATGAAACCTATACTAGTTTCGAAACAAGAAAAAAACTCTTTTCATAATATAAAAGTTTCAACAATATCTGACTCGTAAAATCATGTAGCCGTCATTAATATAAAAACTATAACCAAAAAATTAACAGCATAAACAAAATTTTGTGAGCCAATGCGTCCATTTTCTATAATCATATAGAAAATGGACATTTTACTGACATCTTATTACAATTTAAACCTATCTTAAATTCGCGTTTTACTGACATCTTATTTCAATTTAAACCTATCTTAAATTGGATTCGAAAACATAATTTTCTTTATAACGAAGAAACTTCAATTCCAAGAAGTTAATTGCTTTTAAGTGAGACATCTGTTGTCGTACAAATAGTCTCAAACTGTTAGATTTTTCCCCAGCTACAAAAATTAAATTACATTTTTGTCTCACCTAATGAAAATCTACGGCATCACAACCGCCTATTTTACATCTTCTTCTTTTTCTTCTTTTTCAATTCCTAGATTCACTTGTGGGGCATGCACAGAGCCATCTACTACTGTTCTTCCCATCAAGTTCTATTTCTGGTAATATTTTCCAACTCCAATCATTTTTCTTTTTGATAATTCTTCATTTATTTTTCTTTGACAAGTGAATTATTTACATTATAATTAATTATCATTGGAAACTATTCCAATTAAATTCCAAAATGAACCAAATATTTCTCAAAAAACACAGAAAAAAACAAAAAAAAAATTATCATAAATAATTCAAACCAGGCAACAACATGATATTGCCAAGACATCAGGCTTCAGGCAACATAAAAAAATCATAATTCAAGACTTAAATTTCTTCATTATTGCTACATTTTTTTTTTTTTACTATACAACACAATAAATGTCAGTATAATTGTATTTTTCCCGCGTTAATTTACTAATCAATCCAAAAAAAAATTTAAATCCATTTTTCTTACCAAAAATGAAAAATAAAAAAATGAAAATTTCTTTGTTCATTTTCTCATTTATTTTATATCTTACTTAATAAAAAAAATTCAACCTCTTCTTATGCTTACAAACGCAGAACAAACAGTGTCTTTTATAGTAAATTAAAAACAGCAAAATTATATTACAACCAGCCCCCCAACACTTTTCTAGACCCCCTACATAATAAATATTCTAAATAGAGACCTCATACTTCATTTTTCTTGTATACATTTATATCTTTATAGTGTTGGTATGCTTCTTGCTAATAATAATTTTCTTCTAATTAACAGAAACGATGGAAAATTTAAGAATTATAACAAACTGAATATTATAAAGCAAGGAAAATGAATGGGAAAATTTTTTTTTTTTATATATATAATTTAACATATCTTGTTATTCTTCTGTTCTGACAGAAAATTTTCACTTTCTGTTCCTGGGTTTATCTTTATTTTATATGGTAGGAAATGGAGAGGTTCGAAATGATGAAGACTTTTTCGGTACATTTTTATTTTTTATATAATTTTTTTTTTTTTTAATTCCCTTTACTGTAAGAATCAAAGAAAAGTCATTAATAATATGTTGTTTTTGTTTTCACAATTTTTATATATATTTCGTTTTTTCACTTTTATTATTGGCGCCTTTTCCTATTATCCTTAAGTATAAAATACGCTACAAGAAAAAACAAAAACCCTTTCTTAACCAAAAAAAATTCCATTTCAGTTAAAATCTCATTTACTTACACAAATTTCCATCCTTTTTGTTGTCTTTGTAGACAAAATTAATAAGAAAATTAAAAAAAAAAATATTTTATTTTTTGTTTTACATTATAATTTTATTAACTTTACAGGTTTCAAATTATCTACAGTTATGTGATACTATTAAAAAGGATAAAATTAACAACGATTCTATGGGAAAGTGTGTTTCAAAGCAACCATCAGCTATAACATTAGCAGCATCAAACGAATATTTGACATCAAAAAATCATAATAATAATAATAATAATAACAATTTTAGTAATTGTAGTAGTAGTAGTAATAGTAGTCATAATCAAAAATATTTAAATCCTTTAGAAAATTATAATAAAATTCAAGGAATTTTAACAAATAATTGTGATGTAGTTGATGGAAATTGTGATGGTATTAATTTAACTACAACTAATATTAATAAGAAAAATGAAAATTTTGTAATCAACCAGGACGATATTAATGACATTGAAGAAACTAATGAAAATTGTAGCAAATTAGATTATATTAATGATAAAAATTTGTGGAGAAATAATAATAATAATAATATCGAAAATTACAAATACAATAATAATATTAAAAATGATGATGGAAAATTTGATATTACCAGCTATGATATTGAAATTTGTAAAAATGGAAATGATGAAACAACGAATAACAGCATCAGGAATAAAAACAAAAAAAGTGAAAATAACGAATGTGGTCGAATTAAGGAGGTAAGTTTGAAAAATTAAAATTTTGTATAATAAATAAAAGTTTTTTTAGTTAAATATTTTCAAATATTTTAAAGCATTTATAAAATATAATTTGATTCAATTTAGTTGGAAATAATGTGATGCACGTAGAAAGTTTGGTTAATAAAGTTATGGCGATTATTAAAATGAAATTTAAAAATGAAATTAAAATGCTTGTTAAAATTGAAATTTAAATAAGTTTTTATATTATATAGTAACAAATGTAGAGATTAATAGAAAACAAGAAAAATAGATTAGTAAAGGATTTTATTTAACCCTTTGGTAACTGTTGTAGTTCATTATAGTACATAGTTTGCATATATGAGCTTTACTGCTGTTAGAACATTTTTTATCACCAGATTTATTAACTTTGTACTCTAAATTGGTTTGTAATTATAGAAGGCATGACACTCCAAGTGTAAGCCTAGATCTCATATGTCTAATGATAAAGGAGGTTATCATTTATCTAATGATAAAGGAGGTTTAATTGTAATTTAAATTAACCTCAATTAGCTTGTGAACCATAAATTTCTTAAATGTGAGAAAGTTTTATTTGCACATTTGGTTATTTGGTTTTAAAGGAGTGAACTTCGAGACTCACTCCCACACGTATCCTACATATTAGTGACCCGCCCGCCAGTTATAATGAATAATATTATCAGTTTAAACATGTCTTCATGGTTTTCTAGAAAAAAAGAATTAAATTTTCTAAATTTATTATGTTAGACTGACTGACAATTACGTAAGACATGTTAAATTGACTCCTCTTCATGCTTTATACACTCACAATAAGTGAAGGATGAAGTAATTTCTAATCTCACTGCACAATTTCTAAGAATCGTGTGTTCTTTAACATAATCTGGACGTTGCTTTGCTCATTTTCAGAATTATTTGGTTAGAAATCCCCAGAACATTTTTGTATACAACCATTCAGATCATTCCATTTCAAAATGCTACATCTATTAGCCCAGTTACACATTAAATTTTTATTATTTTACAACAAGTTAAAATAGCTTTTAGTTTTTTAATTTTCACCAAAACTTGCAGTTACTTCTATTTTTGATCCAAGTAAAAACTTGTTGAGATGTTATCGAATTGAAATTGAATGCAATGAACTTAAGTTTCTCGGAAATATATTCCTAACAGCCAATTCATCATATTTACTCAATTTTAAACCCATTATAAAATATCTACAAAAAAAAAATTTGTAAACTCAACAAACTCTTAACACAAATCACTCATTTAATATGAGATTTAATTAATCATTTCCCAAGAAGATTTAATTTTCATACAATCTATTCGAGAATTTAATAAACCATTTTTATGAGACTTCCTTTTTTCATCAGGTCCTTAAAAAAAAAATTGTATATTAACGGAATTTTGCATGAAAGATTTTTCAGATTTGTTGTAATTTTTTTTCTGTCTTCTTTAATAGGATTTTCAGGATGCTATAATAATGTTTAATATATTCTTCTATTATATCCTTTAATTTTATCATATTATGATTTTTTTTATTGTACTTTATATTATTTTAATTAAGTTCAAATTTAAATATTTTTTTTTTCAACCCATGACGTGTGATTTTATACAAGATTTTCTATACGTTTTCAACATAAAAATAAAAAAAAAAAATATTAAATTTTCTTTTTTTTTTATTATTATTAAAGCTGGGAAACATACAGAATAAAAATTTTCCATATCAAAGCATAAAAATCATATTTGTAATTTCCATAAATGAATATTTTTTTTTGCTATGTAATTTCTTTGATTTATCATTACTTTTGCATATATTATTTTTATTACGAAAAAATGGAAGAATTTCTATAAAACAACAACGAAAAAATATCGTAAAAGTTAATTTCATTTTATATTTCATAAATTTATTTATATTTATTTTCATATTTAATATTACTAATAATTTCGAAATCTGAATTAATATTAAAAAGAAAAATAAATGAATTTAATTTTATATGAGCAATTCATTTGTCATTTTATTAAATATATTATATAAAAAAAGGACTTTTTTTATCATCTCTGACTGTGTGTAATCCTTCTCGAGTCGAGGGACCAATATTCCTTTTGATAATAATAATGAGAAGAAAAAAATTATATCCTTTGAATAATATATAAGCTAAATTTGTATATCCACTAGGAAAGGATATTTCAAATTATTAGCATTTTATAGTATGTAAAAGGATCTATTAATTTGAATACATGATAAATATAATAAAAATATGTCAATGTCAATATATAAGATTTATTTTAATCAAAAATTAGCTTTGTAGTAATTTGATTTACAAATCTTAATGATTTAAGGTAAAATTTCAATTTAATTAGAAATACTTACCAAAAATTAAAAATCGATTTAATTATTTGAATTATCTAAATAATATATGTAATTAAAAAAATGGCTCATTAAATATTCACAAATAATCAACTCTCCCAGGGGTTAAGAATCATTTACTTAAATGCCACGATATAATAATCTATGAAAAGTATAATTCCCATAAGTTAGCGTAATCAAACCTAATTACATAATTGATTAAATGTAAATAAAATGTAACTGATCCTTAACTATAAGTGTTGTTATATAGAAATTTCTTCCTGTCCTGGACATTTTGGAAGAAACATCCGGGATATATCCGTCTAAAGTGATTAAGTTCATTTGAAAAGTAAGCTGGTTCGACACGCTAGAATGCGAAATAAAGTGGTCGACTGAAGAGTAAGTACAAGAGGCTTTTTAATAAAGTTTCAGTGCGTCAGGGAAAGGATACACCAAACCAACCAACAATTGATCTCGTACACAAAACTAATTCATTGTAAATTTTTCTATAACAAAATTGAATGAAAAGTTGGCTACCAGCTTAGGTTTAGATCGTAAAATTGGAGTTGTATAATACCAATACCTTAAAGAATTACCGAATTATATAAAAAACATTCCAAATGTCGTAGAGATGTGACATTTAAATGTCACTACTTTAACAAAGTTCGAGTTTTGACCTATCCCTAGGTAAGAAGCAGCTTGTTTTAAATAGATTTGTTAAAGAACTTATTAAATTTATTAACCAATCAAATATTTAAGGATTACAGTTTAACTAACTCGCCATTTTTTAAACCAATTCTTCAATTATGTTCGTAAATACAAAAATTTAACTTAATATCCTTAAAATATAATTATAAATATATAAATAATTATAAATCTAATCTTATTGTAAATTTTGAATATGATTTAAAAACTTTTTTAAAACTTTTTCACAAAAATTTAACATAACTAAATAGAAATAAGCATTAAGGATATATATCATTATCCTGAACTATTTTTCCCTTATATACCAGAAAATAATAAAAAAAAATATTTATACTAAAATCCTTAAAGCAATACAACAAAAATTAAATCTTCATTAAATAAAAAATTATGTAAATTGAAAAGATTTTAACAATGATTTTATAATGATCAATCCTGCAGGAATGTTTCTTATATAATGATATTAAGGAAAATTCCAACTTTCAAAAAGTAATGAGCAACAAAAAATTTTATTTTGTATACATAAAAACGGAGGAATATAATTTTTAATAATAGAAAAATTTAAAATATCCTTTTTTATTTCTGTGATGTTTTTCCATGAGATCATATTTTACAATATTTCATCTTTCTAACATTTTATATTATAAATTATATTTATTTTGTTGGACAATAAACACAAGACTGAAATATTTGCCAGGATAAGAATATACCCAACATCATCAGAAATCCTTATTGCATTAATTTGGTTGAAAATGGAAATATGCAGGCCGGGATGAAAAAAAAAGAAGTGATTTTCATGTTGTTGTTTTTCTCATTTTCATTAATGATCTTTATATAAATATGTATGTTATAATAGCCTTTTGGACGGAAATGTCCTTTATAACTTTACCACAACAACAACAACAGAAAAATCTCTGATCTTCAGATAACAAATAAAAATGGTATTTATATTTATATATTTATACTTATGTATAAGAAGTTTCAAAAAAAAAAAAAATCATTTAATATGGTTTGATCCTTTATAAATACGGTGACCATTCGTCTCTTTCTTCAAGGGACAGTCCCTAGTTTGAGTAAGGCATACCTTAAATTTAAGATTTTATAAAGGGACGCAATACGTTCCTTTTTTTGTTGCCTTTCTCTTAATGTCCTATTTTTATGTCTCGTATAGTCCAAAATCATAAAAGCATTCCATTTATATATCTGAAATTTAAAGCAGATATTTATATGTACGTGACGTTAAACTCATTCATTTAGGTGATAACGTCACTTGCAATATTTTTAAGTGTAAGCTAAGATAATTTTACTATAGTGAAAAGAATTTGGCTTAGGAATTAGGAATTCCCTTGTACCAGAACAATATCAGATGCTATTATTTGCAACATAACAGGCTGTTTATATTTTAAAGTTTGAAACTGTTTTATGTTATCGATGCAAAATGGTCACCGTATTTATAATAGTACAAAAAAATATGTTGACTTTTTCCGATAAGCAATTTTATTTGTTGTTCACATAAAACTTTTACTCTGCAAAAACTTCCTGTTTCTATGCCTTAATTTCGTTGACAATATACTGGAGAAGAACTAACAAGAAAACTTTTAATAGCCACAAGACTTGGAAATTTTTTTATTTTCATTATTTGGCCAGTCTCGATTTGTTGGAAGAAAGAAAATGAAAATGTTAAAGAAAATATTCTTAAGTTTATCAAGAATATTGCTTTTATTCTGGGTTATATGAGATCATGTTGTTTGGTGGAGCTTCTTATTCTTATTTTTTTTTTGTATAAGATACAATTATATGTAAGAGGATATTTATTTCCTTTACGATGGTTTTTTATTTGTAGAATTTGTTTTATTTTTAATATAGAAAATTAAGAAGTTGAAATATCTCATGACAGAAGACAATACTGATGCTATATATAAGAAGTCTATATTATATAATTCAATAATGTTGGTTAAAAATAAATAAAAAAAAATTCTTAGATTATTTATGTACATAAGGAAAAACTTTAAAAACTGCAGGTATTTTTGTATTGAAGATTGCGAAAAAGTTAATAGATACAAGAAGGATAATTGTTTACGTTGTGAAAATGTCTATCAAAAGTTGCATTATATAAAAGTTATATTGATATTATTATTTGTTTTATATTTTTGTTTGTGGCTCTTTTTAATCTTTGATGTATTTGAGGGCGATTCTAATGAATTTTCTATTAGAAATATTGCATTCGAAAGTATCAGTTCGAGTTTTTACCATTTACATCATTTAAAAGAGGAAATTGTTTAGGTACATAGGACAACAAGTTATTATTTTATAATGGACTATAGGATTCATGGTATTAAGATTATAATTCTGCAATTATTTCAAGTAAGATTATTAGGATTAGGATTAGGATTAGGAATAATGGGGTCGTTCAGGCAGAGGATAAACCACCGCCTCTCTACACTGCGACCTAGACAGATCTATTGTGCATACCCAACTATTAAAAGTCAGTTGATATCCAGGCTCCTATAGAAGCCCAGAATCTTCCTGACGGCCAGACCTTTGGTGTCGTTAGGACATAGAAACCCTTTACCAAGGTGTGTGAGCCTTTTACGGGCCACAGCCGCGCAGTTGCAAAGGATGTGTTCCGCAGTTTCATTATCATCCGAACAGAAGCGGCAGTCTCTGTTTTCAGACTTCCCGATCTTGTTCAGGTGATATCTTAAAGGGCAATGACCTGTAAACAGGCCAGTAATGATACGTAGATCATTTTTGTTGAGTGTGAGCACTTCTTTAGCTCTCTTTTTTGAGAAATCAAGGAACCGCTTCCCTTGGCGTAAGCCTGGGATATTGTTCCAATAGGTAGATTTCGCATTATATTCCCATTCTCTTATTTCCTGAAGCAGGTGGCTTTTGGAGATGCCACAGAAGGGTTCGGGACCGATGAAGGGTTGGCTAGCCCCTGTTCTGGCTAGTTCATCGGCAATCTCGTTGCCGTGGATTCCCTCATGCCCTGGCACCCACATCAGAGAGACTCTGTTGTTCATAGCCAGTTGCTTGAGCGAGGATGAGCATTCCCATACAAGCTTAGATTCAAAAGAGTATGAGTCCAAAGCTTTCAGGGCTGCCTGGCTATCCGACATAATGACAATGTTTGCACTACGAATGCGTTTGTTGATACATTCTTTAGCACAAAGCTCTATCGCGTGTGTTTCCGCTTGGAAAATTGTTGGCGATTTGCCTAAGGATTTTGATAGGCGGAACCGAGGTCCGAAAACGCCCGCTCCCACTCCGTCAATTGTTTTGGAACCATCTGTATACCAAACCATTGATCCCCTATCAAGTATGGGCCCCCCAGAGCTCCACGTACTGCGGTCCGTAATGACCACTTTGTAGGGTCTATCAAAGGTTAGTCTTTTTTCCATAAAATCTGACATGTTCATAGTCTCTTGAGACTTTTGAAATTCTGTCAGAATATGCAGATGTCCAACCAGATTACCCGGTTTCAGTTGAATTGTCCGCTGCAGTGTGAGTGCCCCTAGGAGAGCCTCCCTCTTTATCTGCAAGTGCAGTGGAGTGAGGTCCAACAGGGCTTCCATGGCAGCTGTGGGACAGGTTTTCATGGCACCAGTGATGCCAAGGCAAGCAAGCCGTTGCACCTTTTGCAACAAAGCTTGTGCGGTTTTTTGAGTGGTTTTTGGCCACCATACCAATGAGGCGTAAGTAAGAATGGGTCTGACGATAGCACTATATGACCAATGTGTCATTTTAGGTTTCATCCCCCATGTTTTCCCAATAAGACAGTTGCACGCCCATAGCGCTCTAGTGGCTTTCGCGACTGTTTTATTGATGTGCGAATTCCAGGTTAGTCCCTTATCTAGTGTTACCCCAAGATATTTGACTTCATCCGAGAATTCAATACTAATACCACCTAATCTGGGAGATTTAAGGTTCATCTTCCTTCTCTTAGTGAATGGTATTATAATTGTTTTGTTAGGATTTACACTTAGCCCTTCCTCGAGGCACCAACTGTGCACAATGTTTAGGGCCCTTTGTATGAGCTCAGATAGAGTTCCATCGTGTTTTCCTCTGATCATGATAACAAGATCATCAGCGTAACCTTGCGCATCATAACCCGTATTTGACAATTTGTCAAGGAGATCATCAATCACTAGAGACCATAGCAGTGGGGAAAGAACTCCTCCCTGAGGACATCCCTTGATGGCTCTAACCGTGATCGATTCTTCTCCAATTTTAGCTGTAATGTTGCGGCATTCTAGCATGGCCCTAATCCAGCCAATCGTAGGAGCTTCAACTCCTTTCCGCGCCGCCGCTCTCTCTATGGAGTCATAGGTTGTGTTATCGAAAGCCCCCTCTATGTCTAGAAAGGCACAGAGAGCGATTTCTTTAACCGCGATTGACCGTTCGACCCTACTCACAAGGGCATGAAGGGCAGTCACCGTTGATTTGCCAGACTGGTAAGCATACTGGTTCCTATTTAGAGGTGACATTTTAAGGGCAGTTTCCCTTATATGTAGGTCAATGACCTTTTCCATTGTTTTGAGAAGAAAGGACATAAGGCTAATGGGGCGATATGATTTAGGCTGGGCACCTGGGCGCCCTCCAGCCTTAGGTATAAACACCACATTAACCATCCTCCACATTGATGGAATGTACTGAAAGGCGTAGCTAGCTCTAAAAATTTTAACTAGCACAGGTAATATATCTTCTAGCCCTTTCTGTAAGAGGGCCGGGAAGATACCGTCCGCCCCAGGGGATTTAAAAGGTTTAAATGAGTTAATCGCCCATCTAATACGGTTGGGTGTGAATAGTCTACCTGATAGACTTTTAACCCGATTACTAGGTCTAGTGATTGCAGCAATATCATCTACAATAACACCATTACTATCATCGATTGAATTAATGGAGTCCGGAAAGTGAGTTGACAAAAGCAGCTCAATCGTTTCTGTACGACTCTTAGTGTAGCTTCCGTCGAGCTTTTCGAGGAGGCTAATTCCGTTCGTATGGTCCTTTGATAAGGCTTTTTGGAGACGAGCTGCGGTAGGGACATTGGTAATCCCTTCACAGAAATCTCTCCACGTCTTTCTCTTGGCTTTACGAACCTCTTTGTTATATTCAGTTAGGATACGTTGGTATTCACTCCATTCGTTGGTACGTTTAGCACCATTGAAGGGCTTTCTAACCCTTGACCGAAGCCTGCTTAGCTCCTTGTTCCACCAAGGCACATCCCTATTTGTAGCCTTATGTTTAATGGGACAGGCTGCTTCATAGGCAGATATTAGTAGGGATTGTAGCCCTGAAGCTACTTGTTCTAGATCCGAAACGGATTCTATATGTTTATTCAAGGGACTAATCTCAGACACAATGTAGTCACTGAACGACTTCCAGTCTGTAAGTTTAGGAACCCTATTTGTTGCCTTCTGCTGGAACATGCCTTCAAAACTGAATCTAATATGCTGATGATCAGACATAGAAGGTTCGTTGGAGACATGCCAGTTAGTCAGGCGAGGTGTGATAAACGGACTGGCCAAGGTTAAGTCAAGAACCTCTTGCCTAATCGAGTTTATAAAAGTGGGTTTGTTACCTTTATTTATAATATCTATGTTATTAGAAATTAAGAAATCAAGAAGGTACTCACCCCTTTTGTTTACATCATTACTACCCCATACTATGTGGTGCGCATTCGCATCGCAGCTGATGATAAACTGCTTCCTGTTTTTCTTGCAGTACTTGATTAGTTTCACAACATCAACGGGAGGTGCTTCATCCGATTCTCCAGGAAAGTAAGCCGAGGCCCAGATGACCTCTTGCTTACCCCTTTCCATCGGCACCTCTACTAGTACCGCAACTAAGTCCCTAGAAATGAACTCTGAAACGGGAAGAAAGTTTAATTTATTACTGAGCAGAATTGCTGCTCTAGGATTGTCAAGCTGACTATTATATATCAACTTACATTCTTTAGTTGGTAGACCCATAATTCGGCCTCTTAAAATCCAAGGCTCTTGGATAAGAGCTATATCCAGCCTGTTGAAATTAAATCTCCGGCTAAGCTCAGATGTTGCAGCTTTCGCATGGTGGAGATTTATTTGGATACAGTCAATGCGACTGTTATCCATTAGAATTTTTTTGGTTTAACCAGCTTTTTGACCGGGGTCTTTACAGAACCCTTCTTACCGCTGGTGTTAGCGAGTTTCGCTGCGGGTTTCCTAGTCCCGTTCTTCGAAACCTTAGAGGTCAAGCTAATTGGTTTAGTCCCACTGGCTTCTTTAGATGTGCTGGCTTTAGGTGAAGAGTCCTTTTTGACCAGAGCTGTGAGGCTCTTTGTCAGATCTCTGTTCACTTCCGGCTCAGCACTCTTAGAATCGGCAGTGGCTATAACCGTTTTTGGTGGGGTTTTCAGCCTGAACTGAACAAAACCAAATCTGAAGTCGATTTTGTAGTTTATCTTCTTCAGCTGCACTGCGGATTGGTGATCGATGGAGATCGTTAATTGGGCTGCAGTGTTATGTGCCTCCCTACGTAACACTTTCCATCTCTCTGTAATGAGGCCTTCGTTCTGCCCCTGTACCATTCCTAAGATGCGGTCGTTCGCAGTATCTGCGCACGCAGGGAAAAATGCAGCGACGATCTGCGTTCTGGGGATTTTTTCCTCCTCAACTACGATAATGTTCGCATCTTCCCATGGTTTTAAACCAGGAACTGTGTTAGAGACCCATTCTGCTGTCTCTTTGTTTGCACAGTTCAAAACTATCCAGCCTGGTTTAAAAGTAGAGCCAACGAACTTCGGTTTAATAGCCGCATCCTTCTGTTCTACTATTTTATCCATTATGGATTCTTGAATGGAATTCATTTGTTCCATCGTCAAGAGTTCCTCTGGATGGTTGCAGGATAGGATTCCCAATTTAACCCCTTCAACCACTGCTTTATAGCTTAATCTGCTACCACCAGTAGGTACTATGTTCTTACCTTTAGCTGGATTGGTGACAGTATCAGCTACTTTTAAAACGCCCCCAGAAGGACCTTTCATCCTCTTCTCGGAAGCTTCAGGCGTACTGCCATCAGATCTGCTCCTTTTAGACGCCTTCTCAGGCGCTACAGGAACCAAGGCTAATACTCTAGCCTCTGCAGGTTTATGGCCATTCTGTACAAGCCATTTAAACCTTTTTTTTGCAGCACCACTGAAACGGACGCGTTTTTCAGCATCTACGATCTTCAGCTTGCTGGTAATCAGTGTAAGATCTGCAGTTTCCCCTTGCGAGAGGGTCGTCAACATTTCTTCATCTGATAATGGAGATTCATAGTCTAACGTTGGAGGACTTATAACATCCTCTGCGAGTGTAGACTGACTAGGTTCATTAACCTTTGTCGTTGTATTTGATGCACTTGGAGCAGCATCCATCTCTTGATTATTTTTATTAATTTGGTCCATAAAGTTCCCACGAGTAGCTAGGGAAAAGAGGTCACCTGTGCCAGAGCCCCGCATTACCACAGGAAGTCCAAATTCAAACCAGAGGGCGACAGGTATCTGGAGTCCGCTTACTATCGACTAACCATCCCGTTAGCCACGCAGCCATCGGCGTAAGCTGTTCCACCAATATTGGCTTGGGTAAATCTAGGAGTGACAAGGCTAATAAGTCCAATATACGGAAATATCAAACCTTGAAGTCCATGGGCGCGCTTGCACATTTAGTCTGCATCCATATTATAGACAGATGCAGTTCCAGGGGCCACCACGAGGAGGTAGTGCAAGAACTTGATCAGGAACTTCAACAGTTGCAACAGCACACAGCAAGTATGTGCAGCCTACCCTGTCGAAACCCAATCCCGACCCCCAAGTAAGATTATAATTCCACCATAATATTAATTTGAAGTCATGTGGATTAGACAGAAATTAATATTTTTGAAATTTTACAGCATATTTATGCTTGATAAAAAGATAGTTTAGTTAAACGAGATTAATTAACATAGAAAAATCGAATAAAAATATGTATATAAACTGAATCACTTTAATTACAAAAATTTACATTTTTATATTTGGAGCGAATTAATGTTAGCTAAATGAAAAAGAAACTATTTTGCCTAAAAGTATATTTTAAACTTTGGTGGAACTCTTTACTTGTCTATATATTTATATGATTAAGACTTGTAGAACTATGAATTTGCAATTTTTCAGTACTTCACGGGCAAATTTGTTTGGTAATTAAAAACTGATCCTTTAAGTATATTATGTCATTCAAACAAAACCTTCAATTTGTATTTAGAAATTACTTTATAAAAGTAACAAAAAATGCACTATAAATTTAATTAAAGAAATGAATTCATTTATTAAGCGAAACCTTTGAGTCCATAGATAGTTAATAGTTAATATATAAATTAGATTTAATTAGTTTCTGGAAAGTAATTACTTTACAGAAACTATTAAATCTGTTGAATTTCTTTTTAATATTAAATAAATTTAACATTAAATAAATTATTTGTATTTATTTTCATTATTAAAAAATGGATGAAGAATTACAAATAGTACAAATTTGAAATTTGTTCTATTACTACTCACTTAAGTAAGTAATTTTTCATTTATTCGTATTTTTTTGAGCTTATATTTTTAGTTATTCCTACCATTTTCGGTTTTTTCCACCGGTTCTTCTCAGCAATTTTAGGTTGTTACTATCGTTTTTAGTCCTTACCAGTGTTTTTACAACCGCTTTTTCAGTTGCTCACTTGTTCTCAATATTTTGAAATTTTTTCCCAGCGTTTTTTTTTAACACCTCTTTTTCAGTTGTTCCCACAGTTTTGCGGTTGTTCCCAACGTTTTTCGGTTCTTCTCAGCATTTTTCGATTGTTCCCACCGTTTTTCATAGTTATTCGTTGCTCCCACTCCCACCATTTTTAGTTCTTTCTAACGTTTTTACAACCGCTTTTTCAGTTGTTCCCACAGTTTTGCAGTTGTTCCCAATATTTTTCGTTTGTTCGAACCATTTTTCATTCTGAAAACTAGTGAAATAAATTGGCAAGTTCGTATTTAGTAATGGAGTGTTAAAATCAACATGTCATTTATTATAACTTTTTATTTATTCAACCGAAATTATCAATTTTACATTAAAGTATTTCAAAATTTTCAGAAAGTAATTTTTATATCAATCAAATAACTTTTTCTAACAACTACACCTGCTGGTCAAATTTTGAATTATATTCGAATTTTAATTTTAGTAAAGTATTTTCTAACCAATTGTTTTTCCTTGAACCTATTACAATGTTATACAATTTTCCAACTATAGATGTCTCTGTTCTATTTACAATTGATTTTCTATCTTTCCTTAATATAGACAATAAATAATTACTCCTGCGCATGCGTTTCATCCGGTTCATTGCATTTTTCAGTCCACCTTTCAATAAGAAGGGTGCAATACTGTTCACAAAACAAAAAATTATATATTTTAAAAGAAGAAAATCATTTAAAAATAAAATTCCTGTGCATTAAAAGTTTTTAATAATTCAAAAACTCATAAAACATTTTAGTTTACAAAAATATTAAAATTATTAATAAAAATTATAATTCAAAATTGTGTGTTAAAAATTAAAAGGAAAAAAATATTTAAATGTATATATAAAAAAAAAAAAAACTTATATAAAATTTTACCATACATACAAAGGCAAAAATAAATTTATTATAAATTCAAGGACTTTTTCCCAAAAGTGTATATATCCTTTTACACGCGCTCTCCATAAAGGATACACATTTCATATAAAAAATTATTATTCACGACGCAAAACAATTTTTTTTTTGTTTTTGTGGAAATTTTCAAAAAAAAAAAAGTAATTTTTGTCTGTGAAATTTCAGTGTATATATAAATTTTCCCGGAAAATATCTGGAAATAAAAATAAAACAAAAAAAAATTATACTAAAAATGATTCCAAAATAAAAAGAAAAGAAAAATTAATTTAAAAAAAAATTGCAGTTTATTTGAAAATATACAAAATAATCAAAAAACAAATTTTCAAATAAACAAGCAAAAAGAAAATATATTCAAAACGGGGCTACTCGGTCAAGATGGATGAATGTGAAAACCTCGTCATCGATCTAGAAGATTACGAGGCAGCAATAAATGACGAAATAGCTGAAGCAATGGTAAAAATTTTATTTATATTTTTTATAAATAATTTAAAAATTTATAAATTGTTAATTAATTTGACTAGACGTCAATCGTATAAAGAATGATTCATCATTTAAAAAAAGTCCTTTGTATACGTGTATTAGTTATGTTTATGAAAATGTGTGTGGAATGGGGTTCTTTTAATAGTTTAGGTCGCCATGTTTTCTGACCACGAAAGAAAAAAATTTCAGGATGTATTTAAGGAAAAAAATTGAATAAATAATTGAAGAAAATTTATTAATATCAAAATAAATCACGCATATTTATTACATAAATTAAATTTACTTATGAAATATGCAAAATATAAAAATCTTTTTTCTAATGTTAATGACGGTTTATTGATTTTACAAGAATATATTTCATATTTTGTTGAATTAATTTTGAACTTACCAAATAATTATTATTGGTAACAAAAACAATTTATTAATTTCAAGGACATTAGAATATCGTGAAAAGGATTCTAATTAATTGCAAATTTTATGTAACAATTTCAATATTTTAATAATATTAATTGGTGATTTCAATAATTCTTTATTATCCTCAATAGAAATGTATTGATATAGTAAAAATCAGACCAGTTCACAACCAGCTATGCAAAGATCTAAATTTAAATGGTAATGCTATGTAAAATTAAATCAGAGACTTATTTCCTGTTGTTTGGCATATGTTAATTATTTAATAAATGCAAATAATCGATTTAATCAGAAGTTTATACCTGAATGCACATAATGACAATTTATTCAAATTTTATATCTGAATTGCAAAAATATTAAAATTATAATTTCTTTGAATGTCATTTACATTTATAATGACGTTTACTATTAAAAAGTTCATTGATTCATTAATTTTTTATATAATTTTTAAATAATTTTACTATAATTGTCATGTCATCATAAATTATCTTACCACAAATTCTTAACTCCTACATAAAAACTTTAACAATCAATTTCCTTCTCATCAATATTAATCATAATAAATTGTATTTCTGGCAGCTCATGTAATTCTTCAATACAATAATATCAAAAATATAATATAGGTTAAGCTTTGACTTCAAAAGCATATAACTATCAAAATTTTTATATACAATTCTAAGAAGATTACGAAATGTTTAAAATCATTTCAATTTATTATAATAATTTTTTTTATACAATTGCAAAATGTCAACTTTTTTATTCAATTTTATTTTAGCACGAATCAATTTTTTAATTGAATTTTTATATACGTTTCTTATATACTTTCAAACTATATTATACAAAAAAATCAATACTTGAATATCATTGAACTGAAAATTGCTAACTGAATCATATTAAAACTTTAAAAAAAGAACTAACAAACAAAAAATAATCAATTTCTTGAATCAAAAACAAATTTATGATGATAAAAAATATTATAAAAATTTGTTGGTTTTGGTTAAAGGTTTAATGACTGCCTGTCGTATTAGCAAATTCTGATTTTTAAGTTTTGTGCAAAAAAATATCGAAATTTTGATTAGGAATATTTCGTATTGTTCTGTGAAATTTTAAATAGCATTTACAGAAAATATTATTGTGAAATATTAAAAATAATATGTTGAAAATGTATAAAATATATGTTAAAAATATGAATAGTGAGAAATGAAATTTCATACAATAATAACCAATTTAGAAGTACGTTAAATATGCTCGCTTAACTAAATTGATTATTAAACTTTAAACTCATAACTTAAACGCAATTTCTTCATGAAAATTTGACCTAAGCACAGCTAAACCGCAAAAATTTGAATTATTGCGAATGATCTGCTGTTTCATATGCTTGTACTCATCTACCGTTTAAATTAAACCTGATTTTCAGTAAAGCTTAAACTAAGAAATCAAAGAATATAAATTAAAATCGAAAATTTAAAGTTTGGCTAAAGATTAAGCATTAAGCTGTCACTGTGAAACTGGCCATAAGAGTAAAATTAAGGCAACATTTATCTAAATATGAATATTTTTTATTATCTAATATTTTATTTAATTAATATTTATTAAATTTTATGAAGATTCCATTCAATTTAACAAAATTGTGAAAGTTTTGTTTTTGTACTTTTAATAAATTAATCAAAAAAAATTAAACCAGCAAAAGTTTTGCGATAACGTTGATAACGATAACTTACTGCAATATGTCTACGATTAGCTTAATTGCAATATGCTGAAGTGTTTCAGAAAATGTACTTAATGAAATCGCAAAGTTAAATTTTGCGACTAATTTAAGTTGATAACATGATGTACAAAAATACAAAAATGTGTTTTGATCAATTTGTAAAAATCTGTAAATTTCTGTTGAAATTAGAAAATAATTGGTGATAAATTCTTTTTTGCAATGGCGCTACAACCCAAATCAAGCATTTACCTTCTCAAAGAGGTATTACAATTTGAACCTATAATTTTATATGGATTTCCGAAGCATAAGTTTTTTTTGTTATAGTCATAAAATTACAATTACATAATTCAACTTTTATTACTAGTACTTATTTAAAGCATAGTCAACTGATGTGGACTTGAACCCGTGACCTAATACATCACAGCTATGCTACACCATTCATTATAATCTATTTTTGTACTCTGAAATATTAATTCTTCTTCAAAACCCAACTATTTTAATGGGAAATTAAAAATATATTTTTCCCTCTCACATTTACTTCTAAGTAAAAACTGAAGCGACTAAATGTCTTTATAGATGAAAATAATGAAAAGAAAAATTATTTTTTATTTTATGTTATTTTAACAAAATCATCTAGCATAAAATTTTCTTTATACAAACTATCAATTTATAAAACATTAAAATCATTTTTTTTTATTATATATTTGTTATAAATGATGAAAAGATAATTTGCAGATAAAAGAAACTCATTTCTACAGTGCTAATCATAAATTATAAATCTTCATAAATAAAAAAATCTTCAATTTAATGTTATAATAATATAAAAAATTTTAATTGTATTTTTTTTTTGCAGGGTCAATCAGAAAGTAAAAAGAAATCAAAAAATGGTGTTTCCGAAACAAAAGGTACTGCCATGTCATTTGGATTTCGTAAAAAATTACATACAACACCAAAAAAGAAAAATTTATTTAAAGATAAATCAAATAAACAATATCAACAAAATTTAATATTAACAACTGGTGAATTAATTGATGATGATGAACAAATCAAACAAGAACAATTTAATGATAAATATAATTCAGCAACTGTAATATCAAATCCAGTATTAATAAAAACAAATGATTATGATATAAATGATAATAATGGTAATGATGATGGTAAGTGTTAAAATATTAAATAATATGCACAAAAAATTAAAATGATTCCCTGAATTAAGATGGGCTACAATGTATCAATCATTATTTTTCTTGACTCTTTCGATACAATTCGTTCGAAATCGTTTTCAGTATTGCACCTGCCTGTGTCCACTCTATCGATTTTCCATACAAAATATATAAAGACATCAAATTTGAACTTTATTTGAACTTTACTGAATATGACATAACAAATTAATTTAAATATTTATAATGTCATTTCATTTGAGAAAAATTATGTGACAACTGATTAGATTAGATTCCGGAGGTCCCAAATCACTGAAGCCACTGTAGGCCTATTGTGTTATATCATTCAGTTAGAACCCCGCAAGATCACCACTTTCAAAGAAGACTTTTGAATTTTGATTGAGTTCAACGACAGTTCAATTCAGTCCATAAAGCTGTTTCCAAGGTAACGAAGTCTGGATCGAGCCAGTGCTACTTTACATTCCTACAAAATATATTCAGCCCATTTCTCTTCGTATTCGCACATTCTACATAGATTGTTAGGAGCTAGTCCCAGTAAAGTGAGTAAAGTGTACAGTGAGTAACTTAGTTACTATTCGTACTCTAAGTCTGCTTATATCAATAAGCTCCCGAGTCTTATATGAAAAGTGACACAATATTTAAACAAAATTATATATACAAAATATGAATTAATTTCGTTTTTTTTCCAAATTATGTAAGGAAGCATAAGATATTTCAGTAATTCATATTTGTCAGTGTTGTTTCACATTTTTTATGTCATATACTAATTTTGAATGACCTCTTTAAATTTTCTGAAAAACTTAAATAAATTGGTTTCATTGCAAAAAACAAAATTCTGAAATCATATTTGCGTTTGTTCTAACAGCACTACAACCAAATTTCTGTACTATGTACACGATTTTTCTCATTAATTTTCTATATTCTCGTATTCTCAATATTTCTGGTCGAATTTCCACTTCTATTGAACTTGTCAATCTCTTTCTACTGTACTATGTATATATCTAAATACATGACTAATTACACCACATAACAAATAACTATAAAGATAAATTAATAGACCTCTTAAAATAATTTTCATAGCTGGATTACCTACTGTGACAATGTGTTTAAGTAAATTTATTTACGAAATAATACACATAAACAATTTGTCTATCAACTAAAATAATAATGAATCTTTAAAATACCACAAAAATTACGCAATGTTACATTTTCTATGCTATAGAATGAGTATCTATACATAAAAATTATGTTGCATCAAAACAAAAAATTAAATACAATTTCGAAATATACAAAACAAAAAAAACGAAAATAAATTTTAAAAAACTATTTACGTTTTTTTTTTTTTAAAAAAAAAATTAAAATGTGTCAATTTATTTTTAGGGACAATAGATTTTAAATCAACAACTGACAAAACTGAAAAAACGTGGGCAACAATGAATCGTGCTATTTCACCATCATTACAAAATACAAATAATCCACAAATTGTTGGAGGTGGTGATGAATGTATTGATGGACAACAAACTGAAACTCCAGTTTATAAAAATCGTTTTGGATTTCGATCAGCAAATGTTGTTCGGCCAGCATCAACTGGTATTACACCAAAAATTACAGATTATCAAGAAAATATTGAAAATAATAATAATAATTCTGGTAATAAAATATATAAATTTTATCTTTGCGTGATTCAAGTTTTTACTAAAAATAAATCACAAAATTCTATTTCATTATAGTTAAACGACGATCTAAAAGTGCATCGGGTGCAAATTCTTTACGTTCAGTGACTTCAAATCGTACTAATAATGATAAATCACATCAACCACACACAGCAAATCAAGTACGTTTTGATGATGTTCCAAAAATAAATCATATACCATCCATAAATAATAGTGAATACTATCAGTGGAAACAACCTGAAAGAAAACCATACGGTGGCATTAGCCACAATTTACCGCCACAACATCATACACAATATTATAGTGGATATCCAAATATCGCAACATATAATAATAGATATATGCCACCACAGCATACAATTATTAATACTGGAATGCATACAAATGTTATGTAAGTTGTGCAACATAGTTTATAAATAAATTTTCTATATTTAAATTTTGTTTTTCTTTTAATCAGAAAGAAATTCATTTCATAATTTTTGTTTAAATAAAATATTTTTTTATTTTTTGTACGATTTCAGTGTTAAACCGACAGCAAAACCAACTGAATCATCAACAACATCAACAATGGGTAAATTTACATTACATACAGCAAGTTTACCAAAACCACAATATCCTGTGCCAATTAGTTTAACAACAACAACAAATTTAATGGATACAAAAAATGCTAAACAAATGGCTAATAATAATCGTAAAGGTTTTACTGGACCACGTGATATATCAAATGATTCAGGTATATCAAGTTTAGATACAACATTTGATTCACAACAACAACAACAGAAATCGATAATAAATGATAATGGTGATGGTGGTTCACCAAAAAAATTAAATAAATCACGACCAAGAAATTTAGAAATGATTATAAATGGACGACATAAATTTGAGGTCAGAGATTTAGATACAATATCATGTGAAAGTATTGAACCATTATCATTACCAAAATTACCAAGTGTATTTTCATCAAATAATCAACCAGTACCATTAAGTGGTTTGGTACGAACAAATACAACATTATCAAGAGAATCACAGCAGGCCACAGATAATGAAGGTATGTGAATAGTGTTTTCAAGTGAAGTGACGAATCAAATTGTAATATGTTTTTTGTGTTTCTTAGAACGGAATGAAGATAAACGTAAAACAGTACGAGTTATTACAGATACCGAAAGTGTTGAAGAAGAGAAATTATATCGAGATCGTTCCACAATTGAAAAGGACACAAATAAAGTAAATAGTTTAAAGTTTACCAGGATCTAATTAATTATTTCAATAAATATTTTAGAATCGTATTAATAATGGTAATAATTCAAGTAAGAATTCATCACCTGGTAGCTCAAGAGCATCATGGTGTAATGCTGGTGAATCATTAGCATTTAAAGATTGTAGCAGTATTAGTAGTTCGGATGATAGTAAAGATCATCAAAATGAGAAAACATATACTGATGCCGATATAAGCTCAATTAATTTAGATGAAAAACCAAGTTTTCTTTGTAAGTTTTGAAAATGTAATTTTCTAACAAAATAAAACTAATTTTTATTGCAGCATCTTTTACTGAATCCGTGCCAATGGTTCCGAAACCAACAACAATTATAATTGACAACAAAAATAACAATATTAATAATATTAATAACAACAATAATAACAATTGTAGGCCAATATCTGAAAGACCTCAGACCCTATCAAATATTAATGATACGAAATTTGCTGAAATGGCAGCTGCAGTAACTGATATATTATTAGATGATGAAACATCACCAACTGATAGTTTAGTTAGTAGTACCGAATCGGAAGAAGCAATGTTAAAAAAATGTAATAAAAAGAAACCAATAACATATAATAATGATATAGAAGAAAAAGATATTGATGAAATATCACCAGAATTAGAAATATGTAGTCCAATATCACCAGGTACACCAACACATGCATCAAATTCATTATCATTATCAGATATTGGAAAGGATTTTTTAATTGATGACGAAATAGCTGATCAACCAGCATTATTATTTAATGATAAAACAAATGATAATTTAGAAACAACACAATTAGGTAATAATTCATTAACAGATACACCAACATTAATGGATATTGGTTGTATTGGTGGATCAAGACGATCACCAAAAAGTTTATCAAAATCACGTAATTTAATGCAAGCAGCTATTGAGCTTAGTTTAAGAACACCAATATCATTAAGAAAAGCAACATTATTAAGTAAAGCTGAATCATTAGATACATTATCACCATGTGAATCAATTGCTTCCGATGATCTAATGATGGACTTTGAAACAAGCAGTATGGATTCAATTGATCGGTAATTTTTTTTCTTTTTTTGTTCTTTTAAATATTTATTGTTAATTTCTATATATTTTCATATAGCATTTCACATTCACTAAGAAGCGGTAATGGATCTGGTATGCATGCTTTTGATGATGCTGAAATATTTGCAGAATTAGAGAATAAAGGTACTGATATGATACGGGAATGGAATAATATATTACGAGTTCATCGAACTGGCAGAGATAGTATTATGTAAGTGTTAAATTTTTATAAAAAAAAAATTATAAAGGTTAGAAACTAGCCAATTCCTCCTTTAATTTGATCTTAAATGATCGAATAATTATTTTAAACTGTTGTAAAATGTCTGATATACATTTCATGCTAGGTGGCGTTGTATATGAAGGCCGTATTAATTAATTTATCTAAATACAATTAATTAATTAAATTAATTTATAAAATAACTTAGTTATAATAATAAATAATTTTCGCATGTTTAAAGATTATCACAATAAATCAAACTAACAAACAAAGAATTAGCTAATTGAGAAAAATACTGCAATGAACTTTTTATAGCCATATCACAAATAAAAATGAAACTTTAATCGATAAGAAAGTTAAAATAAATAATATAATTTATTCGTCATAGATTATTGCACGCGATAATAACTTTTATTTTTCAGAACGATATGGTGAACTACGGATAAAAGGTACTAAACTTACCTTCCGCAATAGAAATTTAGATTAACAAAATAAAAAGTATAAAAACTGCGGTTTATTGCGATTGCGACCTTTCTAATTTAATATAATTTTTTATTGATCAATATTTATATATTTAAATTATATTTACATAAATCATGATATATTTACGAAGGGTTATAGAATAAATATGAACTGTTGTAATGGAAAGATAACTTAAAGAAAAATGTAAAATGAAGAAATCAATTTTTACATTGCGGGTTTGAAAGTGGTGATTTAGTGCTAATAAGCTGCAAAATCTTATAATTTTTATGGATAAACTTAGCTTAATTCATGCCTAATTCCATAAATCATTCGTGCATCCATCCATTTATGGTTATAATAGTTATCAGATTTCAATGAAATTTGACATGAGCTCTATTTCATGATCTATGAATATAGCTTGCTAAGTTCAGTGTGGGTAATGTCCAATAATCACACACATTCCTGAAAGTTTTACTAAGCGCTGTTTGACCAGTTGGGGTTAGAAGCTCTTTCTCCTAGGTAGAAGCTCTTTTCTAGGTTAGAAACTCTTTTCTAGATTAGAAGCTCTTTGTTAACTCAACATTTTTGTTTGGCTATAAGTTTATTTCGGATTTCGACATGGTTTTTGTTAAAAAAATTCAATTTTATATAGTTTTTTTGATAGTTATACATTTTTTTGTGAAATATTTGGATTTCAATATTTAAGATGTTATGTCTACTCTTATTTAGAATTGATTCAATCATTGAGAAGTTAATTTGTTCCACAATGGTTTAGAGTTAATTGACATCAATTTTACTTCACATAATTTCTCTTTTGGCTATATAATCTTTTTAACAAAATTTAATGATTTTACACCAATTTAAATTATGCTTTAAGTTTCAAACATTATTGTTATTATAACAACTCGAGGTTTATAACTAGCCCCGCTGTTAAGCTAATGTTCCTTGGCCTGGTGTTCGTTGTTTGATGTATATCAGAGTCCCTCCAGTGTATAGAACTGAAGGTATTGGTATTGTTGTTATAAACGAAGTTCTAAGAATAGTTCTAAGCCATTTTCTCTCAAGCTGTTTTAAATATTGTTTTTCTTGTTATCTTAATTTTTTTACTAATTATTTTAAGTTTGTAAGAAAAATTGTACCGAAATATTTAAATGAATAACTTAAATGGTTCAAATCATACACAGTACAAATTACGATTTTGGTAAGACCATCAATTTTAGTTACTAACTACCAAATATTTGAATTTTTCTAACATTTCTAAAAGTTACGTGTATAAAAAATTCTAATTATCGATCCAAATCAAATACACGTAAAAGTTTGCTTTCTATAAATCTTGAAAATTCTTTACATAATAATAAAGAATTTCTGCTAAACCATATTTAGATTGTATAATATCATTACTATTGTGGGTAGATTGTATATGTCGCTGCCTCCGCTGCTCCGTGCATTAACATATCTTAATCTAACTAAAAGTTATACAGTTAAAAAACATATTAAAAAGACAAAGTAAACAAACGATCATAAAACCATTTTCGTGTATGCAAATATAAAATAAATTTAATGCGCTTGAAAAACTTATGTATATACTTTCAACCTGTGCTAACAGGAAAAAAAAAGTATCTAAAATAAAAACAAATAATATGATAATCAGGTAAATTATTCCGTTATGGCACGTTGTTATGACCACCTGAGTCATCCAAAACATTAAATTCAAACATTCTCTAATAGCACACTCTAAATCTACTTTGTTGTTGAGTCGATATCGGTTGCTATTGCTTGCTAATCAATCTCTTGAAACGGTTATCTCTTGAATCGGTTTATTTATATGGGGGGAAGCTCATTTCTCTTGATATTATTAATGCTCCCAAAAAAATGGTTTATGACTTTGCTAAACATTGCTTTGCTTAAGTAATGAAACATGAAACATATTTCCAGAATCGGAACGAATAAAAAAAATGAAAGTAAATCAATATAAAAAAAATGTTGTCATAGTTTAAATCGGTTTATTATAGTTGTTAATATTACCAGATTTCACTGTTACTACAAAATATCTTTACAAAATTTATATCTTTTCATATTTAAATTTAGCTTTTTTATTTATTTATTTTTTTAATTCTATGCTGAAGCTTTTTATTTGTTATGCTTTAGCATAACTCAACATTATTACCTGTTTTTTACAGCCAGCGGATTTATCTGAATTATTATTATACACTTTTAGACTTTATGTATAGAAATTTAATATTTTAGCTTCAGGTGAGAGCAAATTATTGTGGTTATACTGTTACCAGTTTACTTAAAGACCGCGTCGTGAGCACTTGTTAAATTATTTTTGTTTTCGTTAATTTCGTTTCGAAAAAAATATTATCGGAATGTGTCTTAAAAGTGTAATAAAAATATTTTTTTTTAAATTGATTTTAGAATTAATTTAATATTTTGTGATTCCCTATAAAAATACAATTTTTATTTTTGATAATTTAATTTTGGAAACATTGATTTTTAGATATATGTAATTAATTAATTAGAAGGTTATTAAAATAATGATTTACAAAAGAAACCATCTTAATTATGAAAAAATTTCATTTCAAACTCTTCACATTAGTTCAGTTAAAAGTTAATCCATCTGTGAGAGTGTGAATTCTTCGGTATTATGTTTTATGTTGTGATTTGTGGGAAATTTTTATAAGAAAACATATAAAAATTTCATTATAAAAGAATCAAAGTTAAAAAAAAAAATTTTTGTAAATCGATAATTTTTTATTTTTTTATACGTGTAAATGTAATTAGTAATATAAATTATATAAAAATTATTTTTATTGAATAATTTGAAAAAATTCTTATGTTTGTTTAGATTGGATAATTTTAATTATATTATGAAATTTATCTTATTATATAAAATAAATTACCTTGCATAGGTAAAGTGTTGCACAACTTGAATAAAATTACAAAATTATATAAAATTATATCAACAGGAACATAAAAAAAGAGATTGTATAGTAAAAAAATAAAGATTTTTTTTACAATTTAAAGTTTAACGATCGTGAAAATATGAAAAACAACAACGAAGGAATCTTGTTGGATAATTCTTTGAATTGGTAAATAATAATTTAAGATTAAGAAAAAAATGTTGCAATAGAAAAAGATTGTTTAAAACTGAATCTATACAAATTATTAGTGGGATGAGTATTAGAGTTTACAATTTGAAAAATTTAATAAAGTTAATAAGTTTATGAATCAAAGTTTCATTAAATATTGTTTGGTTTTTGTTGGTTTGAACCACAAAGACGTATCTAGGCCACACTTCCCTGACGTCTACCTTCGTATTCAAAAAACGTCAAACCATCCTATCTCTTTCATAAGGGTCAACAATTTATCCAGACACTCCAAAAATTTAAAAATTTTCATAAAATCTTATAGTAATAAATTAAATCTGTATGGATTTGGATTATAAAATTAATATGTTTAATGAAAAATTACTAAACTCTAATAATATATTTAATTTTGACAGCTGACCAATTATTCCATGTTGACACAACTAAATTATCCTAAACTTAGGACGACTTATATTAAATTTAGAAAAGTTTTAAAACTTATCGTAGTCCTGCTAGCGCACAAAATGTACATACTTATGAACTTATCAAATTTATTTAGGTATGTACTTGTATAAATGGCACAAGTTCATAGGTGGATTCGATTCTATTATAACCCGCCACTTAAGTTTTGTTAAATATAGAAGACTTTTAAAAAATTTCGGTTATAATTTGCATAATTCAACTTTAATTTAGTTTTATGTTGATTTTCGAAAGATTATGCTCTGGACTGAATAAAATTTATGTGTAAATGTGACTTTGTAAGTAAAACCTCATGTTAATTCTTGTTCAGTTTTATCAGTAGTGAATTTAGTTTCCTAAACATATTTCTTCATTTTTCTATAAAAAAATTTTGAAATTTGATTTACGCCTATTAGCATATTTGTCTCCATTTTCTTTAATTAACTTTTACATTTTATATAATTTCTTACCGATAAAATATTGAAAATTTTATAAAACAGAAATTATCTAATCATAATTTTTTTCAATTTAATTGTAATTTGTATATTTGCTAACAAGTGCAAAAATATTAAAACTACTTTTTTTATCTATAACCATTTTTTATCAATTTATTAGACTTAATTTAAAAATTCGTTGTGATAGTACTATGAAAAAATCAAGTCTTAATTCAAATATAAATTGAAATATAAAATAATTGTTAGTTAAGCTATATCTGTAATCAATTTTAATATAATTACTTATAGTGAAAATTTTATATCAAAAACTTACTTTTACTTGACTTTGCTTAATGAGCGTAAATATCCGAAATATCTTAACAAAAATCATGTAACAAACCTTCAAAGAAATCAGATTAAATAGAAATTTTTTACAATCACATTTTATTCTTCAAATTTATTTTAAAAAGATTTTACAAAACATAAACATTATATACATTTATTTTTAATTTATAATTTCAAGCATATAATTTCTTACCGAACACTCCTAAACATAAGAATCTAAATGAATTTTCTTCTCTGTTACTTAACAATCTAAGAAAAATTGCACAATTCTTTTTTAATCTTCATTTTTTGCTCTGCCCATCATCATTACGATGTAGCTCATATCTTTATAATATTATCTTTATCGTCATACCATCACCTAATATGGCATTTAAACGAACGACCATCGCAGATGATTTTTTTTTTGTTGAACCTATCTATCAAGATTCTCATTATAAAAATATTTTATTTTTCCGGTCTCATCAAATAAATTTCTTGTAAATTAGTTTTGTTTTTCTTATTTAGTTTTTCTACAGAAAAGATACTCATTTCTAACAAAACTGAACAATCTTAATAATGGGTACGATCATATGTACAACGAAAAAATATTTTTAAAATGTACATGTGATCATAATCTTTGATCAGAGCTAGACCTAGTTAAAGTGCAATTATTAAAATTATAATAAGGAAAGAAATTTACATGTGAACGTCTACTGCAAGATAATTTTAAAAAGATGTAATTAATAATTGATAACAATCCAGATTATTTCGATTGTTCCCTTTAGCCCTTCTTAATAAAGGTAAATTATAAAGCCAACCCTGGATAAAGTTTCATGGTTAGTGAACTAAATATTGTTGATATATGTATAACTAGTTACCTATACAGAATTTCTTAATATATTCCCACTGCAACTATTGTGTTGAATTAGATTACAAATGCTTGTTAACTGCGCAGTAAATTTAAAAATGAAATTTAACAAACTGTATGACATTAAGTAGGAATTACAAAATATTAAAAATGTGATTTTTAATATCATTCAGTTTATACAGCCCAGTAGAATCTAAACCTGCATATAAAGTGTGAATAATTGATGTTGTAATGCTCGAATTTTTAAAGAGAATCTATTCCAATTTTACTATCTGTAATTAGGTCAACTACTTCTTGATTTCTTCAGTAGTTTGTTGTCTTTATATTATAAAACCGAACAGAATATTATCCTCATACTGGTGAAATTTGTGGCTATGATTGTGTTATAAAAGAATAGACTCTATGACTCTATCATGTCCATGAAAAGGATGAATTTTAGAAAGGTTTCATTACCGGTCACTATATGATCCGTATAGGCACGATACTTATCTCAGAGTTCCCAAAAAGAATTTTGTGTTCGTGTGATGAGATTAAGGAACCTTCAAGCTTGAACATATTGTTTGTGATTGTAACAGCCTCGGAGGCTCGCCTAGTATCTGAGTAACTTTGTACTGAAAAACGTTATCGAGACTCGCGAAATGATCAGACACTTTATTAAAGAAATCTGAATCTTTGACAGATAATGATTGTTATGAACGCGGAACTCAATTCTCTGAGTGTAGGTAAATACTATGATTTCTTGTATCGCTTTGTTATTCGACAACCTAACCTAAATTTTAACAAACCCCCTTTATTCCTTTATTGATATTGGTCTCTTTTTTTATTTGACTTTAATTATTATTATTTATATTTTTCATTTCATTGTCCTCCTAAAATTAAATTTTATACTTTAACCATTAAATTTATTTTTCTTCTGATTCTTTTTGTTATTTACGGCTCGCACTGTACTACACAAAAGGTCAAAAATCTCGTTACGTCGTTACACATAATAAAAGAATTAAAAAAAAAAGAAATTACTATAAGAAAGAAAAATTAATTACAAAAAATTTTATTATGGGAAAGTTATTTAATTTTCTATTTATTATGTATTGGATTTATTTCATTTGCCCGAAAATTTAAATCTCTACGATTGTGTGGCAGTTAATACATAAAAAATGTTGTAAATTTTGTGATTGCATATGGCTTTAAAATTCGTTATGCTTTTTGGATATTTATAAAATAATAATTTTTTGTTATGGTAAATTTAATAATAATATATCTGTATAAAAGAAATTATGATTTTGTTATATTTGCATGGTTCAATAATGATTTCAAATTAAGAATTGTTGTAAAATTTGTGGTTTTTAAGATTTATGAAAAAAACGATCACAAATTGAAGTACTATAGAAAAAAATAATTAATTTTAATATTTATGTAAAAACTAATTTATTATTTTACAACCTTTTACACTTTTACATAGGCACAATTTGAACTTATGAACTGCAAAAAAAATTGATGAAACCGCATAATAATAAAAAATTTATTAATGCTTCTTAATATTTTTTAAATAAGTTTTTTTTTTTATATGTATCTCCTTTATTACAATCGTGATTGTACACTATTCCATTCTGGAAGAGGATATTCAAAATCATAAAAATTAATTAAAATTAAGTTTCTTTGCAAGTGATATTCAACTTTGACGTTCATTTATGACTGATATTCGTTATTTAACAGATAATAACTGTTAGGAAACGTGGAATAATGGCATATAATCAATTTAACGATAATAATTTGCTGAATTTTTATGCCATTTGCAAGAATTAATTAACCCTCTGCCTCTGACAGTCAAGAGTAAACTTAAAAATCGCATTCCATTTATTTTGTATAGAGACGTTTTTTAACCATACTTAATCTTATAATCATATTTCTTTAAAAAAAATATACTTTCCAAATTATTTGTGTCTGGCATTTTAGTATTTAGTAAAAATATAAAATTGACATGAAATTAGTTTAAATGTTTAATAATTTTTAAACACTTCTTTATTATGATCAAAATTTCTTCTAGTTTGTTCAGTCTAATATCATTTATTATCCGGTTCTAGAAGAATGTATAGAAATTTGATCCCTGAGATTTTACTATCCAAATCTTTATAAGTTTGAATTTCATTTTCATTCCTGAATTTGAGATTGAGTGGTCAATATAATTTTCGATTTTTTGTTTATATGAAGCTGACTTAAAAATTGATCAAAAACTTTTAAACTTATTATTGTTCCATCACATTTGACTACTTTTACTAATATAGTAATTTGAATTTGTAAAATACACCTTCATTTTCTACCTTAATCTTTCATTATGAAAATATTTTAAAAATTTTATTGATTTTAATATTTTTTGTAAACTAACAATATCTAAATTTATAATTTCAATAGAAAATCTTAACCTTGTTTTAATAGTGTTTTACTATGAAAGAATCAAGATCATATAAGTACATACACTAATTCTAATTCAGTTCTTAGCATTTCTATATAATAATCAAAAGAATTTCTATTAAAATTTTGGTCTTGATAAGCTAAAAATATCGTTATCCTTCAGTAATTATTATTTGATAATATTTCTATAAATTTTATTGATTTAATTTTTCTAATACAATTTTTTTTTCAATATAACTTTTCTTCCAACATTTTTATGTAAATTTAATGCCAGATCATGCAAATATTTTTATTAAAAATATTTCTTACCCCAATAAACATTGATCCAACAAGTTGCGATTTTTATTCCAATTCTTTTCATGCGCATAAAATTAATAATTTTGGGAAAGTTTAATAAAAGAAATTAGTTTTTTCACAGATGAAATTTTTTAATTTTCAATTTCTAATTAATTTCATATTTTTTTTATAATCAATTAGTTACGTTAGTTTTATTTGACACCACGAAGAGATTGGAAATTCTCTACACTAGTGACTTCTGTGACAAATTGGGAATTCACAATAAACACTACAAATCCATAATTAATTTTTAAACCATTTTTAATTAAAATCTTTGAGAGTTCAAAAAAATCATTAAAACATTTGAAAATTTCAATTCAACAAAATTCTGTAATTGAATTCTCTACTGTGAACCAATAAATTTCTTTGAAAATAGCTTCTTAGTTTTGGATCTTTAAATTCTATCAATAAATTCGGAAAAATCATATTCCAAATTTAAATTAGCACATTTTTTTCCTAAAGATTTTGCTAATTTGCTAATAAAATAATAATTTTTGCCAATACGTTTGCGCGAATTGTGTCATCCTTCAACTATACAAAAAATATAAAGATAAATATATAACAGAAGCAAAACATCCTGTAAAGAATTTAATATCCTTTCAATAAATTTCTTAAAGAAAAAAAAATTAGTTAAAATGTTCTTGTCGTACCTGAAATATTAGTGAAATTTAATATTTATATCATTAAAATATTGTGCACCGAATATTTAAATTGATTCCTTTTCATTATTATACAGGATTAATTTCTGTATAATACAAAAAGGAAGTGTAATTTTATTCGTAAATTATGTCCTGTTGAAATTTTTATTTATATTTTAGTAAAAAATTGTTTTTTTTTGACAATTTGCAAAACAAAAATATAAAAATAAATATTATAATGATAATTTTATAATGGTATTACAATTATGACATCTCCTATTGGAGCTAGACGTGTTCGTACAGATTTACATACATCTGAAAATTTTTATCTTAATACAAATAATGTTCGTAGTCCAAGGACATTATCCCCACCGAATATAATACGTCAAAATAAAAATGGCAATAATATTTATTCAATTAGTTTACCAAATCAATCATCAATTTTAAGGTCAAATGAAAATTTAACAAAAATATTAAATAAAATTTAACCAAAAAAAAATTTTTTTTATTATTTTATTTATAGCTCACATTTACCAGCCCGAGCAACACGTTTATTAAATAGATCTCGTTTACAACAGGCCCAATTAAATAATAGTAATGCTGGTTCAGATAGTCCAAAATCCGGTGATAGTGTTAATAGAAAAATACCATCATCACGTGCATCATCATTACATTTTAGTAATCGTGATACAAATAGTTCATCAGATGATATATTATTACATGATAAATCATTTAGGAATTCGATGATACAGGATGTTTTATATTTTAAAAAACAATTAATGAGATTGAGAAGGATTTTACAGGAGGTAATTACAATATAAAATACAAATATTAATAACAAAAATTTTTGAAGAAAATTAATTTAGTGTGATTTTTGCAACTAAAAAGATGCATGAAGTTATTATATTTATTTAGTTAAAAGATGAATACTGAGATAAATTCTGAACATATTTGAAATATGGTAAATTCTAAGAATAATTACAAATAATACTGGGATAAAATTTCGAAAAAAAAAAGATTTTATTCACCTTGTAAATTTGGAAGTTGTGGATGATAAATCTTATATTTATTTATTTGCTACATTAAGTTACACTTGCTACTTGCATTACATAAATATTTTTGAAGAAAAATGGAAAATATGTTAATTTTCAGAAGTTTTAAATAGCTTCAAATATTGAAGGAAGTGCATACAATTTCTGTAAAAATGTAAATAAAAATTGCAAAAAATTTTTTTTAAAAAATTAGTTAATAATTGGGTATATTCTAATAGTAATTGAGTTTCTAATGCACAATTAATCTAAACCAGTAGTTGCTTATCATCGAAAACAAGTAAACCGCAAGGATCTAAATAGATTAGTGAGAACAAGCGGAAAGATAGATATGATTATTAAGAGGTTATACATTTCTTTAAGCTCGCTCTAAGCACAGTTTCTCTACAACGCAATTTCTTTCATTTTGAACTATCCGCATTGGATTACGCTCGGTCACATAAATATACATATTAATTAATGATTAGTAAACAGATTACCACTTGCTTCGGGCTTCTCAATTCTGAAAAGAACTCTATTACTTCCTTCCGTGACATCTGTTGAGTCAGCCTTCTATATATAAATTAAAATTACGCATAACATGGTGCAATTGTCGAATTTATTGAGCAAAACAAAAAATACCAGCTGAAGATGGTAAAAAAAATGTTATTCTTAATCATGCAGAATCTAAACGTTATTGATTTAGTTGGTGGTCGTGCTGTTCTTCGTGCTGTTGATGAAATATGTATACAAATACATAATTGAAGCTGTTAAACTGCTACATGAAATGCCGGTGTTGCTTATGCAGTTGATTTAATTGGAACTTTTATATTTGAAATATCGTTTTATTAGTTAAATGACAATATCTTTTGAAAATAAGTAATGCTTTAAAAAATCTTAACCCATTAACCCATTAAAACTTTTTTATGTTATTAACCCATTAAAAATAACATAAAAAAGTTTTAATGGGTTAATTAATATAAAATTATTAATATGCTTATACTAATATGGTAACAGAAATTGAAATGTTATATGGTAAACAGCAGCAACCACCAGGAAAGAAAACTTGGCAGTGTGTCGTAGGTTGATGTTTGTGCAATGATGCATGTCGCCCTCGTAGGTGGTAGGCACTACATACCAACCGTCATAATTACACCAGACAAGAACAAGTTAGTGGAAATGTTGGTGCAACTTTTCTGGGATAATGTTTAAGTATAACATAGAAACAGCGAAACTAAATTAGTCAATTTCATTCATCATTTGACGCTGTGAAACAACTTTAACTTTAATCCAATTTTTATTTAAAATTTTGAACCATTTTAAAGTTTATCAGAATTTATCTCAATGTCTCTTAAAAATTATATATTTCATTAATTGTTTGTCATATTTATTATGTTAATTCATTAATGTTTTTTTTATATATTTATTTTTTGCATGTATTATATTTATTTATGCTTATGTCGACATTTATATATTTTATGTGATGCACCCAAAAAAAATTATTAAATAAACGCAAATAAAAAACATAATATCAAAAACATACAATATTAAAAAAAAATGTGTTGTTGTGTACCAATCACCACCAGGACGAAGAATGTTTGTTGAGGGTAGGTTCAAAATAATCAATTCTATTTTTAATATATCATTTTAATCAAAATTAAAACTTTGTATATAAATTATGTTAAGAAATAATATTTATAATAAGCAAGAACGTCGCAATTTCGTAAAGCGAAAGGCTTTAAATAAATTTTCTTTTGCCTTGTGATCATAATTATTTTTATGTTTTTGGTTTTGATTTTCGCGTGTCATGAATTTTTTTTTTGTAGACATTTTTTGTCTTAATATTTCAGCAAAAATTTGCTCTATTTCTTAAAAGAATTTTAAGTAAGGAACAAATTATTTATAAATTGGAAATAATGTGTGAAACAGAAAATATTTAGAAGATTTTTACAAAAATTTTAAATTAATAAATCGTAATACGAAGTAATAAAATTTCATGGAACCTTCTATCATTTGAGGCATTATGAACAAGGAAAACGGAACGCAAGTGCTAAGTGTAGAAATCGTTCGATATATTAAAGTCAAGTATTGTTTTTTGATATTTACAAAATTATTAAACTTTTCTATTGCCCATTCTCAATATAGTACGTCACTGTTCTGCCATGGAGTGAAATGTTTAGTTTACTTTAGGTACAAACTAAACTATGTCACTTGTCACCCTTTATTATTATAACTATTCCAGCTCCTATTGAATTCAGTTCGTTACCACTACTATAATTATCATCTGTACTTCTGTATGAGCTGCACATCTTTAGCTGCCATAATGTATATTGGCTTCCTTTCAAAATGTCTAACGCATTGAGACTAAATATTAGACCCAATTGACAGTAGATGACCATCAGGATACCAATCATTAGTCTTTAATTGGCAAAGGAGATTTAGTTACAAAGTTAATATGTAACGCACAATTAAGAAAATCAGTTTAACTTTTCAATACTTACAAAACTATTTATGACTTTTTCGGGAAAGTGAAATTTCTAATACTTTCCATTATTGATTTATGTACACGCAAAGAAGTGGAAACATAATAAAAATTGTTATCAATCAAATTCTTGATACTTTTTGTTGATATTAATTTATATTGCCAAGGGGAAGCAGTAATCAACCCCGAAAAAAACATTTTTCTGAGTATTATATTATATTCTAAATCGACATAGTTAGTAATTTTACGATGATTTATTGATTTCTCGATGATAATAAATTGAAATTATTGTACCCCAGCTTACAACTATGCTGCTTGGCTTTATGCTTGGTGCTGCAATAAGCATATTGTGAATGTAATTTAAAAATAATTAGAGAGTATTTAGAAAGTAATAAATAAATTTGCAGTCTTTAATATTAGCAAATTCTATTAATTATATAAAAATGTATAAATTCGACAGATTTATATCATTTTTAGGGGTAAATTTTCATGTTTATTCATAATTTTTTATAACTTGCTATTTTTAGAATTCTTGAAGTTATATTACTATTTTAACAACTGTGCTAATTTTATTCCAGGACAAAACAAAAACTACATAAAAAATTAAAAATAGATGGAGACTTTTAGAAATACTCACGAAAAATATGTGGGTTAATTTTATAACAAAAGTCAGTCTAAATTAAATTTACTTGTTCATTAGAATTCCCAAATAAAAACACTTTAACTTTGCTGTGTACTTAGGGTCGATATACGATGGGGTCAACAACCATAAAATCTACCATACCCAAACTTACAAACAACCAACATTTATGTGTAAATATTTGAATAAATAGTAATCAATAAATCAAGTTTTATTTCATGTCACCATCAGATATTTACATTCATATTTTCCTTTACTGGTTTTTCATCATTCTTCTGGTAATTGCAACATATAAAAATTTTCATATTTCTTTCATATAAAGAATTTATTTCAAATATCTACAAAATTTTACCAGTTTGTAATTGAAATGTCTGAAATAAATTATTATCAAATTAATTGAAGCCGGTTTTCATTTAAAAAAACACGTGAGATTATTAGAGTATAAAATTTCCCATGTTAATGTTGAAAATTAATGTTGAAAAATTGATTAAAAATTTTCTGTTTCATGTTCCACAATCCATAAATGAACAATCAAAACCAAATTCTATATCTAAAAAAAAATCAGTTTTCCATTATAATTTTTTTCACTATCTCTTTTTATGTTGTGTTAATTTATTTTTGTATAGATTATGTTTTTCATTTTCTTCGATTATTTATTTTATGTTTTATTTATTTTTTTTACATCTAAAATTCAGACAGATACTCTCAACCCATTTGAAGTGAGCAATGGGCAATTCTTTGGCACCTCCTGTGGTTATGATAAAAACAACAGCATTGAACAGCATAAACAACAACAACTATTGGATAATGAAAAAAATTTAGGAAGTTTACAATCTCTGACTGATGATCCATTACAGGAATTAGCAGATCTACGTAGACAGGTGGTTTATCTTCAGGTATTTGCACGTCATATTTTTGTTTTTTCTTTTTTCATTTTTTTTTTTATTAATATTCATTTTAATTTTCTGGTTAATTTTTGTTATTATCTCATTTATAAATTTATTTCAGTTCTATTTTTTATTGGGTAATTAGAGTATAAATTCGTATTTGTTGGCCGATGACTTTATAAATTTCAATTCAACTTTAACTGTGGTCGTTATATGAAATAAATTTAGTAATTAAGAAAATTTTGTTAATATCAAAATTTAATTTATTTAACCTTGATTAAAGTACATAATTCGGTAATTAAAAAATTTAGTATTTAATTGATGAAATATTTCAAAATATATTTACAAAATAAATTAATCAATTATGATTGAATGTTAAAAATTATGTTTTAGATTTTTTTAATTTGTTTTTTTCTTCATATATACTTTAAAAGACAAGGTCAAATAACTTAGCAAAATTATTTTAATCGGCATTCTTTTAGGTAAAGATTTCCTTGTAATAAAAAAACTGTGCTCGGTTTTAATAAATAGTGCTTTGCAAACTTAACCGACAGTCTTTTCATTATTTGAGATTATTTCAGTCAACATTATTAAACTTCTTCTTTCAATTAAATATAGAAATCTTAATTTGTAAGCATACTTAAAAAAACATAGCGAATTGTCAAAAACTTACCGATAGCCTTCTGTAATTTAACAAAATATTTAGAGATTAACAGAAACTTAAGAGCTTCCGTCTTCGAAGAACAAATTATAATCCTCATATCGCGACTCTTGTTAGCTTTAGAAAACTTATAGTTGATTTTTACTAGTGTGCTCCGTAACGAACTAATGAACTTGTGATTGTAATGACCTATGTTTTGTTAGGTGTTAATTGTGCTGTGAAAGTTAATTAATGCTACTGTTTGTTGGCTCCAGAGTGTACTATTAAAAGTTAACGAAAGTTACAATAATTAGATTATAATTAATTGTACACGTATAGCAAAAATCGTTTTACAACTGTCAAAATTTCGTTCAGTTTCTTTAAGTACAATTTTTTATTCATTATTATTTTCATGTTTTACTAGCAGTCTGAAATTGAAAAGTTAAGTATCAATTTTAAAAGAAAAGTTGAAACTGAAAATATTTAAAATCGGTTTAAAACCGGATGTAACACAGACGATTTATTAAGTAATAAAAGCGGATGTAACACAGACGGTTTATTAAGTAATTGAAGTGTATTAGATGTAAATGTCAGCTGTAGATATTTAGTTGCTTTAAACATTTCTTATAAGTTATTATTCTAAAATTAGACCGTTTTGCGAATATTTGATTTGTAGTCGTTTACTGTAGTGTAACAGGGTGCCTTAGGAATATTATACATTTACATTAAAATATATAAATTTCTGAATTCTTTATTTAGTTATTAATATTTATTACATATTGTAAAACATGTCATTAAAGGTAATTTTATTTAAAACAAAACAAGCTGTTTTTAAATGTTTATTAAATAGTTTTTATACAAATATATTTTAATTTTATTTCTCTTACATTAACATTATTAATTAAATTAATAACATAATTAAACATAAAACATTAATTTCCAAACTAATTTCATTAAATTTTCAATAAAACACTATACAAAAAAAAACACTTAACTTTATAGACCTTTGCATGTAAATATGCACGTAAATATCTACAAAAAAATTAATTAATGAAATAATTTAGTTTTAATTTTTTTTAAATTTAGTTAATTTTTATTAATTTATTAAACTGATTTTTTTCGTTTTGTTTAAAAATAGTTTTTTAATTGTAATTAATATATAATTTAAAATGAAATAACCAAATTGAGATTTAATAATTAAATTGAAACGTAAAAATTGTCATAATGTTTAGTTAGATAATTTTTCTATATTTATTATTTAAATTTCCTAATAAAGCTTGGGCTACAATGTATCGATCAGTTCAGATTCGAAGCGATTCGTACAGGAAGCCAGTGGGCTGAACACATAATTATCAATTCCAATATATTAAGTTTGAAAGTGTGATGTTTTGTTTTCGTTTTCTGGTCAGCCATGTTTCATCAAACATGATTTTTTATGGATCTGTAAAAATTTAATACGCTCGACATTTGCTTCTGTTTGGAATCGTAAAAGTTTAATGTTTAATCATACAAGACTCTTTTGATTCGATTTGTTCGGAATCGAATATATTTGTCCACTCAATCGATTTTCCATACAGTATATATGAAAATGTCAATTTTGAACTTTAATGAACGAATTAAAACTGAACTGATCGGTACATTGTAGTCCAAGCTTTAATCTCAAATTTTCTATATTAAAAATGTTTTCTTTTTCTTTTTTTTTTTAATTTAAACGAAAAAATATTAATTAAAATATAAAATTCAATTAAATATAATTATGTAAAAATATATTACAGGGTCAAGTTGATGATCGCGATCGAACAATACGTTTCCAAAAGAACATAATTGATAAATTAGAATCAGATAATGAAAAATCACAAACTATTTCCACATCAACAACAATTTCAGAAAAGGAAGTTGTCAATTCAGCAACACAAACAGAAAGGGTATAAATTTAATAACCAAAATTATAGAAATAAATTTATAATGTAAATTTCATTATTTTCAGGTACGACCTTTATCAATTGGCCAAGAAGGATTAGCTAGGTAAAAAATATTTTAAACTTTTTTCTTTTTTAAATATTTTATTTTAAATTTTCTTCTTTTCATTTCACCAAAATTATTGTTTTATTTTTTATATATACCTCAAAACTCCAGAACCGTACAACTTTTTATTTATGATAAATATAATAAAATTACAAATCAATTATTAATTATTCAAACAACAGGACTAAAACAATCATGTCACCGGTTTTTACAAATAATTATAATAAATTTTCATAAATTTAAAAATTTATTACAACAAATTTACGAAATTATACGAAATAATAATCAATTTAGTACAATAATACGAAATTTTAATTTAAATCGTAATTTAATTATAACTAAAAATTTATTTACAACAAAACTAATGAATTTTCATAATAATTTCATATATTCAATGAATTCGTTAATGAATTATTCTATACGTAATTTTCATAATTTTAATATAAATTTAATAAATCAATTTATATTTACAACATATTTATCAACTAGAAATCATTTAATAAATACAAATTTATTTAGTTATTTCTATTTTATACAAAGATAAAAATTTATTATTTTAAAATAGTTTATTTTTTTATAATTATTTATTCGTTAATAGTTATAGACTGAGAGCTGGCAACGATTATTCAGAAAATGAATTAGTTTAAGCATAAAAAAATTTACGTATGTCTCATAATTTTTACACATACATAAATTTAATTATACATTGCGTATGCTAACTGATAACCAATTCATATTTCATACCATACACTAATTCAGGAAGCCCATTTGCTAATGTCATTGCAACCATAATATATTCTCTTATGTAGAACTATTAGTAGTAAGTGTAAAGTTAATGGAAGGTCCCGAAAAACTTGTGTTAATCAGCTTTTCATTGTTGGCTACTTCGGCGTAAGTAATAAATAGCACAGGATGCCCTGATCTTCTATTTCCTTTTCACTAATGTCCAATTAATCTTTACTTAAGACTATTATGTAATTAGCTATCGTGGTTCAATTGACTAGTGTTGTTTCTCTACGCGTAAATTTTCATTATCTACACTTTATAGCAGACAATAGCGTAAACAAATAAATTTGGTGTGCGCAATGTCGGCAATGGTGTAGATAATGTCAACAATGGTGTAGATGTAGATAATGTTGACTTTGTGAAATCTGTCAAACGCAAAATTATTAATTGTTTTCGTTTATATTGTCTACACCTAAACTATAAAGTAGACGTCTACACATTATCTACACATTATCTACACATAAAAGTCGACTCAGACAATAATAACACTGCAATTGACTGTAATTATTATAATCAAAAACCTTTGCCAGCTCTTGCTCTATCTAAAGTAAAAGTATAATAAATTTTATGTTTGAAAAATTATACAAAATTTATAATTAAAAATTCATATTTCTTTCATGCTGCCAATTTTAAATGAAATTAAATAAAATTTTCACAAAATGGAATTTTCATGTATGGTATAATTTTTATTTTACATAAAAAAAAAAATATTTTTTATTTGATTTTCATAAAAAAAAAAAAAATTTCGTATAATTTAATAATAAAACATTTTTTAATGCTCTCGACTTAAATTATGAATACACTATAAAAAAAAAATGATTCGTAAAATTATTTTAAATGAATTTGTATATGAATTTTGGATGTAATAGGCTTCATTTTGGACAGGTATATTTTTGTGATATTGTATTGGCAATTATATTATTGTGTGGCATTAATATTATTTGTATATTGCATATAACATATTCGTGTTATGATTCATGTTCAAAGTGTCTTTAAGTTTTTCGAAAATTGAATTTAAAAAGAAAATATTGTAATAAATTGTCAAATATCAAATAAAGATATTTGATTATTAAGTTATAGATTATTAGGGTTCAATTTGAGGATATAATTTCAATCTACAAATACAATCTGCTTTACAGAAATAGTTGAAATTTTTGTCTCAGCGAATATTTTCAACAAAAAAATTAACTATTTAAATTTGAATTAAATTTGTTTCATTTATTTCAATTTGATTTATCAAGTTGTTTATTTAAATTCCATTTACATGCTTTTTTATAGCATATAATTAATTAGTCTTCAACATAAAAGTTAATTGTAACTGAAAGTATTACACTTCGCACAATCAAATGCTAATATGTATTTTGTTTTTATCATAACAAAGCTAGCTATAAAAATAATAATTAATTAATCACTAATTTGTTATTATTTCATTGTACTCTGTGATAAGCGTTTTGTTAATAAAGTGAATTTTAAATTTGTTAACACAAAACTTTAGATATATGTATATAAATTTAGGCTATATAATTCACAAAATAATTAAATTTTTGGAATATAAAATAAAATTAATTTGATTCTTTCAAATGTATTTATAATTATAAATGATTAGTTAAAAATTACTATTTAATAAAAATCAGTTTTATGTAATTAATAATATACATAAATCAAAACTTTCAAAATTTTATTACATCATTTCTGAAACAATATATAAATATTTTTATTTGCATGCTGCATTTAACAGACAAGTGAGGTAATTTCGTGTAAAATTTTCATCTTTACAGCCAATTAACTTCATTGCTATTATCATAATTTTCTTCTATATAAATAAACCAAAAAAAAAAAAAATAATTTAAAAATTTCTATGCCTCATAATTTTGCAGCTTTTTCAAATACAATATAAATAAATAAAAAAAAAAAACTCATTTAAATAACTATTATTATTGCATGGTTTTCAACAAACCCTTTAATATTTATGTATTTTTAAAAAAAAAAACATAACCAAAATTAACTAATTCAAATTTTATTTTTCATATATAGAAGTAAACCAGAATATACCAGTTATACATATAATAATCTTCCTATAACATCAACAACTGAAATAACTGAAATATCACCAATAAATCAACAACAAACATCAAGACGTCATACTGTCATTTCAACAACATTTACAAATTTAAATCAAATACAAAATCCACATCGTACATCAATTGGTTGGGATAAATTACAATATAAACCAGTTAAAACAACATTAATTGGTGAACCAATTACAAATAGTTCACCAATTAAATATAATAATTGTAATGGAAATAATATTATTAATAAAAATGGTTCAACAACAACAACAACAAAAAATGTCACCAATAATAATACACCATTAAAATCTACAATAAATAATAATTGTACGTCAATAGAAAAATTACAACAATCACCAACAACAATTACAAATGGTTATCATCATCATAAATCACAAAATTGTGATAATATTTTTGTTGAAAATATGAAATTTCAAAATAATGAAAATATTAATGGAAATTCTATAAATTATAAAATGGTGGCAACAAATGAATCCAATGTAAAGTGCAATTTAAAAATAAATAATATTAATAATAATAAAAATGGCTTCGATAATATACAAAAAACTAAAGAAATATGTAATAAAATTAATTCAGTTACGATAGTCTGATTTTAAAAACATACAAAACATAAAAAATTAAACATAAAACAAATTAATTTTATTTAATTTAATTTAATTTACATAAACAAAATATGTTTTTTTTAAATAATATGAAAAATGTAATGCAAAATATATTAAATTAATATTATTTATTATTTGTTTTAAAAATATGCACAATAATTTCAATTTAATTAAATTATTTTCTAATTGTTTAAAACTAAAAACTCATCAAGCCCAAAATCAGTTTCGATTGAAATCATGACTTAAGTAAAATTCATTAAATTTTAAAATTTACGTAGTAAAATTTCATAAAACTTACAAAAATTAATGAATTATTGTTAAAAAAATTAAATTAATTAAAATTTATGTCGCTCAACCAAATTTATATTCCTGTTAATTAAAAACATTAAATCAAATTTTGATCATAAATTAATTACATTTTAACATAATTCAATTTTAACAATAACATCATCATTTTTTCATTGATTAAATCCATTTCTCATTAAGTTCATTGATTAAATTTTCACAAAAAACTTTTTCTTTCAAACAAAAGCTTTAAAATGATCAATATAATTAAGAAAGTTATGATCAATATTATTATTATTCACAAAATTTCTTAATCTTCCAAAACGCACTAATAATTTTCAAGTTACAAACTCAAAGCTTTTTCTTTTATATACAAATCCTCAACATACCCAAAATATAATCAATTTTATATTTATTAATTATTTAATTATCAATATTTTTAAATATTTTTAAATAATTATATTTAATAAACTTGTAATTGATAAATTAATTAAATATTCAAAATAAAAAAAAAAACATGTACTTAATCATCCTCATTACAAGATGTAACTCGCATATAAATTAGTAATTAATACACAAAACTGAATAGTAAAACAAATTAGATGCAAAGTATATTTTGCATAACTTAAAAGTGAATTATTTGTATTAATAAAAAAAAAAAAAAATTATATAATCTTCCAGAAAAATAAAAAGTATTTAAATAAATAAAAATTATAATTAACAAAAAATTACACAATTAAAAAAAAAAAATAGAAATTATGTTGGGAGCAAAAAATATTTTAAAAATTTAATTTAATTTTCTTTATTCCTTTCTAAAGCTGAAAATACTCTCAACATACGCAACAGCAACGCACTATAATTTTAACAACAACGTTACATGCACTTTCAAAGTTGTGTTAATGGCATTAATGATATAAAACAGCTGATTTTAATGAGCTATTTTATATTATTAAAAAAAAGACGTGAATAATTATTTGTCAATTATTTGTTATTAGAATGAATTTAAGTTGTCAAATTTCAAACGAATGCATGAATTTAAGTAAAATTATAAAAACTATATGCGTTTTGAATGTTTGCGTTCAATTTTTCAATTATTCGAACATTCTGCGTAGTCCGTAGTGAATATCTAAATTATTCGAATATACTCAACATATCTAGTGTCTAAATATTGGTTCAACATTGTTTTTGAAATTGCGGTGTTGCCGTTGCGTATGTTGAGTGTAACTGATAAAGTAAATTCAGTATAAATTTTAAAATTTAATTGAAAAATTTAATACATTCAATTTTAATACAGATTTTTCTTAAAACACATTTTAATTATAATAATTTTTTTTCAAATATCCTGGCACTGATCCTTCGATTCTTCTACAATTTTTTTTAGTAGAAAATCTTTAAATTCTAATTTTGTTTTTAATTAATATTCTTTATATTTGTTTTTTTTAGTAGTATATAATTAAAGAGATTGTAAGTCAATGTCACAAGAAATTGTTAAATTCTCGTTAACAGTGTATTAAATTTATATTATATGAACATTTTACAAAAATTTTAATTTATTCTTTGTATATTATAAAAATTATTGTAATAATTAAATTAGTTTAATTCTAGTATTCTATTTAGAATAATAAAAACTAAAATTGACTTAAATTATTTTAAAAATTAATTTTAAATATAAGTGAAAAATTTTAATTAAATATAATTATTTTAATTTAATTTTTTTTTTTCGAAATCTTTATGTAAATTTTTACAATGATTAAAATGCCACTAAGAAGCTTAAAAGTCTTTTTAAGAGTTTTAATTTGAAATTATAGTTTTAAAGTTTACAAAAAAAATATGGCAATTTTCTTTTAATTTCTTATTTCTTTGTAGTTTTTTATTAATTATTTAATTAATACTATAATTAATTATTTTGAATTAGATATAATTATAATACAATTATGATAATTAATTATGTGGCTATAATGTATTTAATGTATTTATGTATACAACAACAAAAAAAAAAATATATAAATGGATAAATTTATAAAATAAAAATATATTAAAAATATTAAAATTTTGTGATTTCTTTTTTTTTCAAAAACTAATTGTAATTTTTTAGTAGACTTGACTTTTGACGTTCGTAAATTATAGGATTACAGCCATCATCTAAGAAAATCGGTTCGTTTTGACTATGTCTATGCCTACCAGAACTTTTAATAAACTTCTTTCGCAATAAATTTATAAACAAAAATGTCAACCGGTTATTCTTTCTCTTTCATCATATTTATTAAAAATAGTGACAATAACAAGTTCTGCACTGCAACACGTTTTGTAATTTAATTCTTACATATATACATATACATTCTTCTCAAATCTGGTATCCATGTAATTGACCAAATGCACAAATGACCAATACACATCTGACCGAAAGTAAATATATCGAATTCACATTTGATTTAAATTAAACCTAATACAGAAATAATCAATGGTAAATAAAAAAAAATCACAATTTACTGAAACCAAATTAACGGTAAATTTACCTTCGGGTCAATTGTGTTTACATTATGTACCTTAGGTATCGGACAATTTGATGGTTAGTTAGTTTGAATGGTGGGAAGGGGGTAACAAAAACCATTCAGGCATTTAGACTTGAATAAAATTCTACTTGGTATATCAGAAGCAAAATGCTAATAGCCCCATTTCTTGTTAATTCGTCAGCATTTTTGTTGCCTTCAACTATGTCATGTCCTGGCCTGGTCACTAAGTTTACATTTATTCAATAGTTTCCATTTAACAGCTTTGTTCTCAAGTGCTTTAAGAGCTTTTAGGTTGACTATGTGAACCAATTGTGATATTTTTCCTGTTGTATTCGATCAAATTACATTAGTTCAATTATTAATTCGGCCAAATGTGAATTCGGTCAATACTCAGGTCAATTGACCGTATACTCAGGTCAATTGTTTTCGGTCAAATAGTCTCGAATCATAAAATCATAATAAGAAATTGGTAATAACAAGGAGATTATCTGACTAGATAATCTGGATAATCTTATAAGAACATCTGTTAAAAGTTAAATGTTAAACAAAGTGTAAATTAATTTCGAAATCCACCTATAAAATTATTCCAGTTTTAAATTATAAAATTATTAAATTTATTCATAAAAATGCAAATATTTTTGTCACTATAAAAATTCTGCGTCTCTTAAAATTTCTTTTTTACTCAGATTAATCGTAGCTATAATAAAATTTAAAGAGATCTTTAATAATTAAATTTTGGGGTAAGTTGAATTAATTGCTTCGTTGAGGTCCAATATGATAGTTATATAACTCTCATGATAGTTATATATCATGATATAGTAATATAAAACCTAGTAATAACAAACTGCAATGATTATTCATATTCAATCAGTCTTAAAACTATAAAGTATGACAAAATGAAAATAATAAAAACATTATTTTTCTAGCCAAAACGTATTAAAAACTAATAGAAACTTGAAATATTATAAAAAATATATATCGACTTTTAATAACTTTTTTTAATAATTCTTAGTTTACTTGTTACTCTCGTCACGAAAACACAAACTTGATTATTTTTACGCAACTATGATTATAAATTTTATTATTCTACAATTATTTTCAATAATTTATTTTGTTAATAATTCAGATCCAAATTGTGCATATTTTACTGTGAATAATATTGCCGAACATGTAAAATGTTCAGATATAAAATCATTAAGAGAACTATCAGCTAAAATGCAGCCATATTGGAAAAGTGTATCAATTGAAAATAAAGCTGGCGTTATATTTCATATAACTGGTAAACATTATAATTCATAGATTTAATATGAAAAATTAAACTATTAAATTTTATTACTTGCAGAATTAGAAGCAAGAGATCTAAATCAAATTGAAAATTTAGATTTATCAAATGCTGGAAATCTTATTATATCAGATTTTGGATTCAAATCATTCAATTCATTGCAACGATTAAATTTAACACGTTCACAATTAAGTGATATAAAATTTAGTTGGTTTATGGAAAAAAATCATTTGGAAATTTTAGATATGAGTGAAAATAATTTGAAATATTTAAATCAAGAAAAACTTCAATATCTTACAAATCTGAAAGTATTGAATTTCTCATTTAATGATTTGGAAAGAATTCAATTAAATACATTTAAGCATATGTCAAATTTAATGCACCTTGACTTAAGTTATAATAAATTAAAAAGAATTGAATTTGGTGAAATTGCAAAATTAAAATATTTATCATTAAGTAGTAATCTAATTAATGTGATACCATCAAATGGATTCATTGATATAACAAAATTAGAAATATTAGAAATAATGGAAAATCAATTAGAAAAAATTGAAGATCGTGCATTTTATGGATTAAATCAAGTTAAAATTCTTAATTTATCGGATAATAATTTAATTGAATTATTACCAAATATGTTTTTAGGTTTAACAAAAACGAAAATTAAAGTTCTTGATTTAAGTTCAAATAATATTAGAAATATGCCATTAGGCACTTTTCAAAAATTAAGTTTTCTCGATAAACTTATTTTATCGGGGAATTCTTTAACCGAATTAAAACAAGGACAATTTACTGGTATGAGATCACTTCGTAAATTATATATAAATGAAAATGATATATTAACAATTGAAAGAAATACATTTGGTAATTTATTAGCTCTGGAACAATTAGAATTATCTGGTAATAGTTTACAAACATTGAATTCACAAATATTTGGTAATTTATTACCAAAATTAAGAAAACTATTTTTAATTAAGAATAGTATTAATTATTTACCAAATGATGTTTTCAATTCAATTCCAAATTTGGAATATTTAAGTTTGGCATATAATGAAATTAAAGTATTTAAACCAAATTTAATAGAAAATTTATGTAAACTTAAGAAAATTCATATTGGTCATAATCAAATTGAAGAATTATCAGGTGATTTCTTTAATTTTTTGATTGGTATTAATGAAATTCATTTAGAACATAATAAATTAACATTTTTACCAATTCATACAAATAATTTTAGTCATTTAATTAATGCTGCATTTGAAGGTAATCCATGGCAATGTCCATGTTTAGATGAAATTATTAATTATTTAGAAGGACAGAATGTGGAATATAGACGTAAATATTATTTTGATGGTAGACGACCAGTTTGTGTACCAACACAAGTGAATTTTTGTGTTAAACAAATTGATTTAGTGAAACAAAATAAAATTGTTGAAATATATGAAAGTTATCGGGATAAAGAAAAAGATGATAGTGAAGATGATGAAGAACTTTAAAAATTAAAGAAAATTATGTTTGTGCTAGAATGTTTCGATCAGTTTGGTAATCGATTCGTTCCAGTGAAATTCAAATTTTGTATGGAAAATTAATTTAGTGGATATTGTGCGATTGAAATTTTACGGAAAAATAATTTGTGATTTAATCGATTGCAATCGATAATTATGTGTCTACTAACAAATCGATTCGAAATTGAACAGATCGATAAATTGTAGTCCAAGCTTTAAAATAAAAATTATTGAAAAAGACTGAAATATATAAATTAAATAATTTATTATTTGTCAATGTCATGTGTTTTTTTATTTAAATTATATAATAATTTAATTATTTATGTTTCTTTTTTTTAATTATTATTTATTTAATTTACTATAAATGTCCATATTTGGAATAAAAAAGAAAAATTGTAAAAAGAAATTATCTAAAAAAGATAGAACTTTTCAAAATTACTTAATTGTTAAATCTAACTTTATTTCAGCAATTCGTCCGAAATGAGAAAATCAACTTTTAGTGTAATTTTATGATATTTTGTTGGTGTTGTTATTACTTTTCTACTGTTTTTCTTTTTATTAACTAATTTCAAGTAATTATATTATAAAACAATGTGAATTTCTTCTATAGCTGGTGTTTTTAACATTAGATTTAGCTTTAAATCGAAGATTAAGGTAAGCTATTGAAAAAGGTTTTTTAAAATTATATATATATATAATAATACTGTACTAGATGTCAAGGATGTTGGTTTTCCCCAATTTTATTTAGTAAAAAAGGACGAACTGTATTAATTGGATATACACTTTTTTTTATCAGAAACAGGACCCTGTAACCTGTAACAATTTACTATACAATATTGAAGTGATGTCGAAAAGTTTTCTTTGTAATTTCTAGTTAGAATACTTTTCCAATGTACAATTTATTTTAAGGACATATTAAAAACATATTTAAAAAAATATGCTGGATATTGTAAAAGCATAACTAATGCTATCAAAACTTCAATTAAAATGCAATGAATAAAATGGAAACAGTATTAAAAAAAAAATTAAATAACTTTCCAAAAATTAGCAAGATTGATAACAAAAATTTGTACGATTATTCACAATAATTAAATTTAATTTTTAAAACAATAATAATCATAATTTTAACACACTTTTCTATGTAGTAAAATACATTAAAACTTCATTGAATTTCCTTGGTAAGTATTTGAAAATTAGTAATACCGAATTCGGTCCACCACTGTTTAATTTATGGGTCCTTAATTAAAAATAAAATAATTAGGGAGAGAAAATGAGTCGTCTAACAATATTCTGTCATGCTACAAAATTATTTCATGCAATTTGTTATACATAGTGTAAAATCATTAGATACAATTTGTATAATTATTGATTTCATGTTTAATAAAATAATTGGGAAAATTGGAAAAAGTAAATAAATTTTCTATGTTCTATAGATTTTTAAAAAGACTGTCACAATTTAAAAAGAACAATTTTATAAAGAAAATTATGATTCTATTCCGTATTTACCAATTATTTGAATTTTATTTTTATTTATTTTTTAAATTGCATATTTTTAGGTGTAGTTATATTTCTATTTTTATTTATTAAACTAAAAACCATAATTGAGATTGCGACAAGTAATTTTAAATTATAAATTGCAAATTTATTTGTTAAAAAATTGTTTAAAAACACATTTTGTTTTATTTTTTTAATAGCAAGTTTTCTTAAATTGGCAGACTACAAGCTCGAAATAAATTATTAATTTGTATTCATGTTTAGATCAAAAAACTGATATTTGTTAATATAAGGAAATAGTGTTTATTGGCACAATCCTGGATGTAAAGGTGTTTATTGTAGTGAATTTTATATATGAACCAATCAATATCTCCAAGCACTTTTTTGATAGAGTCTTCAAATTCATGAAGAATCCAGTAAATTCTTTAGAATTTGCAGTGACGATATTACAATTGCTCTTTATGTTACAGTGTCCCGGTTCCCAACAAAACTCTACATTTCTGTTTGTACACAGATTGTGTAGCGTCAAGTAACATTCGTTCAATACTTTAGATTTGATATAGGCTGCCGCAAGGGCTTTGTTGACAACCTGACTATCAATGTTAATTTTAATTATTGAGTTGGCTTTAATACATTTTCCAATAAGTTGATTTAATTTTGCATATCGAAATTTTTAGTAATTTTAACTAATTACATTAATTTTAAATATATTTTTTAATTAATTTCAATTAATTGGAAATTAGTTTATTAATTACAATTTTATAATTATTAATATTTTCAAAATCAAACTTACATAAAAAATTCAACTAAATTTCAATGTAGAACCATAGAACAGAACCCCTTCTCATATAATAATTTAAATTACATACTTTTAGGAGCTTTATAATTCAAAATTAATCTCAACTTCGCTACACTGTTAAAAAAAAACTTTCTGGACATATTTATGTATGGAAACTTTTGAGCAATTATAAATTAAATATTTATAACTATTTTCCAGTTCTTTGAAATCAAATTCAGTGTTCTACATTATAGCAGCTACTAGCTACACATTATTCAAAATCATATAAGTCAAATCTAATTTCTGATTATTTTTTTTTTTAAAAAAAAATATTTCTTTGCTACCCAATTATATAATTCTATATTATACAGAGTAATACATCTTCCACTCTAATACGAAGTCCTTAGACATATTTAAAATAAAATATTTATAAATTCTAAAAATATATTAAAACTAGTTTTCCAAATCTCATTAAAAATTAACATATGAATAAAAAATTTGTAATTTTAATGTCAAGGGCACGTTCTTCTTATCCTTTCAGTTGCATCACAAAATATAATCCTTATTGTATAACATAATATTTAATCTTTCTTTTCAAATATCAAATATACAAATCCAGAATGAATCCTTTTGTCATTTTGTTGACATTAAAATATGACAGAGAGAAAACAAACATGAAAATTCCCTTATGATTGTGACCAGCCCAAAAAAAAATTCTAACAAAAAAAAAAAATTAATAATGCGGCTTCACTACAGACAAGAATGCCACACACAGCAATACAATTTTACGATATAATTTATGGGCATGGATAACATGTTTTTTTTTCGGTGTTCCTCTTTAAAATGTTAGTGGACAAAATTCAGTTTTATTATCAAAGATCTTGATTTAAGCAAAATATATAAAAAAAAACGAACCCTAGAAATTTTCCATAAATTCTAAGTTCTGAGTTTGTTGTTATCGAAAAGAATGAATTTGAAGTATTGCGGGGGCTTGAACATTTTAATGCCCTATCCTTTATAATTTTATTGTTTGGTGAAGGTGAGACATTATCTCTGATATATTAAATTTTTTTTTAATGATATTGTCGATGCGGTTTTTTGATATAAAATGTTTTACAGATAAAGATAAATTGATAATGAACGATTATTAGAAAAGAGTGATAATAATAAATATATTTTTATGGGTTATTAAATAATTTTATATTTTGATATCATTAATTGATTGTTAAAAATTGAAATAGATTTTATATTTGACATACAACTTGGGAGGCATAACAAATATATAGAACAATGTTTTTGGTCAATTTTGATTGATTAGATATTATTTTGGAAATTAGTTTTTATAAAAGAGATTAAAAATGGGATTAACCTGGTCTACATGGTCTAAATGCAGATAAAGCAGATGTAATATTTTCTAATTCTAAACGAGTAGATTATCCAATTGATACATCCAAAACATTACTGGAAAAATAGTAGAAGAAAAAACATACTGTGGAGTGGAAAGCAGCATCAATGATGTCAATACCAAATTCATATATGCGATAACCAATGAACAAAGAAAACTAATCGTATTCTTAGATTAGGTTATAGTGGCGGCAGAGCCACACATAGACCACACTAGGCCCATAGCGGTACCACTTTTATAGATAACTAACTCTGAGTATGTGTCAAGGGATTATCTAGTTAATCGAACGATTTCGTAATTGCAGCAAACTTGAGGAGTTTCATGGTGCTGCAATTCAAGACATCTTTCAGAGTTGTCTAGTAGGGCTCTTTCAGAACACGTCTTCTACATCTAGCGAGTGCCTGACAGTGGCATAGAAGGTGCTCATGGTATTCTTGCAATGAATAAACTAAAAGTAAAACTAATTACAGGTATAGTTAAGAGTCCTATGTTAAACAGGTAAAAGTAGTATAGACTTATTGAACGAGGAGAAATAAAACTGGATAAACTAGTGGCCTTCATTACAGTGTTTAAAAAGGAAGACAAACGTCGTCGGGAGCTTAAAATGTGTCCCTGTGGCCTGGTGATTCTTGCGATATTCCTCTATTCAAACCAACCATTTTATTTGGTAGCTCCAATTAACCAATATTTTATCCACATCACAGTATATTTTAACCTTATTTCAAGCAGAAAAGATTCTAAAGAATCAATTAAATTTGATTCATTAAATAATTTGATTCATCTCTCTTTTTAATAGCCTCGGTTTTGAGTTCACCCAACAGAAGCGGTAGATATAACCAAAATCTACTGCTAATTCATATAGATTTTCTTCATCCTCTATTAAAAAGTTAAATAATATTTGTTACCAATGAATAACAAGCAATACAGTAATACCAAATGTTGATATTATTTAGTATTTACCGACAAACTGTATAACAATTTTCATTTTCTCGTATATCGTACGACTTCTTATAAAACTTTCATAATAAAATTTCTGTAGCCAACATTTTAATGGCCACTACATTACCAAATTAAAACCAAAATAAAGCCAAAACAACTTTAACAAAATCTAACCTTAAAAAAATATAATATTTGCACAAATTTTCAAATAAAACAACAACAAAAACAATTCTGTAAATATTATACTTATATAGTACTACGTTTCGCTACGTTTCTATATACATACATACTAAAAAAAACCTAATCACTTTTCCTTTTTTGCTTCTGTTCGAATTCCATATCGTTTCTGACCACGCGCATCACTAACTATATTTCAATTTTCCCTTAAAAAAAAATTGATGATGATGAGGAGGATTTAAAAGTGTACATAATATTTGAAAGAAGTAAAAAAAAAACACCATATAGGAAACTTCAGAGCTCCAACTTATTATCAACAATTTTATTAGTTTCAGTTTTCTTTTAACATTGAAACGTTCAAGTTTATCAAAATAGCATATAAAGCTAAAAAATAATAAAAAAAAAATTTTGTTTTACGTTTACGTATGTAATTTGAAACGTTTGGTTAGTCTAACCAAAAAAAAAATTATTTTACCGGGGTTTAGTATATACAACAATTTCCGTAACAATTTAGTTGAAATTTGGCATTAATTGAAAATTATTTACAAAAAAAAAACATTGTATTTACATTTATTTAAAAGAAAATGGAATTCCGAAATTGATAAATATTTTATCGTATACAAATAATCTCATTTAACGAGTAAATTAATAGTAAATTTGTCCTTATCGAATGTGATAAAATTGCTTCTTATATTTGCAATTTGTATACACGTTTAAGAAAAAAGGTGGCGATAAACAAAACTTATCACAAAAAAATTTATATTGAAAATGTTTTTGATGATAAAAAATTTAAATATTGATTTTAATAAAGAAAAAATATATTAAATAAATAGGAATTAAAATTGTGCAAATTTTTAATATAATTATGTAAATAGTATAACAGAATTTAAAAGGTGTTAATTTTGAGAAATACAAAGTTTAAAAATAACCCCAGGGTTAATAAAAAGCCATACAAAGAATAATTAAAGTGAAATTTAATCTAACAAAATTTTAAAAGCTTACAACAATTCAAGGATATTTAATAAAATCAACAATTTTGAAAATATAGTTTAATAAAATTTGTAAAATGCAGGATATTCAAGCGTTACAATACGTTACAATATCACATCGTACAACAACTACAACTACTCAGGTACACAAATACATTTAGAAAATATTTTATTGTTATCCTTTTTTTTTTTGGTTCATCAAAGCAATTTTTAAAATAATAAATATTAATCCCGCTTTCATTGTGCGGTTTTAAATTTTGTGTTGGCGTTTGTGTTAAAAAGTTTTCTCACTATTTTGTTTGTTGTTTTTGAAACTGTCTAGGTGTTTTGTTTTCGACTGCCAGTCAGGTATAATATTAAGGAGATAAATGAGCTTGATGTCCCTGTTAACGTTCCTTGAACTTTTTATTTTTCAATGATTATTATTAATTTCACTTATAGAGTTAAGTATAAAAAGTAATTGTTTTAATTTTATTTGTTGTATGTTATGGTTATTATTTGTTAAAAAAAAAAATTTTAAAAAAAAATACAGTGAAGTCTAAAATTAATGATGTAAATTCCTATATTAATGATGTAAATTCCGTCATTCTAATATTCTAAATAGCAAAATTGAGATATACGCAGATGATTAGGAAATCCATAATAAAATTAATTCAATTGATGACACTATTCTGCTTCAGAACGATTTAAATTCCTTTACGAACAGGTGTAATAACAACAATCTTATATTAGTTAAATATTGATAAGTGTGCTTTAATTACTTATACTATACCCGTCACAGCGCACAAGTAATTAAGGAACACAAGTTTAGTGATCATATAATATTGAAAAATACAATTCAAAAACTTAGGTGTTCTCTTTGATGACAAATTATCTTTTAAATAGCATTTAGACTCAATCATTAATAAAGCAAACTCTATGTTGATTAAGAGGTGGTTTAAGTAATTTGACTACTCTTTATTCGTCTAATTAACTACTCTTGTTCGACAAATCCTAGAATATGCCATTCGAGCGTAATCATATTGATTAGAATCGAACTATTCCACTATTTTACTAGACTCTACAAGAATGGTTCACTTCAGTGACCCATAGTGTCTTTAACAAAAGGTCCACTTAAGAAGGTGCAATTCTTACAAATGACATAACATTGAATGGAACTAATAGTTAATATATTGGAGAAATATAAAAATAGTTCCTTCAAATTTTAAATTGAACTAATTTCAGTTATATGTTTGTCGTTGTATTTTAAATGTTACAAATATTTAATTAAATTAATTTATGTAAAGGTTTTTATAAAATATTATTAATGTATTCAGTTAATTAAGAGCTATATTAAAAATAAAGCCCATTTTTTGACAGAGAATAGGAAATCCGAGATCAGTACGAAAGGAACCCAATTGATCCACAGTGTGGATAAACCTTTTGAGAGGGAGATACACAGAGTTTAAAATTTAAATTCATAAATGTGATTCAGTTATTAACGATGAAATTTTTTACTTATCAACTTTATAATTTCATACTTGACTGTAGTTTTCCTTTTCATTATTTACTATAAACAACCAAAGATGAAAATTATAATGATATTGTTTTGTTTAGATTGATTTTTTATTTACTTTTTATACAATTATTATTATTCTTATTTTTCCTGCTGCTTATCGTTTTCGTTCGTCTGGTCGTGATATTAATATAATTTAAAAAAAAAAATCGATTTTCTTTTATCAACTTATGAAATTCTGTAAAACTATCGAATAATAGCAAATTATATCTTCTTTTGCAACGATAGCAAGAAAACTAAAACACTTTTATGATATTCACTATTTCAAATATTTTAAAAACTCTCACTCGCAGACTTTTTCTGATGGTACACTTTCGATATAATTTTCTAGTCTGCCTTTTTATTTCAGTAGAAAAAAAACCCTAATTTAATGATTCCTTTGTCTTTGTTTCAAAATTTTGACTGCTAAATTATATTATAACAAAAAAAATGCGGGTTCATAGTTATTGTTATTACCATCATTTGTAGCTCATAATGTTGTTGTTTTATATCTTAAATTTAATAACTCACTATAAAGTGACAAAGGTCATTCAACAAAAATATATATTGGAATTTTACAGAACTATGACCTTAAATAATGATATAAACTTAGTAAGAAATTATAATTAATAGTAGATTCTTGATTTTTCAGTTTATTAGGTACAATTTTCAATTAAAATATAAACAATATTATTTTAAAAGCTGGAAACTAACTACTCCAACCCCAATTTATAGAAATTACGTAATTATATTGATTTAACATCCGAAATTCGGTTGATCAGTTGGAATTACAGGTGCTTTATATATTAAAATCATTATAATAAAAAGGTCAGATTAAATTAGACCCTTATAATTTATCAAATTAGTAGATTTAATATTTTCGGAAAGTGTACAAATTTTCTATTTTAATTCAAAATATTTATTGTAATTACCTATAAATATAGCATTTTCAGCTCAAGTTAACGATTTTACAATTCAAATTACCGAGTTTACAATTTTAAAAAACGATTTTACAAATAATTAATAATAATTACATATATAACTTATTAATAACGATTACTGTATTAACTTGAATTGTAAAATCGGTTTTTACAATTGTAAAATCGATAATTTGATCTGCTATAAAACTATGCCATTTCTATTTCTTAAGAAAGAAAAATAAATATCGAATTATAGTATATTCAATGATACAATTAATGTTACAAAATCCTTCATCAGACACGCAGACCAAATTTTTTATTAAATATTCTATATATCAATAAGTCAAATTTCGGTATTGTTCCGGTAACAAAAATGTTATGCTTCATACAATTACATGAATTTTTAGCTGACAAACAAAAAATTTTGCCTATTTTTAGATTTAAATTTTAATGATACGAAAATTTTTTATCAACAAAAAAAACTATCCAACATTTAGCATTTTTTGTTAAACATTTTCACAAAATATTTTATACCAAATTTTTGTATATTAATTTAACCATATTCGAATTTACCATATTCCAAATCAAAAAATAATTCATATTTCAACAAATGCAATCAATAAAAGTCAAATAAATTTTTAAAAAAAAATATAATATATAATATTAAATTACGCATATAAATAAAAATCTCATTATTTATTATTTTATTTAAATTATATTCAATTAATTATATTAATTTACATATAAAATTTCAATTTATATTTAAATAGCCACATAATTTAAATTATACAAAAAAAAAATTGTTTGGCCATAAATTAACTTAAATTATTTATGAATTTAAAAAAAAAAATTTGGCGCCATTAATTTACATTTCATATACGTACACATTACATAAATTAATTAAAAATTTCGTAAAATAAAAATCAAACTAATTAAACATATTATAAATAACCCAAATTACTCCCAAATGTTTGTCCAACGGCCCAACTTACGAAAAGAAAAACTCCTCCTAGAAAATAAGACGTAGTTAGCAATCGTTATAGAAGACTGTCCACTGAACGGACACCTCCACAAGATAGGGATAGTTACGTCTCCTACATCTACATGCAAGAAATACTGCTACGAGTATGAATCACTTGAGCACTACTTTTTGCAAAAGTCTGGTTTATGCTTGAACCAGAATTCGAACAATAAGGAGATACATTCTAGATACTAGGGAACTAATGACCCTGGATATAGCAAAGATGATGAACTGTTCCGAAAGCAGAAACCACCGATTACGAAACCAACCGATCTAAATAAAGAAATTACGTCTAGCGGTTGCTTTGGTCTGTCTTCTAAACAGAAAAACCATCTCCACCAACCTCTTTTGAATACTACGTGAGTTGGTACACTGAACGGAAAAAGTCTAATTCCCTACAATTCTCAGCTCAGTTTCATTCATTCAACATATTATAATGGAATTATCGTAAATATTTTCCAAATATAGAAATTCTTTGCTTTGACCATGAAAATGAAATATGTAATTGCAAAATGAAAAAATGTATAAATAAATATTTCCTTATACATTAAAATTTTTAATTATTAATTCACTATACGTTTTGCTTAGAAAATATTGAATCCAAATTTACTCTTTTTTGGGAACCGAAAAGCATATATTTATGTTGATTATTATTTTTGTCTGGTATTGTTATTACTGGGAATCTGGTAAAATATTTTACATATTTATTTTTAACAGACAAAAAAGGGAGTTTTAAAATTGCAGATTTTTTTATCACGTGTGTGCATATCGCAAGTCTGGTGATGTTATTTTTTTTGTAAGAAAGAAGCATTAAGGATGTCACACGACGCATGTCCAAAAATATATCTTGTTTTTTTTTTTTTGGTTTTATTTAACAAAAATATACAAAAAGGGACTGAAAAATGAAGGGTTAAAAAGAACATATAGAAATTATGTTTCCATGGTAGCCAAATTATAGCGGCAACAAGTTACAAAGTATATTACTATTGTTGAATTATTCAAAACGACGCCAAGGACATACTATAACTTTATATATAAGATATTAAAGCGAAATTGTTCTTTAAAAAATACGTTTTTAAAACCCCTAATTCAAATAATGTAAAGCAGTCACTTTAGTAAAATATTATGTTTAAATTTCTTCCGACTTTCAAGTGTCCATTCAAAGTCACTTAGATATTCTTGAAAATGTCAGCAATGAAACTTAATCAAATCTCATAAAAAATAATTTTCAAAGAATATTTATTCATTTCGTATAGTAGACAAGTTCAATTTATAGTCAGGGTCGTCAGTCTTTGAAAATAAATTTCTGGTGTAATTTCTTTGCTCTTTTTAATTTGTTAAAGTTAATTTTATGTTATTACATTTGTAATAACTATGAAAATGAATTACATACGTAGTAAGAATTTAAAGGATTTTTCAAATAACGTAATTTATTCTTAATTTTATGGAATATTATTCATTGTGCATTTCCATTTCACCACCTACCATAAGAAGATTTAGAATATGTAAAATTTTCGGATTGAAAAATCAATTAAATTAACTTCTGTAAAACTAGCAATTTTACTTATTTTTATCACAGAATTTTTACAAAATTTTAAATTTTTCACTAGTCCATACTTATTTATACTTCTCGTCTTTACTAAATTTTTTTATATATACCAACTCCTTGAAGAATCTATACTTAAATAAAACAAATATGTATCTAAAATATTTACAAAAATGAAAGATGTTTCCATAATATTATTCCACTAATGTTCACATTATATTTCAAATAATTTCTTGAACAGACAAACACTCAGCCTCTCAGACATTCATATGAGTTTTCTACAAACTAGGTATACATAAAATTTATATCCTTAATGGTTTTTAGTGATTCAAGAGTGACCGACAACCCAAAATTTAATGCAAATTGCAAAAAAATTCTTCATGACCAAATACAAATAAGAAAATGTTCAAATCTATGCTTTTATGCAATGTTTTAAATTTGTTTTTATTTTTTTGTAATATTTTTACTGTGTAGTGTAATATTTTTACTATGTAATAAAATAAATCATTGTATAATTCGTGACTTAACATTGTCATCTTAATAGTTGTGCATATGAACAAAAGTCAAACTCATTTTAAAATTTGTATATTCAACACAAAAAAAAAACATAATATTAAAAATATTTTTAAATTAATTTAAATATGTCTGGAATTTGAACCTAAAGAACAACAAGAAAAAAAAAACATACAAAAATATAACAAACTAGAAATTATGTTAAAAATCTCATTTTCAGCATAAATCCTGTTGAATTGTTTTGTAATTTTCTAGAGGACGACTAATTTGATCTTAATCCAAAATGTTTTTTTTTTTTTTTTGTGTTTTCCAAAATGAAAATATTTACAACAACGCCACAACGATTTAAACTTAAACAAAAAAGTGTGCTGGCATATTTTTTAAAATAACCCAAAAAATTTCATACAAAATGATTTTAACATAAAAATATGCTTATTAATTTCACTTAATTCAAAAGTCATTGTAACTAACTTATCAGGAGCGGTATCTAAAGCATCACATCAAATTCATTTTTAAAAAATCTATATACAAATTTACTGTCTTTAAGAAACCGAATTTAGCCTAAATTATACATAAAGCCAAAATTAATGTAGAATTATTCCAGTTTCAAATATGGATTATTCCAATAGCATTTCTTCTAGCTCAATCAGATACTTACACCGTGTTTACAGCCTGCACTTTTCATACAATTCAGTTGCCTCTATTATTTATATTTATATAAATTACATCTTTTTTATACAAACCCCCAATTTTTCTAAACTTAAATATAGTAATTTGTATTTCGGTTTTACCCTTTCAAAAAATTTGTAATATCATAAATTTTTCATTTAAAATTTTCATCAAATCAAAATCAGTTTTCTGTTGTTTATTCTAATACATAATTCTGCTCTGTATGATGCCAATTAATCGTCGCCCTCTTAAAATTTATGTTGTTTTTCATTTGTTAAAAACTACACCGCGTTCTCGTGCTGCTATTTAAATTCGAATAAAAAAAAACACAAAAAAAAAACAATCTGCTGGATAAATAATTTTTTGTGAAGAAAATGAGAACAACACATACGCATATCATCAGCTAGGCCTAGGGCCAACAATTACGATGAAATTCAAAGCCAAAATAACAAAAACTAAAATAAATCTTGTCACTAGATATAAAATGGTGATATATACATGCCAGAGTAATATGCCACTAAAACCAAAAATTCTATTAATTTCCTTTAAAAAAAAAGAAATTCTTAACAAAATATTTTCCTTTTAGGAAAAACTAAAAAGAAAATTTGAAATTATAATTTTTTTGAAAAGAAAAATTTATTGCTTACATTTTAATTTAATTATATATATATATACATATTAATGGAAAAATTTTCAAAGTGTCCTCCTAATAAAAAATTTAAATGAAGATAAACAATTAAGGATTTAATGTTATTAGAAATTTGTATTAGGGGAATTTTTTTTACAGCGTAATATTTTCAAATTTAATATAAAAATATTTTATTAAAAACATTTTTATGATTTAATTTTCTTAAAATATTTTCGAATAAAATAAAATTCTAACGATGAAACAGATGGTTAGGTGATAGGAAACACGAATATTTCAGCTAATTCTTTTAAGAAAATTATAATTCGCCAATTAAAATTAAATTGTAATATTATTATTTAAGGTAAATATTAAAATTTTCTTAATTATTTCTATAAAAAAATATATTAATCCTTTTTAAAACAACATAATTAAATCTTGTTGCATATATTATACTCTCTAGCTCCCCAGAGTCTACCTAATTAATTTCGTATCTTCATTTCTATTAAACGGAAGTATTACTAGGGCGGTTATAAGCCCCAGGACTATATTTTTTTTATAAAAGTATTGTCACCTTTAAAATATTATTTATATAGAAACGAATTGATATAAATCAATAATCGCAAAATATAATTTTTAATAACTTGACTTGATGGTATCATAAAATTACATTATAAATGAACCCCAGCCCAGCATAACTTTTATAATGTGAATTTTCCATTTTTACAAATATATATAATTAAATACTTAAAGTGGGTAGTAATTTTCTATAAAAATTTTAATATAGTATTAAAATTTTACATAAAATCTTCAAAAATCAATATAAAAAACGGTTGCTGTGGTGATATCTTCCCTTTTTCATTAAGAAGATAATATTTTTATAATACTATAGAAAAAGTTTCATCCACAAAATAATATTTAAGGTGATGCTAGATGGTATATTTAATACTAATATACATACATTTATATATACACCTTTATGTTAAAAGTTAATATCCTTTTTGAATATTACCACCGATTTTCCTTCTGTTTCTGACTATACTAGAAATACATTTTAATACGACACTTAAGTGACATGGATTTGAATTTTGTTTTTAACATTAATTTTTGTTTTTTTGTATATCTATCTCTACATAAATAATACCTTAAATATAAATATTGAAGAGAAAATAAAAAAATTAAAGCAGATAATTGTCAAAATATAATCTTAGATATAGATATCAAGTAATTTTTTTTTGTATTTAGGGGACTAAAAAACCACTTTAACTTGTCTGTAGGAGACATGATGAAATTGATTACAAATTACGAATTAACTTTAAATATATAGAATTTTTAGGTATAGGTAAATTATATTATAAAAGATATTCTAATAAAGTGTTTAATTAATATAACAGATTTTATGTAAAATACATTTTTGAAAATATGTATATAAAAGATTTATTTCAGGGTTATACGAACTACTTTTCATATGTGTGATAAGTGAGAGTTACTAAACAAGAATAAAATAGCTTTAGGGTGTCAATAATGGTTTTTAGTAATATATATTTAAAACATGTTTTAGAAACAAGATTTTTATGGATTATTAATTTTTTTAATAAATTGATTTTTTTCATTTTTTAACTATAGTCATTTTTGTATATAATTTTTAGATGTGTGATAAGAAAAATATAAACGATGAGTAATAAATATAACAAGAGGCAAGATAATAATTATTATTATCCAACTATAATTATTAAATATATTATTTAATTGATTATTTAATTTCATAAAAAATCTTATACATATTAAAATTGGAAAGATGCAGTAATCTCAAGAAATTTTAAAATCTAAAGAACTTTAGAATTGATTGCAAAAGTTAAGAAAAGTTCTTGAAAATAGAAACGAATTACCTAAAACCGTGCCCTGCCAGAGTATATTTTATTTTATTAAAATATTCCAAATGTAATTGTTATACTGTGACAACGAAATTGTTATACTGTTATATTGCTACTGTTACATTGTTAATATTATAGTGTTTTGTAGTTGTTGTTATACTGTATAACATTTACCAATTAGTAATCAAGTACCTAATCCTCATCAATCTCAGACACAAGATCCATCCTCTACTTAACCAAGAAAATGGGGACCCGAGAAAGAGACCGATTATTTGTTTGGATCATCGAAAACAAGCCTGAGGAGAGATATTGTTAGTATGTTAAACAGTATAACAGTAACACTTACAGCATAACAATCACAATATAATGAAGTAACCAGTATAACATGATAGAGTATAACAGTTACAGTACAACTGTTATACTAGAGTAACTGTTATATTAGTATAACAGTTTCTGTAACTATTATACTAGTATAACAGTCAAACAAATTTGCTTTTTTTTTTAAAAAAATTATCAATATTAATTTATTAAAATTTATATTCTCCATAAAATTTAATTGTAAATTCTTATTAGCATAGCATTTCTAGATAACTATGTATATGTATATGCTCCAATAAATTTCAAATTACATATATGTATATAAATTTAATATGAAATTCCTAAATATTTACGTCATCTACATTTAACTGGTTTTATTCTATATTTAAAAAAACAAAACCATTTTTAATAAATCCCCAAAGTGTCTTTTATTAAGTAATAAAAATAACAAGAAAATCTTTTAAAAAATCATTAGTATTTTACACGAACTACGCAACAACATTTCAACCATTTATCAAAAATATCTCCATATAGCTAGCAGTCAGTAGTCAAGATTATTTGCTGCATTAATAATAATAAACAACACAACTTTCGGCTACCTATGAACTTTTCTAATAATAAATTAATCCCTGAAGTTTTTAAGAACAAAAAAAAAATATCTTTATTTTTATTTTTTAATCTTTTATTATTGACTTTTCTAACAAAATAAAAAGACACCGACCGGACCAGCAAACTTAAACTTCTTATTCTGTTTTCTATCAGTTTTAAATAAACAATAATTTTATACATTTTCGCAAATCCGTATATCCATAATTTAATATACGATAAATTGTCCTTGAGATAATTTCCATTTATAGGTTTTTGAACAGTTTTAAAACAACAAATTATTATAAATATTTTGTTGCAATTTTTGATATACAATTTTAAACGAAAAACAGACTTGAACTGAAAATGGCATTGTGAATAGTTCTTGTTTATATAGCCAGACAGTTAAATTATGTTTATGTAAACAATAATATATCACGCGTTATGATTGTATATCATTGTTACTTTATGCTACTTAATATATCTGTTTCAAAATTTGAAATTACATTTATAAAGAATCTTATATATAAAACATAAATGGTGCTGAAAATTTATGGAGAATCTGGATTAAAAATGCTGATTTTAGTCAATGACTAAACATAATAAATCATTTTGTTCGTTTTATCATTTACAACTTCTCAAATGTACGAAATGTAGTTGAATGAATTCTGACGTAAAGTTAGTACGTTTTTCTGTTATTTATTTATCACTGATTCTGATCTAGTACCAAAAACATTATATTGCTCTAAAAATTGGCTTAACTTTAAACGAACCGCAGAATATATTTTTACACGTATGGAGATTTTATGAAGGAAATTGTTAAAGTTAAAGGTTATTTTAACTAAAGCAAAAATGTCTCATTATTAAAATTAGCAGTGAAACATTTTTATGTTTTATCGTATACTCATGATTGGTTGGTTAGTTTGAGAAGTATGGAATGGAAGCTGCCAAACCACGTATCTAGTAGACCACACAGTCCGCTGTATCGCCTTTAATAAACCTTACCCATTTTTACCACGAACTGTTCCATCCCACTTCCTTTACAAAATTACCAGGTTTTCCTTGCTTATTTCTATTAAATCCCCTGCAAAATAAAAACCGAATAATTTTAATCTTTTATTACACAGATAAGGACAGTGTATTGAATAAAAGATGTTCAATTGTCTGGTCATCTTCAGCGCAGCATCTACAAGCGGTTTCCGTTGTCAGTCTTAGCCACACGGCATGTTTACGTAATAATAAATGCACTGTGATTATTCCTATGTACAGTCTGAGCATGGGTTTGATCATATTCAGAATTCTTCTCGATTGTTTATTAGCGTTGAGTTACTACAGAACAGTTTTCTCTGGAGACAACTGTTCAGAGTAACCCATTTTTACCTATTTTAATAGTTTAAACTTTAAACAGTCTGTTAATCGAGTTAACTGGGTAACCAATTGGGCTGGGGGACTCGGGTTGACGGGGTAACTCATAATCATAACTTTACGGAATTATGTAGCCATAGAATAGAATCAATCATTATTTCTAATTATGGAATCATTATCTTGTCTGCAAAATTCAATTAAATGCAAACAAAAATATTTCCAGACAAAAAATTAAATTACCTTTATAATTTGGCTGCGTACCAATTATTTTCACAAATAATTTATCATTTTCTATTCTATACCATTTATTCAAATGCAGATTTTTATTTAATTTTAACTCTTTTTATCAAGAAATTCAAATCATCCTAAATAATTCATTTAGACTTTAATTTTTTTCCACTCCATTTCCACTGTAGCTTCAAATTTTCTATATATTCGTTTAATCTCAATGGATGTAGTTGACAGATAGTCAAAAGTACTATATTATTCATTATGCACTGCTTAAAGTGGTTTATCTACTATTTCAACATATTGTTTTTGTTTTTTTTTGTATCATAAAATTTTTGAGATTCAATTGAATTTTCTTTTCTTTATATATTATAATATTTTTGCGTAAAATTTAGCATGATTTTACTACTATACAACAATACTGAAATAGCGGCGCCAGCTGTTTACACTTTCATCGTGCTATTTACAAAATGTCAATTGTGATGCCTCTTTCCCGCACTTTAATATACAACGAAAAAAATATATATAAATTGAATTTATGTAAGATTTCCAGTTTGGATAAGAGTTTAATTTAAACAAAAAAAAAATCAAAAACTATACTTTCCAGTGGGTACATGTGTAATTCATATAAAAATGTGAAACATGCGCTCAATTACCGTTTAAAATCAAAAACCAGTAAATTGACATGTAAGCGTTTTTTATTCAACCGTTCGGAATCCATACTTGAATAACATATTTTTACGATAAATAATAATTTTTATTAAAAAAAAAAAAAAAACAGAATTTGTCATATAGTCGTAGAGTTTTGCAAGTTCTACTAAACCATTAGGGACTACAAAGTAAATTTTGCGGACCATCTTTCGGTAGCATGTTATAAATTTTTTGCATGTAATGATATTGGCAAATTTAATAGATATAGAAGGATTTTAAATAATTTTCATAAATTGTTAAAGTTCGGAATATCCTGGGAAAATACTCCGACTATTCTCCCAGTAAATAATCGTCGCAATATCGCAAATAATTCGCAAACTTCATCGCCAGTATATTTTTATACAGCTGCATATTAAAATGAGTTATACTATACTTAAAGTAAGGTTGTCATGAGATGAACTGGCGATTAATTGAAAAGTTTATCGCTTGTTTAATCTAAAAATACGCATTCATAAACCTAAAACCTAACTCTTTTTATGTAGACAAAAACGTATACCTAACGCGTCATAAAATTTTGAATTATAGGATAGCTTTGATAATACTCCCGCCGTGTTGCGGGAATATTCTACATTGGGGAGCTGTTGAAGCATGAACGAACCGAACCCAAGTTTCGGAAGTTCAATAGTAATGTATACATCGCGCAATGCGACAATCAATGATCTCATTGACTACATCTTCTGAAATCGCCACAATGTGTTTACTTTAACAACTTATTGCAATTAGCATATCGCAGGAAGTTCACTTTCAAATTTTATCGCATTTACGCTTACCGTAGACATATCGCAGATGTAAAGTTTTTCAAAAATCTTGCTGGGTTAGTATAAATATGAATAAACTGTTATGGAAACGCAGTTAAATAAACCGCATGTCATTATAGTATTCGGGAAAGACCATTAAAAATTCGCTCCAATATTTAAAAAATGTTGTTAATTTGCAAAAATTGATACTACATACTTTACATTTTGTTTTCCTGAGCTGAGCATTTCCGAATTTTTTTACTATACGTATGTAAATTCCTAATTCATCAAATCTGATTCACACTGGCACCCCAAACAAAAACTGTTTTACATCCCTGATTATTAATATTACATGATTTTTCAGATTTATGTTATTTTTATTTATATTATTGTGGTTTTCTTTAAATATTGCTTAAAGGGATAATAGCATATAACATTAAATCATTTGCGTGTTACGTTGACAATAACAAGAACAACAATTATTATTCCCAACTTTTATTATGAAATCACAAAATTCAATTGACCAAACAATCTGATATAAAAAAAAACACCTGAGTCCGCCAAGTACCGATACGATATGTGTTTATAATCCGTTTCTGTTTTTATTATATATGTTTGTTTGTTGTAACGTAACGTCTGTTTTGTACATTGTTGTTGTTTTTTTCAGAAATTTGTCATTTGTGTGGTTTTTTTACTGTGAAAACTGGGAAGGGTAATTTTTTATATGTTACATACATTTATCATTTCTCTTTTACAACAAGGAACAAGCGTTAAAAGTTCTGACAGTAATATTAGTTGTAAACTAATTTAAATGATGATTTTTATATTTTCATTACAAAATTTGTAATTTCTCTAGAATATTAATTATAAATTAATACTAATTTTTTTTTACTATGTAGGTGGGGTAATAATGCTACGATAACGTATCACAACATAATTTTACAAATTAATTTTATTTATATTTACTTTGAATTTATATAAGTTAATCTTAAAATTAATATTTTTTTATCTTATCAATTTCGTTGAAAAAAAAAATAATGATTATGTTATTTATGAAAAGATTTTCAAGATAAGATACATTAAATTAAAACGGTTATTGGGGTTGAGTGTTATTTTTATCAGTATGATTAATTTCATGCGAAAAATGATATATTGATATAATATTTACTTGACAATTTAGTGTGAAATTAATATGTTTTTTAGTAAAATTTATTAAATAAATTAAAGTTAATGTGCTATAAAAAAATTTTAAAAAAAATTAAGATTAAAAATATATTTTGATAATTTTAATATTTGATTATATTTTAATAAAATTTCTTATAAATAAAATTGACTTATCAAAAACATGTCTTTTATTTGATTATTTTGCAAAAGGAACGGCATTAGAATTCAAATCTCCAATGTTTATTTCTCAGCTTCCGATTACTTGACATTGGAAACTCGCTACATCTTTTAAGAATATCTTATCCAATATGATTAAAAATATATTTAATCTGTGACCCTATGGATTTTACTATTTGACGAATACTGCAGCTAATGCCACCATTTCCATAAAATGAAAATATGGTAAAATTTGTAAATCACAAATGTAGCAATTAAGTTAACTCTTGCAGCTTTCGATGGATCAATGTTTTCAACTGTTAGGTTTGATTATGGTATTTGGTGGTCAAGTGCCCCAGTAATTTAAGATATATCGATTGGTCCACTTATCAATTTCCTTCAAATTTCTTAAAACTGTATTATCTATCAAAGATTCCGTTTTCTTTAATAAAGAGATTGATTCTCAGCAAAAGTTAATTCTCAGCAATTTGTTAATTGATGTTTTTTATAATTAATTTATTAATGTTTATGACATTAAATCTGTTATTATTTCTTGAGAGAATTGGTCTTATTTGATAGTTAATTAACAAAATACACAACAATCCAGTCATGTAATGAATAACTTTTTCATTGCTTAAAAATACTGCGAGACTTAAGTATTTTGTACATGAATCGCTAGTGTTTTTTTCCTGGTTCATACAATAATGAAGCTTCCTTAGTCTCGTCACTACAGTAACACTCGTGCAGATTCTGAAGTAAACATGGTTCCATCTGATAATGCAGTGATAGTAAACCATAAGTACCGATGACAAGCGATCCAATTAATCGACGACGATCATTTTTTACTACTACATTTCATTAATTTCTACATTTCATTAATTTTTCGTTATAATAGCGCATTTATCAGTTTACTCATTCCGAAAAATAAACTCATAATTTTAAATTAATGTATCCAAAAGTGTTGACAATAAAAATACAATTAAATTATTATATTTACATATAATTATACTATCAAAAATATCATAATGAAAATTATTGTTGTCAATTTACAAAAAACATATATTTTTTCTATGTACTCTACATAACTTTTACAAAAAACATATTTCTTATTAATGTTTTAAAATTAAAATTATATAATATTTTTATGAAATGATAATTTCTTCTTATCAACATTTTAATAAATTTGTATGTAAAAACAAAAACTATTATTCATAAAACAAATTTTTTTATTCTAGAAAATAATTTCAAATCATATTGATCTTTTGATCTATGATGTGGTGTGCCCTAGTTATGTCTATTAGAATATATTTAACAAATTTTACTCTGTTTCCCAGTGAACTATTAAAACTAATATATATAAAATCATAAATTTATGTTGTATAAAATTTAGTATTTTAGTTGTTTTATTGTAGAAAACCAACTAATTAACCACAAAACTTTTTTATTACTTCCATTTACATTACATTTTGTCCATATTATGTTTAATTAAGCTTATATATTATTAAAAACACGAAAAACTTTATACAACAAAGTAAAATTTATATTACCCTGGAAGTAGAAAATCTGTATTAAGTAATTAAATATATATTGTAATTCCGTGAAAGTTATGACTTCATTTATTTTCCTTAAGATGAAAATATCCATTTAACATACGTAAATTTGAATTTCGAAATAATAATATTCGAAAACTAACATGAAAAACATATTGATCGTAAACAGAATTTTATTATAAAATGTAGATTTGTGTTCTACAAAAATTCAAATTCAAAAGTAGCCTTCAAAGACGTATGTCATTTAAACATGTAGAATAGAAACCACCCCTTAATAAAACTTATTAAATATAAATTTTTTATTTGGTTTAACATGACATCGAAATGGTGTTTTCATTGTGGGTTTCTTTTTTTTAAATGGACAAAATATTGTGCTGTACATTTTATTGGTTATTTTTATGTTTTTAGATGACATTCTTATTCAGCATAATATAAATAAATAAAAAAAAGCAAAACTAAAATTAGAACTAAATTTTAATGGAACAAAAATAACTCATATTCAATTGAAAGGTATTATCATGACAACGTATCGGAATTAAAATCGATATTTTAAATCGATTACGAATGGATGAAACAAATTCACAATTGATAATTTACTGGTATCATTTACATTTTCATAATTTCATATTCAAATTTTCTGTGAAATTATATCAGCTTCAGGTTTATGATAAAGTTGATAGAACTGATTGCAGCAAGTAAACTTTCGGAAATTATCGTTCAAACACTAGTTGAAATGTATATAAAATTATATGAAAGTGCGAAAAGTCACGAAGAACACGCGTAGACGACGGAAGCATAATTTCAATTAATTTGGACTTCAATAAAAAAGATTAATTATGATTTGATAAATAATGAAAGTTGTTCTGAGTTGCATGAACTGTCATCTAGGAATATTTTTATATGTCGACATTGTCCGATCGAAATTTCTAATGCTGTTCTTGTCCGTCGCTTCTTTGAACCATTAGTGTTGTTGAGATTTGATACAAAATTGGCTTTATTAATTAAATTTTTAGCCCATTGTTCTTTTTACCCTTAAATTTGTCCTTGATAATCTATCGGAACGTCAAAATATTTCATTTTTTTTAAAAAATATACCAAATTTGACATTTCACTTAAATTTCAGTATTTTCGGTATTGAAATCAATTTGAAATTAAAAAAAATATTTTTCTTACAATAATAAAATTACGACGATCAAAATTTATCGTATCTCATAATAGTTTTCCTGAATAATACATAAATACAATTTATTTACTCAAAAAGTGACAAATTTTATTTGTAAAAAAAACTTTATAAGAAAATGTTATGGTTTTATTATTTATTTCGGAAAAATATCTTTATACTAATACACAACATAAAATAAAAAAACTGGAATTTGTCGGCATTTGCACAAAGTATGGTAATGTTAAACAATGAAAATCCAGCAACAATGATACTAAAACGTTCACCAGATACTAATTTCTGTGGAATATGATGAGGACAAGAAATTGTTGATTTTAGAGTGAATAATGTTTTGTATAAATGTCATACAAATGTAATTTTTCGATTGAATTATTATTTTTTTCAAGTAAAGTCAATATAGGTGGAAAAATTGTCATCGTAAGAAACCCGATAAAAAAACAACAACATATTTTTTTCTGTTGGTTTGGTAATTTGAGATTATTCAATATTGTTTGTATAATGTGTCAAGGAACTTAGGTTAATTTACTTTCAGATTTTTGTATAATTAATTCAGGTAGTAATACTGATTGTTGCATAAGATATTCGAGTCAAGTTCAAGGATATGAAACCGGTTAAAGTTTAATTGTTTGGAAAAAATTACTATATCAAAATTTTTAAAGAAGCCACTAGCATTTTAAAAAGAATTTAAGAATTAAATTTGTTAACTCAGAATAACATTAAAATAATTGCAAACAATATAGTTTTAATGCAATATTTATCAGATAGGTTAAGACCTGAATGTTTTATTTTATATTAGACTTGCCTGAATAGAAGACACTAGACATCGATTTAATAGGTAGCGTAAAATTCGTTAAATCTTAAGATTCGTTAAGGAAATAATCACAGGATTAGTGAACGTGTCCTTAGTTTATTATATTACCTATGTGCTGCCAAGAGTATTTTGTAGTATTCGGTAATACCAATGTAAATAAACGGGTTGGGTATGGAAGCTTACATTACAAAATCTTGCATTACAAAATCTTGCATTACAAATTCTATCATTAAAATTAAACACAATCTTGCATACAAATTACGCGAGCAAATTTGCATGCAAGATTTTGTTCAATTTTCATGATAGAATTTTGTTCGACGAAATAATATATGGCATATAATTGAACTGGAAAATCCTTATCAAAATTGAGTTGTTGAAGCGGATTGCTCAGAATATTATTCTTCAATTTTGTTATCGCAAGATTTTCTTGTTCTAGATTTTATTATTGCAAGATTTTAATGTTGCAAGATTAATAAAAATGCAAGATTTTGTTACTGAAATTTTTTGTGATGATGACTTACATTTTACATACCGCTCCCAAATAAACATATAAAAAATACCAATTACTGTCAGTTTGTATATCATTTAACTTTATAGGAATAAGCACGATATTAATTACTATTTGAATTCATAAAATCATTACAGGGAATCTGGAAGTGTTAATTAACTTTTCACTTTAATAGTATAGTGATGATAGAAAGAGAGAGTTTAGCGAGTATGGTGGAATGGACTAACCTAAATAAGTCTTATATTTAGCAGCATCGGTACCTCAAGTTAGTTATCTATAGTCTATGTTAAAACATAAATAAATTAATGCTACATTATATAATTAAATTTAATCTTTCTTCCACAAAATTCTTCCACAGTATATAAATTCGTCCCAGTAAAATTCACAGAAAAACCTTTCGTTGCAACAATTTATAATATTTATTAAATTAAGTAATTAATTTTAATTAATTATATTTTTCAGTGATTTTATTAATCCTAAAAATAGTAATTAACAATAATTAAAATTATGCCCTCTATAACTAAACTTCTATTACTCCATATAAAAAATTTCCATTAAATTCTGTAATCCTATATTGAAAAACTACTGAACTTCTATATTTGGCTTATAAAAATTTATTATAAAAATTTTTGCTATTTGAACGAAATTTTAATTTATTTGGAATAAAAATAATTTACAATTTTCATTTGGTCTGTAAAATAAATAAAATTTAGATTGAATAAAAACCATAAAATAAATTAATTCATGAATATTTTTATTTTTATTTTTATATTTTTTTTTATATTATATTTTAATTTAGTTTTTCTTTTACTTCTATTATTTTATTCACTATTTTCACTAGTGAATCTGAATACTAAAATTGCAACTTACTATCTATATTAAAAACAAAATAAAAATTTGCATATCCAGTCCAGACCATACAAACTACGATAAAACCTTTTGTTATTTTGAAAAAATTAAATAAAAATGTAATAAATTTATATATTTTATTTATTATTAAAGTTAAAAAAAATTGTTAATCGACACCTTGATCTCTTCGTTATAGTAAAACACTACATGGTTAATTTGCAATTCGAAATTTTTATTCAGAGAATTGCACAAACCCACCATGTCAATAGTTTGAAAGTATAGTATTCAGATTTGCACCAGGACTGAGTAATAAATTTAATGGCATTAATCTTGAATAATAAATATTATGCAGAAGAGTGTTAAGTGCATTTTAAACTAAAAAATATATATATATAAAATGTTGTTAAATAACAATCATAATTACATTACAAAAAAAAAATACAATTTATATATTGAACACCATTTACCATTTAATAAAAATATTAATAATTCCTTAACGATATAAAATGATTATAGTAAAATTGAATGAATTTTTTATGTAAATCAGAAGTTAAATAAAAAAAATTTTTTATAAATATTTAATAGTAGACTTGGGGGTAAAAATTATTATCTGTATCTAGCTAGATCATTTATCGACTGGGAATAAGTAAACTGACCAAAATCATTTGAAATTATCATAAATATTCTATTTTTATTGCACACTGATAAAAATTATATAGTTTTTATGTTAGTAATAAAAATTATTATACCATTTAATAATAAATAATAATAACTTAACTAATATCGTAAAATTAGTTTTAAAAATTTACATACTAGAAAATATAATGTTTTTCTAACTTTTATTGTTTTAAACTTTTGTACAGAGAAAGATGGATAAAATTTTAGTTAGTTTTCAATTCGTATTAAAACTAGTCAGGTTAATTGAAGGAAGATTGAAATAATTGATTTTCAATTATTTGTGCTAATTGTAACCCAAAAGTTTGTACTTAATGATTTTGTCAACTAAAGATTATGTCAACTAGTGATTCTGTTAACCAGTATTGATTTTGACTACTAGTGATTTAGTGATTTAATCTACTAGTGATTTTACCCACATGTAATCTACTAGTGATTTTGTCAACTAGTGATTTTGATCACTAATGATTTTCTCAACAAGTAGTTTTGACGACTAGTGATTTAACATATTAGTGATTTTACCCACAAAAACTTTTGTGCACTAGTGATTCAGTCAACTAGTGATTTTAATCACTAATGATTTTGTCAACTAGTAATTCTGTTAACCACTAGTAATTTTGACGACTAGTGATTTAGCTTACTAGTGATTTTATCCACAAGTACTTTTGTGCACTAGTGATTATAACTACTAGTGATTTTGCTAACTAGTTATTTTACCCACAAGTGATTATGTCCACAAGTGATTCTGTCAACTATGAACTACCCATTTTAACCACTAATGATAATTTACCCAGAACTGCTTTTCAAGTTATTCTGTGAAATTGTAATATTAACCGCTAGTGATTTTGCCAACTAGTGTTTTGATGTGAATTTTCATTTTAAATTTTAATAATTTTTTTATTTCAAGACTTTAGACAAGTTTTCATTACTATTAAGTTTTAAGAGTCTTAAAGTAAATATTCGACTAAAAATACTTTATTAATTAGTTTTCAGTATGTCAATATGGCCAGGCAAGAAATTATGGTTTACCAATCAAGGAAAAGGATAAAAAAAATCAAAATTATCAAACTAATTTACTATTTTTCCCCTTCCAACAATATTCACCTGAATTAAAAAAAAAAACTGAAATTCTATTTCATAAAATCAACCTTAAATCCTAAATATTAATATTTCCGTAATATAAAATTTTATCTTTTTTAAAATTATTTTTTTCACACTTAAATATCGAATGCAAAACGACCATTAAAATATATTACTTAAGGTACATAAAATGTCATCAAGAATCACTTAACCACTAAAAAAAACTATCCATTCTAATTCAGTAATTTAATCTTACAGATAGGTAAAAAAAATTCTTTTGGTATTCAATTATGTGTGCACTTTATAAAAAAAAAAAACCAAAAAAATAAAATATCTCAAATTTCAAGTTCATTCCCTAATAGGAAAAGAAATTGTAAAATTTTCCGTTGTGCATTATTACCAAATATCGTATATAGGAAACTTTAGAATTTTTGTTTTTTACATTTTCCAATGATCTTGAACGTCGTCAATTGCATTGTAATGTTAATTTTTCAAAGAATTTTTATACATTTATCATATATTTCACTTTACTAATTGATCCCGACCCATTTATATCGTTATTTAAAAATCGATCACATTCCATTAGAAGTTTCTGTATAGTGAAAATCCAACGTATTCAACTATACATACATAGATTTTATAAATAGGAGGCCTATATTTTCAGTCGGCATTTTCAATTTAATTTGTTTGAAGATGTAAAACTTAAGATTTAATATGAAGGCGGTTCTCGGTCTATACCACAATATAATAAAAAAAAAATTGCAGAAATAAAAAAATATTTTATTTACTGTTTTCTAAATCTCAAATTACATAATTTATTATATATTTATATATATACCCTTTTCAGCATAAAGTGGAAACCCTTACGAATCCTTATTATTTCATTAAGCTAATTTATGCCCAGATATTTTTTTGCTGTTTTGTATTTGGATGTGAACAATTCATAAGAAAATTTTCTTAAGAAATTTTTAGATCTATATTATTTTAAAAATAGTCTAGAATAAATATATTACTTTCATATTGGAATGAAATTCGTATATTGAATCAATGCTGAAATTGAAATAAATTAAGAAATTTCCAATAATTCAGTGGTTTCCTTGACAAGTTTCAAATAGAACGAATTCAAAGAAAATCGCAATTTAAGAATTCATACTAAAATTTTCTATTGTAGCTTCCATGGTCTCAGATCGGTTGTGAATCACATGCATATCGATCATCTAGTGCTCCTTTTCTGCAAGTTATCCTATTCATGAACAGCATCGACTCCGATCTTTTTTAACTCGTCGTTCGGTATGAAGTTTTATTCACTTGATTCAGTTAGATCTGAAATAATATAGCACGTTTTACATATACCATTTCGTATCGAAAGGGTTAAACAAACGTGGCCAGCAAGTTTGAATTTGGAGCCACAGGGTAATAGGGTAACAGGGCTAGTCATTATCATAGCAGAGTGTTTAAAATTGTTTAATTGCGAATTGATCCAAACACGCTTTCTTATTTGTTATATGACATTACTAAAACTCAATAAAAATTTAAAGTATTTAATTATTACCATACAATATTGCATCGGTAATTAAACATATTTTTTTAAACATAATAAATTTATAAATTCCAATTACATTTTCTATATATGAGTATTTTCTATTTAAAACATTCGATATTATTGTAACCCTCATTTAAAAAGCATCTGGCAAACATTTGTTATGCAACTGTACTGATTTTTATTTGATTTTTTAATTTTTGCTGAAATATTGAAAGTCAATAATTATTGTCGCCACTTAGAAATCACATTTAGTAATAAAAACAAACATTTTTTAAGTATTTCAGAATTAATTGTAATATTAATTTTTAATTAATTTAAATAGAATTAATTAAAATGTCCATGTACTTATTTTAGCAAATCATCAATTTTCTAATTAATTTGTAGTTCTATTTCTATATATAATTTTCGATAGATCAAGTTTAATTTAAAATGTAATTAAGATAACAATTTAAAGTAAAGTCGTTAAAATAATACTTCAACAAGTGAAAATTATAAAATAAATTTTGGATTAATTTGTTGATTTATTTTAAGAACAACAATAAAATGTGGGGGCAGCACAAAACTCAGAGTTTCAAAAACTAACACTTTGTACTTTTGAAGATATTTTCAGGAATTTATCGATTATTCAGGAATGTATCATTCAGAATCCTTAATATTGATCCACCGAACATAACGACCTAAACTGTCAGTTCACAACTTAACTGACAGTTTAGGTCGTTATTAGATGTCTAGGATAATATGTAAATTTTAGATGTCTAGGACATTAGAAATGTGTATTTTATATAATTCGGAATCTTTGATATGGACACATTGAACACAATTAGCTTGATAGGACAGGTATAAACTACATTAAGAAACAAATCCAATATCATTGAAATGGAATTATATTAGGATAAAAATATTGTTACTCATATAGGAAAATGGACGTAGGATTTCTTTGTATTTTATGAAATCTCCACCATGTAAAACGTGAAGTAAAAATTAAATTGACCAATATATTTCCATTTTTTTCACTATCAATAGCTCTACAACTCAAATCGAGGTTTCGTGGCGTTATATCACAATTAGACCTACCATTTTTATATATAGATTCCGAACGGACTCCGGTTTCTAAAAATTCAACAGATTTTCGAAGGCGAATTGGAGGCGATAAAACGTACATTTACTCATTTACTACATGGAAGAAAAGAAACTAAAAATATAGAAATTTTATCCTATCATAAGTTTCTTTATAGTACTGACACGTTTAATTACTACAAAAGCTAATGACTTTTAATAGTGACACATTTGCTGTCAACAAATGGTCTCAATTGTTATCATTTTTCCCGGTCACAATTATGTACGTATTTCAAATTTTTATTACTGGTACTCATTTAAAACTGAATCAACTTAGACCCACATCGATGACTCGGTCATAACTCTTCGTATCATTATTAATACTTGTTACAATTGCGCAAGATTAGAAAGATTTATAAAAACTCATATTTTATGTAAAGTCAAAAACAAATTTCTTATCTGAATATTAACTTGGACTCTCTATATGAATAATTATTAGAAATTCATTAAATATGAAATTTAAAAAAAAATAAACAATTCTATTTAATGAAAGCATTAAAATAACAAGTTAAAATAATTTATGATTAAAAATATTTTATTTTCATAATATCCGCTTTTGCATTTCATCATATTTTATATTGAAAAAATTCCATTTTTTATAAAACAAAATATTATTTAAATTCTTTAAATAATTTCTACCATTTTGATAATTTATATTATTTCTTTTTAATTTATACTTGTAAAAGTAAAGCAATTAATAAAATTAAATAAATAATAAAATAATTTGGTTAAATTTAATGTGTTTAACTTTATCTTCAGTTTTATATAAAAAAAAAAGTGTTTTTTTAAGGTTATTAAAATGAAAACACTAAAAATGTCTTTTAATTATGAAAATTTATGTTTGCAAATAAAGAAAAGAAAATCTTATCAAATAAAAATGTATAAAAACCGGAACCCAAAAACTGCCAGAGCATTAAAAATAATTAATTATATGTAAAAGATTGTTTTAATGTTGTAGTTAAAGAAAACCTTATAATTTTAAATTAGATAAATAAAAATAAAATTACATACAAATTTAATAAAATATTTTAATAATTTATTCAACATATAAAATATTAAATTACATTTCATAATTAGTAGTTAAAAATTGATGACATCTTTGAAATAAGTAATAATTCTGTCAATTGATATAGGATGACAAAATATGATAATTCATCAATTAATATAAAAGATGATTTCCTATTTCCTCTTTGTAGTGACATCACGAACATGTCGGTCTTTATTTTGGAAGATATATTCGGTAGATTTTTTACAATACTGAGTTTCACGAACAGATACAATTTCTGGTCGCTTTTTAGGCTCGTATATAGTAATAACTGTTTTTGGCATTTTCCCAACTTCACTATTTCAATTTTATATTATTTGTATTATTAAGTTCCAGTACAAATTTTGAACTAACATAAAATAATGTTCCTGTGCTAATATTTATACCTTTAAAATTTTATAATTGCTACCGTAGTACAAAATTATATATTTAATTTTATTGAGGAAATAGATTAGATACAATTAGATTAGATACAATTAGATTAGATAATAATTTAAAAGAATTAAAATATTAACTAATTTCACATAATATTTAATGTAAATTGTTATTCATTTTATTGAGTCCAATTCAATTATTTTATAAATATTTTTAAATTAAACTTATGAAACACGTCTACCACAAATACAACGAGCTAATTGAACATTTTGACAAGTTACACTCGACAATTTCATTACCCTCTTTTATATGTTCCGGTACAATACGAGCATTCATCAGGGTAATGAAAATGCTGTTTAGTCAACTACAATACATTCATGCAATCTTAGATTATATTAGATAATTCAGCAGTCGTTGAGGCAGAAGTACAAACCTCGCATGTTCTTCATCATCCAAACAGACGCACAGTCACTGTTACCAGATTTTATGATTTTGTTTAAGTGATACGTATGTAGCTCGATTTTGTCAAGTGTGAGGACTTCTTCAACATTTCTTTTTGTTGATAAATTTAAGAATCGATTTCCTTGGATTTCTGAGATGTATTTCCATTTCCAGTATGTGAATTTCTCGTCATTCCCATATTTCTTCCATTATGTGGCTTTTTGGAAATTACCCCGCAACCACATCAGAGTGACACTATTATTTGTAGCCAGTTGCTGAAGCGAGGATGAGTATTCCCATACGAGTTTAGATTCAAAGTAATATGAATCTAAAGCTTTAATGGCTGCTTGGCTATCCGACGTTCAATTTTTGACCACAATTCTACAATTTTAATTTCATAGCTTACGATATATATGTCAAAATTAAGCCTCTCAAGAAATAATCGTATCGGACTTTTGACATTTGATTTATGTATTAGTAGTCAGTTTATAATTGCAACATTAATGATTACATTGTAACGTTTTCAAGACAAATAAAATGGATACTTGTGATTTGTGAATATCATTAATCTATCAGATTATGATAACTTTAATCTTTAGCAGCATGAGTAAAGTTCACCTACAGCTTACAGTCCGATATTATTAAATTGCGATAATCTAAATATCAATATTTTAGCGATATCAGTTTTATTACTTTAGATAACTTTCACATTTAATACTCATATTAACAAATATTCGATCTAATGTATATAATTATATTAAAAAATGTGGATTGTTAATAATTTCATTATACAATTTTAATCCTAAAATAAAATTAATAATTTTCTTATCTCTATGTCGAATTTTTGATTAACTAATTTCAAAAATATAATAATTTTTCAAACGCTGGCCATACTTATAATCCATGCATACAAAATTGTTTAAATAAATATGATTAATTATAAAAATAACCATAACTAAATTATTTCCAAACAAAATTCCAAAATATTAAATTAATAATAAAATATAAAAAACAAATAATTTCTCCAAATTTATGTTTCCTTTAAAATATTAATTTGACCAAATTTCAAATATTGATTTTTCATATTTAAAGTTTAATTTTTTTGCAAATAATTGAACTCCGATCACATGTTCAGCATACTTTTAAGATTTTCATCAATTTATAAAAACCAACCATTCAATTTTTAAAACAACGCAAAAAATATATAAACAATTCTTCTTATCCACTCTCCAATTTGAATATCTGATTCCATTTATGATCAAAATCATTGTTGTATCTATACATAAAAAATATTGAGCATAACAAAACATATGTTTTCCAAAGAGAGTTTAAACATAAAAAAAATTACCTCTAAAAACTACCACAACAACAAATTTTCATAATTTTTTAAAACAAAATTTTTTTTTTTGTTTCCCTTTCCCATTAAGAATATCTGAATCTCAAATGGTTAAACCAACATAAAACGATCATAAAATTGTTGTTTTTGTTAGTCGATTGGTTTCAATTTCAATTCAGTTCCCAACAAACTTTTGTTCAGATCGTTTCGTTGTCGTCGTCGAATATAATAATAATTTTTTTTTTAAGTAACAATACAAACATAAAAATTACGATCATCAAATACGAACTTATTAGATACGTGCGCAACATTAAAACAAAAATGTATCTATAAGATACTTTCGGTATATTAATAGTTTTATCTTTAATTTTTTTTTTTGCAATAATATTAATAATTGTTAGATATTTTTACAATTCATTGCAAATAATAAAAAAAAAATTAAAACTATCGCTGGAGAGTGAATGCCATAATAAATTATATATAGAAATATGTAATAAAAATTTTGCTTTCATCGGCAAAATTTCAATTTTGTTAAACAACAATTTTATTTATAGTGATTATAATCATTTTATTTATTAAATAAATTTAATATATAAATTAAAAAAAAAACCTGTTGTATAGTTTAACAACAACTACAAATTAAAATTAGTTATGGTGTTTAAATTAATAAAATAAAATTCATGTGTCAATCATACAAGGCAACATAACAAAAAAAAAACAAATGTTTTATGCAAATCTATCAGATATTTTCTTATAAATTATAACCAAAAAAAAAAAAAAATGTGCAACATTATTTATTTTTTTATGCCAGACAACAAAACAAGTGAATTTAAATAAAACATTAAATTTACTATGAAAAATCAGATAATTATAATTTTAACGCTTTTAATATTTAAATGAAAATTATTTTATATTTAAATGGAATTTTCATTATTTAAGAATAAAATTTTATAAAAAAAAATTTTATGAATATTTTAATTTTTTGTTACTTAAATGCTGACTCATTTGATTAACACAAAAGTGCAGTCAGCTAAAAAGAAAAAATTAAAATTAAATTTTTTACCTGGTGGAATATTTATGTTAAGTTGAAGTTCATTTCTCATAAATCTGACATTCATTATTTTTTTTTTTATTATTTTTCAAACAAACCATAAATTAACAATATGATTGAAAAAACAACAAATTTATATTACAATAAGGATTATGATTATCCTGTCAGTCGACGTATTAATAAGGTAATAATAATAATTATATTGTATAATTTTTGAAAATAGTCAATTTAAATGTAGTTAAATAAATATTTATATAGAAAATTATGGTTAATTTAACAATGTTAGGTTATTATTAAAATTGATAAACTAATTGATAGGAATTTTAAATAATTTGGGTTACCAGACAATCGAATATGGTCATTTTTTTAATGACTATACAATAAATGTCATTTTGGTTTTAATTAATTTTTGGGATAAAAAATGCAAGGATAACAATTTAATCATAATTTTACTATGATTGCAATAAACATTACTGATTAATGGAGAAAATGCATAGGTTAATTCATAGCTTCTCTTTTTAAACAACATATGTTCTCTAAATAAAATGATTTTGTTTATACGATACGCAATAAACTCCTCTTCCTAATGATACCAAAAAGTCATTTTCAATATTTTGTCACTTCCTATATGATTTAGTAATAAAAACAAACATTTTTTAAATAATTAGAATTAATTGTAATATTAATTTTTAATTAATTTAAATATACAATGAATTTAATTGTCCACGTACTGATTTTAACAAATCATCAATTTTCTAATTAATTTGTAGTTCTATTTCTATATATAATTTTCGATTTCTCAAGTATAATTTACTGTGGAACTTAGCATAATGTAAAATGTAATTAAGATAACAATTTAAAGTAAAAAGTAATGCAAATTATAAAGTAATATTATAAATATATAAAACTATCTAAAAATTACGATAAAAAATACTGATATAAGAAAACTGAGCAGAAAATTATCTTATACAAAATGTACTAATAAATAGAGTATAAATAAGTAAAGCATAATCCAAAATCAAATTCAGTTTAACTAATTAAAACTATTTTTAATTTTGAAAAATTTGATCGATTTTAATCATAACTCCAAATTGATAAAATATGATTTTATCCAATCCAGATCTGAAAATGTACTTGACACAATTCAGGTGTGGAAATCGAATTTTAATGTGGATATCGAATTTTAGGTATACAGCTAATAAACGCCTGTTATATAAAAATTTCTGCAAAGTTTTAGATTTACCTCATTTTCATCAAAATTTACATCTGGCAACACAATTTTTTTTTCCTGTATATATAAATTAAAAACTTTCTACATAATTTACCATTTGCAATTATTATTACATATTCTTTTATATTTCGGTCAATAAATAATCAATTTTGCTTTATTATTAAGACCATTACAAAATCTGGCGATATGCATAAAATAGACACTTTTCAAAGGAAAATTATATAGCGATCATAAGAGCCGTTCTCTATTATTTAGTTTATTATAAGATGACCGCATAATTTTTACTTTTTTGCTTAATGGTATATTTAAATGTAACGTCAAAACTGTATGAATAATAAAAATGTTAAAAAATGTTTAAAAAAAAAAATCAAACTATGTATTTATAAATTTATGTTGTGACCTCAGCATTTTATTGAACATAATCAGACTTAATCATACTAAATGATCTCTTAAGAAGATTATAAGTTTTCCTTTTTCAAAGTCTTTAATAATTTTCATATAAATTGCACCCCATCATCATATAAATAATAACTTTAGAAATTTAATTTAATAGAATGAAAATTAACTTGTTGATTATTGAATAAATTTGATTGAAGAGAAATTTCATAAAAATTATGTTGATATGTTAATCAAATTTTAAAAGAAAATAAAAAAATCTTTGATTAGTTTTATTATAATTCAGATACAGAAATTACTTATAAGAATATTAAAAGTAGTTCAAAATACAAAATTGAATTACATATAAGATTTCAATAAAAAAATTTAACACTCTAAAATTTAATGTTATATGCACGACTTCTTTACCGGTATTTCAAGTATAATTTGTGATAAAAATTTAAATAGTAGTGTAGGTACTTATAAAAATTTATAATATAATTATTCTCAGTTGTGGCAACATTCGTAAACTTTTTCATATCTTAATAATGACTGTAAAGTGTAATAAACAAAAATTCGTATCTTTTTTGGGTATTATCGAAAGTTTATACTGAAATGAAAGAGTTTGTTGGAAACAGATTACAAGTATAGAAAGAAATTACTTGGTAATTCACAAGTATATTCTTGTATTATAGTTAAACATGCTTTACGAGAGTAAAATTGCTCGAGATTACCATATAGTTCATATCATAACCAACTAACATTTACTTTTTGCCTACAGATAGGATAGTTCTCAAATTAAACTTAACATAATGCAAAAAGTGAAAGTAAATTGGTTGTGAAGTAAAATTCACAGCACAGCATAATTTTTCGAAAAATTAGCTTATCGTTAATAGATTTGACAAATCTAAACAAAAAGAATTCCAAATTGATTTTTTTGAGCTGCTACAGACAATTTTTTTTTGAAATTTTGATAAAATTTGTTGAGAAAGAGAAGCATTTTTTATAAAATTACTTATTTTAATAATTGAGTTATCTTTGTCTTGCTAGCTCACTAAATATATCAATCTCTTTTATCCATTTCTAGTTTAATGATACTTTTCTTAAAAAGTATCATAACAACTCAGTCGCTCAAAATATATGTCAATTAATGAGCTATTTATATAATTTTGACTATTAAATAGTAGTACGTTATATGAAAATAATAGAATGTTTATGTTCACTTGTCACTCGGATGACACCAATGTCAGATAGAGCCACAGAAAATTGTTTAGTATGACAACAAGAAATTCTGAACTTCTCTTGTTAGCAATAGCTTTGCTAAAATTAACTATTCGCAATATATCTAAGTGTAAATACTGTTCGTATAATTATTTCTCAAAGTATACGAATTTCAGAAGATGCCATCAAAATTAGAGGAACTTACCACACAGATATTACAGTACTCAGAGAACAAAATGAGCTAATTACTTAGCAGTGAAAGATGGAAATGAAATCTATTTCCAATTCGGAGGAGCTTCAGAAATATGCTACTGCTGATTAAGGGCTAGCAGAAGAGACAAACTGGATTATAAAGAATAAAAGATCGTAAATTTATCGTATTGTTGCAATGTTATACACTCTAGTCGCCAGATAATCAATATTTTTCGAGTCTGCAGTCAAAGTTCGAGTTTTTCGTGCCTGCAGTCAAAGTCAATACTGATGACATTATTTGCGAATTTTATGCAAGTTATTCAATAAGATTTGTATTTCGCAAATTCTTTATTAATCTTCCATGAAAACTCACTGATTTCCATATTCATAAACCGTTTGTTTTGGTTATGTTCTAATGGCATCAATGGTGCCAGACAAATATGTAATAACAAACAAATGAAGTGAAATTAATATTCATTTTATATTTGCTTTTGCTCGGCTGCTCATAAATAATATTAAAAGCTAGAGCTATTTTTCATGTTGAAATTTTTGAACTTTGTTAATAATGTATAAATAAATTATAAATCATTTACAATTTCGAGTACATTGAACTTGAATAAATTTTGTTTAATGTAAAATTCAAATAAAATTCAATTTAATACAATTCTTTTCAATTTGATAACAAAAAAATCTAATAATTTAATTTAATTAATTATATACTAACATTTCAATTTAAAATTTTACAGGAAATAAATTTTCAATTATAAATTTTAAAATTTTTTTTAGTATTTTTATACTTATAAAATTTAATTAAAATTATCATTTTACCCCCCAAAAAGAATCCATAAAATTTACGATTTTTAAACTTTTATTTTATTACATATTTTTTTATGGCTTGACTTTCGAAAAAAAATTACTTATAATTTTTGGCAAATTAAATTTTTCACAATAAAAATAATGAATTTTTAATTTAAAAATTGATAAAAAAATTTAAATTGTAAAATTATTTACACATTTCCTGGCGAATTTTAAATTATATTAAAAAGTTGTTAACAATTTTAAAATTCATACAAAATCATATTAAATATTTCCCTCGTAAATTCAAGCCCTATTTAGCAAGTCAACAGACTAAATCTATTTAGGAATTCGAATGTAATTTATCTTAACCATTTTATGGCATGATAATCCACCTCTTTATATCCCAGTAAAACTGACTTGTTTAAAAGATTCTTAAAAAATTTAAAGTGCATACTCATTTCGTCGAAAAATCATATTGTCTCCCAAGGGTGTAAATTTCAAAAAGAAAAAAAAACCTTGAATTTTGTATTACGATATGGTAAACAAACCTACTCGCCTTACAAATTAGATTTATATAATTTTTGTTTTTTCCTTCTTTATCTTCAAGATAATCATTGTTATGACTTGTATCTTGTATATTGTATGAAATATGTTTTATGATTGTTTATATTATATCTGAACATAAAATTTGAAGATGAAACTTTACTTGACATTTTAGTGTCGAAAGAAAACAAATACCCAGAAAATTTAAGTAGCACATATTTTCATAAAATAAATAATTTATTTTGAGATATTTTTAAAAAATTATGAATTTAATTTTACGCATTTGTTTTTTATATATATAAATTTAATAATTGACGTTTTTTTAACGTCAATTTTATTAAAACATATTTTATGTACCAACAAATAAAAATAATTGTATATTCAAATGGTTTTTTTTCATTATTTGAATGAAATGTTGTCAATGTTGTTGTCAGGTTAATTCACATGAAATGAAATTAATGACAACTTTTACGATGAGTTTTAGAATAAAAGTATAAAGTGTTGTGATGGCAAGATTAGGTAGAAAAAATGGAAATTGCTTAAGTCAAGTTTTCGAGGGTGGAACTTCATTCTAAAATGCAATTTTGAACTGCTTCATAAAAACCTTGGAACACTGATTAGATATGAACAATTGGCCTGTAAAATTTGAAATCATTAACCGTGATATAATTTCCAAATTATAATTTATGTGTTGGACCAATGCATGTAATAATTGTTATCCGATTTATATTTGGCAATACGCAATACTGTTTACTTTCGTCATCTAGTTTATTAGACTCCATTTAGTATGTTAATTCATTTACAAATCACTGTTTTAACATATTACGAGTTTTGTGTTACCCATGATTTAGCATAAAATTTTTTGCAATTTATAAAGAAAAATTGAAAATTTATTTATATTTTTCACCTTTAAAAGTTATTGTATATTTTTTTCATTTTTCGTGAATTTGGAAAAGTAAATAAATGAATTTTAAACGTGTGACTTTTTTTTTAATATTATTTTGCTGGTGAAACGATTAGAATATTTACCTTAGAAAGTTTTTTTTTTATAGGTTAATAGAATTTATATTAACAAAGGTTTAAAAAGGGATTTTTTGATATTAAGATAAACATTTTTTTTAAATATCTTAATTCTTATAATAAATACATTTAAAACCTTAAAATATTTAAATAAGGAAAATGTAAAGGGTTTGTTGTTAAAACAGTTTATAATTTAAATATCATAGAAAACATTATATCTAAACAAAAATTATAGAACTTCTAGCGTTTAAATGACGCTGCCATATACAAATTCGATCAAATTCGATCAGTATTATTTAGAAAGTAAATATTCAATACTACAATTTGTAGATCATAAAGGGATTTATGAGAATTATTCGGAATATTCACATGTATTTTATGTTTCCTTATGTTCTTCGCGTTCGAAAATGGTAGAATTAAATTTGATTTCATCATTCATTGAAACTAGTAAAACTTCAGTATATCTGGCGACTACGCTTTAAATAGGACACTCAATACTAAAGGATCATTCTTTTAACATTATTTGTATATATCAAAATAATTTATGATTCAATTTCAATGTCAAACATTCCAAAATTCTAACCTCAATTTAAAATTAACTTAATCTCTTCTCTTTTCTTTATTTATATCATTTAAACATGTACACAAAACAAACAAAATCAAATTAATTAGCACATTTTTCTAGAAATTTTATTAAAATATATTCAACAAAAAAAATACCCTTTTTTTAAATACATAATCAAAAATAATACATAGAAAAAATGTTGACGAAGGTTAGACATATTTCAATATTAAATCCAGTATATATTTATGATGATGAGAAAGTGAAAAATATGCTAATTTAAAATTATAAGCATAACTAAAAAACAAAATTTTTAGTTATAGGAATTACTTTGTTGTCAAAAACAGAAATTTTTTTTATTGGTCGTCGAACTTATAATAAAATTATTGTTACTTCCGTCTTTCTACGACTGTTTTCCGATGACATAAAAACAACATAAATTCACTGTTTTCAGTGAAAATATAATCAGTTTTGTTGTGTTCTCACCACATTGAAAATATTAGCATAAAATAAATTATAAGATACTTTTATATTTGAAAGATACTCGTGCTTTTCATAACGAATTATAACTATAATAAAAAACCGCAAATTTACCTCATTTAATGCAAAAAAAAAAGTCAAAAGTATTTTTTTTTTTGAAAAAATATATAAATTCACTAAGAAATTAATTGTCAAAAACCGCAAAATGGAAATTTTTCAAAATACATAATTGCAATATTGCATGAAATCATAGGTGGACATAGGTAGGGGGAAAGTGGTTCACTTGCCTGCCACTCAATTTAAACAAAATTTAATTTAAGAAAAACATTAGCCATGCTTTTCTGAAGATAAATGAACTACTTTATAATACTATACTATCTGAAAAAATCGTTTTTCCCTTGTTTAATTTTTGAGAAATCACGATTTAATGCAGCAACGATTGAAAGAACGATTTAATGCAGCAACGATTTTATTCTTCTGTTTTGTTGGCACTTATTCTTGCAATGATATATCCAGCTTTTATTTATACAGTAAATAGATGTTTAGTACTCAAATTAGTACTCTAACTATGATAGAGAATAGACTGGAAGGCATTTGCATTATGAGTTTCTATCATCTAATAAATGAAATGCAGGAACAATATTTTATAAATGTTCTTAAGCATTTTGCATTAAACATAATCTAAATAGTAATCTGCATTAAATAGTAATCTGTTTTCAGGATACTTTTAAATAAACATAAAATATTTTCTATTCTGACAACCATCAATTTGAAATTTTCATTTTAATCTCCCCTGTAAAAAATGTTGCGGGCGCTTATGCATGTGCAATAATAAAGGATTTAAATTGAAAGTGTAAATTGATTGATTTATATATGATCTTGTAATTAATAAATAAATGTAGGTATCTACCTGTATTTTTGTCGTATGTGTAACTCATACATTAGGCCAGGAAATATTAATTTTAAATATAAATAAATAGGAAAGTAATTAAAATTGTAAAATATTTAATTACAAGAAACTTTCACTAGAAATTTGTTAGAAAAATTATAAAAGTTAAACATTACTAAATTAATTCTAGGAATATTTTATTCTTAAAAATATTCAATTTCATATTTAATCTTATTTTTTTTTTACATAACAAAATAATATTAAAAAACACTTTAAAATATAATGAAATTTTTGAATTATTGAATATACTAAAAATCTGAGTCATTAGTGTTTTTTTCGGAATGAAAAGCAATTAATATATAAAATTTTGATAAGGAAATTTGTTACCGGAAATACTCTAAAAATGTTGAATGTATTTTATTTTAGATTAATTTAAAATTTAAAGGTTATGTACTACCTCAAATTTTAAATTAAACGCACAGTCCACAGCTATAGGAAGTACATGAAATGTGAATGAATCTTCAAAATCAATTATATCATTAAAATCAATACAATTGGAAAAATTATGATAAATATTCCGGTTTATGAGAAATTCTTGTAACAACATAAAATATCCAATGATTTTATAAATATTTTTTTCAATACTCTACATACAAATTAGTTCACTAACAGTTTTATTAACTGATCATTTTAAGTGATTATCAAGTCAATGAATTATGGAATTATTCAACAAAAAAAAAGAAATTTTGCAAATCTATTGTACGACCAATTATAAAATGATAGCATCCGGAATCGACAATGCTATAAAAGTCTATAATTTTCTACAATCTTAAGGCTAAAAATTTATATTTTTGCTAATTCAATATAAATTATTTCACGTAAATATTTCCAACTAATTAGCATGGTCTCAAATAAATTAGTGGTTTATGTAAATTAACCTTGCAGATAAATTTTTTTTTTTAATTTTTTAATTTTGTATATTATATGCAAAACATAAAATATTTATGTAATAAAGATAATAATTAGATTACAATGCAAATAGTTTAGATAAAAAATAATTAACATTTTTGTTTTTCGAAATAAACATATTTTTTATGTAATATATTTAAAAATGTATTTTTTATGTAATATTTAATATATTTTCATCATTTCTTATATAAATTTATTTATTTTTCTTATTCTCTTGTTGTTTTTGCAGAAATTATACGCAAAAGCAATATATGAAAATATTGCTGATAGTCCCGATGAATTGGCATTCAAAAAGGGTGACACATTGAATGTTATTGAACAGGATACAGATGGCTTAGATGGCTGGTGGTTATGTTCCCTTAGGGGTAGACAGGTAAATTATAAACATTTATATATAAAATGTAATAAAGTATTATTTTCTAATCTAATTTATTTAACGTTATCGAATTTTTATAATATCTATAATATTAAATTTCTAATAAAATATTGTAAATGATTTTGAAATAGCGTGTTTTATAATAACTTTTTTATTATCGTCCTAAAATAAATATACTTGAATTTTGTCAGTTTAATCAATTACCATTTTAATAGAATTGTTTAAAGTTATCGTGTCAATATAATTTAATATTTAATTTTTTATATTAATTCATAGACCGCCTTAAAGGCAGGGGTGGCTCTATCACATAGGCGAACTAGGCAAACGCCTAAGGCGCCGCAGTTATGTAGATCAACAGATGGGCACCTACAGAAAAAGTAATATGTAATCGAGTACATACTATAAAATAACATCACCATATAAATCCATTTAATATAATATTCTTGATGATTATATTACCGATCATAACTCAAAAGTAGCCTTTGGTTCTTGGGAGAAATCTAATTAAAGCTCAAAGTTACATTATTGTTAATACGCCGAGTGATATTCTACATTTTAAACATTCATTTTTCTTTAAAAGAACAATTTCATGGATAAAGTTATTTTTCTAACTAATTTGTTATTCAAAAATTGAATTTTTTATTAACTAAAAATATCTAAAGAAATAATTTTAATAAAATCAATCAAAACTGTCAAATTTTCTAATAAAATTAGAAGAATTTATATTAAAAACATATTGAAAGTAAAGCGTTATTTAAATTTTTTAATTGCATTGAGTAAGGAGGGCACCAAAAAAAAGTATAGACAAGGGCGCGAAGTTAACCTAAAAATAATCGAGCCACTCCTGCTTACAGCCTACATACAATCAATATTAATACCACCTTTTATTAAAATGTCTATTTCACTCCCTTTTCAATCATAATTTTATGTCTATAGGTTTTTCCAACCCTCCTGATATGCATGTGCTGAAAAGTAAATCAAGCAAAACAGAATGAAAAAAAAAAAAAATTAGAAAACGCTATATCAAATTTCCGATATAGCTTTCTTTTAGATTACCATAACATAATATCCTGGCAAAATATGTACGGTACACGGATAATACGGCCCATTAATCAATGTTATGTTATAGGTTAAAAAAAAATGTATAACATTAACAAAATTTACTCCACCTACCACAACTAAAGTATCCTTCCGTTCTATATTCATTTTTTTTTTGTAGGCAAGGTCTCAGCATGAATTGGGGTTTTTTTTTTTACTTGCAAAAAATTTTTGAAGTAGTAAAAAAGAATTTTATGATTTTTATGTGTAAAGCTTTCTTTTGTAATACATAAAAATAAAAATCATATTTTTAACAATCCTACGCAAATGTCGTTAAGTTGTCATCAAAAAAAAAAGTTGAGATGTTATGAAATTATTATATGAATTGTAATTTTGTGTATTTGAGATCATTTAGGGATGAGATTTTCTATTGTGTTAGAGGTTCAGAATTTGTATTTTAAAATATTTATTACACAAAATGTTTATGACTTTATTAAAATACAAGTCTTTCAATGGGTAGGATTATTGTCATTACTGAATTTCAATGATATTTTTCAGTAAACCGAAGACCTAACGTCCTAACGTCTTGAAAATAGATTTCTTTTTCGTACTATTTATCACATAAATAATTTCAGTCTTGAATGGATTGATGATATCACGCTGGATTCATAATAACAAGCATGAAATCCTTCATGTCACCAATCCGCACATCAAATTCTTTCATGTTACCAAACCTTGAAAGCTGTACACATGTTGCTCGGCATTGTTCGTTCCAGAAATATCAACCCAAACATTTAAGACACATGAAACAGGGATAATGCCATAGTGTACGATTGACCGACGTCTTCTTTTCATCTTTACAAATTTCTATCTAATTTCAGAGTTTTTATAATTTTCAGAATTTTCTATTAACTTCAATTTAATTGAAGAAGTCTACCCCAGTAAAATCAAATTGTTCGCTTATCTTCAATATTTAATATAATTTATTTTGATTAAAATCAGTTCTAGTTTTTAGCATGAATTTAGTTAAACTACAAATTTAGCTAATTCATGACAACCTAAAACTTCCATTTTTTAAAACAAACTCATAATTTTAGATGATTTAGCAAAATTTTGCAATGTTTACACAAGAATTACATATTTCAGATGGAAATTTCAACATATAAAATGTTGTTTGTAAATTTATTTCTTTTTTTTACTTTTATGGTTTCCAAGGACTTTTTAATGTCACGTGCAATCTACATGCCATTGGATGGAGAAAGAGGACCAAGCAAAAATATGATTATATAAAAAATGTTCTTTTAATATCTTTTTAACTTTTATTTTATGGAATTTCTTTCTTTTTTCTTTTTTTTTTTTTTTGTTACGAAAATGGAAAAACAACTTGAAAAAGGAACGAAATTTTGTTATTATCTTTTCCATAGTTGCTCTCAGGAAATATTTAATATAATTTTATATACAAAAATTATATAATAAAAAACAAAAATTGTTTGTTATAAATATTTCCTTCGTTATGGGCCAATTACATTTTTTTTGATTACAGAAATTGTAAAAAATGTTTGTATATATAAAAATGTAAAATTATAATAATAAAAATTTGAAATTATAAGAAGATTATTTCCCTAAAATTTAATAAGAACAAGATTTTTTTTTTAATTTAACAAACTTATGTCCAGAGGGTCGTCGTTAGGCAACAGATTTTAATCTTTGTGGTTATTTCATTCTATACTTTTATGTAAAATTATGTAAAATGGGTAAAAGTTCAGTTTGTGGTTACAATATTTCATTATTAACAAGTAGAACTTTAACCCTCTTTTAAATAAATTAAAAGTTATTTTTTGGTGGGGTCTATAAAAATAAATTTTCTAAAAATACTTTTTACCTTTAACAAGAAAATATAAAAAAAAAATATATTTCCTAATTTTCCACATCATCGAATTTTTGATAGGTTAATGATATGAAGCCAATTAATTTTCGGGTTTATTAAGTTTTATTAATAATTTTATTAAAAAAAAATTATTTAATAAATGGAAAGTAAATTTATAATATAATTATTTTTCTGTTGGATTGTGTTTATTGAAGTCATTAAAAGACAGCTGCATATAAAAAGTATGATTGATCAAATATAATAAAAATATAAAAAACTTAATTTAAATTTGTATAATAAATACGGAAATGAAAATTATAATTTTTATATGTTTCTTTGTATTATCTTTATTTGATAAATTATTACCCCTAAAAGTTGGTAACACAGAAATAATTATAATTATCCAGATGCAACAGCAATTATGAAAATATTTGAAGAATTTATTATAAAAAATATAGATTATTATGAAAAGTATGGTTCAAAATTAATGAAATTCATATTTAAATAAATAATTAAAAAATTATGAATTCTTATAAAATTCACTAAATCAATTCTAAATCTGTGAAAACGAGTGGATACTGTCAATCAATTTACTTCAACTAACCATTTCCACCGTGATTTTTTTTTGTTAATCCTCAAGATAAAAAATATTTAAGTAAATTGAATTCAAACAAAATTTCAATGTCAATTTGGTGCCTTTTTAACTAAATCCTTTATAATTTTGTAACTTTTGATATTTGACAGTTATTACAAAACAAATTAAAAGTTTACTATCAAATTAATTAATTAATAATTGAAGTAGAAGAATATAAATATGAATTGAATCAATAAAAATTTCGCGGAATTCTCTAAACAACAAAAACTGTAAGGTCGATTTAATTCCAAGACTATCAGTCAACTGGATATTTTATTGTAATAAGTCATTTGACAAGTAACCTCTTACGTTTATATGTATAATTCAACCGTTGCGAAGCTGTTAACTTATTTGATTGATTGAATAGAATAGGTGAACCGCCGGTTGTTATTGCACGTTGTCCAGAATTATAATGCCTACTATACTCCTCGTATCTTTCATGTTACACACACCGCGGTGACTTGCTGAGCCAGCAACTTGTTCTTCAGATTTTGAGAATTCAGACCAGAAATTCTAGTTCATGCAGTTCGTTACGTTCATGTAGTAATGTCAGTTGTCTTACTTTCATCTCCGTACCCTCTACATTTGTTATGTAAAGTATACTGATCGTCATACTTTAAAAACAAGATGATTCAGCATTGAGTGTCCTGTTAAAACCGCGGTCGCCAGATATACTGAAATTTTGCTAAATTGTAAGTATTTCTTAGTGACTACTACGCTCGGGACTCTCCATAAGTTTTTCGGTACTTATTTAGTAATGTTCATTTAAAAACAGTTTAAATTGTCATTCTTAAAACCTAATTTCAAAATTATACTCAAAATTTTGTGTTTTCTACAATTTAAAAACAGTTTAAATAAATTGGCATTCCATCAATTTCCATGTATTATCAATAATTTAAACCACATAAATCGATTAAATAAAACCGAATATTCTTCATTCCATTTTAAATTTATCATTAATTTTCATCAATTCTCAATCATTATTTTGACTCTGAATTAAATATGTATAAATATTTTTTATATTATTAAAACTTGTCCACAATAAATTTACATATCATTTTCAACAATTGATCAATCAATAATTATTTTATTTAACAATATGGAAAACCACCATTTAATTATTCATAAGTATATAATTATTTTTACTCATGCAAAAATCATAATTTTTATACAAATTCTTAGCATAATTATAATTTTTTTATATTTTTCAGGGAATTTGTCCAGGAAATCGATTACGTATAATAAGTTCATATGATTCTGGATGTTTTTCACCATCACCATCATCATCACCATGTCCATCATCATTAGGTGCATCAACAGTAACATTAAATAGTTCAATATTATCAACATCTGATATATATGAAAATTCTGGATTTCATTCGTCTGGTCAATTATCATTATATAGTAATGATAGTGGTAATAGTAGTAATGGTGGTGGTAGTAGTGTTGGTGGTGGTAATATATACAACAACAATATTAACAGTAATTATAATCGCCAAGGAAAACGAAGGTCATGGCATACAACGCCTCACAAGGTAAAATATTATAAATAATTGTATCTTTATAGATTTTGTTACCTGTTTTTTTAATATCAAGCATTTTGGTATAGTCAGTTTTTGAGATAGTATGAGATTGAATATTATAGGAAAGATAATTAATTCTTCTTCATCGATTTTTTATTTATAATAAACAGCATAAAAAAAAAACCAGTTAATTTTAATTTTGAAATTATTAAACTGAAAGATTCTCGTGAAATGATATCATCCGTTTGAGTAAATTTTTGTATATTCATTTTTATGTTTTATATGTAATTTAAATATCTGGTTTTTCATAGTGAGATTTTTCTGTAAATATCTTTTTATTTATTCTTTTGTTTTTTTTTGTTTTTTTTTTTTAGTGTTACGCGAATTTTACAAAATATAAATAATAAATATTCAATCTTGCGTAAAACAAGAGAAATTTATTTTCGATTTTTTTTATTTTGTAATTTTCGTATTCTACAAAAGATACAAAAAAAATCATAATATTTTGATTAAATTAAAGTAAAAATGTTAAAACGCCCCTTCCCAACGAAAATAATATGATTTTGTATTGTTTTTTATGTGGTGTGTGATAGATACTTTATGAAATTATCAAAATTATAGGGTGGTTAATATTTGAGTTTATGATTAATTATTCAGTTTAATATTGATAAAAAATCCTTTTTTTTCTTCTGGTAACTCCTTTTATGCTCATTTTAATATTCCTTACTTTACTTTGCTGAAGCTGTGCTATGCTGTAAGCTATGCTTTTTTACGCTATGAGTCCGTAGAGTAGTTTTGTGTTGCATATTTAATCTAAATGACTATCATTTTTTAATTATAAAGAAATTTCCTCTCACTTTTATCAATTAACAGAATTCTTGGTCCCTATAAAGAAAGTGTAGTAAAAACTAATGTTATTAAATCTTCACTTTCAAACATCACTTTTAAAAATAAAAAATTTGAAATTCCCAAACCTTTGATCACCACCAAAAACTAACTACATATACAGAAGAATTTAATATCATTTAGCTTCCAATCAGCTTTCGCTTAGGAAACAGCTTTCCTCACTATGCACACTTAATATATATGTGACCACAGCTTCAGAAAGCATAACACAGCTTCAGCATCACTCTTAGCTTCACTGTGAACGTGCCCTAATTAACTATTGATGAAGAATTTCAAAGATGATTAATTCATATTTCAAAAAACAGCATTTACTTTTTTTAAAACTTCTCATAATTAAAATGTTGATACTACACTTCCTGAGACCCTCTTTTATTGAAATGTGTGTAGGGTATTTTTATAGTAATAATCATCAAACTTGAGTCATCATCATTAAGATTGTTATATGAAGATTTACATTTAATTTTCATGCCAATCCAAAAATATCATCTGAGAGTATATATATGTAACCTCCGATTCGAGAAGCATCAGATGTACATTGATTTTGTCATGATACAAACTTCTAAGAATTAATTAAATATAAATTATATTAGTTTACATTGAAATTTCTCTTCTCAATAAACATCATTCCATAGTCTTCCACAAGATTTTATTGTAGAATCTTAATTACCAGCAATAATTCGGTACTTGTAATTAAATTATACCTACAAATAAAATCAAGGATTTAAAGGACGTGTTCTCTATAAACAATAAAAATGTTCACTTGATTTCATTAAATATTTAAATAAAATTCTGGAATCGATTTTTACATAAAAAAATATCAATTGTTTCAAATGGAAATAATTTATGATTCCATTTCATTTTTCTAAGCACAAAAATCAATTTTCCTGCTCAAAAAGCATAATAAAATTTTATATTGAAAATTATCTTTAGATATTTTAGATAAATCCTAATTCATTTTCAGTTCAATTGTTTGCTATCTACAAATAAAAAATTGATTGTGAATTCAAATATCAAAATACATTTTATATTTTTCAAATATAAATATTTTCTTTTTTATGAATTAAATTCAATAAATTCTTTATCAGTGATTTTTCAAAAATAAAAATATTGCATAAAATTTTTATTACCACATTTTTAATATTCAAATTTTTTATATAAAAATTTAATCAATTTCTTTTATTTCTCTATAAATAATATTGTTATTTTTGTTTGAAAATTTTTGCAAATTTATTTTGATCCTTAAGTGTGTGTAATTGGATTCCTCTTAATTTTGAAATTCGCATAAACGATAAACTTTAATTCAAAATTTTGTGCTGATATTTAATTTTATGTTTTTTTTTTTAAAAAAACAACACCACAAATAACATAAATTTATGCATTACTTTCGAAATGGTACAAATTGTAAAAAATTTATATAAATATATTTCATATTTCTTGTAATTCAAAACGCCCATATGATCAGATATTTGATTTATTTTGTTTATATATTTCATATAAATTTTAATTCTACCTACCCAAAAAGTCAGTGTTTTTTTACCAAATATATTTTTTTATAAATTAATTTTATTTTTGTTATATATATTTTAGCTATTATGCCTAACACTTCTGGCATGATCAATATTTGCATACAGTACAAATGAAGCCTTTAATTATACCTCGCAACATTTAAATTGCAAATGCAAATATAATGTAACGAGTTAGTTGTTTTTTTCTTATAGATTTTACAATTTTTAATACAATCATATTGAACTAGATTTCTCAATTACAAAAGTCTAGCGAATAATTTTATAATCACCCATAAGAGTTTTTTAAGTTGGGTATCGTAGCAAAACATGTGTGCAAAATTATTTTATTTTTAAATGTTTTAAGCTAATAAATCGTCAGCTTAGTTGTTTTATGCAGCTGCAGCGATATTTTATATTGTAAATAATTTAGAAAGTTGCAGAGGCAATTCAGCTACCGATTTACAATTGCTTGCAAATCAGTTTTACGTAATTATTTTTTCTTCGGCTTGAAAAATATAGTTTTACTATTTTAAATTCAATCTCAGGCTTGGTTTACATTAACTACTTAAACTTTTGGCAGAATTTTAACATAATAACAAAAAATTATGGCCGATTTCGGAGTGACAGATTAAATTTTAGATTCGATTCTTCTCTAGCACTCGCTTTTATTAATTCACCTTTAGTAAGTAGTTACTTGTTACATATAATCGCGTAATGATTGAATTGCAGCCAAAGTCTTAGCTATACCATATTATTTCCTAATCAAATTTTCTACATCTTTCAGAGTATTAACATTTTGTTTTTTTACAATAATCATTACATTTTCTACTAAATTACTTTGATTCTCATTATTTTTTACGGTGTGAATTACTGGTATATTTATGATATTTAATTTTTTTAAACCGTTTCAGTACTAGTAGCCAAGTTTTCTAGATTACTTAAAATAATTTCATTTTGATTTTTATTTATTTTGATCATTTTTCTGTTCATTTGTTATACCTTGTACTAAAACTTATTTTCTGGTGTTCACCGCAAGCCTAAATATAAATTTCCTTAAAGTGAGATTTAACTTAAGCCGCAGGGATAGAGATTAATCTTTAGTTTTAATTCCAGTGTCCCATTAATTTTTATCCCAGTTAATTTCCATTTACAATAAGATTATATTAAATTATCATTCACAATTTTTGATTTAGCTAAGCATAGCGCAATTTGTGATTGAGAAACCAATTTCGCTAGTTCCAGGTTGCAGGCTTAAGTTAAGCCATATAATTCAGTTTACTTAAAATCGTTTAGATATTTTTAAAACAAGACAAAAATAAATCAATTTCCGATCAATTCTAATTTGACTAATTAAATACTTTCTAAAAAACTCCATTGTGACAATAAAGGACTCAACAATTCAACTGACGATATGTTTCTAAGAAATTAACTTAATGTAAATTTGTATTTAATTTAATTCAAAATAGCAGAAATGATTACTAAACCAAAAAAAAAAAAAAAATAGAATTCACGTTGGAGTGTAATTCAGAGAAATTTTTGTTTTAGATTTTACAGGGGCGAAAATTATGTTCCCGGAAACTTTTTTGTAATATTATTTTTTTGCAAAATGAACTAATTATTTATATCATTAGAATGGCTATAAGAATCCCACTTATAATAAAGAAATTCAATGATGTAATCATAGTTTTTATGGAAATAATATGTAAAATGTGTTATAAAAATCAGTTCAAGTATGTGGCGTATCTAAATAAAGTAGATTCCTATAAATTCAGTTTCAAAAAAAGAAATATTTAAATATTCATAAGATGGAAAATAAAATTATACGTTTCTAATTAAAAATTCCATTTTTACAAAAACGAAATCTTGAAATAAATATGGTGTTGTGATGGAAAGACAGATTGAAAAAGTGGATTTTGTACAAATCGATTTTTATTTAGATTTTCTAAAATGAAGATTTCAAAATGAATTTACTGACCACAATTAGATCATAAAAAGAACGTGTGTCCCAAAATCAAATAAAAATAACTACATAAGATTTAACTATACAGAGACACCACTGATCTAATTGGGGTCAGTAAATTTCGGAATTATATTTTATGATTTTTAGTCTACATGTATATAAATAATTGTTAGTCAATTTGTATGAAAGATTTGGAGTCAGTATCGGTAAATAAAGTGTGGTTTCTAATTCCTATCAAAATTTCCGAAATTTTATAAAATAAAATACATTTTGGTTAAAATTCAGAAATCTAAAATATTTGTTCACATTACTGATTTTTTTTTTTTCAAAACAATCTTTTAACAAACTTCAATTTTTGGACTAACCCCTAGGTTAGTAGCTTTTTGAATTATTAGCCATATGGATTTGTACAAAATGAAATTTAAATTGTTTGTATAAAATTATCATTTAAAAAAGGCTAACAAAATATTATTTATGATGTTCGAAGTCGAAGTCCATGTAATTTTTTATATAACAATAAATTCACTTATCCACAGGAAGCTTCAATAACATTTAATCAAATCTCAATTTTGATTATATATCTTAAATTAATTATTATGGAGTTATTAATTAAATAACAATAAACACCTGTTTTCGGTGACACATTACTTTATTGTTATTTACAAATTTGTGAAACAAGTCTTGTATTTAAATGAGTTCATTTAAACTAGACTTTTCCTTTTTTTGAAAATGTGATATTAAATTATATTTGCGTAGGCATTGGAAAAAAATGTATGATATTACGATATTTCTAATAAAAAAATAGTTTCTCTGAAATACAAATTTATTAAATTAAAATATTTACTTATAAATTCAATTGCATTTGCATTAAAAAGATGCTGAAAACGCTAAATAATGATTACAGAATTTTCTACAAAATAATCAAATATTAACAACAACGGAAGTGACATTTCCTTTAATTAATAATTTTAATTTGATTTAAAAAAGAATAATATTATTATTAAAATTATAGAGTTGATTTCAATCTCATCCTTTTTCTAACATCTATAATTTATGCAGGCGGATACTTATTCATTGCCTCTGGATTTTGGTTGTTGTTTTGTTTAGTTTTCTTTAATCTAATCTCGTACGAAATATCTTTTTATATATATACGTATCAGTTTTGTTATTCTAAATTATAAATTCATTGGAATTCTATATCTAAAGTCAATCCTCTTTTTTATCACATTTTTTTTGTTAAATTGCACCTGATATTATATCACCATTTTTGGGGTTGGTTATAAATATTAGAAGAAGTTTTTCAATATATATTTTTTATTTTGTCCCTTTTATGGTTAACCGATCAAATTTTTTAACATTTTAACAAGAAATGAAAATAAAGTTATTTTTGGTATTTTTAACCAAAATTATAAAGAAATTTTATTTAATAAAAAGAAAAATCATCTGGTAAATTCTACAAATCAGTGATATAGCTCTCTAGTAACTGTTTTAAGTGCGTTGTATGTAATCTTCAAATGGATTTGTTAGCTGGAATTTATTTGTTTTTATTTAAGTTGCAAATAAAATGAAAATTCCCATAAAGGACAAAAATTAGTTGTCAACTAAACATGTACAAATATAATTCCAAGATTTTTTTATGATTTTCTTTAAAGTTTTACTTTGATAAATTTGTGGTATTTTGTTCCGCCTTCTCAAAAAAGGTAAATCCATTTTAGATTATTCTTCTTCATTTTTATATATTATTATTATTATTTTTTTCAATATCTTAATAAATATACAAAATAAGTTTTATGTTATTGTACCATTTAGTTTTGCAACAAAAATTGTATGGGCAATTAGATGAAACAGGCAAATGAAATGTGACCGGTTAGAAAATATAAATTAATTAATCAAATTAGATAAATTATTCAATACATTAGTCGTTTTTATCAAATTATGAAGAAATTGGAAATTATTCTATCCATGAATTAAATAATCTGTAGAAAACTGATCGGCCTCCTTACTGGGTGTTTTGGATCGGTAAACACGATACGTTTCTTGGGTATTCCCAAGGAGTGTTTATATCTTTGTGCGGATAAAAGTATAAAACCCATACTGGAACATCTATAATGTTTGACTGCATCAGTACTTGTGACGTGATGAATACTGCATAGTTAGTCGGCCCTTTCAACACTCTACCTTTGTAGAGATTGTTAAATATAAGTGAAAGTAGAATTTTTGATAGAATTAGTCCTTAGTTTTTGAACTTGACCACAATTGATATGTCGAGATCACTCGTGACACAACGGATCTTCACGCATCCTTATTAATTTAACCTAACCCAACCTATGAAATTAAATTTCAAACTGGTTTTTAATAATTTCTTAAAATGTCCTTAGTGAATTTATTAATATTTTTCATGTTTCATAGTTTCTGGAAGCCTAGTATCTTCTAACTAGTATTAAGAACGTTTGGAAAGTGTTTCATTTAACTCGAAAAGGGAATAATTTAACCTGATATTATTAATTTCTGAATAATAACATCAAACACAGAATTAAATCATTCAGAAATTAGATGTTCCAGAGTTTCAGTTATCATAATCAAAATTTTATTTTGTTTGTTGATGCTACAGTTTCGTTTCGTTTTTAAAACATGATGGCAAATAACTATACAACGCATGCATTTGTCAACTTTGTTATATTAAAAGCACATCCTATACAAAATACAAAACAGTCCATATAAAAAATGTGATAGTTCATGATTCACTATTTATTAGGTATAACAAGAAATTTTTATTTTTCAAAATTCCTAAAAATTTATAGACGCAGACGAACAACTAAAATATTACTTTATTATTATTTATCCATAACATAAATTTTATTACAAGTTTTGTTGTACCCAAGAGAAAATTTATATTAAAAAATATAAAAACATGCTACTAAAAAAAAAAACTAAACTTTTTTTTTTTTATATTTACAAATTTATATACGGCAAATCAAGCTAACTCACAGGTTATCCTTATTTGGAAAGAGGATTGCCTTATACAGTTGGGAAATAATCGTATATAAAGCTATAAATAAAAGAAACCAAAAATATATGTAAGTACCACAGTTGACGGTATATAAAGTCAAGTTTCATATATTTAGTGGCATTAAAATATTTTCATATTACGCGAAAACTTCTTTTTTTGCACACTAACTGACCAAAACAGAATTCTCTTGAATTAATCTTTTACCTTACCAAAAAAAAAACTATTATTAGTTTACCTATTTTAGAAAGTTATAAATAAAAATCTATACAAAAAACGCATTGGATATCTAAGACTAACCAGAAATTTATATCTATTTTTCTCAATTCAAAATTCAAAAAAATATCTGATAATGCCATGAAACCGAGCATAGTAAAAAAAATTTACAAAATTTTTTTAAAACTATCCATATCTAAAAAAAACATATGAAGAATGAAGGGGAGAGCAATTCTTTTATCAAAAAACAATCTATATACAATAAAAACATTAAAACATAAAACAGAGCATAAACAAAACTGTAAGAGAGAAGATAATTCTAAAATAATGTTCAGTAAGGTATAAAAAAAATTTTATCATTTTTTTTAGTCTAATAATAAAAGCGTTTTTGAATTTTTATTTTTCATATTATCAAAAATTTAAAATGTCTTGTGCTAACTGCGTGGCTGATACGGTGTGCTGATCTCATTCCAAATGGAATTTCAAATTCATGGAATAACTTATGAAATTTTTTTTTGTGTTAAATAAGGAAAGGTCCTTTTTTTACAAAAAAAAAAACAACAATAACGAACCCGAAACAACTCTGATGATATGATAGCCTAGAATTATTTTAAAGATATTTTAAAAGCCACTTTCCTGTCTGAATACAAATGATTTATTTGTTTTGCAAAATTCTATCCTGATGGTTCTTGTTTTTGTATATTATATAAAAAAAAACAAATTTCGTTTAGAAACCTTTGAAAAATTTAGGTCCTCAGGATGCTGATTTGTTCTTTCTTGTTGCCTTTTACTCGGAAATTCCTTAAATTGTTGGTTTGCTTTTTGTTCAACATATTTTTTTTTATTTATTTTTCATTCCATTTAATACGAAAATATTTGTTTATATATTATAAATATACAAAATAAATAAATATTAAAAAAAATTGGAAAATTACAAACGAGATAATGATACGATACGATATTGCCTAATGTGGACAGTTTCAGTAAAATTTTGAAAATAATAGGGTATCCTAAATTGTATGTATATTAAATATTAGTTATTATGGAAAGTTATAAAATAAATATATATAATGAAGAATTAACACTAAGTCATTAAGAAATTAAGAAGTCACTAGGTGAATTTCAATATAAAAAATTAAGTTTGCTTGCCTTCGGTTGGAAATTATAAATTATTCGAACGAAAATTAATTATAAACACAAGTCGAACGAAACAATCATAGACAAAACTCGTAATATCGGTAATTTTGAAACCCATAATAAACTTAATTATATTTGAACACAGTTAGGCATACCGCGACGGTTGAATGAACCATCACTGAAACAGAGAATTAGGACATTTCGTTCATGTAGGAAGAAGCGAAGCAGAAGCAGTTGTTTAATTTGAGACAGGGACACTGCAAAAAGTGTTGAATATAGTCTCAGCCAACTTTACGCCGTATCTTAAAGTCCAATTGATCATGACCTAGTAAGAACGCGATCTCCAATATACAGAGCTAGAATTATAGGAAGCCATATTGAATATTTGATCACTAATATGAAAATGTGAATATTTTATTTTTGAAAATTATCTTGTTGCATTCAAAGTTTCATGGACTGGTAGACAACATTAATATAAAAGGTAGAACCAAAATATCAAGGGCCATACCCCTCCTGATTTCTGAGAAATTCCATTACTGCCACTTAGTTTGATAAATTTAGTTATTGCAATTAGAAAAGATAAAAATTTGTAATCCATTAATTTACAAATTAATCCATTAATTTACAATTATTTCTCCTATTATAAAAACAAAACATTTTAAATTATTTTTGATAAACAAGAACCTTTTTCTTTGGTATCATTAATTATTTTTGTATATATTATTTATTCAAATAACGCTGAAAAATTATACATAAAAGGACTATGTCTGTATCCACATGTCCTTTATACGCTTACAAATAGTAAAAATAATTTTTATGTTGATAAATTCAAGATCATTTCAAAAAATATATCGTACATTAATAAACAAAAAAATTATTTTTAAATCACCATAAGGGGAATATGTATTACCAGACACACATAACCAAACATTACAGATATAAATATTGACCTATGACAAAGTAAATTTTCCGAAGCAACTGTCATAAATAATTTCAACCTTTCCACAAATGTAATAAATATAAATTTTTAATAAAATTCCCTAAAGTAAACCACCAGCCAAGGCACACTCTAAATTTTATATATATACCTAAAAATCGTGATGATTACAAAAAAAAAAATTCTAAAATTTTTAACCATCATACGAAGATGAAGAGCAGATGTTAAACGCATTAAAATTGGGTAAACCAGACCTACAATTTTATCTGCAAAATACTTTTAAAAAAAATGACTCTTAGGGATGAAAATAGTATCATCAAACAAGATATTTAAAGAAAAGTCAAGGTGAATTATATTATCTAAAAATAATATTAGAATAGAAATGATAGCCTTGTAATATATAGAAATATTTTCAACAAACGTTTTTATATCCTTTATTTTGTGGACTATATTTTCAGTATTCAGTGAAAAGATGCTAAGAGAGTCTCGTGCTGCATGTCAATTGCTACTTAAAGCCTTAACAAAATAGTAGACTTCAATAAATTTTTAGAATATTAGAAATTTTCTATTTTGAAATTTTTAATTTTCATCAAAATAAAATAGGATTTTTTTCGGTTTCAACAATTCAATTTGTTTAAAAATCTAGAAACAGCACACACTTATTTCAAAGTGTTGAAATTATGTAATTAAAATTATAAAAGAAATTTTATTATTTCATAAAAACGGATGTATCCTTTTCAATATAAAAACGGTTCAAAATTTACAAATATTTTTATAGCTAAAATTTGTATGTATACACAAAGAACATAAAGTATAATTTTACATAAAAGGATCAATTGAAAAATGGCTATGAAATTAATATTAACGTACCGTACGTTATACGTATATATTTTTAGTAAAAAGGGCGATAATTTTTAAAAACTATGAAATTCTTTTTATTACGGATAGAATTTTTATTATTATACATAATTGAAAAATGTTGTTAGCGGTTGAGTGGAATTTTAAGTAAAGAATATAATTTCGAAGATGATTTTTGATGGTTCCATTTTATTGAAAGTTTTTAATGATGTGAATTTTAATTTGGGTAAACTAATAAAATATTTATATATAAATGTATTTTTTTATTTATTAGATTGGTATGGGAAATTTATGATTGGATATACTTTTTACCAAAAATATTTGAAAACTGGCTAAGTATAGAAAATTAGTTTCATCTTGAAATCTTGAAAATACTTTATTTTTCGTAAATAGCGATATAATAAAAATCCTCTGTACAACTTATATCTTTTAAAAAAAATTAATTATAATATTAATATTTGTCGATTAGCGCCATCTATAAGTGAAATTAAAAGATTAAAGTAACGAACATTATAAAAGCATCTTATTCTCATAAAAAATTGTTCTATTATTTTTCTCTTATCCTTTATCAAATTGTTGCGTTTGCGCCCCTTTTCTATTTTCAAGTTAATATATTACGTCAAGGATAGTCAATCCCTTTAATAGAATTATACAAATGAAAATAGAATTATAAATATCGTGGTGTAGTTAACTTCAGTTAATAGAAGAAAAAAAATCATTTTCAATAATTAAAATATACATTTTCAAATTTTAATTATATTATTAAAGAAATCATTGAATTTATAAATTATAAATTTTTCTCTAATGTTAGTAATATATAGATAAAAATTATCCTTAACTAGAAATTTTTTTTTCTTAACTATATAATAATGTGAAAAATCAATAAAACCCGGTTAATAAAATTTTTTAATTTTTTTAATTTTCAGGTAATTACACCTCAAAAATGTGGTGATATTTATTTATATGATATATTACCATTATCATCAACGAATCGTAATAATAGTCCTTATCAAAATCATTATCAAAATTTATCAACAATTATAATGTCATCAAATATGGATCCAGATACATATGATACACCAAAACCAGCAACACCAATTAATTGTGATATACCAAAACATCCATCATGGTCATCAAATTTAAAATCACCAAATATTAATAATAATAATAATAAACAAAATGAAGCAACATCACCAACAACACCACGACAACAACAACAACAACAGCAAATTAATCAACAAAATGATGATTCATATGATATACCACGACCAATTAATTTATTACATCAACAAAATATGACACCAAGTAGTTCAAATTCATCATTGAGTTTTAGTTTATCATTATCATCATCGAACCGATCATCATTAGCTAATATGCCAGATTATGATATACCAAGACGTAATCCAATACGACAATTAACAGAACAACAACATCATCAACAACAAAATAATTATGATTTTCCACAACCACAAACACCACAATTTATAGAAAAACCACCACCATCATCGCTAGTCATAATGGCCAAAGAACTACCATTAGAATTATCATCAGCATTAGAAACATTAGCTACATTACAAATTGAAGGAACATCAGCTGTTTCAAGGTATATATAAATATATTTTAATATTTTTTACATTGAAATATTAATTGTAAATTATATTACGAACAAATTCTACGAATAATTTTTATATTTTATATTTTCAGGCTCTTAGCATTTGTTACACCAAATTGGCGAAATCGTGAAAAACTAGAACCAATCTTAATGGACATTAAATTAGCTGCTGTTCGTCTAAAAACAGCTTTACATGATTTAACAGAATTTTGTGATGGTGCATTGGGTAACGCAAGCCGATCCGATGATAAACATTTAAATTTAAAATTACGACCGCTTGTGAAAGCACTTCGTGATGCTGATAAATTAATTCATGATGCATCTAATAAAATTGAATCTGATGGATGGACTGTTGATAATTTAGCACGAGAAAATCAAAAAAATATTTCACATTCACCAGATAGTTTAGATCAAATGATTGCATGTGCCCAAACATTAACTGAAGATGTACGACAATCAGCTTCATTTATTCAAGGTAATGCATCATTATTATTTAAACGAACTCCGTCATCAACATCTGTTACAACAACACCAACTACTACAACACCAATTAGTAATAATAATTCAAAGGATTTAACACAAGATTATGATTATGTTTGTTTTGATACCAAAGAAACATTATCATCAGCTAAACTAAATACAAATAATGAAATGATTTTATTACAAAATATTAAAGAAAATCGTAATTTGGATAAAATTGAATTAGATAATAATGATAAATTATTAGTTAAATATTATGCATTACAAATATCAACTCATATGGGCTATTTAACACAAGCAATTGATTCATTTTTAGAAACTGTTGAAAAAAATCAACCACCAAAATTTTTTATTGCATATGGTAAATTTGTTGTATTAAGTGCACATAATTTAGTTAGTATTGGTGATATTGTACATCGTAATATTAATAAAAATGATTTAAAACAACGTATTGAACAGTCAACAGATTCATTAGCGGATGCATTAAAATCATGTGTTATTAAATCAAAAAAAGCAGCACAACATTTTCCTAGTGTACAAGCTGTACAAGAAATGGTTGATTCAGTTGTTGATATATCACATTTAGCATCTGATCTTAAAATATCAATGTTACAAGCTGTACATTTTTAAAATAAAAAATAGACGAATTTCGAAATATCTTTTTACTAATTTTAATAAATGTTTTGAACAACAAAATATTTTTATGAAGATATTTTTAAATAACTTTTTCTATAAACTATAATCAGATAATTCTAAATCAATTTTAGTATTATGCTGATATACGTATAATATAAATTTTTGATTGATCAACCAAACTAATTGAATCAATGATTCTCAAATTCTACTAAAAACAATATAGATTTTTTCAAATTAGTAAATTAAACCATAAAATGTGAAAGAATTTCATTTTAAAATGATTAGAACATTGAAAAGAAATTTGAAAAATAGTTTTCTAATAAAATTATATGAAAAAAAAAAATTAATAAGAGTAACAATAACTGCCAAAAGATATAACAATCTTTGAAAATATACAAATTTAATCAATAACAAAAAAACATAAACCTCCTTTATACAAGATACATTTTTTCTAATAAAAAATATAATATTAAATGGCCAAAATTTGCAATAACAAAAATAAGATAAAAAATAAAGTATTAAATTTATATAACTAAACAAAATTTTTAAATAAAAATTTGCTATAAAATCTATATACAAATTTTACATACTATATGATGAAACTTTTATAAATATAATTACCGAAGGTATAAATATATAATTACTTAAATTACAAAAAATATATATATTAATAAGAGCCATTGGCACGAACAAATCATAAAAACTTAACCAATTTATTTAAATTACTTATTATCTTATTAGTTACATATAAGGAATAAGTAATTTAAGTAACACAATTAAAGTAATTTAATTTAAACGTGCAAATGGCTCTAAATTGTGCTTAAATAAAATAAAATTTATTAAAATATATTATATTATTATTAAAATTAATTAGATGTTTAAAATTTTTATATGTGATATATTATTATATTAAATGTTTATAAAACAAAAATAACATTTATTTTCATTTCAAATATTGTAAGTACTTATAAATTCATATCTAAAATATTTTATATAATTATTATAATAATTATTATTATTAGGATGTAAATGTGTTTTTATTAAAAGTTAGTTTTACCAAAAAAAAAAAAAAAATAACAAATTATATTTTATTTTTATATAGTTTAAATTATGTAAAAAAAAAATATTATTTTTACAATAATATTTAAATTTATAATTAGTTTTTATTTTTGTAAATTTTATTTCTGATATTTGAGTATATTTTAAAATTTGTAAAATTAATTTAATAACGATATATATATAAAATATTAATGTAATTAATAAAAATATTAAATAAACATTTATGTATAATGTAACCAAGTGACATAAAACTTATATTGATTCTGTATATTCCTAATATAATAATATATAAATGAAAAATATAAATACGAGTATAAACTTGTTTTTTTTTTTTGGTAGCAGCCATGATAGAGTTTATAAAATATTTAAAAAAGAATATATTAAAATATATTTGTAAAATAAATAAAATAACAAAATATAATAAACAAAAATCTGTTTTTACTTTATTAATGTTTCACAAAATTAGTAGGTCCTACAAAGATTATGTTTTAGCCTGTTTTGGAGCATAAAATGTTAATTATGTATAATCTACACGTGTTGAGAAACCCTAAATTGTCCTTAATTATCGAAAATGTTTATTACTCAATGACCAAAAATAGCTGTTATTTCTTATAGGTGCAGAAAAAGGAATGCTTTATCAAACAGGACAGAACACTAATTTTTATAAATAAATATATTTTTCCTAGTTGAAAAATTTAACCTTAATTTTTTGTACTTTTTCGTATTTGAATATTGTATAAAAGGTTTTGTTTTAATTTTAAAGGAACATAAACATATTTTATGATTTCTCTTAATATAATACAAAATATAGACAATAACCATAAATTAATTATATATCCGAAGATATTCAAAGATTCCTTAACATTTTTAACAAGTGTTTAATTTGTTATATTAAATTTAAATTATGTATTAAAGTACACTAACCTTAAAATTTAATACAGAATATCAATTGAACTCTCAATCTCGTCGCCAAATATATTTTCGACAATGAATGTGGAATAATGTTTTAAATAGGTATATAATTAATTCTGAAACTTAATATTATATTAATTCACTACTGGATTTTAATCACAGAATTGACATTATAAAAAACACATTTTCTTAATAGCTTAAGATTATTTAAAAGTTCCACTTATTAATTATAAGAAAATTATGAATGTAGTAATAACTTTATTAAATACACACTTTTTAAATGATTTTCATTATATAAAAAATTATCAAACGAGCTAATTTAGAGCGCAAAATGGACTCCAGTTAACATTTAATTATCTAAGTTGAACAAATTCAATAGTTTTGTTAGAAATTGTTTTATTTTAATTTTCATTTATTTTAATTAATTTAACAAATAATTACAATATTTATCGAATTATCGACCGAAATTTCAACAACAAATAACTAAAATTTTGGCGGGCCCGTTATTAGAAAAAATAAAAAATTAAGTAAATAATTTATGCAGTATTATATGTCAAAATAATATACTACTTATTGACCCTAATGCCATCTATATTTTTATTATGTAGGTTTACACATTTATGTTTTTTTATCTATACTATACTATCTTATCTACAAAGTAAGTTGAAATTATATAAGTTAAAATTATAAGAATGAACTTATTTCGAAATTGCTGTGTATCTCAAATTATCCTGCAAGTTTCAATTTTATTTATTTGCTAATCTATTTATGTATTCATTTTATATTTTCAGTTTTCAGCCGAAAATTTACAACAAATTTCCATTAGTTCACAAATTTTAACAATACGAACAATAAAACACAAGTTTTCAGTTTAAATTTAATGTATTGAAAAGCAATAACAGAAAAAAAAACATTCCCTGAGTTAATTTAAAATTAAAACATACAATTTTATTTGTAATATTAGTATAATTATTATTAATTATTTTCTAACAACCCTTAACAGCAATGTCCATCATGTAAACTATGATCATGGGATTTATGAGAATTTTTATGTCCAACAGTTTCGACAATACCTTTATCTGGATGAATTTCTTTAGCAATTTCACCTAAATCTCGTCTCATTGAATATGCATCTTCACCATCTGCATAATATTTTGGTTCAATTTCCAAAATTTTAAATCCTAATGAATTTGTATATAAATTAAGTGCAGCCCGATTACTTTTACGTACATGTAACGAAACATACTGTGCATCAAAACATTCAACCATAGCTTGAGAAGCTTGATTCATAAGTTTTTGAGCTAAACCTAATCGACGATATGAACGTTTTACAGCTAATGATGTAATATGACCATGTTTACTTTCTTCTCCTGGTTCTGGTTCTTCCATTTTAGCCAAAACATAACCAACAATATTACCTTTATCATCTTCGGCAACATAACTTAATTGTGGCCATGTTAAACCATGATAAAAGTAATATTTCATTTGATAATTTTCTGGCAAACATAATAAATTACAATGCTGCATATTCATAAGATCTTCAGGTTTGGCACAACGTATATTCATTGTGGCTGTTTATTTTATTTCCAGTATATAGAAGGTATTAGTTAATCTTTACGAATTTTCTTTAATTTTGTTGTTTTATCTTTTCGATCACTGTTTACTGTATCTTCGTTTGTTTGACCAAGAAGCTCACGCACCAAACGAAACTTTGATAAAAATGCTTTCCAAATAAGGAACCAACCTGAAAAATAATATAGAGTAATTAAAATATCGATATCTAAAAATTGTTCTATAAATTTATAAGGAAATAAAATTAATGGGTTAGTTTTCTGGGTTAAGTACTTAGGTAAATGAACTGAGATACAATAATAGGCCTTCCAAAGTACACTCACCTAAAGATATAACAAGAAACACTATAAAAATAGATGTAATCACAGTAATTCCAAGTTGAAATGTTGTTAAAAGACTCATTTGAAAATATTTTTTATTAGAAAAATTTAATAATTAAAATATTGTACTACAATACTCATAAAATTATTTTTTATAACTTTTTTTTTATAAATATATATACTAAATGGCAGCGTGACAAGAATAAAATACGTCAAATTTTATCTAAAACTTTGACATTTTTATTAATTATTGACGTCTTTAATTTTTTTTATTAGGTTGCTGCTTTTGCTGAAAAATAATTTATCATGTAAGCAACTTTCGAGAGAAAAAGTATTATGGAAATGGAATTATTAAATTAAAAATATGGTCAAATATTTCACTAAAAACCATTTATGTATTTATTAAATCCAAAAAAATAAATCCAATTTCTAATCTAAAAAACCAGGTACTTGGATACTTGACAGTGTTTAAATTTTTCTGTGTTTATCAAGTTTGAGGTTATAATGTTTCAAATTCGTTAATAGTTCAAAAATAAATGTAAACTTACTTGAAATATATTTGATAGCTATGAACTTATATTTGTGTGTTAGATTTCTGATATTTTACAATTAATAGCCATTTTAAATTAGTCAATTTAATAAACCATTGCCGGAAAATAAATCAACACCCACAAGTCAAATAATTTATAAAATTCTACCACGATCACGATTGCCAACCTACAAAAACCGTAAAAACCAACAAACACATATTTTTTTATCTTAAAAATTACACTTTACGAAAAAATAGTATTCACACATTCACAATTAAATACCCCGCACTTACGTACCCTTTGGGACCGGAGCGAGTACGTAAAACAAAATTGTACGTAAAATGAATCTACTGCTTTTATTGATGAATAATATGTTTGAAACAAACTAAAACAATAAATATATAAAGGTTTTTATATGTATTGATTTATTTCTACAAAAGTTTCGTTTTTGTTCTTATTCCACTTTACATAGATTTTGTTTTGAGTTGTTTCTACATGCATTCACTCATAACAAAATTTAGGTTTCATAGAAATAATGTACGCACATACAAAAACACGTTGTTACAAGTGTACATTCACAATTTGTTTTTCTAGTTAAAATTATGTACTAGATTCTAGTACATAATTTTTTTTTCCATAAATTGCAAAACCAGAAAAAATGTAAGTAAAAAAATGTACTTGTACTTGGTACAAAAATGAGATGTACGTAAGTGCGAGTGTACGTAAAACGAGTGTACGTAACACGGGGTATTACTATATGGAAATGCGAACAAAATCAGATTCTTAGGCTTTGGCTTCAATTAGCGATCGGTTCAGTTTCGAACACAGTCCAAACTATGAGGAATACAAATTCAATACGATTTCCTTTAAATTTTTACATCACATTATTAGAAACGCTACAATTTTGGATTCATTTCAGTTAAATATTTAAACCATATATATAATTAATTCCATTTCATTCGGAAAGTGTTCACAAGTATTTCTAGTAATTTCAAATAATTTAATAATCGAAATATTTATTTATTATTTTATGACATATTATCCAGGTTAAATTTTGTAATGATTGCAATACTAGGTAGTCAAAATTAATCAAATTTGTTTTTGATTGTGTTTTTTATTTATTATCGCAATCTTCACCAATATTAAAGGGCAAGGGCAATAATTAAAAACCATGTATTTCTTTATCTTGCGAATGAAATTAAATTATAATTTCTCAGGAATCAATATCACCAATATAAGGAAATGTTATTAGGGATATTAACAGGGGGAAATTAAGGATATATATCCAAATACTACGCTTATAAACCTGAAAGGAATTCAGCGTTGTGGGCAAATTTGTGGATTTTAATCGCTGTATCGATGTTATAGCGCTAAGCGGAAATCCTCACACAGAAGAACGATAACGACGATGATTTTGCAACAAATTATGAAAATTCAACTAAAATTTACCCTTTTCAAGTTCGGCAACAATTAATAGTAATATAATAAAAGAACACTGAAATGACCTTTGGAAAGCCTACGATAGACTTTAAAACAATATCGTAACAATAGTAGAAGTGGAAATAATACTTAACATTGTCCAAATTTATATTTTTTTATTCCTTATAGATAAAAATTATTAATTTTAATAATGTTCTCTGTTTAAAATACTATAAACAGATTCAAAAATTTGATATTTTATTAAAAATAAATAATTATATATGCTCTTCATCATTGATTTCATCGATTTCCAATAAATGTGGCAATTTTAATTCTTTTGTAGATTTCTTTGCTTCTTTTCTAATGATTCGTTTTTTCTTCCCTTTTTGTTGCTTTTTACCAACAACATACTCAGGCATTATAACTTTAGATCCTCTTAATATTGCCTTTTCTTGATTCTCAATAAAATCATTATCAGTTTCATCTCTAAGACACCGTTTAATATTTACTGATTTCTTAAAAACAACTTTATTTGTTGATTTTTCAATTTCATTTTCAGAATCTGAGTCTTTTTCTTGAGATTTTTTATTTTCCAAATCCTTAATGAAGTCAAATGCTGCTGTTGTATTCATACGATCTGAAATATCTGCATCATCAAGTGAATATTTTGTCCACTTGTGCGGATTTATCTAAAATTAAAAAATAAATAGAATTATTTATATTTAATTTTTTTTTTTCTTTACCTTAAAATCTGGAGTTGTTCTGGGTTTTAAACATTTTGCAATAGGTAAATCTGGTTTCTTAAATAAACTTTCTTTACCTCTTAATTTAGAAATACTTAAATCTTCATTTTGTGATATCTTAAGTTTTTTTCTTGTTTGTAGTTCATGTATTCCGAATTCGGTTTGATCCAGAATTGTTCCTTTTATACTTTTATCTGCAATTTCATCTAGACATGCAAACAAATTTTTTCGTTTAGTTTCAAATTCCTGCATTTTTTCTTTGTTATGAATTAATATCTGTTAATTTTATAATCTTTGTTTATTATTTTGGAAAAACTAATTCAATACTCCATTAAGTCAAATCGATCATAAAATTAAACAGCTGTTTGTCAGTTTCTGTATATTTTTTTTAAATTGGCTATCCTGAAATATCATATAATTCACAAAGATAAAAGTCAAAAAAAACTTTGAATTTGACAGTTCTCAGTTTTGTTTTTCTTATTGAATATTGAATTCCTGCAAAAGTAAATTAAATTAAAATTAATATGGAAAATGAAAAGAAAATATTTAAAACCGATAAAAATGAAGAAAGTATAGCGTTTTATTCATCACTTGCTTTTATCGTTGTGATTTTTATATTCGGTGTTCCAATATGGTGGAAAACAACAACAATTTATAGAGAAAATATTCCAAATTTCGCAATAATGGAATTAAACAATCAAGATGTTAAAATATCTACTAATATTTTTATATACACAAATAGTATTGATAGAACAATACTATTATCTAATGAACTAACAGAATTATTCAAGTATCATTCATTATTAAAAATTAATGTAACAGCAATTAATCTTCAAAATATGAACAATATACATACACCGACAAATTTAGAAACTTTAATACAAAATGAATATGAAATAAAAATTGGTGATTTTTTATTTATTGAATGGGAAACATTAGAAGAAAGTATTTTATTAACAACCGGTCGTACTGCATTTATTACACAGCAAACAAGTGCTAATGAATTACATTCTTTATTATTAAAAGGACCATTCAAAACATTCCCAACCAATGAATCAACCACAGCAGCATTAAATATAAGAGATAATTCCGAAAAAAATTTTGAATTAAAAACTCATCCATTGGAACATGAACATGATATTCTTATTTCAATATTAAATCCGAAACCTGAAAAAATACACGCTAAATGGAATGTACGTGAAACATCAAAATTATACTTAGAACCATTTTTAGAACATATAAATCAATTATCAAATTTCTCTGTTAAAACACAATGGAAATTTCATGTACCATTTGAATTTCCATTAAAACAAATTAATGATAAAAATGGTCGTCATTATAAATTATCTGAAGAAGAATTACCACATTTAATAACATCAATTGAAAAATATTTAGGTTTTGAATCATCTGAAAAAATACAAACACATATTGTTGTTTATATATTACCATGTGAAATATCACCAATTCATATTTATAATAAGAATAATTTAATTATTACACAAAATAATTTAAATTCATTTGTATCATTAAAATGGGGAGGTTTTATTATATATAATCCACCATCTGATTTATGTGCTAAATCAAATTATGATGAAAAAATTGAATTTAATATAAATTCTAATGAAATAATGAAAACTGTATTATATCATTTAGAAAAAATATTTGAAATACATACAGATATTACAATGGATAATGTTAAATTAATTGAAAAAGAATCATTAGAACCAAGAAAATGGGAAATTGATGCAACTATACGTAGAAATATTATTCGTTATATATATACAGCTACAAAAACATTACAATCATTAGTACAACTATTAGAAAATATTAGTTATATTGTAATTAATCAAAATGTTGCTAATTCAATAAATAAATCATATAATAATATTGAATTAGCTAAACTTAATTTATTAAATGGTAATTTAAATGAAGCATTAATTAATTCAAAACAAGCATTTAAACAATCTGAAGAAGTATTTTTTGAAGCTAGTCTTTTAGCACAATTATATTTTCCTGATGAACAAAAATATGCAATTTATATACCATTGTTTTTACCAATTACAGTTCCTGTACTTACATCATTACCATTTATTAAACTAAATAAAAAAACTTAATGTGTAAATTATTAAAATATGTTTTTATTAATTTTTTTTTTTTACAAAAATAAAAATAATACAATTATAAAATAAAAATTTGTATATAAATTATTTTAAACAAAAAAAAATAAAAAATATATTTTTTATTATATTTCAGAAGCTATTTTTTATATTCAATATTTGATAGAATCAAAATTCAAAATGTGATATGTATCCAATATTTCGGATAAAGTTCACAATCTCATATTTGATTTCAAATATTAACTACATATAGAAAAATAATATATATTACAAGATTTAATTCTATTAAAAAAACTGTTACGATTTTCAATTATTATTATATTAAAAAAAAAAACAAATTGAAGAAATATAATTTTTGAATTTAACTTTTAGCTTCTTCATTCATTCATTATATAAAATTAAAAAAATTGTTTTAAATTATAAAATTTAAAGTTTTTATATAAACTACAAAAATTAAATTTTAAAATTTAAAATAAAAAAAAAAAGTTAAAATCAAATATTCATTAAACTAATTTTTATCAAAAATCGAAAAAACCTACCTATTAAACTAATCTTCGTTATTAACATATTTTCTTTTTTTTTTTTTTGTAAAATTATTGATTAAAATTGAAAGATTTTTATTTCATTTGCATAAAATCAAAAACAGTTTTTTTTTCTTTCTTTATCGGTTCAATATCATTAAGTTGCAATTTTAAATTATTATTTTTATTAATTTTATTAGACAAATTTGGTGTAATTGGTGATTTCTTATTTTTTGTATTTGAACCTTTTGCTGAATCTTTTATAGTTTTTGTAAATTTTGCAATATTTAATATACTTTTTTTCTTGGTAACAGTTGTTTTATTTTTTAAAGAATTATTATTATCTTTTTTATTTGGACTTATTTTAATATTATTCCAATGATTTTGTACTAGATGTTTAATGCTATCTTTTGATGTTTGAATTTTAGTTTTATGAATTGATGTTGATATTGGACGAACCTGTGATGATGTTATCTTCTTAACATTACTTTTATTATCAGTTTTATTTAAATTCTTTTTAATATTTATATTTTTTGACACATTTAATATATTTTTATTTAATTTCAATATTTCTTTTGGTGTTAAAACTATTGATGGATTTTTTTTCTTATTTATCAATGATTGTGTATTTGTTAATAATGTCACTGGTTGTGGTTTTTTAATTAAGTCTAATTTTTTTTTCATATAAAATATATCATTTTTAGATATTTTATTATTATCATTAATTTGTGGATTTTTAGAAATTGATTTTTCTTTTAAAATATTTGGTTTTTTTAATGATTTTAAATTTCCATCTTGTTTCCGGTTATTTAAAATTTCACCAGTTTTTTTCGGTATGCTTGATTTAATAGTAAAATTCTGTGATTTAGCATTACTTATAATAGATTTCTGTTCATTTAATAAATGTATTAAATCATTACTTAAATTTTGTTCTTTTAATTCATTTCTAGTTGGAATAAGAATTTGTTCATTAAATATATTTTTAAATTTACCACCAGATTCATTATTAGTAATTTTATTTTTTTGATTATTAGATACTTTAATAATTTCTTCTCTCTTAACAATTTGATTTTTATTTAATTTATTTTTATTATCATTAGTTAATTTATTATGACTTGTTGGTCTTAAATCAATTGATTTTTCATTTAATTTAATATTATTTTTATTATTAATTTTCGTTATAATTGTTTTATTATTTTCTAATATATCAATTTTTTTATCTTGATGATTAATTTTATTTTTAATATTATTATCATTAAGATCCTTAGATTTCTTAGATGTAACAATTGATGTTGTTTCTTTTAAATGTTTTGGATAAATCATATTTTTTCCAATAAAATCTCTTGCATTTGATGGTAATTTTAATTTAATTTGTTTATTATAATTAGCTGTAAATATATTTTTTGTTTTACGTATTATTGGTGGATTTTCTTTTTTAATTGCAAATTTTTTCTCCCAATGTTGAATTTTTTTATTAATATCATTTTCATTTTTATTATAATCACCTTTTGAATAACGAATATGTTTTGGTGTTGTTATAATTGATTTACTACTACTTTCTAAAACATTATCTTTTTTAACATTTTTAAGAAATTCTTTAATATCATCACTACATATTGAACAACTTATTTCAGAATCATCAACTTCACTGCCATTATTATTATTATTATTATTAATTTTCCTATCTTTTTTTCTATTATGATGATGATAATCATTATTAAAATATTTATATGGCATATTTTTATTTGGTATCCAATCTATATTTGATATATCCCAAAGATCAGCTGCCATACCAGATATAAAATGATCTGAGCATATTCTTTTTCTTAATACATTATGGTTTTCTTTGAATTGAACTGCACGAATCCATAATTTTTGACGTCTTGATATAATTTTATGTAATATAGGATCAATTGAATATCTATATATAAATAAATAAATTTATTTTAAAAAAATAAATAAATATAATTTCAATTATATAAATAATATTTTACTCTGGTGGACATGGAAATTCATAATATATAATGTTAGATTTATGATCTGATCCAGTTGTGCAATATGGTACACAACATTTATTAATTTCGGTCATTAAATTGTTGATTTAATGTTGATTTATCTTTCTGGTCTCTAGTTAATATTTATATATAAACTATTTTTTTTTCTAAGTATAATTTCTGCAACCACTAATTTAAAGCTAACAAAATGCAAAAGAATGAAATTTGATTTCATCAAACATAAATTTACAATTATTTAAATTTTTAAATATTTAAAAACGTTTAAAAATCAAATTTTTATAAATGACTTTTTGTTCAAAACAAAAATATCACTACGATTGACTTATATTATAGTCTAGATAAGTTTCCTTAAATCTAGTATAGATTTTAGAGTTTATTTAAGATGATTTGTTGTAATTTATTTATCATATGATGATTGAATTATGATTTATTTTAGGTTGTAATCTCTTTTAAATGTATAAATAATTAAATATGCTACCTACACTATTCACTCACTCAATAGTTCCAGTTTCAAAGCATCTTTTATTAATTAGCCTATTTGCAATTTTGAAACAATTGAAATATTTCGACAGCGTTTAGATACATTTGTATTTTCAACATGTAGTGTGCGTATTACGAATTAATTGCATCATTATTAAAAAGGTTTTACCTCCACTTGATACAGTTTTTTAGTCAGTTAGCACATACAATTTAATTGAACTTTCAAAATGGTTCACACTCTTTGCCATATCGTCTGTGGTCCAATATTTACATCTTCTAGAACTTTAGCAATTCCTCTAGTCTAGTAACTAGACTTAACAGATCACAAACGAAAAGAAGACTTTTCTCGAAATTCCATTTTTCACTAGTTTATCTAGTAGGTTTCTCTACTTTATCTAGTTCTATATCTTTTGGCACATCAGGTTTTATAATCTGGCCCACTGTTTCTGATGTGAACTGTGTGAGTATTTACATAACTTTATCATTATTTTGTAATTTATGGTTAATAGTTGCATTTTATTAACAATTTTTACATTAATATGAGGAGTTAAGGAGTTAAATTTCTATGAACCAATTACAAAAGAAATTCTATTCAGTTCTTAGTAATAAATATGAAATTATTATAGTTATAGAAAGACTCAGAATGGTCAATTTTAACTTACGGGACCTGAAAAAAAATCCATTGAAGTCCTGAACTTTATTTTTCTGCACAATCACAAATAATTTCTATATTTTTGTACATATTATTTTCAATTATTTCATTTTCTGTTTGTTTATTTTTTTTTTAATTTGCACTTCCTAAAACATAGATAAGCTTTTATTAATGTTTTCTTAATATAAATTATGCTTTCGACGATGAAATACTTTTTATATCACAGATAATAACTTTCAATTTTCGAAATAATAATAAAATAATGTGATAACAACAACAGAACACATGAAATATATAATATAAAATTCAAATTTAACTGCCAGACTAAAGATAATTTGGCATCAAATTTTCTTAAATCGTCTATTACGAGTAGTTAGAATACCGACGAGTGTTGTATTGGACTTGATGGTAAAAAAAAAATCGATTTAACTGAAACTTTATTTCTAAGCCTTTTCGAGGTCGGGGAGTTCGAAAATGAGACTTTTTTTAATAAAATTTGGCACACAGGTTCATACCGACTTCGTCCGTAAAAGGATGAGATCGATACTTTTAGTGGGACCATGTTAGAAATTCCTGTTTATGCAGCTTGATGTTAAAATTTTCGATTAATATTTCATATGTTCTAGCTAAGCACCTAGTAATTATTATCTGATTTGAATTAAAATTTGGTACACTTATTAGTTTTGTAATCTAGTTCGTGCTTATAAAATTTAGGATTAACAGTTTCAGTAAATTTCAGTAAATTTCCAATTTTATAAAAGTGTCTTAAGAGATGTCAATATTTTTAACAAAGCACAGTTTGATACAAAGGTGCTGTTAATTATGAAATACTGTTGAATATCGTTGAATCAACTAACTACGAGTTATCTACTACCCCTAACAACAAATTTTTCCAGTCGCAATGGAATCATCAAAAGTTTCAAATATAAAAATTGAAGTTTAATTATTTCTTTCAATTTTAAATTAAAAATTCAATAAAATCTGCAAAATAATAGTAAATAATGTAATTATGTATTTAAATATATAGTAAAAACATAAACAAAAACAATAACCAAAAAAAATTATATATATAATTCTATTTATAATATATGTATATATAAATAAAATACAAAAAAAAAACAATATTTATATCAGTATTTCCATTTCTATATAAAATTATTATGATTAATATATAAAAATTTATGTAGAACACAAAAATTCATAAAGATATTTTTACATATATGTACACCTATATATACAAAATATATAAAGATATTTTTATTTTGAAAAAAAAAAAAATGAAAAATATGATTTAGCCGCCAAACACACAATTATAACGCCAATATTTATTATAACATTTTTTTTTAGTCATATATTTGGGACTATATACTAGCAACTAGCCAACACTAATACAAATATAAAACGCTAGCCAAATATAATTACTCTTCTAGTTCTAGTGGATAACGAACAACAATCCACACTCACTTTTTTCTATAACAAAATTTTTTATTTTTTTAACGTATTTTTCATTATAAAAATTTAATCGAGATCGGAAAGTTTGTGTTCTAAGATCTGTAAAAGTTTTTACATTAAATGTGATCGCGATTAATTTATAAAAATATAATTTTAATTTTGATCGTATGTATAATTTTAAATTAAGTGAATTTTCATCATTTTCCTACAAAAACAAAAATTATATATCTAAAGTAAATATATTTATTTATTTTAAAATTTACAAAATCATAATAAAAAAAATTTAAAGAAAATAGCTAATTTCCCATGCGTCATCTCTAACAAAATTTTCATTATCCTAGTTTTTATGTTTATGTATAACAAATTGTTTTTCTATTTTTTTTTTTGGGAAAAACTAACAAAATTTTTGTTTAGGTGTACTATTTTTATTAAGTATATATTTGTTTATTATTTAGAAATTTTCTTTAATGGAAAATTGTGCGCAGAAGTTTAAATAAATATTTATTTGTATTATATATTTTTAAAGCTTTTCCAATTTTCCCAAATAAAAAAAACACAGAATTTTCATCAATTTTCGTGTTGGGGTATAGTGTAAAGCTTGTTGAGCATTATAATTTTGAAAATATTATATTGTGTAATTGGTGTATAAAAAGGACGATTTGAGATAATTTAATATTATATTTAAGAAAATAATTTTTATTATTTTTTTTTACATAATAATGTAAATATACAAAAATATTTCCTTGCTCTAAATATTAGAGCGCATGTTACATTTTCCCAAAAAAACCACACACATTTTCTATAAGCTTTTCAAAATTTTCTTTTTCTGTATAAATCAGTTTTATTTTTGCCATCAAAACTGTATATTGTGGAAAATTTCATTAAAAATAAAACAACAACAAAAAAAATTTGTTAATTAATATTTTAATAAATTTTCTGGGTAAGTGTAAAGAAAAATGATTAAAATTATAATTTTTAATAAATATTTTGTGGAATTAGGACGAAATTTTGTACAATCCAAAAAAAAACTATTTAAGTTATGTTTTTATAAATATTTTATATATTAAATTGTGTAATATAAAATTTTTAAAAAATATAATTTTCTTAATAATAATATTGATTTTTTTTCTTTGCCATAACATAGTTTCCACATAAATTAGAAATTATGTAGGCAGATCCTTTTTATTCTTGTTTGTATATAATATACATATACCTAAAAAAAAATTCATAAAAGATTACGAGAATTAATTAAATAAAATGAAATATTTAAAATATAATTAATAATTATAATCTAAATAAAATCAAATAATCCGAAAATCTAATTAGTTTTCATTAAATCCTTATGGAATTAAATTTTTCTTATAAAAACGAATATACCAAAAATTTAATAATGGTTCAAAATAATTAGATTCAACATTTCCAGCCCTTGACCTACTTTTCCACTCTTCCCCCAAAATATATACAATCTGAAAGATTCTTTTATGTATATATATAGATATAATAATTTATTTATGTTTGTAAACACAAGGAGGGTTCTTTCAGTCAAAAATAATTCGTTCCACAAAATATATAAAAAAGTGGAAGATAAATTTCTGATGTTGTATATAGGGTAAATTTATTTTACATAAATTTTATAGGACTTTTTGATTATGTGTACGTGTTTTATATAGAACACACTTCACTTAATCAATATGGTCCATAAAATGTTGATAACAAAACCGCACTCGCACCGGTTGTATAAATTTGTTATTTTGGAAACAATTTCCGATTTAAAAATTTGTTTATTTAAACATTTTAATTTTTATAATTTAGATTTCATAATAAAAATATTAAATTTTAATATTGATTTTTTGAATTAGTAAAAATATATGAATCATTTATGGAAAAAGTGATTTTTTAAAAAAAAGTTTTGTAGCAATTTGTGAATTTAACTTAATAATTTTAATATACTTAAAAATATAAGTTTATAATTTCTAAATTTAACATTAAATCTTGGAAAAGTTTGTGTAAAAATCATCATTAAATATTTATTTAATTAAATATTGATAATGTAAAATCATTCAATCAATATATGAAAAAAAAATCACTTTAAATATTAAATATGACTCACATTTGTTAATATTTCTAACTAGAGAGTGTTTAGTATTAATTTTGAATTTGTTATCATAAGCAATTTTAAAGTTTTATACTGAGAAACAAGTTCTTGAAGTTCACGAAGATTTATTTCATCAGAATTCATATTATAATTATTATTTTAGTTATTTTTGAGATTAAAATTTGTAAAATTGCATTGATAATTACAATTAGCTTCGTTTTTAATGCCAAATAATAATTACAAGTTTTTTGGTTTTGGTTAGTAACTTTTCAAACAAATGGTCAAAGCTTGAGGCAATAATTTATGTTTATGATATGATTAAAAACCAACAGAATTGAAAAGTAATTATAGCAAAATATTGAAACAAAGAATTACATAAAACCTTTCATTTCAAAAAAATGATATTTGAGATAAATAATGTGTTTATTTGAACAAATAAAATTTAATTTTTATAAAATTAATAAATATTTCAATTTTTATATAAATAATTTTATATTGTGAATCATAAATTTTATTTGGTCAAATATTTATAAATTGATTTAAGTAATTATAAAGTATTATTTTGGAAATTTTCATTCTAAATGTTGAGCGTAGAACTAATCCATTAGAAAATCTTTTAAATTTATAATAAATATATTTGGAAAATACTACCAATAATGAACTAAATGATTTTGCCTACGAAACCCGTACGTTTCCTTAACAGCACGAGATTTAAAATAACCTCATCCGTGGTATAGGGACCAGAGAAAGTGTGGTACCAAAACGGTCCTAAAACGCTATTTAGAGTCTTGCTCGCCACTCGAACAAACCAACCAATAAATAGCAATTTTGTTATCATATAATTAAGCCAGCCGAGGTTAAAGAAGCAAAATAAAAAATTATTAATTGCTTACAAATAATATAAAAATATGAAATTATATTTGTCTCAAATTTTATTTTTATATTGATTTTTTTAATCTAATTTTTTGAAAATATAAAATTATTATCAATTTGGTATAATAAATTAGAATATTTTATATGATCCTAATTTTAGGCTTATTGGACTATAACAATTTCACAATAGACATAATTCCACTGGTACTTTTTATTGTCCACAAATACTTTTTATTAAGGTTCTTCTGGAATGAATAGTTATTCCGTATTCCCAGTGTTATTATGAGTCTAAATTAAATAGTTAACCAGTGTTATTGTACCAAATGGAATTGCGAAACAGCTGGTTACCATATTGTTCCAACCTTCCTTAACGTAACCTAATTGACAGATACACAAAAGAATATATTTTCTGCAACTGCAAGGCAGATGATAACAACTTTCTTGAAAAGGTTTTCTTACCACCGACAATCTCGCCAAAATGACCCCTTAAAACATCCTAACCTTCTTTAAATCTGTTAGGTTGTGGTAGGGAAAAACCCTATAGCCCAACAATAAAATGACAGGTCAAAATATTGCCAAAAAAAAATACGAAAAATAATTTTATCAACTTCCATAAATACTTAAAATAATCTTTAAAAAAAAAATATTTCAAATAATATTTTATCTATATAGCACGTTAACAGGGCAAACACTTTATAATCGCATAAACATAATAATACATAATTAAATTTTAATAAATAATACTATTAAAGTATAAAATAATAATTTATTTTCCTTTAAAGTTAATCTTGATCTATTTGTCAAATCGCACGACATAAATTGTTCTACAATAACAAAATTAAGATTTTGATAACAATTTTTTTTTTTTAAATCATATAAAATTGAGAGTTTAATTAATCAAAAAAAATATTAAGATTTATTGATAAGATTTGTTTAATTAATTTTTAATTGATTATAAAAAAATTTATGATTATATTAAAAGAGCATTTTTAGTAATGTAATAAAAGAAAATTATTTACAATCTTGTAATAAGTTCCACAATATTTTTACCTTGTAAAATATTCAAAAATCTTACTATATATAAAATAGAAATTAATTTAAATTTTCTTTTTTTTTTTTGGTTATCTATTTTTGGAAAATTCATAATATATTTTTTGTATACCATAGAAAAGTAAAATTTCGCAACAAAAATTATGCAAGCGGCACCATATTATAGTTTATTTTTATGCTTATTTTTACCAAAAAATAATATAATATACATATGTATATATGTAGCGTATAAAGCCACTACTTGCTATATATATATATTATATGAAAATCCATACACAAATGAATGATAAATTCCTTTTAACCACTTTTTAGATCTATTTTTAAATAATTTTGTAAATATTATTTGGAATTTAATTAAAATTACTGGAGCCCTATTAAAAAATTTCATCGATTTCTATATTAATGAAATCCGATATGTTTATAGTATTATTATAAATAAATTTTTCTCTGACAAATCACTATAATTTTAATGACAAATTCAATTACAATTCAAATGTTTTTTAATTTTAATTATTCTCTAAAAACAGAGTCTAAATTTCCCAAATTAACTAAAAATACACGGTATATTATTGATACATTTGATGTTTTAATGCAAATAAACCGAATTTTATGGAAAAACAACATTTCCCGAAGCATTAACTGTTTTAATATTACTAAAAATACTAAAATATTTATTTGAACACATATCAAGTGAAATTAAAGCAAGTATGTGACTGTCTGCAAGCTTGGATAACCCTTGGGAGAGGAAACTAAATAACACTGTCCGGGATTCCAAGCCACGTCGTTTTTAAAGGTAATTAACAGTAACATGTATGTAACCTTAAAAGGCATCTACACATACATAATTGGTCTATGAGCGGATCAACATGTTTAGGTTCCATCAACACAAGAACGAAACGGGGGAAAAAGGAGTTGATATTTTGAATTTTAACAGTATTGTGCACACAGTGTGTATATGATCATATTTGTATCCGGTCAAATTTAACTGGTCAAAATTGTAACCGGTCAAAATTTTATATAAAACTTTCACCAGATTCGAAAACCATAAATTTATTTCAACCGAATTAAAAATTATGTATAAGTATCGAGAAAATTTCAAAATCCGATATCGTTTATCGTATAATGTAATAGGGATGCATTTTATAGAATAAATATAATTTTACACTACTTACTAAACACATTATGTAATGTCAATTTAATGTATTTCAAAAAATTTCACACGATTGTTTACGAAAATTCAATATAGAAAATGCACTTAAAATATTTTCGCTATATTCTTAATGAAAATTGTATTTTTAGATGAAATAAAAAAAAAAAGATATTATGCAAAAGAAAGTGCATTGAACGATTTAGTTATTTGATACATAAAATATATAAATTCATTTTTTGTATTTGTATATTTATATATATAAATACAATATAGGAAATAGAAAATTAAATTTAAATTTTCATTTGAATAAATAAAAAAGTATATATGAATATTTGTTTTTTTTTTGCAATTATTTTTTTTTTTATTATTTTTAATTAGATTACTTTTCTTCTATTTGTTAAAATTTTCATATAATTTTAACTATTCTGGCGGCACATTAAAAACAATTTGAATAAAAAAAAAATAACAATTTACACATCTGGAAATGTTTAAATTCCATAATTAAAATTTCCTTAAATATCATTATTTTTTATATTTATGAGACATTTTTAATTATTATTATTATGATTATGATACAATTCAATCATTGATTGAAAAGAATTTTAGATATAAATAATATTATAATTAAATCTATACTAAAATGATTATTTTTAAAGTAGTAAAAATTTACGTTTGTTAAATTTGAGTTTACACAGATTTTTTTTTTAATTTTTTCTGAATGAATCTTTTTGTATTTTATGCGGAAAAAAATGTAAACATTTTTTTTTTATAGATAAATTTTTGTCTATTAGATAAACATTGAAAAATTCAGGGTTATAATATTTATATTTTTCCTCGAATGATTTGTAAAATATATTAAATTGATTTGCATTGAATTTATATTAACTAATTTTGTTATTAAGTAAATTTACAAATATTATCTATATTTTTTAATCCAATGATTAATCTTAAATAAGGTTGCCATCAAAATCCTTGCGGTGGCCTATATTAAATGCAAAGTAGTGTAAGAATGTTTCTTGGCACTACAAAATCTGTGTACAAAAATAAATGTAGAATTGAATAACATTAAAGGTAACGAAGAAGTGGATGACCTACTGAGTAAACTTCAAACCTTACGAATAGATTCTACCGCCAACAGCATTGCTAACGCAAAGAAAATACTTGATAACAAGAATTTAGCTCAAACATAAAAAAAGTGATGGAAAGAGTTATCTAGAACGAGAAAAAACGAAAGTTCTAATCACTGGGTATGAAAAAATGTGCTTAGGCTTGATCTTATCGCAAGTGATTAAGCTGAAACCTTGGAATGTGTAATATACCACTGCCCGGTACTCACTACATCTAAAGGACCCATTTTAGTATACTAACCAGCATTAAAAGACTATCAAGTTTATTTCAATTACAAATTTGTTCGACTTACTGTAAACGAACTAGTTCGACTATGGACCCAGTGTGATCTACGTGAGGTTATACTGACAGTATATAACCTAACCTAAACTAATCTTAAATAATGTAGAGTACAATAATAATAAAAGTACCAATGTGTTTAGTTTAGTTGTTTCCTAAACATATTTATGGTAAATATATAATTAATATTTATTGAAATTAAAATTTAAGTTAATTTTTCTGAATTAAATTTGGCAAAATATTCATTAATAAAATTATTTGTTAATCTGATATTTTTATTTCTTGTTAACTAGCAAATTTAAAATTTTATTATTATTGTATAAACATTAAATACAGACACAAAAATGACACATAATTATTACTAATCTATTCGATAATCTGTTTTTTTTTTTTTTTGAAGAAAAAATATCAGTGCTAAAAATCGTAAATTAAGTTAAAAGCGGGAAAAGCCCTCTTCAAAAATCTATCTCACCAGTCACCAGATACTTATGCTTAGCAGCATATAAAATTAATATGAATTATGAAATAAAGTAAATTTTAAGTTCTTATCTTTTGTAAATATAAAAAAAAGAGAGAATTTTTATGTTATTATTAATAAATATAAATTCTGATTCTGAGGCAAATTACATATTTAAATTATAATTTTAATTAAAATAAACGATTTTATTAAATATAATTTTATAACAAAAATTTGCTATTATCTAATTTTTATGAATAATAAAATAATATACTTAATTATTATTATTATATTCAAATAAAAAGGGAAACCCCAATTTAAAATAAAGCTTTGGAATTATTATCAATCGTATCTTCAAAAATAATGTCAATGAACCATCAAAATAATGTCAATAAATTTACGAATATAATTTTTATTGTGTATGTATTATAAAATTTATATAGAGACGGATATCCAAGAAGGATTCATGCGATCAGGTCAGAACTAGAACCAATATTAAACCACAATATCCTTTATGTTGAATATCTTGTTTTCTTGTTGACTGAGTCACCAGCTCACTCAATCGAATTTTACGACTGGTTTGTCTGTCAACTCTAAAATGTTGCCTAACAGAGTCAGTCATGATTTATGACGCATTAGGATTAGATGCATATGCATATAAGACTGATAAGGAAATGACAATGACACGTTCCTTTTACGGTCATCATTTCATATACAAAAATCTATAAATTAATAAATTTTTTTTTTGTTATACTTTTCGTTTAAATCTAATATTTTTGCTATAATTTAAATAATTAACATATTTTTGCTAATTTTTAAATTTTTATTAATTCGTTAGAATTTAATTAGACATATTTGATTGAAATATTTTGTATCAAAATATTTATTAGAATTAATTTACTATATGCTGTCAAGTATTTCCAGTTAAAGCGTTAAAGTTTATCAATATTTTGAGAGATAAAATTATAAATTTAATAAAAGTCATTTACATAGAGAATTTAATTGTCCCAAAATAAATTATGTTAAATTTTGGCATATATTTTTTAAATAATTTAATAACTGCAACATTTTAGAAATTTATAACTAAATTAAAATGTTGAGAATATTGAAAACAACATTTTGATAATGAAAACGACCAGATTGATTTTTCTTCAAAGATATTTTTTATGATCAAATATATTTTTTGAACCACTTCAGTTTTATTTACGAGGGTTTATTCCGTCTAACTACGGGATTTATCCGTTTTATATTAATGAAAATAAGCAAAACAAAATCTTGTCAATCTACTTATGGATGTGAAGTATTATTATTTGCGATTATGACAATCTATTTTCCCGGATATGTGGATGAAGCTATTTTCAGTTAAATGTTAAGCTCTTATAGAGTTGATATTATTATAGCGTTCCCATTTTTAATCTAATCTAATGTTTTTATAATCTAATCTATTTAATCTATACTAAAAATAATTCAATAATTCTGAAAATTTTAGCTTATATCGTAGAATTAAATTTTAAATAGCACAATTTCTTTCCGTCTTGCACATTCATTTTTATGTATTGATCATAAATCATAAAATATGATGAAGCTATTTTTGCATGTTTCAATAAAAAAACGCCCTTAAATAATAATATTACTAGTTATTACACAATAAATTCGAATTTTTATCAGTTTTAACACTTTAAATGCGTATAGATATAAAAATTAATTGATAAAAATAACATTACACGAAATTGTCATTGGTATTGAACTCTAAATATGAACTTTTTATTGACAAACAATATTATATTAGTCATTATTATTATTGTATATATATAAATTATTAGTAAAATTGTAATTTATTGAGTAAACTCTGAAATATACAAACAAATACCTTAATTTTATTTCAAACTTTTCATATTTTTTGTTGGTTTTGATTATGAACTATATATAGACATACTAAAAAAGTCAATTTAGCTTAGCTTATCAGTTCATTAAGCCTAAATGATCAAATACTTTGTACAGTTGAGTTAATATAATAATTATATAGATATAGACTATAGAAAATAACTTAGTAAAATGTAAAATCGATTTTTATGGATTTGACATTGAGAAATCGAATTGAAACTGAAAATTGCAAAAATCTCAAGACCCCAAAACTATGTTTATATTATTTTAATTTAGATCAGCACATGACATCCTAAATAACCATTAAAATATATCTAAAATAATCATCTTAATTGTTTAACATAATTCATAATCAAACTAAATTGCATGTATAAAAACGTTGTGGACTTTCCATCGGATTTCATTTGATCGATCATCAAATCATCCCTGGATCTTTCCATATTTCATCGGAAATTAATTCTAATAATAATTAAAATTTAAATTATTTTTGTGCAAAAATACTAGAAAAATCCGAGATAAATCTATGATGAAATTAATTCTTGGAACGTAACTTATTGCACGGTTGGTCCACCTTTTAAACAATACTTTTGTTGAGTATTGTTCTCTTCATAAGCGTAAGGTCCACCTTTTAAACACTACTTTTGTGGAGTATTGTTCTCTTCATAAGGGTACGGTAAAGTAGAATTTTTGATAGGATTAGGGTTTACTTTTTGAACATGGATTCACTGAGATCATTTCATTCGTGATAAGTTTTGACCACGAATCTTAAGACACCGTTCATAACCTTTCCGATGAAGTGATCATAATCATACCAATAACCTAATTAACCGACGATATAAAAATCGATTAAATCAGCATCGATCAAATAAAATCCGACCAAATGAAAATTACTATATAAAATTATAATTTTCTTTCATTGAATTAATTTTCAGACAATTTTATTTATTTGTATATTCATTACATCATAAGTCCTGCTATAAATAAATATTTTTTTTTATCAAGTACGATAAGCTTGTTAATGTTGTTACTATATATAATTATGATAGACCCAATAAAACTTTTAGATAGAACAGAAAACAATCAACAAAACTGAATTTTGCAAAATAAATCCCCTTTAAATTTTAAAATTATATACATATATACATACATTTTTTATGACTAAAAATACCCTTTTTTTATGTATACACCATAAATTATAGCAAAAACATGAATTACATAATTTAATTCTGCAAGAAATTTAATTTTTTTTTTTTTAAATGAAGCCCGCATTAATTTAAACGAAATTATATGATATAAAAATTGAACCAGTTTTTCTATCAATTATTTACGACATTCTTACAATTTTCTATAATTTTATAGTTTTCACAAGGGAAACGAAAATGTATTACAAAAATTAATTATAAATTTTTGTAATCATAAAATTAATATTTGATTAAATTATACAAATTAACAATCTTATAAGAATTAAAAAACCGAAATTTATCAGTAAATATTCAAATAAAACCGAAGAAAAATATGTAATTAAATATTTATGGTAAATGCAATATATAAAAATTTTTAATTAAATTTTCTGCCATTATAAATATTTATTTTATACATTAATTTCAATTAGCTAATTTTAGTATTATTACAAAAAAAAGCACACGAACCCAATAATATTTAAACAATCTTTAGAATTTCTTTATGATTTTCGGTCATTATCATAAAATCAATATTTATTATGGTAGTAAACCAAAAACTATGTATATAAATTAATGAAAAAAATTATCAAAAATACATAATTAAATTGATAATATTTAAAATTATTTGTTTTGTATTAATTGGAATTTTGAAAATGAATCTGGAAAAATTTTAAATAATGAAAATATACATAAAAATTTCTTTGTTGCAATTAAAACATAAAAATTTTTCGATATAAATTACCAAATTTCATTTAAATGTCATAAAACTCTTGGTATTATACCAAAATTTTAAACGACCTGTGAGAATATTCTAATTTGTAATTGTTAATTATTTTAATTTTTACATTTAATAAATTTATCTATTTTAATGACATTAAATTTATATGTATGTATATATATGATTTTCATAAAGATTTAAAATATTTTTACATTAATGTTGATATGTGATTTTGCTTGTCAAAATTTTACATAATAAAATTGATTATTTCATTATATTTTAGTGTAGAATTCTTGATTATTTTTTGGTATATAATAAACTATTTGGTTAGTGTATAATATATAAATAATATGACAAATATTTGATTTTAAAATTAGTACAATTTAATTTTAATAATAAAATATTTATGATGAAAATGTTATAATCTGGATGATGTGGCCAACATTGAACTTTCTGAATATACCATAATTACATATTCCAAATATAAATTAGTCTTACGTTTATCCTAAAATTTGAAAAATAGATAAATTTATAGTATAATTAATTAAATATAAAATTAAATGTAAAATTTTATTTTTCATTTTAATTAAATCTAAAAATAAAATTTTTTGTTATTGATTTTTGTAAATCATTTTCAATATAATATTTTAAAATATTTTATTCCCAATTTAATTATTGAATAAAAATTGTACAAAATTTTTAATCGATAATTTATGGATTATTAGAAATTTTGTTCCACTTCATCAAAGTTATAGTTATAGTCGACTCGAATCATTATCACTCCAAGCGCCAACTTAACCAATCTTGTCCTTTAAAGGTTTTAATTAATTTACAAAATAGATTTAGAGTGCTGACGGAAATATATAGTCTAATGAGATTTGTCCTATATACCTAGAGCTACTCTTATAAGATTTCTATATCAACACTGTTATTATAAGTTTATAGTTATTTTATGCTTTGTTTACGCTAACGTACATCAATCTTATTTTCAGAGGACATGCAAATCTGTCAAAAAAGTTAGGGGGTCAAATTTTATCTGATAAAAATACTTTTCCTTCCTTCGGAATTATAGTAAGTGAAACTTTAGTATAGTTTCCTTAATAAATGAAACTTTGGTAATTTATACAAATTAAATTAATTTTATATTTACATAAAATAATAAATATTTTCGAAAAAAAAAATTATTACTAATTATGTAACAGTAGAAAGAAGACGGCCAAACTATAAATATCTTCATTACGACTAAGCTTTATTACAATCTATAGCATCACTGCTTGTAATACTGCGGTAAAATTGAATAAATTACTCGAAAGTGGATTTATTTGTCCATTTAGTTTAGGTAGTTTAATTGCCACTTAATTCAACATTATTTTTTTAAACTAATTACTAAAAATCATCTACATAAAGATAGCTCAATTTTAAAGATACTAATACTTTTTTACGGAAAATATAGCGATAGCGAATTTTAGTAATTCGCTGATTCTGTTATAATTATATAGGCTGCCCGTCTAAGTACGTTTGCATAACTATTTTATTAATCAAAACTAAAAGAAAATTGAAAATTTATTAAGAAAATGTTCAACTGCTTACTATATAAAATAAATTTTAATATTCTCTAACTTGTATATCCTTTTAAAAATTGAGTTATTCTTACTGGATTTGAGTATATTTTCTTCTCTATAAGTTAAATCCATTATTTTCTTTTCTTATTATTTTTTTGCTCGAAAAGATTTCACTAGTTTTGCCTTACGATTGAACCATCTATATTTAAATAATTTTTGCTATAACATAACCAAATATCACAGTAAAAAAAACTTTATTTACACTCTTAAGCTCAATTCCTACAAACAACGTGTGCAGATCGTGTGAATACGAGGAGGAGGCGGCCGAACACATCTTGTGCGATTGCAAGGCACTTGCCCGATCCATATTCAATCACCTTAGGACACGGCTTCCTAGAACCCACGGAACTGTCCTCGAACTCACTCAAAAGCATCCTACACTTCTTCGAAAGTATTAGTCTTGGGGAGGGTTCTAAATTGGGGGTATTTCACAATAGGCCCATAGTGGCCGCGGTGATTCGGGACAGCGCTACCTACCCAGACCTTAATCTAATCTTATCTAAACTCAATTCCTCATATTCTTTGCAACAATATCCAATGCATGTCCAATTCCAGTATTTTAAGTTCTGCGAGCACAATTTTACTAGTCCAGACTGTACCAAGTCCTTCATTTTATATACAAAATAATAATTGCGTTTATATTTTTTATGTTTAAATCCGATATATTTTGTTATATACATATGTATATAAACATTATTATATACATTATTTTTATCACATTATTTTGTTTACCATTTAATTTAGAATAAATTGAGAGAAACAAAATGTTTCTTTATTCTTGTAATTTTGAAATGGCAAAAAAAAATTATATTTTCTTCAGTAATTTCAGTTGATTTTATTCTTTAACATTGGACAGAAGTAAAAATTATAAAAAAAAATTATAAAATTTTTTTTTTTTTATTTCATTTATTAATTTAGAATTTAGTATTAATAATTTTGTGATCGATTTAAATATTATTAAAAAAAAAACAATTAAATATAATTAAAGGACGAAAATAAAATTTGAAAAAGTGCAAGACTTTAAACTTTATAAAAAATTGAGTACAGTAAAGTTTACAACAACAACGAAAAAATTATTTATAAAAATTAACAAATTTCGGGAATATTATTAATAAAAAGTTAAAGAAATTAATAAAGAAAATGTTATTAATAAAAAATTGATAAAAATAAAATATTGCCAGTAAAATTAAATTACTATGAAAAATATTCCCCTACTGTTAAAAGGTGTGGTAACAAAAAAAAATATTACAGAAACAATTTTTTTTTTTACTTTTTGAAATATTATCAATTATCAATGATTAAAAAAATATAAATTTTTATTGTAATTTAATCATTGATTTATTGATGATAATTAAAAATTTTATATTTCTGATATAAAGTTCAAAAAAACATAGTAATGCCCAATTTCACAGCGAGAGCTTATGTCTTTTTCAGAGGTTAAACTTCGTTTTAATTTATTTTTCTCTGGTGTAAGCTTAAATATAAAATCTTCCTTAAAGTGAGGTTTAACTTAAGCTAAAGATGGATAAAGCTAAGGCCGTTTTTCACAATAATATCATTTTCAATTATCATCCACAATAAAAAATGTAGTTAAGTAAGCTTAGGAGAAATGTTGATTAGAAAACCATGTGAAGTGAGCTTAAGTTGCTTAAACCAAGTTAGCTTAAGTTGCATTACAATCGGTTTTATTAAACTCTCACTGTGAAATCGGCCATCAGATATATAAAATAAAACCAATTGCCTAATTAGGGGTTAGATTTATTATAAAGAAATGTTGATTCGATTTTTAAATTTGAATAAAAATTATAAGTTTACTGTTGGTTTTTGTTCCTGTCAGTGTCATTAATTAATCAGATTTCGTATTCCTCTTGTTGATTTTGTGATATTATAATAAAACCCTTCAAATATTCACAAATTGTAAGGCTTTTATTTAATTAGCTGATTCTGTGATATTGATATTGGCTGTCCTCTAAGTACGTTTGCACTTTGCATAACTATTTTATTAATCTATTCCGATTATAATTAAACAATTTTACTCTATTATTTTTTTATATTCAAATCTGAGGTTTAAAGTATTTTTCGGAAATGTTATTGAAACTACTAAATGCCATTAAATAAAAATAAATTAAATTTTTTCTACTTTTTTATATACTAAACGAATTTTAAGTAATTTTTGTTTACAATCATCATAAAATTAATCAGTTGGAAAATCTTTTATTCGAAATGTAAAATATTTATAATCGATTATAAAAACTAATTGAAAATATTTGCTAAAATTAATTTTTTTTTTTTTGGATAGTAATAATAATTAATAAAAAATTATTTGTTTTAATATTTTAATTTTTATCAGCAGACATGAAATATTATAATTTGGATTAAAACGTTTTTAATTTTTGTTGCTTAGAGTAGATTTTGTAATTCAAACTATATTGGAAAAGTATCGATTGATATACACTAAAAAAAAATAATGGAATATTATTTATTACGTATTATTAAAATTATAAATATTCATTCTTTTAATCGTTACTGTTTTCGAATTGTTTAATCCCAGGAAAGTCAGAATATAATTTGGTGAAGAATGATTGAAAAAAATTTGGTTGGGAACCTCTGAAACAAAACCTCGCAGATCCAGAACTGCAAAAATTAACAGATTAATTAAATTATTTATTACAATATTTGGTCATAATTAGTTTTCAATTTCTGAAAGTTATTCAATAAATTGGTCGATTAGTTATGAAAGATACCTTATTAAAAGTGTCGTTATACTCTCAAGTCGATAATATTTTTCCTCATTGTATCTTACCACTCCACTTCTGTAATGATCTTAAGCATTTCAGATGGACTTTTATCTTATCTGTCGCCTCCAAATTATCCAGGAAGAAATTCCGAAACCAATTTTGTTGTACCAGTGGACAGTGGCACAATAGAAACTACATAGAATCTTCCTCTTCATACCTTATTTAAAATCTGATTGACTGGACAAAATTGATTTAAATATAGTTGGGTTTTAGTTAGCAAATGTTGGCGAAGTATTGGATTTCCATTAAAAAGTTTGAATATAGCAGTTGTTCTGCTTAAAATAAAATAAAATTTATATATATTTTTAAATCTCAAAAGCATAGCTACTTAAAAGCATAGCAAAACTATACCAATTTACATTTTTCTTATCTAAATAGACATTATATTCTCGATATGTTTTATGTTATAATTCCTTTATTTATGGTTGCATAAATTATAAATTTATGAGTTCCATGACTAATTCATTTCGGAAAATGTCCCCAAGATTTTGTAAATTTTGAATAACACATTACGCAGCCACTCCAAATTGATTATTTTTTAGTAAATATTAGAATTTTATAATTTAGATTTTAGAAGATAATGAAATTATGCAATTTAAATTTATTAATAAAATTTATATAAAAATTAACTTAATCATAAATACAAAAAATGTCGAAAAAATTAATCTTATTTCTACGATAAATTTGTCAATTTTAATACATTTAAAATACTTAAATTTTTATATTTTTTGAGGTTTTAAATATTTGTTGGCTTTTTTTTATAAAATCAAAATTAAAGTACCAAAAAAACACAAAAAAAAAAATATAAAACTAAAACAAAAAAAAAAATAAATAAAAAATACATTAAATAAAAAATTGTCTATTTTTTTTTTATTTTTTTTTATATATATAGGTATTTCAGACGAAATAAAACTGCCACCTGAATGACCGATATCAATTTAATCACAAGCACAAATATTAAAAAAAAACTAATATATAAATAAAATTATAATTAATTCACAAAATAATTATTAATAAATATTGCATCTTTAAAACAATATTAAAAAGAAATACAATAAACACAACAAAAAGCAAAAGAAAACTTCAAAATGGTTCTTCCATTTGGACTTGGATCAGATGGTAATTCATCAAATCGATTAACACCAACAGCACCGCCAATTGAAATTGATCCACATTATTCACGTTATATTGATTTTATTGTTGTTAATGGTGATGATCGTTATATGATACGTACAACACGTAAAAATGTATTAGAATCTAGTGTTGAATTAGCTAAATTAATTAATGCTGGTCCAACAAGTGGTCGTAAAAATGATAATCATTTTATTGTTAATAATGTTGATAAAAATGATTTTGAATTATTGGTACGTTTTTTGGAAACAAAATTTATAAAATATAAAGATCATATACATATATTACGTATATTAGAATTAGCTGATCGTTTCAATTGTCCTGATTTAATGATACATTGTGTTAAAGAATTAGATTTACAATTAACAAGTGCTATTGTATTAGATATATTCCGTTCGTTATGGTATTATAATTGTGTATCACCAACACCAAATAATAATATTATTGTTAATAATAATAGTAATCAACAGGATAAAGAATTACAAATGACAAATCAACCAACAAAAAAATCATCAAATAATAATCATAATCATAATCATCATCATAAACAATTACATCCATTTACACCAGAAGAACATTTAGCAGCATTATTAAATAATTCATTACAATTAATTGATATGCATGCTGAATTAATATTAACAAAAACTGAAATGTCACAATTACGATTTGAAGAAATTGAAACAATTGCAAAACGTGATACATTACAAATTCAATCTGAAATTGTATTATTTATATGTTTAGCTGATTGGAGTTTAGAAGAATGTAAACGTAAAAAATTAGATATAACAGCTGAAAATCGACGACGTGTTTTAGGACCATTATGTTATACACCACGTTATTTAACAATGTCATCAAAAGATTTCCGTAGAGCATGTGATCGTGTTGAATTATTAGATCGTTCTGAAATAGCATTAGTTACAGATGCAATTGATGGTAAAAAATTAAATAATTTAACATTAGAACAAACAAATATATTGGAACGTTTTAAAACATCAAGACCACAATATGCTAAAATGCCAATACATTTAAGTGATCGTAGTAATCCAAAAAATTATACAAAAAAAATGCGAAAATCAAATAGGTAAATAATTTTTAATAAATTAACTTTTTTTTTAATTTATATTACTTAGAAAGTTTTTAGGCCAGTTTAGAAAACTTTTAAATATAATGATACCAAATTTTTTTTAAATATAATTAATTTATCTACTTTAAATTACTGGACCCTTAATGTACCAATATTGGCTAGCGAATTCAAATCTAATGGATTTTGTATATAAACTAGAATTTTTTATTTTATTTGTACAGCAGTAGCTAGATCTAACATATCAAGACAAACCTCTACAAATGTGACTAATCAACAACAGATTATAAAACAGATAACAACGATAATTGTTCTGGGCTCGTAACATCCAAAAATAGAATGTTCCGAATAGTTTTTGGAATGCTCTTTGTACCAATAATATTAAAATATTTATTAGAATATTAGAATTAGAATCATAATTCATCAGAATCCTTCGCTCCTTTTCAGTTTTAAACATTGGTTAAAAAAATTATTTATGAAATAAAATGATTCATTACTTGTTATGGTTTGGAAGTGGATGCTAAAAATAATATTAATTAAATAAATTTGCAAAAATAATCCAAAATATGTTAAATTCGTATGAATAATGATCGATCGCACATTTTTACTTTACATACATTAGACGTTTAAATTTAAACTGAAAAATAACTTAATTAAAATAATTTCAATAAGCCAAAAGACTGCAGTGATTTTGACTGTCTCTGTGGTCTACCCTACTCTAATAAACCAAATATGACCTAATTAATACATATATAAAAAGTTAAAAATAAAATTTACAAACAAAATTAAATTATGCTTAAATTTTATTTGCAAATCAGATTGCATATCTTTAGGTGTTTTAATTTTCTTGGATCAATTTGACCTGATGACTGACTACACAGAAATTATTAATCTTAATTACATTATTTTTAAATGGCATTAAAAATATTATGAATGAATATTTCCTCAATTTATCCCGACTAATTTGATGGACCTTAATATATTTAAAGGTTTCTCAGGGTTTGTTTTCTAAGGAATGGAAATATTTAAGTTAACAGTTGGTTATCAGTTAGTTAATTGATTGTTAATCATTGTAAAAGAATTTTGTAAAATATTTAATAATTGGACTTTATTATCTGTACACCTGAGATTTCATGTAGGGTTGACGTTGACATTGCTATTAAAAATATTAATTCTTACAAAATTTATTTTAATATTTCAAAATATATTTTAAAATTAAAAATTCTAATAAAATTAATTATTATTTTTTTTTTTTTGTTATTTCCATTTTAGCAAAGCTGATAAGAATAGTGAAGACGGATGTTGGGATTCTTTTGGATTAAATTGTTTAGCCATATTTGCTTGTATTTTTGACTGAAATTCTACACAATTTTTTAATTATAAAAATTTTTTATCTGTAACTTTATCTTTTTAGATTAAAAAATATTTGTTGTGTTTTTTTTTTTTTTATTATTTTTGTTTTTCTAATTTAAGTTAAAGAAACTAAAACAACATACAAAAAAAAAATTAAATATATTATATAATAATAGAAAAAATTAAAATAAAATCAATATAAAAAACTAAAACAAAACAAAAAAAAAAAATATTATAAACAAAATAGAAAAAAGTAACAAATCGAAATACAAAATTGTTAATTTTTAAGTATCTAAATAATATATGTATATGTAAAATTAATGTGTCATTGATAATTCATGTTTTATTTTTTATTTTTAACTTTTTGCATCGTTATATTTGTTATAATTTTTTAGTACAAATCTTGTTAATTTTTTTTTTTTTTCGTATATATAAATAATTTTTATTTGTACAATATAATATATACATATGTGTTATATGTTTTATAAAACAAAAAACCAAAAACAAATTTAATTTTTAAATTTTTGATAATAATAATATAATTATATTTAAATAAAATAAAAACTAATCATAAAATCTTTTTGATAGAATAATTATATATATATAAAAAAAAAAAAACACAAATAATATTTGCACAATCGCCTTCAATTTTAAAGGTTAATAGAAGAAACTATTTAATTTTATTAAATATTATAAAGAAAATACGAACATTTGAAATTTTCCATTTTATCTCATTAAAATTACAATATTATTATATTTTATAAAAATTATTATTAAAACAAAAAAAAGATTTTAACTAAATTAATTTTATACATTTTAAAAAAAACCTAATTTCCAATTATTTTATACATTATTTTGAAAGTATGTACTGAAAAGAAATGAAATGCAATTATATTTCAAAAGATATTTTAAAATAGATATTTATAGAACTAATTATTATATTTAGTACCAATAGTTTAAATGGTCCTATTATATAATGAATCCCATTTGGGAAATTTAACTAGAAAAAAAAAATTATTTATATTTTTGTGTCAAAAACAAAACGAATGCTCATAGAAAATATATTTAAAAATAAAAATTTTAATTATAAATGTTATTTTAAATAAATTGATTTTACGAAATAAATAATGAAATTTTTTATAAATAAAGAAATAAATTGATATATTTAGTAGTATAGATACAATTAATTTGACATTTATATGTTAATGAAAAATTTAGTCAAAATTTTTGAGAAAAATAATTATAAAAAATATTTGTTAAAATATATAATGAAATTATTGCATTTATAAAGTATAATTGTAAAAAAAAATTAACTAATTTCATTTTACATAAATAAATAAATTTAAATTTAAGTATTATTGATATAGGTAAAAAAAAATATATGTGTTTTTAAAAACAATAATTTTGATTTATAAATTAATTGATTTCTGTTAAATTTTATTGATGTTATTAACTTATAAATGATATACTATAGAATAATAATGTTTACTTACTATATATTTAGTTAATTTATATTCCTTTTCTAGTATAAATATAAATAAAATTATAAATAATATGATTTTTATTTCATTAATTATATTTTTTTGTTAATCTTTTGATTCGTGCGATAAATTGAAAATAATGAAATTAAGCTACGTTTTGGTTATATTCTGCACAACGACAAATATATGAAACTATAACAAATTATTGTACTGGCTGAACTAGTAGTTAAATGACTGAACTAGTAGAGGAAGATATCATCATGTTTTAAGTTTAAAAACTTGATAGAATAGTGCAACACTAGCCTATACACGAATTTATCCAATATTGTAAACGGATGAAAATGATGATAACCATAAATCTATAATGAATAGGTACTGCAAGACGAAGAAGAATTTCTGGTGTGATATTAATTTAGTAATAATATAATAAAGCTGAATATAGTATAAAAAATAGATAAAATAATTAATTATAAATAAAATAATTATTATAAAAATACTGGATTTCAACATTTATTGTTCAAGTGAATAAAAGGAATTATTTTTGATAATTTTATTAATATGTAATTTGATTGCGTCGCTCAACAATTAGACCGTATCTAAAAAAAAATCTATATTAAAAATCGTTGTAGCTGATTGTAATCCAAACGACATACGATTAAGCTATTACTTGCCTCATAAGCTTGTTTTGTACTAGTAAGTATTAATAATTTATATGCCATGTATTTATAGAAAATATATTCATAATTTTTAATGTTTTTTAGTTTTAATAAGAACTTGAAAGTTACACAAGAATAATAATGTCCACTAGCGATTAAATATGTTTCCTACAATTATACTAACCTTTATTTATGTTGCGTTTACTAACCATGGCTGTAAACTAATTCTAAATTTTGTTTTAAGACAAACAACAAATAAAACTAATCAAATTTAAGAATTGAACTAAATAAATGAACACTTTTTAAAAAACATTCCTCCAATATTCGTCAATGCGCCAGATAGAAAAAAAAATGTATGATCTATTTTAGAATAATTCTAATAAACATGAATTTTATTCAGTAGTTATAATATAATATAATATATGTTTAAACATATTGACATACATTTACAAAAGTACTCAACTTTGTCTATTTTTTTTTTTGTTTAAATTAAAAATTTTTTTTTATTTTAATTGAATAGAAAAAAAATACAGAAAATGAATAAAACCGTTTTGAAAAATAATTTTGTTATAAAACTCAAGTAGCATCCGATGTATCTGAAGATGAATTTGAAGAAATTCTTTTTATTTTAAGCATTGCTACACCACTAGTTGATCCAGGTGAACCACCAAATATAACTACAAATAATCCATTTGGTGCCAATGAATTATATAATTTACCAATCCATTTATCAATATTTGATATTGATTTTTCAATTCGTGATAATTCTAATTGTTGTGGTGCAATATTAACATTAGCAATGGTTAATGCATTATCCATCATAACTTCTTTAACTTTATGGATAGCTGCTTTATTACCATCTGTTTTATATAAACGTATTGCATTTGTTTTAATGATATTTGTTGTTTCTGTATCATTGCAATTCATTTTATAACATTCAATATCTTGTTTAACATCATCACTTAATTCCTGTGCAGTAACAATAGCTGAAGTCTTTTCAGTTTTTGCTGATACACAAGCAAATAAATTATTAGTTATTTTTATTTTATCTTTATTATTTAATTCTTGGCGTTGCGTTTTAATTTGTAATACAGCATCACCAAAATCTAAACCATTTTCTAATTTTAATTTAGTTAATTTAATACTAGCTAAACTATCTTCAACAGAATCATGACCATCTAAATTATCTTGGATAATTTCACCAAGAAACTTTTTAGCTAAAACTTGTAATTTAGTTTTACGTCTTCGTTCACCAGTTAAATTAAATATTACACTTGTGTCAATTACATATGGATGCATCATTTGCATAGCATGTAAATCAGCGTTTAGTGATTGACCAACTAATATAGCATCATGTGGTAATAAATTTTGTACATCATTTTGTACTTGTTGTAAATGTTTTGTAACATTCATCATCATTTCAGCTGTAATACCAGAATATTTTGTTAAATAATCAACAATACGATTCGTTGGACGTACTAATGATTCATAAACAGTTTGTAATTCTTCATTTACAATTGAAATGCGCGTTAATTCATTTATACCTAATGATGTTCTACACATTTCACAATCAACACCATATAATGGACTATTTGGTGTTACTTTACCATATTCAGATTTTGTAAATGTATAATGTTTATATTTTTTCTCAAGTTCACCACGTAATGGTAATGGATAACCTTCATCAACCATTTGTAATGCTGATAAAAGTAATTTTGTTCGTGGAAATTTATCAGTAATTTTATTTATTTCTAAGCTCTCTTCATTATTAGAAATTATTGTTATTGTTTCATCTTCTCTAGTAATTGGAAAAACTGTTTTTACCATAAATGTTGGATCTTTATTCATTTCAATTGCAATTTCTAATGAACCATATTTTGTTATTAATTCAGTTTTTTGTGCATTTGTTAATGGTACAGTTACTAATTCTTGTAAAATTTTCGATTCTTTATGAGTTGGTAAAACAATTTCTAATTTATCTTCGAATATTCCACTTGTTTGAGCAAATTGTTTTTCATATGATAAATAATGAAATAATGATATACCTTCAACAATTAAAACAACAGTATGTGTTAATTTATTAATTTTTTGTAATGAACACCAACGTGCCGGTGTACACGGTGATTCACTACCAATTAATGCAGCCATTAATAAATGTTGTATATCAGTTAAAAATATTGGTGTACGATTTTCATGATCAACTGTTAGTTTAGCATATTCACCAAATTCTCTTAAACGATATTTTGGAATTTGTTTAGCTAAACGTTTTTTTTCATTAATTTCACGTTTCAAAATATTATATTCTTCATCAGATATTACAGAACTACTACTACTATTTCTATTATTATTAATATTATTATTATTATTACTATTATTATTATTATTATAAATTTTTATTATTGGTGTATTTAAATTATTATTATTCTGTTGCTGTTGTTCTTGTATTATTTCTTCAGGATTTTTCATTTTTTTTCTAATATCTTCTTCATTTTCTTCATCTTTATTCTGTTCTTCATCATTGAGTTTTTGTTTTTTTAATTTCGGTTCAACAATTATATTAATTTCAGACATTCTTTTTGATTTTTTTTCTTCACAGTTATTTAAATTATTTTGATCATTATTATCATTAAGATTATCTGATGAATCTGTATTATTTGATGATATAAAATTTTGTTGTTTAACCTTATTATTATCTTTATTATCTTTTTCATTTAGTTTAATCATTTCTGCTAATGCAGACATTTTTTTCTTTTTCTTTTCTAAACGTTCCTTTTGTTTGGCAGTTAAATTTTTCATTATTACAAAATAGATTTCCAAAATAAAATTATTACGATTTTTTGCGGTTTTTTGTAAGCTAGAAATAATATAATAAAATTATATATATATAGCTTATATAAGTATAAATATATATTTAAAGAAAAATTAATTTAGTTTTTTATGTATATGAAAATTATGAAAAAATTTTTACAATTTCATACATTACAATATATCTGGTAAAAAATATAACTAAATAAATAAATGACTTTGAATATTTATTCTTAATGTATGATGAATAAATGGACATTTTATTTCCGAAAATTTTGTTGAGAACGGAAATTTTTTCAACTACTTGGTAACCTACTGCCATAATTAAATATACAAATAAATTGAAAATTTTGATAATTTTTTGACTTAATTACCTATGTTCATTTATTTAATTTTATTCAATTACTACTTGATTTTTTTAAATCAGTTTTATAAAGTGAAGTGTTTTTTTTTAAAAAAATAATCAAGTGAAAATCAATTTTAATTATAATATTTACCTATATTTACGTATTCTTCTATTTTTTACGACACATGTGCTTCTTCTTCTGAATAGAATAGTGAAAAAATCGTAAATCGTAAAATGTCATTTCAATTCCATACAAAAATAAAAGTAATAATGCTTTCCAAATGTTTTTAGACACTGCAACTGCAGGACAAAACAATAAATCCAACCAGAAAATGTGTTGTATTGTTTCAAATAAGAATAATAAAGATCATATAAATATAGGTATATGCCGACGAATTACTTCAAGTTAGCTATCACGTTCAAACTATAACAGTTTGACGGACATGGTCACGAACGAATTTGACTATTATATATTGGTCTTCCATAACAAAATGAATAATTTCACCTCAGAAAATTTTGAGAATTTTTTCTTCCGAGCACAATTTAATTTCGCATTCACACGCAATTAAAATGGGCCCATACTCATACAACACGCTTAAACATGTTGTCATGTAGATATGATCGTGCGTAGACATGTTTGATGGTGTCATACACTGATGGTTGTGAAGCCGCTTGAACAAAATTAAACTAATTTGATTTTTTGGGGCGGATCTACATAATTCATAACATTTCTCATGGAAGTATTTTGATTTTCAATATTTTGAATTTCATCATCAATAATAATTCGTGATATGATCTTTGTCCAATCCAAGGAAATTTTTAATATTAGTTAGCAACTGTCATAATTACACTTACCCATCATGTTGTTAAGCATCAATTAATAATTAAAATAATTCAAAGCAAAATATCGGACTCGCAAATTTATTAAAATCGAGTAATGGCATTATGACTGTTGCTTTTTTTCAAGCTAGTTTTCTAGCATTATGATGGAGAAAAAATTATGTTGGACAATTATCTGTAACAAAACAAAGTTGAACAACATGTTTGAACGGTTATGGGCAGTTACATTTATAATTGGGATAGTACACTAAACTTTTGTGGGACATCTAGCGTTAAAAATTCGAATTAAAGCTACAATGTTGGATGCAGTGGAAAGCGGGTACGGAATGAGAAATGGGACGCACTGACATTTATAGTGTTTTCCAATAACCCCGTTATTTTTCACTATTTTTCATTTTTGAAGTTTATAAAACTTTGGTCAAGTTTATTTCAATTAATACTTAAAAATGTTTGCACTTTTTAAACCCATTGCAAAGTATCTAGAATTAAAACCAGTTCGTATTTATGATACCATTTTCATATTACATTCAAAATTAACAGTAACCATTTTGCTGGCATGTTCATTTTTAATTTCGGCCAAACAATTTTTTGGTGATCCAATTTATTGTAAATGTAGTGAAACTAATTCAAATTTGGTAAATAATTTTTGTTGGACAATGGGAACCTATATCTATGAGTACGCAGAACATCGAGAAATTGGCAAAGAGATAATATCATGGGGTATACCACCTGATAGTCTTAAGAATGCTGATATAAGAGGTCCGCGGATTTATTTAAGATATTATCAATGGATCGTATTGGTTTTATTATTACAGGCACTTACATTTTTAATGCCATCAAAAATTTGGAGAAATTGGGAAGGTGGACGCTTACAACAGCTTTGTGATGAATTAAGTATAATGGATAATTATTTTTGTAATACATTAGTAAAAATATCTAATAAAAATAAAATTCAATAAATTACAGATTCTGCTGTTGTTGATAATCAAGTTTACTTGCAAAAGAAGAAAATGTTATTTAAATATTTCACCAATGATTACAAAGATATTCATTTATGTTATGCGATTAAATATATTTTTTGTGAAGTTCTTAATTTTACCATTTGCGTAAGTTGTATTATAGAATAATTCTATTATTTTACGAATTTCCATCACTCTAAATATAATTTACAAAACTATGGTATTCAAATATTTATGTTTAAATGGAAATCCGTCACATATTTTTTATTGTAATTAATTTTTTTTTCTTTAACAGATTTTTAATATTTTTTTGATGAAAATGTTTTTAAATGGTTTCTGGGAAAAATATGCACCTGCTGTAAGTGTGTTAAGTTTATATAATTGGGATATATGGAATTATTGTACATCAAGACTATTTCCAAAATTAGCTAAATGTGATTTTTATATTAATGGTCCAAGTGGTGATATTCAACGATTGGATGCTTTATGTATATTACCATTAAATATTCTAAATGAAAAAATATTTGCATTCTTATGGTGTTGGTTTTTACTATTAACTATTATATCTGGATTAAATTTAGTTTATCGCATTTTCATTATTTGTTTTGTAAGATTACGATTACAATTGATAAGACTTCATACACGTTCTGTGACAATATTTGATTTACATCGTGCTTTGAATTGTAATTTTGGTGATTGGTTCATATTATATAAAATTGGTTGTAACATAAATCCAATAGTTTATCGCAATTTGATAGAAGATATGAATGATTTTCAAAAAACAAAAAGTACTGAGAAATCACTTTTTTAGTATTATATATTAAATATTATCGATATATACTCTGACATCCGAATCACAATATTAACTTGAAAGCTGAATTTTTAATTAACTTAAATTGTGACCATACATGACGTCATGTAGCTAAAGTGTTTTATACACAATTTAAGTTATTTTTTTTAATCTATTATATTTAATATTAACTTAGATTTTTACAATATACATATTGAAATAAATTATTATTTTTTTATGTTTTTTGTTTTATTGACAAATTTTGAGCAAAGATTTTATCCATATTTTATTAAAAAAAGTGGAGTTCCCAACATATTAAGAAAGTTCGTTTTTATTTTCATGTTTATAATTCAGTTGAAACAATATTTCGCATTCGATTTACTATAGTATGAATATTATAAAATAAATTATGTAGATAGTGCTGGATGAGCATATTATTATTTTTTAAACTACATTATAAGTTTCAAATTTCAAAAAGGAAATCGAAAAGTGGCAGGCGATTTCAAGTCTTATCAATGAAAATTGGCTATATAAATCAATTAAATTCAGTTAAAAGGTAAAAACCGATCTGGCTGTATGGTATACAACTCTGGGGCTGTGCTAGCAGATGCCATATAGAAAAAATTCAAAGTTTCCAAAATAAAGTAATACGCAACATGATTAATGCCCCATGGTATGCGAGAAATTCAGATATTCATAGACTTGAAAATAAAAACAGTTGACGAGGGAATTGCACCATTCGCCGTAAAACATCGCATTCGATTGACCGGTCATGACAATGAAGAGGCAGCAAATCTCCTAAATGACAATTCGATAAGAAGATTAAAGAGAAAAAGACCACTAGACTGGACATGAGTCCTGAATTATAAAAAAAGTCAATATAAAACTCCGATGTATAAATGACATCAAGTTTCACTTTAGATTAAGATTCTTGAAAATAAAATTAATGGTTGGTCCGGTGAGTTTTAATAATAATAAAAAAAAAAAAAGTTAAAAGGTTAAAATGTAAACTAGTACCTACGTATATTCTTTTAATATCCTCACACGAATTTATAAAAATTATTGCTTGAATATTTAATTTTGTAGCATTTCAACATTATGTAATGTGTAATACAATCCCAAATTTCTTAATAAAATAAAATATTAACCAGAAAAAAAAATTTATTACAAAATTTTATAAAATGTATTTACATATTACTTTTTTACATATTTACTATTATGTATGAAATCTTATGCTATATATATAAATATGGTCACAATTTATTCATTATTGTACAATAAAAATTACTGTTTTCAAGTCAATACTTTCAGATTTCAGATCTATATCGACATTATTCTAAATAATTAATTTCTCAGTATTTCTTGTTTTTTGAAATTCAATTAAATCTTCAATCAAATTGCGATAAACAATTGGATTTATATTGCTACCAATTTTATATAATATAAACCAATCGCCAAAAGTACAACGTTTTAAGGCACGATGAACAGCAATTGTTGGTACAGAACGCATATAAGCTCTTATCAATTGTAATCGAAATCTTGCAAAACAAATAATGAAAATGCGATAAACTAAATTTAATCCAGATATAATAGTTAATAGTAAGAACCAACACCATAAGAATGCAAATATTTTTTCATTTAGTATGTTCAATGGTAATATACATAAAACATCTAATCGTTGAATATCACCACTTGGACCACCAATATCAAAATCACATTTAGCAAGTTTTGGAAATAATCTTGATGTATAGTAATTCCATATATCCCAATTATATAAACTTAATACACTTACAGCAGGTGCATATTTATCCCAGAAGCCATTTAAAAATATATTCATCCAAAAAATATTTAAGATCTGTTTGAAGAAAAAAAAATTTAATTGCAATATAAATAGATGACGGATTTCCATTCAAACATAAATATTTGAATACCAAAGTTTTGTAAATTATATTTAGAGTGATGGAAATTCGTAAAATAATAGAATTCTATAACACAACTTACGCAAACGACAAAATTAAGAACCTCACAAAAAATATATTTGATCGCATAACATAAATTAATATCTTTGTAATCGTTGGAGAAGTAATCTAATAACATTTTTTTCTTCTGTTCATAAACTTGATTATCAACAACAGCAGCACCTGTAAATTATTGAATTTTGAAATTTTTACTGAATACATATGTACATCACCACAAAAATATTAATCCATTGTACTTAATTGATTGCAAAGTTGTTGTAATCGTCCACCTTCCCATTTTAACCAAATTGTAGAAGGTAATAGAAATACAAGTGCCTGTAATAATAAAACCAATACGATCCATTGGTAATATCTTAAATAAATCCGTGGACCTCTTATGCGAGCATTCTTAAGACTATCAGTTGGTATACCCCACGATATTATTTGTTTCCCAATTTCTCCACCTCGACTTTCTGTATATTCCTCAGTATATTCATAGATATAGGTTCCCATTGTCCAACAAAAGTTATTTACTAAATCTGAATTAGTTTCACTAGATTTACAGTAAATTGGATCACCAAAAAACTGTTTGGCCGAAATTAAAAATGAACATGCCAGCAAAATGGTTACTGTTAATTTTGAATGTAATATGAAAATGGCATCATAAATACGAACTGGTTTTACTGTAAGATACTTTGTAAGGGGTGTTAAAAGTGAAAACATTTTTTATATATTAATTGAAAACAATTTATGCTTAATTTTATTAACTTAAAAAAATTAAAAGTAGCGTGGTTTTTCCCACTTCCTCAAAATCAAAAATTAACAAATAATTACGATAGAAAAAAAAATTTTGGTTTTTTCTTTTTAGTCCACTTCCAAAATTCCAAACGAAGGTATTTGGAATTGGAATAAAACTGGAAGAAATTTAGTGTGATATGATAAGGTGAAATATGACGAAGAAACCCTTCCTTTCATCATTATATTCACGATCGCTACGAAGATCAAAATCAAGTGGAGGACAAAAATATTAATACCAGAAATCTACCATATACATGTCATATTAGGATAAAAAGAAAGAATTTAACTAGACCTACTTGTATTATTCGAAAATATTTTACTATACTGTTTAATCATATCATAAACCATTAAAAATAATAATACATTAAAATTTAAAATAAATTTGAATTATTAACAAAAAAAAAATATATGAATATGAACTATTTTATATTCATGTTCCAAAGCGAAAGCGATTATCGACTATCGAGCGATATAGGAAATAACGGAATTATTGGAAAACATTATTAATAATGAACCTACAAAGGGAGCTTGGGATTTTAGTTCATATTATTTACAACAGATTTACTTGTAGGCGAGCATTCTGCTTTTTTCTACATGCATCGCATTATCGCATTTCGTATTTAATTGAAAATAAACATAAAATTTTCAAAAAACCATTGATAAAAAAAAGGAATAACGTTCAATGTTAAATTTTGGAGATAAATTTTATTCACTGATATTTTGCTGAAAATGGAAATTAATTCGTGAGAATCAGACCATAATAATATTTACGGAAGATTATGGCTAAATCAACGCATTGTATGGCTATATCGTTAATCGTCCGTTGAAAGATAAATCCATATTAATATGGATAGTTGCGAACCTTTGTTTTTTTATACGTAATCTATTTTATAGATGTTGACAGAACGTTTTGTATTTTTATCAGAATCAGAATATAATAAATCATTTATTTAGTACGATTAAAAAAAGGACCAATAATAAGAGGTGGTATATGGTGAATTAATGGTGTAGGAGTAGTGGTCAGTCAGCTCAACTGAAATTAATATGAAAATGGATGGTGTGGCCAAGCATAAATATTGACTCCAGACTATAATAAAATCAAAATATATATCCCAAGTAAAATATTCTGAAATTTGCTTATTCCCATAAAAACGGTTCCTTAATTCTTATCAAACATTGTAATAATAAGCATGCGATATACGGTATAGTAAGCATACTTTACCTCAACGGTCAAGCTAGTAATTATAGTTTTTAAAGAAAAAGCAATTTTCTAAGTACCTCACTCGTAACTTGTTATTTACATAAGAATTGTAGTATATTAACAATTTATATTTTTTATAAAAAATAAGATCGACTGTAATTAAGATAGTCAAATATTGATTATTTATATATATTATATTTAATTTATTTATCATCTCACCTAAAATACTTGCATTGTTTATCAATCCGTTTCTGTTTTTTTTTTTTTTTTTGTAATTATTTTAAGCATTTTAAGTTAATTATTCTTTTTGTATATTATTTTTTATAATATAATTATAATATATATATATATATTTTATTTTACAGTTTTATTTCAAAATATTCTATTTATTTATTTATAACAAAATTAAAAAATTAAAAATATAAATATTTAAAACCGTATAAAAAAAATTAAAAACATTTATATGTGACTTAATTAGTATAAATATAATAATTGTTTTTTTTAATTAACGATTGTTGTAGTTTTTCTCTTTCTCTTTGTGAATTTAGATATATATTTTTTCTTTAATTTTTAATAATTATATATATAAATATATATTTTACTAAATTGAAAAAGCCACCATTTGAATATTAGGGGGATATTTATTTATAAATGTTTGGAAATTTAGTGTAAAATTTTTTATTTGAATAAAATTACATGTTAATGAAAGTAAAATGTAATTTTATGTCATTAAATATATAAAATTGTTTTAAAAAATATGTAATTCTTATAATTTTTAGTGTAACTACATTTGTAATGAATTAACTTATTATATTCTCCTCAAAATTGATATATAATAAGTTACAAATGGCCGTTAAAAGTATTTCAAGCGAATTGAATAAATTATGATGAAAAATTTAAATATCAAATTTTTATTTAATTGTAATTCGCGAATAAACATAAAAAAGCTCATATTTAAGTACAATTATTAGCCCCTATACAATTTGTTATATTTTACGGAAGGATTTGTTATAATTTTATGATTTTTTTATTTAGTGCATAAAATTTGCAATAATTGTTTATTATTACAAAAGAAAAAACTTGTATTTAAAATAAAAATGCCTAAAAATAATGTAATAAATAATAAAAAAAATCTTTATAAATTAGTGTATTATTATTATTTTTTTTTATATAATAAATATAAAATATTTAAAAATAATTTTTTTTTTCAAATTTTGTATATATATACCCACTTATTTGCCTCATATAATATTAATTTATACAGTAAAATTTAATTTTAAAATTCATTTTATTTTAGTTTGGGGAAGGAGAGGAAATTCAATCCTTTTTTTTTTTATTATTATTATTTATATAATGTTTGGTTTTATCTACTGGTATTCATCATCGCTACTTAATAGCATAGTTTTTTCATTATAATTTTGACTTATAGTTGCTACTCTTTGACCAGGCATAAATTTTCTTTGATTACCCAATGTCTTTGATGCAATACAGCTGTTACCACCATTACCACTACCATTATCATTTGATGCTGTTTGTTGATTTGATGGATCGTCTGGATCATAGGATGAAACTCTAATGCCTCTTGAATTTTTACCTCCTTAAATAACATGAAAAATACGTATATATAATATAAAATTTTTGTTTGTGGAGCTCATGCACAAAGCGTAATATTTAATATTTTTATTTTATTTTTTTTTATATCATTTGAAACTTTCAAGTAGAGTTGCCATTAAACAGTTTCCATTCAGTTTAAATTTATTTTTTCATTAAATTTTAATATTCACAAAAATCTTGCAATCATGCACATTTAAAAATGATAAATGAAAAATAATTTAAACAAAAAAAAAAAAATGATTTTTTTTTTCTGAATTTAAAAAATATATATATTTATTTCATTCGTAAATTAAAAAAAAAAAAATTAAATAAAAGTTTATCACATAAGAATTTAAATTGTTTTTAGTTGTTGGTAAACAGAACTTTGAAATCAAATCAAAATAATGAAATTAAAAGAAAATAATGTACAAAAATAAAATAATTAAAAATATAAATATTTTGGTTAAATTAAATTGTGTTTTCTTTAAAAATAATAGTTTAATTTTATACAAGTTTAACTTGATTACGTTTTCTTAAATCAAGATTAATTTTAAATAAAGATTTATTAAAAAAAAATTAACTAAATTTATAATAATGCATTTCTGTTTATCGTTTTTCAAGAATCTGTAATTTTAATCGGCAAGTGTATAGAAATAAATACAAAATTTATGAACTAATATTACCCGCAACAATAATGTACAATAATATAAAATGAATCAAAAATCAGAAATATAATAAAATATTATTATTATTATCATTTCGGCATTTTTTACTATCCCATCTGATGCTCAATTAAATATTTTAAGAAATACGAATGTCTACAATGTCTAATACAAATGTCTACAATATAAATATGATTTTGGAGAGAATACTGTTTCATTTCAAATACCAAAACTAAGACGCAGATTTCATGAAACTAAGTCTACTGTGAATAAAAGAATTTTAAGTCGAACGAAATTGGTTACAATGGATTAATTATTTCCACTATAAGGTTTCAAGTTGTTATCCATTAATTACAAAACAATTCATTTATAACTTTTTGTTAAAGATGTCACAAATTTTTAATAGGTAATTTAATTAAATAAGTGCATCAGATGCGATAATAGAAACGTGGAAATGTTGACCGTTGTTAAATCAGAAAATTATTTTAAATACGAGAATTCGAATTAAAATTATCTATTTAAATAAACTTTGTATACACCTCAAAGATAAATAAAAATAATTATAATTTGCTAAATTTTAAATTGTTGCAATCAAAACAAAAATGCATTTTTTTATAAGAATTATTTTGCAATTTTTTTTTTAAATAAAGACTAAATTTATTACGGAGTCAATGATACAAAAAAAAAATCTATTCGTATAATTTTTTCATAAATAGTCGTAGTAGTAAGAAAAAACGTTCAATAAAAATAAGCTGGTAAAATTTTTAATAGATTCCTTTGCTCAAAAAAAAAAAAAAAAGATTTTTTTCTTAGTATTCTTAAAGTTTTTCATATCGCTGTGATGATGTTACTTCTGCAAAAAAAAAATATACAAAAACAATTTGTTTCTTTTTAATTGATTTTAATTTCAAAAAGTTCACAATTTTGTACAAACAAAATTATTATTATTGTTATTATTAAATGTTTTAGCGTGTGAAAATTATTATTTTTTTTATTTTGTTTTTTTATTAAATAATTCCGTCACCAGAAAGTGTGTGTGGTTTTTATTTTCTGTGGTTTTTTAGATACGATATTCTACCAATTTTTGCAATTAAATTATTCGAGTAAAGTTATTGGTGCCTTTATGTTATATACGGTATAATATTATAAACAAATAAAATTTATTATTTAGAAAAAGTTTATATAATTATTTTACAAAAAGATATTGTAAAATTATTGTGATTGTAAATATAAGCATTATTTTATAAAAGAAAATAAATATATGAAAGCATGCATTTTAATATAAAAAAACAAAACATTCATGCAGTTGAAATTGACAAAATTATATTTTAAACAATATAATTCTAAAGCTAACAATAAAAAATGTAAAATTTGAAGAATTTGAAGTTATGACAAAAATAAAATTTCAGAATTTAAAAATATTTTTACATTAGTTATTATTTTTAATTTACAACATTAAAATACAAATTTGGTTTCTCCTAACTTGTTTGTATTCTTGCATTTGATACAGTATAGGTAAGGAAGCGAAGTGAAATTTCTCCATAAAGTGGAAACAGTTCACCTATTAGTACACATTTTTTTTAGTTTTAAGCAGAAGCCAGAATACAAGTGTAAAAAGGCTCAATAACATTTAAAACATTTGAATTATAAAAATGTTAAAACAAATTTTTCAAATTCTGAAATTTTTAGCTTTATTATTACTAATAACAAAATAAACTAATCAAACTTTAAATAAACAATGAATATATAATTACTAATTAAAAAAACACTTACCAGAACTATATTGAGTGTATTGTTGATATTGTGGATGGAAATTGTGTATAGCATCTGTCATTATATCTTTTGGGTTCATAGTTTCCTTATTGAACATACAACAATTATTAATAAAAAAAAATATTTCTATAATGTTTTCATTTAACTTACTTTTAAACTACTTGATATTGATTGCATTGTTACTGAACGACCATGTGCATCACCAATACAACTACGAGAATATACCTAAAAAAAATTTAAAAAAAAAATTATTACAATAAACAATAATATCACAAAAACTCCTATACCTGATAAGGAAAAGCATAACGTAATGCAATTGCAGCAAAAAGCATTTCAATACATATAAAGAAATTTTGATAACCAGCTGATACAGTACCAGCTGATGTTGTTGCACCATCACTATCAACAATTGGTGAAATTACTTCGGCTTTTTCCAAAATAGCTAAACCAACACCTTATGATAAGAAAACAATTATGATTTTATATAAAATACAACAAAAAGAATATTAAAATACTCACCTTGCCAAAATGACAAAAATATAACAGATTTAACAGTACAAAATTTTAATACTGGTTCAAATGGTGTTAATAAATCACGTGTTGCAAAATAAAATAAATATAATCCATAAAGGGCAAGTGATACAGAAATATTATAAATAACTGTTATATAAATATAACCACCATCAGCACTAAAAAATAAATTGAAATATTTATTTTTTAATAACATTTTTTTTAAAATATCAAAATAATTTTCTTATACCTCCAATCACCATCATGATAATGACCAAATGCTTGTAAAAATATTATTATAAATGCCATTAATGGTTTAACCAAACAAAATTGTAATGTTGCTTGTTTGCAAAAACGTAAAAATCCAATTGTATATGTTTTGCCAGTTAAACAACATGTACCATTTACACATGAGGTTTTGATTGGTTTACCACGTATCTCTGACATTATATTACCTTCACCACCAAGATACTCATAGCATAACGATAAAAAGTTATAAATGACAAATGCTACAACATACAAAAAAAATATATGAAAATTATGTACTTATGTTGACATGTACAGGTTATTCCAGTACCAATTGGACAACTGAATAAATGGTTATATTACTGCATACATTTCACGAAAATTTTTCCCATTTATTGTTTTACCAGAAAAGTAAAAATACAAAATTTTAAAGTGGTTTTTCCATGAAATGAATTCAGCAATATGTAAAACCATTGTCCATTAATAGATACTGCAACATCCTATATACAAATTTTTCCAAATATATTACCTTCATAACAATCCCGAACTGTAAAAAAATATACATAAACACTTTCGGAATTAAAGAATAATAAACTAATCCAGGAATATGTAGCATAAATCGGTACAATAAAAAGTATTCTAACTATCCATCTTTGTTCTTGTGGATTTGTGTACCATCTTAAATGTTGGTATATCTATATAAAAAAAAAATTATATTTATTTATGTTTTCATCATAATTTTTTATTTGTTTGTTACCTGTTGACATGTTAGGAATAATGCTACCCAAACAAATGCTCCAGCTAAACCTTGTGCTGTTTTTGTTTGTAAAAATATACCATCACCAACATGACTTAATGGATCTATTGCTGCTGCGACTTGTGATGATGCTGTATGTACTGTATAGTGTGGTTTTGCAGTAGTTAAATTCAGAATGTCTTCTTTGGTATTCATTCTAAAAACAAAAACAAAAATATATATAAAAATTTTAAATATAATTTTCAGAAAATACTGTAAAATGTTATATATTAAAAATATATTATGAAATATTTCTAAATAATTAAAATTGCTAATGTTTTATAATAAAACAGATAAAATTAATATTGTGTGTTAGTCATATAAATTTTTTAAATATTTAGTATATTAAAAGACAAAAATTCTTTAAAGTATATTGCATAAATTCATTTATATTTCATGAATATGTTTTCAAAGTAATGTTATGATGACTAAGAAAATAATAATATATAAGTAAATTTTATATTATCTTATCAGTAATAATATTATTATCATAATTACGTTTAAAACATTATAATTCGACAAGCTAAAACTAAATTTCTGGTAATAAATTGACAAAACAATTTTTAACAATTATAAAATAGAAATATTATGATTTTTTTTTTAAATAGATATTAATTATAACAATTTCAAACAACCAATATTATTTGTACTACTAAATTATAAATATTTTACAGATTTTCCTAATAATAAAAAGAGCTAACTGATATCATTTAATTTTTTAATACCTTAAACTCCTAATCAGTCATTAAAATTCCCCCAAAAATTATGAATCTGTTAAATTCTCTTATCATTTTTAACTGTAATAATAAACAATTTATGTTTATATAAACGTAATCATAAAATATATTATACATACTTATACATATTTGTAAATTTGATTACAAGAAAGATTATCGCAAATATTTAATCGAACTGTATTCATATGGTGCACATTTCAGCGCATACACATTTAATCACGAGCACATTTCAGCGCACACAAATTTTATCACAAACATATTTCATTTGACAAACAATAATGCATTTTTTTATATTATCGAAAAACTATTTATTCATTTTTTTCAAAATTTTTGGAAAACATGGTTTTTCCGTATTTTCCAGTTGTGTGATATAAAATTGCCGCAATGAAATGTACTTGTTAAATAAAGATCGATGAAATGTACACGATATACTGCCCTGGCATCGAAAATTTAATTTCAAACTAATTATTTACTTTATGATATATATTTATTATTACGTTTTAATTTTTCTTATACAACTGGAGGAAACATTTTAAATTATAATCAACTAAACTTAAATAAATAAATAAAATGTTAATAAAAATATAAATTAATTTTAAAAATTCATATTATTAAACTAACAGCTAAGCTGGAAACGATATTTTTTACATTATTTCAGAAATATTTTTGTAAGCAATAGTATTACATATTTCTATTGCTAGTTTTTCTATATTAAGGGTTAGCAGGGTTTTTACTTAGTCGAAAGATGCCACATCATACATTCTCTTTTCTCTATGCGGGATTTACAATTCTAATTCAACGCAATACCAAGCAACACAGAAATAAATAAAATATAGGAAACAATACTTCCATTCCCCATGATGTGATGCAGTTATACTTAAATATACTTGAAAATAAATAATTGGACAACTTATGCGTCGCTTTGCGTTGCGTTGAAGTAGTATTTTGCATCCGGTATTACGGTCCAAAGGATGTTATAAAAGTTATACGCTTACTGAAATCTAGTAGATAAATAAAATCGTTTACAGGCTATATATAAGTAAATTATGTTAATCAATAAAATTAATTAAATAATTTTTTTATTATCATCTCAAATCGTCTTTTAAAAATTCTTATAGTTCCGAGACATAAAAACTTAAGAATTAGGTTAATTTAATATATTTAAAACAATATATAATATGAAGAACTAGATAATAGGCAAAATTCAATAAGGAGTGTTATTGACTTTTGTTCACAGCAAAATGATAATCATATTTTTATTGATTTTTTTAATTTTTTAACCTTTCTTCTTACTCGAGAATTTTTTTTTTCTTTTAATACTATGTTTATTTAGAAACTCACACACATTAAATTACACTTTTTATATTTGAATTTATTTTTGGTTATCTCATATAATTTTAATGGCAACATTATTATTTGTATTCGAAAAATACACGCACCTCAATGAAATTTCTCCTCATGAGGCACGTAATTTTCGTTTTATTAAATATAAAACCAAATCATTACTTTAACTTGAATAAAGAAACATTAAAAAAATATATACTACATATTTATATCTAAATTAGATTATATTTATGATTTATCTTTTGTTATATTTTGTTTTCATTGTAATAAAATCGTTAGTAAAAATGCTTTACTTCTGATTACTAATAAAAATAGAAATAAAAGTGTAAACAGATTTATTTTTATATATAATGTGCATGAATATTATTAACTTTTGATATTTGTTTATATTTAAATTGAACTAAATTATGTTGACGTAATGGGTAATTTTATATCACTTGTTGTTGACTTTTTAAAAAAGTAATTTCAAATATATATAACTAATATATAAATATAAATATGTTTCTTTTTTTAATTTTAATATAATAATAAATTAAGAAGAGTTAATAAATGACAACGCAGTAAATTTTTGCAAAGCCACGTATTTTTCAAATTAATTTTACTAGAGAAAAAATGTATTTTTTTTTTTTTTGTTATTCTCTTTAGATTTAGGGAATTTAAGTAAAACTTTTGATTAATTATAAATATGTGCTACAATTCTTATTATTATAAATAATAAATTTGTAATTGCCTACTTTTTTCTTATATACTTACTTAAATAATGATTTGAATACTGTTAATATAAATAAGAACTGTAAAAACGATCATTTAACTTTGCTAAGTTTATAATTATGCTGAACTTCAACATTATGATTTAGAGATTTTTAATATATACATATTTAATGATATTTTAATAATAATAATAATAAATTAGTTTTTATACCTATTTTAATACATAATTTACAACAGCATTACAACTTGACAAACGGTCGACATATTAACGGCTAATTTATTTATAATTACAGATTTTGTTTTTAATGTATACCTTAATAAAAAAAAGTATTTATAAAGTATCTTCCAATTGTTTTCAGTTTCTTCGTTGAATAACACTGAGAAACTTTAGTTTAATCGAATTTACATATAAAATTTATTACATTTTCCACCTCACCAAGGTTTACATAGTATGTAATTTCGAGATCATTTTACATTAAGTCCTAAATTAATTAGGAGCATTCTTATTTTTCGAACATTTTATATTTATTGGGATATACATGATACAAATAATATAAAGTACAATATTTTTGTAATATTTGTCTATAAATTATCGTAAATTATGTTTTCGAAAAAATTATTCAAGGTGTTATCTTTAAAATACAATAAACTAGGAATAAATGACGTCATTACATAATTTCATAGTTGGAGTATGAATTACAAAAACAAAATATTTAAAAAATAAATATAAATAATTTTTATAAATAAAATAAGAAATTTCAAATAAATTTAAGTCATAATTTCCATAAAAAAACTTAAAATATCTTAATAAAATTATTATTTTTATGTGTAAAGCTTTTCAGATCAAAACCAAAAAAAATAAAAATAAAATAAGACAAATCAAAATACAATTTAAATGGAATTTCTTTTATATAGGTATATATTGTAACATTGTAAGAGACAAAGAATTTACATAAATGCGAAAAATGTTTAAATAACATAAAAGTACATTTATGTACACACAAAAAGAAATAAAAGTTTAAAATAATATGATGAGAAAGTCAAAATTTTATATTTTGCAGATATAAATCCATTAAAAAAAAAAAAACCTTTATTTATCGAAGCAGAAAATTATACCTAAACATCCGAATGGCAAGGTCAATTTATTTAGGCATAATAAACTCTAATTCTTCTTTTTTTAACAAATAAAAGGAGAATTGATTTTAGAAAAATTATTATTTATATTCCCACAAAATATGACAAACAAAAACTGATAAAACCAGTTTATCACAAATAAATAATATTATATTTATATTGAAAAGGAAATTATATTATTATATCAAAAGTGTAGATAATAATGTTAGCTTGTTTTGCTACAATCTATACAAAATTTTATTGAAAAGTTTTGTGAATGTAAATGTGCTCGATTAATTGATTTGTGTATTAAAAAAAATAGTACGTCATTATAAAATATTTAGCAGAATTAAATAAAATTATATTTAACAAATATAATTATTAATTTCGTTCTAACTAATAAGATTTTTTTTGATAATATTGCAAATATTCTACTAATAATACTGTAGTTATTATATACATACCTGAAATTTATAATAACAAAAAAATTAATTTAATGTAATCTTCTTGAATCTTTCCTTATGTTATGCAAATTTTTTTTTTTTGTTTCACTTAAATATTGGGCAAAATATTTACTTTATTATATGCAAATATTATGAAAAATATAAATTAAATGTTTATTTCACTAATTTCAAGCATTTCAATTAATTTTTTCGGATTGAAATTTGTAAAAAATATGTTTTTCGTTCTAAGGGAATTTGGTAATGTCAAATATTTTTTTTTATTCTTACATCAACACCATTTAAATTCGTAGGGTTACCAACGTATAAGAATTCCAGTTGATATTTTTATTTGTAATATTTTTTTAAATGCATAAGTTGGTAATATATATAGGAATATTTAGAAATGTCATTTATATTAGCATGTTTAAATTTTTTTTTTGATTATAAATTTTGTTAGTAAATCATACTGTCATATTCTTAAAATTACTACTAAATTAATAAATGCAAAATACTGCATAATTTCAGTGATTTATATGCGAAGATTCCAAGATAATATGACATATTTATAATTATCAATTTTCGAAGATTTGTGATTGAAGAAGGAAAGAACTCGTTTCGGTAATTTTAATTTTGAATAAATCGATTTATCATTTATCAATTGAATTATGCAATGGAATATTTCAAATGTTATACTGCAGTCTGCAATCTGTATATCAATGTTTGAAATTTTCCTTTGTTTTGTTAGGAATGTCGAGTTTTTCACCTTTCTAAAGCGAATTAACATCAATCAAAATATACTTATATACATAATACCAACCACACTACATTACTTTACTCCCATCATTCAAAATATTTGTATTTGTATACTGTAGTATTAAAATGAACTAAAGTATACGTGAATTCAACATACCCCATAAAACAAATTATGTGGATAATTTTTTATTGCGGTAGTGAATTGACTGAGTACTGGGTAGTGGCGGTAGTGTTGTGTAGTGATAAAATTGAGAAAATAAAGAAATTTGATTAATTTATTCTATATTTAGTTATAGTTATTTTATTAGTGTGACATCAATAATTTTATATAGGTCTAAGTCTAATACCTACACACTTAATTTTTTTAATTTAAAGGCTATTAAAATTAACCATGTCTCTTGTTGATGTGGACTCTTGGTTATTAAAAATTTCAATATGTAATTGGAGTACTTATATTAAAATATTTAATTTTTTTTTTTTAGGGTAACCGAATATGAATCATGTGAAAGACTGAGCCATGCAATTCAGAATCAGATTTTCCAAAGAAATCAAGAAAATACCTTATCATCTGAATATTCTAAGATATCAGCTAATATACGAATAAGATTAAAACAATTTGAAACTGAGTTAGCTCAACTTAAATTGAAATTACAAGCTTCAAGCAAAAAACAAACTCTGTAAGATTACCAACCAAAATAGATAACCATTAACTTACTACTTACCTAACAATATTTTTGTTCTATAGAACTATCGAAGAAACCGAAAGAAGACAAAGGCAAATTGAAACTTTACAATCACAATTCATACAATTACAAAATAAATTTAAATCTGTTCCTGACCATTCGTTAGATCGAAACATTTTAATACCATCAACAGCTTCTGAGCTTTGGGAAGATGATGGTGATGATGTTGAACCAATTTTAAATAAAACAACAAATTTAAATCCACATGAATTGCGTCATGAACAAATACAAATTTTGGAAGATCAAAATAAAGGTTTAGAAGCTTTATCAGCTACAATTTCAAGGCAAAAAAATTTAGCTTCAAGATTGGGACAAGAAGTTGAAGAACAAAATGGTACAACTTTTCAATAAAACTTATTACAAAAGCGGAAAAAAAAATAATAATTTCCTTATAATTTATAGAAATTTTGGATGATCTTGCAGATAATATGGAAAGAATTGATGCAAGAGTGGGTAGAGAAACAAGAAATATTGATCTTGTCAGTCAACAAGATTCAACAAAAGGTACTATAATTTTGTTAAATATTTTGAAAAAGAAATAATTAAAAATTACTATTTTTAGGATACTGGGCTTTAATTGTCTTATTATTTATAGCTATTGTTGTAGTTGCATTGGTTTAATTTGAGTTTATAATTGTTAATAATACGTATTCAAAAATATTTTTTTATGTAAATATTGAGAATGTGGAAAATTGGAAAAATAAAATTTTATGGTTTCTAAGATATCATACACTAAAATTCGTTGAAATCATAGTTTGCAAGTGTTCAAATCAAGTCAATCTCTACATTTGAACATCTATTTTTATACTTATTGGAAAATATATATAAATATAATAAAATGTTCAAAATTTGTTTTAATAACCCTATTATAAAAAAATATTCGTAAAATGCTTTATCGATTCTTAAGATTTTATTTATTATCTTTCAAATCGTTTAAGTTTCCTGATTTACAATTTTTTAAACGGTTTCCTTTTTAATAATAGTACAAATAAAGTTTTAGTTTAAATTAAATAATAACATGGAGCTGTTCGCAAAATTAATTTAAGCTAAATCTGAAAGATAAGGTACATGGGCTAAATGTCCAGCAGCACCCATTGAAAGTTTAGAAGATGCTACTTTTTTGGCGGCCTAAAAAATAAATCTTCAGAAAAAAGTCTTGACATATATATAAAATAAAACTTACGGCTTCAACATCTTTTTCAGAAACCTTATCAATAAGATCAGCTAAACCGTCTTCGCAATCAATTTTTCCCATTAGAGAAGCTTGACGACTCATTGATGTTAATAATCCATTATTAGATGAATGGAAAAGTAAAGTGTGTGCTTTTAATAATGCTTTTCCTCGCTTTATGTCATCAGCTGAAATAGTTCCAGATTTAAGAGCTTTAACTGCCGATTCAACTGCCTATATTATCAATTTTAAAATATCGGAATGAATAACTTTAGTTTAGTTAATGGAAAGAAATATTACGTTACCTTTCCAGCACTGCGACCATCAGTAGAAATTACAAAACCAAATAAACCACTGTCAGTGTATGAAACATTTAATGCTGATAATTTAAATGAAGCACCACTTACAGCTCCTTCAACAGCTTTACCAATTGGTCCGTTAATACTTCCACGTTTTGTGGCTGCTCCAGCACCATACGCTTGCTGTAAAACAGCAAAAGCTAATGCTTCATTTATATCTGCATAAGATGCACCTTCACCAGCAATAGCAACATGAGCTGAACTGCTAGATCTATCTTTACGAATTTCACCACCGCCATGATATTTTGATGGATTTGATCTACCAGCACCAGTTTGAAGTTCAAAATTTTGTGCAAAAGCAAGAAGATGACCATGATCAATACCAACACCGACAACGGCACAACGATCCGATGTATGTGTATTATTGAAGTAATCTAGCATTGTTTCACTTGATATTTTACCAATATGATATTTAGGACAATTAACTGAATTCCCAAGTCCAGTACGATAAGCTGCTCTATGAAGTAATTCAACAGCTCGTACCTAAGAAAAGAAATTAGCAAAAATTAAAATGTTTACATTGTTTTATGTTATTTTTACATCTTTTGGAACAGATAAAACTTGATGTCTCATAGTAGCAGCAATATCGCTTAATTCCCATGGTTTGAATGTGGGTCCTGTTGCGATATCTTGTAAATATTTCAATCCACATCGGATTTTATCACTAGTTCCTTCAATTGTATAAGCAACAAGTTCCCGATCTGAGCTGCAAGACATATGTATTCCGTCTTGTTGAAGATGTCGTATAATTGCAAATCCAGATGAATTTATAGTACTTGAGCCTGCACAAACTCTTAACATATGAGCAGCTCCCATATTGTCATATGTTTCATTACGTGATCCAGCACTATAACGTTTATTTAAAAAAACAAATATTTAAAAATAATCAGCTATAAATTATATTAACTGACCGAAAAACAACAGATACTCGTGATATTGGTAAGCTACTCTCAGCAGCTGCTACAATTATATTATTGGGTAATTTACATGATTTAATTGATTCTGCACCTTTTGCACATGCTGAAGCTGCTGCAGCAGCATATCCACGGCTCTATGAATAAAAAAAATATTATTTTTTTAAATTTGTTCAGCAGTCTCCATAAGACTTTTACGTAATACCAAAAAAAAATATTGTTATGAGGTTATAAGTGTTTTGTGTACAATCTATTCAGTTATAAAATATACTTACTGCGACAATCCTCAGGAATGGTGTTTTGCTAGCGTTACATGCCATTTTTAAATTTTATTTATCTATTATATTTTTTAGAAAATTTTCACCTGAGGAGACTGTAATGAAAATGATGAGAATAAAAATTTTTTGTACTCGGATTTGATTTTTTTCTTCGCCAGTCAAATTGATAGTAGATGTCAGATATCAGTCACATAAAATTATATATTGAGTGGTTTTGGAATTGGAAAGCACTATAAAATGCTACCAACATAATTTAAATTCTCAAAATGTTTTGGTCATTTTTTTTGCATAGGTTGGTAATATTTTGGATTTCGCTCAAAGAAAATCATCAAATCTGACAGAAGAAAATTTTTTATATTCGACAACGAAGTTTTAATGACAGAAAGAAAAAAAGAATTAAGAGATTCATCGTATTAGTGGTATCGGAAACTAAAATTCGTATTTGATATTTTGTCATTCGAAATAAATTTAATAATTATTTTATAATTATTTTAATATTTAGAATATTAAAAGAAAAAAGTGTGATTTAAGAACCAAACAGAAAAACTAAAATATTTCTATAATGGCATCATTTTTTGTGGGAAATCCATTTTCGACACCAATTGGACAACGAATTGGTAATTAAATAAATCTAATTATAATATGAATAAAAAAATAAAATCATATGCTATGCAAATACAAGTTAAATTTAATTTTTATTTGTTTGTTTATTTAGTGAAAATAATGCCGAATCATTGGTTTTTGTATTTTAAATAACTTTAATAGGTATATAAAATTCTTTAGTTTTATTAGAAAAATATAAAATTTACATTTATATTATAATTATTAACAAGATATTATTTTTTTATATATTACAAACACCTACCCACTAGTATGTAATATTTTTGTATACGCATCAGTTACCCCCTTTTATTATTTATTTACGGTCTATTTGTAAATGAATCATATTGTATGTGAATAGAAAATGATGTTTGCAATTGATATTATTGAATATGGATTTAATTACGTGATAAGATTATCTATAAATTATATAAATATAAATTCATTAATTTGTAAATTCTAATAAATCGAAATATGATAATTTTTAGAAAGGTCATAGCTTATTGCTTATGTTGAAATAGAAAACATCGTAATAAAGATTTACGTTATCCTATTTACTACTTATATTATATCTTGATAAGAAAATTTGGTAATTAAATTTAATTACCTAGCCACGTAATTATAATAATCGTAACTAAAAAATTATTAAATCCCAGTGTAAAATTTAAAACCAAATACGATTCAATTAAATTTGAGTATATAACCATAAAAGTTCTAGAACTTATTTCAACTGTGTGGACTCCTCTTTCTTTAAAATGATTATAATTAGGCTATAATTAGGTATACTTGAACCAATGTGAGGTCCCGCTTTCTGTGGGAGATCAACGATCGAACCACTATTATAAATAAGCCATTTATGAACATAAATTTATGTTTGCCTAGAAATATGCAAATTACATTTTGTAAGAATGGCAAAATTTGTACATATTTGATATTTGAATTGATAAAAACTGCTAATTTTTTAAAAAAAAATTGTAAAGAACACATTTATTGGGATACTTGAAAGTATGTCCTCTGATTTTATTGTGGGAGATCAATTATAATGCAGAATTAAACAATTTCTGAAATCTTGTTCACCTAACACTATGCAAATTACAGTTTGTAAAAATGGAAAAGATTTACACAAATGTATACATATTTGTAAAAATACAAAATATTAGATTTTATAATTCTATATAGAAAGACATAATTTAACTTTTCTAATTTTATATTTACTTAAAAATAGAGCAAGCAACTGATCCTAGTTTGGCATCCGAAAATTGGGCTTTAAATATGGAAATATGTGATATGATTAATGAATCATCAGATACAGCAAGAGATGCAATGAAAGCTATACGTAAACGTTTAACACAAAATGCTGGAAAAAATTCACAAGTTATTATGTATACATTGACTGTACTCGAAACATGTGTTAAAAATTGTGGCAAAGCATTTCATGTACTTGTTTCAAATAAAGAATTTATTCAAGAATTGGTTAAATTAATTGGCCCAAAAAATGATCCACCTGCTATTGTTCAAGAGAAAGTATTAAATTTAATACAAATATGGGCAGATGCATTTAAAAACCAACCAGAATTAACAGGTGTTATTCAAGTTTATCAAGAATTAAAAAATAAAGGCATTGAATTTCCAATGACTGATTTAGATGCAATGGCACCTATTTATACACCACAAAGGGTAAATATTGTAATACTGTGTATATATTTTTATATTTAAAAATTATTATTTTATTGTCCAGAGTGTACCAGAACCTGTTGCAGTTGCTCAACCAGCTATATCGCCTCAGCATGGAATAACTCAGGTTGCTGCTTCAGGAGTTGTATGTAGTTTTAAATAAAAATAAAAAATTAATTAAATAATTTATTTTATTTAAGTCAAATGGTCCAGCTGCACTAACACCTGAACAAACTACTAAAATTCAATCTGAATTAGATATTGTTTCAATGAATATGTCTATTTTAGGTGAAATGTTAAATGAATTAAAACCAGGACAAGAAAATCCAGCTGATTATAAATTATTAAATGATTTGTCACAGACTTGCAAGTAAATTTATTTAAAATTAAAAAAAAAAACTATTAAATCCTAAATATCAAAAAATTAATATTTATGTTTTTCAGAGAAATGCAAGGTCGAATTGTTGAACTGATTGGACGAATTACTAATGATGAAATTACTGCTGAATTATTACGATTAAATGATGAATTAAATAATTTATTTTTGCGACATCAAAGATATGAAAAAAATCGTGATCCAAATGCAACAACTGCTGCGCCATCAGCAATATTAGGTGCTGCAATGGGAGTACCAATATCAACAACAACATTAGCTGAAAAAGAACAAATTGGTGGAAAAGATGCATTGATTGATTTAAGTGATGTTGCAACTGGTGGAGCCGAAAGTTTATCATCGAAGTTTTCTGGAATGGGTAAAATTCAATTTTAAATAAAAAAAAAATATTGTGATTTTTCTCTTTAAAGATATTGGAACAGTTTCTTCACAATTATCAAAAATTGATGGTGTAACTGCAATGTCTGGTCCAACAACAAAATCTTTACCTCCTATTGTTAATGACGCTGATGAATTTGATATGCTTGCCCAATCACGAAATCTTGGTACAGATATTAATACCACCACAACCAAGTACATTAAATTATTTTTTTATTTATTGAAAAAACAAAATAAATTTTCATAATTATTCTTAAATTATTTTAGATCAAATACTGTTAAGGATGTACCTTCAATTGAGACAAGTACTGGAAGTATAGTACCTCCGCTTACAACAGTAACAACTAAACCTAAATCAGGAGAAACCGTAAGTTTTAATTTTAAATTAATTATTCATATATTTTTATCTGAAATTACTCTGGTTAATGAAAAAATATTATTTTAAAATACAATTTTTGTACGCACCAAAATTTTTATATATTTTATTTTTCATTTTGTCTCATTTTTTTTTATATATATATTTAATTTGCAATTGTATAAATGCTTTTCTTCTTAAATATGATAACAAAAACAATTTCATTTTGTATAAAATTTTAATTTTTATTTATAATTTTCTGTTCATAATTTTTCATATTATTTTATTTATGTGTTTTAATTGGTGAAGCTTCCAACCAAAGAGAGTGAATTCGATGAAATGGCTGCGTGGTTAAACAATTCTGTAAGTAATTGTAATGTTATATAGGTGTATTTATTTATTTTGCTTCTTTTTAATTGTAGTTAAATTTGTAGTTGGTATTTTTTAATTATTTTTGAAAGATTTGTTTGTTTAAATTTTATCTGGATAATTTACAGAAAAATGTATTAGTTTACGTGGGTTATTGTTAGTTGTAAAAGGTGGATGTAATCCTCTTGGTTTAAAAAAAATCACCAAAAAGTTGTAACACGCAAAACATAGTCGTAACACATTTTTCTGTTAATTGATCGGAAATTGTTTAATTCTATTATACGGACTTAATAAATGCTGTCAAGATTTTGTAAAAATCTTGCTAGAGAATAAAGTAATATTAGATAAAAACTAATTGCAAAAAAACATTTGAAAAATAGATGAAAGTAACATAAATTTAATAAAAATTAAAAGTATGTTATTATTGCATAATTAAGTTAATTAGATATATTTGATGTTAATTTAATTAGTGTTAGCATTTTCTTATTAATATACTAATTAAGTGGTTGTTGTTTATTGTTCTTTTACAATTCTTTATAATTTTCGTAAATTGTTCTAATTTTTTTTCAAATGGTATTTAAAGAACATTACAAATTAGTTATTAAATTTAAATTTTAGAAAACTACAACTAATTTTTGACGGCATTTATGTACATATTAATATTGCGTAAATAAAATCTGTATAGGTGATATGTTTAACAAAATATCAATTAACTGAGGTTTCTTATTCTCTAAATTCTTATTAATTTGATTTGCATATTTTAAATTAAAATTAAATTATAAATTATTTTGAAACTTATTGTTTTCCCACATTTTAAATAAATTTACTTTATACTTCATAGAAAGACATTGAAGGAACTGAAGAAATTTTAACAAGTACAGAGTTTGATAAATTTTTAGCCGAAAGAGCTGCAGCTGCTGAAAGTTTACCAACTATAACACCATCTAGTGGTGCCGGTAATATATCATCAAATGAAGTAAATCGTCAAAAGAAAAAGAAAGACAAAGATGAGGAGAATCTATTATCAATTTGAAATTGATGTGTTGAAAAATAATAATAATTAAAATATATAACTAAAAAAATAATTCTGCTATACCTAAAAAAAGAAAATAACCAATATTATTATGATTATATATATATATAGAATTTAAAATTTAAAAATACCATTATTTTACCACTACTACTATATATTTTTTAAAGCCATAAATATTATTATTATTTGTTGGCATTTTTCAATTAAGGAAATATTTTCTTAAATTTTTTGCTTACAAATTTTGGATATGACGTTAAAATATTATTTTACAAACTTTGGATTATAATTGAAAATAAAAAAAAATGTGACTTAAGCTCTTCATTCAAATATAATTAAAAGTTAAGTGAAAAATGGGTTAAATTGTTGAAACATTATTATTATTATTATTGTTATTATTTTTATTATAATTTATTGATAATTTTGTGAATATTTTATTATTAATTATTATTTTAACTGGACCAAATATAATATGTTCATTTATTTTTTTTCTTTTATTCTAAACACTATAAAAGTATTTTACACAATTATTTTAAGTATATAGCATTTAAAATATTTCCTTAAAAATCTAATTAGAATAATATATTAATAAAATTTATAATATTATTGAATCAAATTTGTATTATATTTGAAAAACAGATTTTTATCCTATTATTTGTCAAAATGTTATCATATAAGTTAAATCAATAAATAAATGAAAATAAAAATCAATTTGAATCCATAATACATTTATTATAATAAAATAAAAAACTTAACTTTAAAATTTATTTATTTTAAATCATTTAATTTTACATAAAGATAATATATTAATGCATGTGCACTGAAATGATAATGAATAAAATTTGTTAATTAAAAAAAAAAGAGAATATTTTTTTTAACCCACTCACTATACCCGTATATAACTTACTAAACGGATCACTAGTAATGCATTAACGAATCACTGCTTATGCGGATCACTACTTATGAAACAAAAACTGGAAAGTATAAGTAAATTTAATTGGCATAACAGGTATAAAAGTAATAAATAAACCTCAGTTTTTAGTTTGTACTAAGAAATTAATTATATATTAAATTACTACAAACTTTTATTTAAATATATTATACTAAATTCACTTTATTCGTAATTATTTTTTATAATACATAATACATTTTATATTTTAACTGGATAATTTTGAATTTAGAGTACATTAGTTAGAATTTTATTTGAATTCATATACAAAAAAAAAACTGACCATTTATGTTCTTAAATGGATCCTTATTCCTTATGGGTTAAAGTTTTTAATTAATTAAAATATTGAAAGAGAGAACTTAATGAACTTAATATAACCACAATGAAAATGACAACAGAGATAAATCGAAAGAAACAGATGATTTTTTGAATCCATTTTCCATACAAAGAGAGTTCATAGTTAAAACTCGATTCCAGTTTGTAAGTTTGTATTTGTTTAGAAAATATTTATAAATTATTTTAGTACGCAAACGCATTTTATTTAAAGAACACAGAAATTTGTAAGAACCCAATATATTTTTATACTATGATATTTTTGCTCTTACCAAAGATAGTGAATCTGTGTATATTTAGTTAGTATCAGTGTGTATGGTGTGATAGTCAAATAATAAATTTTTGACACGTTCTTTATTATTACTTTTAATTTTATTAAAAAAATATTAAAATGTTGCTTATCACAAGTAAAAACATTGTGAAAACCACTGCAAATTTAAATAATTTAATAAAAGTAAGAATTTTTTTCAATTATATTATTGTAATATTTAAATTTTACAAGTTAATTTATGTACATTATTAAAGAATTTTATTTATAATACACTTACAAGGTCATATTAAGATTTTGCATATTAAATTATTATCAAAACAAAGTTGTATTTATATTGATTATGTAAATAAATTATTAAACTTGATTTTATTATAATATTATATAAATATAATAATTCTTAATACTCTTAAATATTATTACTTTTATAGGTGTTATCTTGTAATATTACAAGTAGTTCACAAAATGGTTCAAAGAAAATTTATAAGAATATTGAAGAAACTGTTGCAGATATTCCAGATGGTGCGAAAATTCTATTTGGTGGATTTGGATTATGTGGAATACCAGAAAATATTATTCAAGCACTTTTAAAAACTAATTTAAAAAATATAACTGCAGTATCAAATAATGGAGGTAAATGATGATATACACAGTAAAATAAAACTATATTTTTTAATTCTATTAAAATAAAAAAGGTGTTGATAATTTTGGTCTTGGTTTAATGATTAGAGAAAATCGAATTAAAAGAATGATCTCATCATATGTTGGTGAAAATTCAGAACTAGTACGACAATATTTAGCCGGTGAACTAGAAATTGAATTAACACCACAGGGAACATTAGCTGAAAGAATTCGTGCTGGTGGAGCAGGTATTATTTAAAATCCATATTATTATTTTCCCTTAAATTTAAAATTATGAAATTATGTATATTGTTTTTTTTTTTTTTTTTTTTTTTTTTTTTTATAGGAATACCAGCATTTTATACACCAACTGGTTTTGGTACCTTAATTCATGAAGGCGGAGCTCCAATTAAATACTCAAAAGATGGTAAAATTGAAATTAAAAGTATACCAAGAAAATCACAAGAATTTAATGGTAAATCTTATATACTGGAAGAATCAATTTTTGGTGATTATGCAATTGTCAAAGCCAAAAAAGCTGATGAATTTGGAAATTTAGGTATATTTATAATATATTTAATAAAAAATTGTTATTATTATATATATTTGAAATTTTTGTTTTATAGTTTTTAATAAATCTGCCAGAAATTTTAATGCACCAATGTGTCGTGCTGCTAAAATAACAATAGCTGAAGTTGAAGAAATTGTACCAGTTGGTTCATTAAAACCAGATGAAATTCATATACCTGGAATTTATATAAATCGAATAATTAAAGGTGAAAAATATATTAAACGAATTGAAAAATTACGGGTACGTGATGAAAGTGTTTCTAAACAAAATGAAACTAATAAAGAAAAAGTAAGCGCTGGAGCTGCATTAAGAGAAAAAATAGCTCGTCGAGTTGCTATGGAATTCAGAGATGGGATGTATGTTAACTTAGGAATTGGTAAAAATAGTTGAAAAATATACAATATATAAATAAGTTATTGTTGATAAATTAGTATAATTTATTTTGAAATAGGCATTCCAGTTCTTTCTGCCAATTATATACCACATGGTATGAATGTGTTTTTACAATCTGAAAATGGTATTTTAGGATTGGGACCATTTCCAACTAAAAATGAAGTACATAATTTTTAATTTCTATTTATTTTTCAATTATTAAATTTTATTTTTCATATACCTACACTTTTGTAGGTAGATCCAGATTTAATAAATGCTGGAAAAGAAACTGTTACAATTATTCCTGGTGCTTCATTTTTTGGATCCGATGAAAGGTAGTAATTTTTTTTTTATATTTATGAGAACATATTTGAATATATTTATAATTCAGTTTTGCAATGATTCGTGGTGGTCATGTTAATTTAACAATTCTTGGAGCAATGGAAGTATCTGGTGAAGGTGATTTGGCTAATTGGATGATACCTGGTAAAATGGTTAAAGGAATGGGCGGTGCAATGGATTTAGTAGCAGCACCTGGTACAAAAGTTGTTGTTACAATGGAACATAATGCTCGTGATGGTTCTCCTAAAATATTAGAAAAATGTACACTTCCATTAACTGGTCGTAATTGTATCGATATGATTATTACTGAAAAGGTAAAACTATATACAGCCATATTTTATATATAAATAAATATCATAAATTTTAATTATTTTATTTATAGTGTGTTTTTAATGTAAATAAAAAATCTGGATTAACATTAGTGGAAATTGCAGATGGTTTTACTGTTGATGATATTGCAGCTTGTACAGGTTGTAGTTTTCAAGTATCTGATAATATAAAGAAAATGTCACAAGTGTAACCAACAAATTGGTAATATAATTATATACCTAAAATTGTAAATATATATTTTATGAATTTTTAAAAACAGGTCTTTGAGTAAAGTGATATTTCATATTGCATTTAATATTTTTGTATAAAAGAATCGAATAAAAAAATTAAAAATTAATTTAAAGTTTTATTTTATTTTTTTTACAAAATTAACTACGCTAGTGTAATTTTCATTTTTTGTAAATTTTTATGTAATTTCCGAGAACGTAATCGATGCATTTTATTAATATTTTCGCATTCACTTTGTGAACGACATTTTCCACAAAATTGTGATGTTAATATATGTAATGGACTGCGATAATAAATATTTGGATATTTATTTTTCGAATTTTTCTTATGAGCCCAAACATGTAAAAATATTTCCGATATAATAATTATAAGTGCTGTTATGTTTGTAAAGAAAAATATAGATGGTATTAAAAACATTCGATGACTAGTTTTATTATAGCCCAGTATTATTTCCTAAAAATATATCATTCATAAATAATATATATATTATTTAATATAAAAAAACAAAAGCATACTTCCTTTAACTTAATTACTTTTCGTTTGTTACTACATGATGTGTATGAGGTCTTACAATAACCAAATATTGCTGATTGTTTCGATAAGGATTTACGATATTTTTTTCGACGTATATATTCCTTCGGTATATGAAATATTGCTTTATGGTAACGTAATTTAATATTTTTATTGCAACAAGTTGCAGTTGGTTCTCCTGTTTCCTCGTCATAATTAATATTTGAATTTACATTGTTGTTTTCATCAAAATAATCAGTTTCTCCTGTTTCAGAATTCTAAAATATAATTGCTCAAATAACAAAAATGATTTAAACATTATTTTACTTATAATTTCCAATATTATTTTGTTCGCGGTATATTTATATAAAAAAAAGAAGAAACACAAAACATTTAAGAATTTATTTACATTTATAATTAATGCTGAGGTCAATAAATATTAAACTTATAAAATAAACCAGCGAATATTAATGATTTATAATATTCAACATATTTCTTTTTATTTTACGACTTATTTATTTTAAATATTTTAATATTAAAAAAAAACATAGTTAAAGTTAAATACCTGTACCCAACTCATAATTAAATTAATTAATAGATTGATTTATTTCAAATAACTTTAAAATATATGTTTAACTTTAACTGGAAAACGAAACAACCAATGTAGTTGCTGAATAAATATAAACTAAAATTTAAAAATGCTTTTTGAAGCTTTTATAAATTCAATTTTACTACTTAGCATTTTCAAATAATGTCTTATAATATAAGTTAAAGTTTAACTTAGCGTCCAATCTTTTATAGGGGCCATTTAAAAAAATATCCGATCGTCTGCGGGCCATAAAATCATTACCTTTAAATATTACAAATAAATATGTTATTCACTGTATTATATTAATGTGAATATTGTATGTATTTGCTATTCCGAGCATATTTTTTGATAATCCGAAGGTATTTCAGTTTAAGCTATTTTCAGTAGTAGATCTTGAAGGTGTTCATTACTGATTGATAATGGTATTCCTTTATTTGTTTTTTATAAAATATAACTTTTTAAATGCTTGGACGGTCGCACTTTTTTAAACCAAATATTTGCTGAAACTATGAGTTTGAATTTAGAAAAAAGCTACCGTTAGGGGTACCGTAGCAGATAACTCGTAGTTATTTTCAATAGTGATTTGTAGCCAACAGTGTTTTATAATAAACAGTATATGTTTGTAAGAAACAGTATTTTATTAACAATTACTCATATTATCTTATAGAAGTCGTAATTTTTGATATGGACCTACTAAAACTACCATACACTAAATTGTATAGGCACCAACTAAAATACAAAACTAATTTGTGTAAATTTTATTAGAATCATATAATATATTTATCATTTGATCTAGATTCTAGAGAACATATGAAATTTTTCCCCAGAAATTTTAGCATGGATCCCTTAAAGCTACTAACTTCTACCTAAGCCAACACATACACGTAATAACGAATCCAGGCTGTGTATCAAATTGTATTAAAATCAGATAATATTTACTATATAATCTGGAATATCTGAAATATATTCTAAATACCTAATAGATTAATTTAACATAATATAGCGTTTGGTTATTCTATGTATGTATGTGGATGGTGATGGCAACATAGCAATATTTTTTGAAATATAATGAAATTTGATATATATACTTAATTGGTATATCGCTTTATAGAGAAATTTTTTGAATCTGAGTAATATTTGTATTGCAAACCAATTTAAAGTTTGATGAAATTTACTTAACGACATAGATTACTTGCAATTTACTTAGATGACACAGATTTACTTAGTTGGTATATCGCTTTCCTCGCTTTATGGGTTGTTTGGGTACAATTGCAGTAATTACATTAATATTAGTATTATTATGTTAAGAGTTAAGTATTATTCTATTATTGAATATAAAAAAGTACCTTGACCTAGTACAATATTTTTGCATTTTTCTTATTATTATTCACTAATTATTGAAGAATAAATATTGTCTATAAAAAGAAACATAATGCTGTAATTTTAATAAAAAGTAGCATTTGTTATTATTTCCCTTAATGAACGAATATTCAAATATTATTTTTTGTATTACCGTACTATTTATATTTTTGTACATATATAAAACCCATTACACTTCTATTTTTTTAACTTAAATATTTTTAATATTTATTATTTTAATTTAAAATATTTTGCAACTTTCAAATTAATAAATAACACTTGTCGCGGTAATTTCAGGGTTTATTAAAAGATAAAAAGATAATGAATATTGATATATTTTCATACTAATTTCGATACTCCTTGTAGTTTATCTTTTCTTTTTGTAGTTTACATATGTCGCGCAACAGCATCTCATGTAGTTCTGTGATTGCAAATTATTATAAACTACATTTATTGATTAAATGACAGTATAATTTATTGATAAACTTCACAAAGGTGTTTGTATTTGTTATTGTTTTCTAATTGACGAAATCTTTAAAGAAGTTATTAAATATTTAATTAATAATGAACGAGAAACTCGGTGTATTAGATTCACCTATTCGTGGTCCAACATTATCTACATCAACCAGTAGCTTTGAGGGTATCATATTTAATATTTTAATGAACTTTGAAATAAATTTGGAAACACCTTTTTAATTTTTTAGCCTGTGATCCTCATGACCCTAAATTAAGTAAACTAGCTACAAAAATGTTTAAGAAAACAGAAGACTATGTTATAAATGAATTAAGTGGACCATTAGATGATTATAAACTACTTGAGGAAATGAACCGTGCTGCTATTGCAAAATATACAGATATGAAACAAACCGCTGATAATTTAGAAATATCAACCCAAGAATTAACTACAAAATTGGAAGAATTGGTATAAATACATTGACTTATTTAATTAATATAATTTAAATAATTATTTCTTTTAGAAACCAAAGTTAGATCAAATTGATGAAATAGAAGAAACCGTTGATAAATTAGAAGCTGCCGCTTACAAATTAGATGCTTATACAGTTGCACTAGAAAATAAATTCAAAACTTTACTTCAAAAACAAAAAAAAAATTGAATTATATTATATTTATTTATTTTATATATAAAATTATAGACTTTATTACAGTATATTCTTCATCCAAGTAATAATTTAAAAATTATTGCTATTATATTAAGGAATATCAGAGGAACTGTAAATAAAAAATTATTGAGTTAATAAATTTGCAAATAATTTACTTATCGATTACTTTTAGCTACAGTCCTTATTGATCTAAATAAATTAAGAACTTGATTTTTAGCAGAGGGTGGTTCTCCAAATCCTTGAACATTTGAATTAGTACCAAATCCAACTATAAATATTTTGTAATTATTATAAACTCATGTATTTTAACATTAAAGTTTTACTTTTTGCTAGAAAACGTTCTTCGTGAAGAATACAAACGGCATTTAAGCAAAGTAAAGATGCTTCCAATAACGTCCATAAAGTAAACATTTTTGGTTTAAAAGTAAATAATTATTGAAGTAAAAAACACGTCTAAATTCTAAATATACTATATGATATAATTAATATATATATATGACATCAAAAACAAAAAAAAAACAACGTATAAAAAAACAGGCGCCAATTATTGTTAAATTGGATTTTGACATATATGTAAGGGTTGTAATTTTTAAAAATTTTGAATGGTACGGATTGGAAAAGTACGAATTTCTGTGAAAAATTACGGAAGGTATATATAAATCTAATATTAATTAGTATTGTTATAATATTTTGTATTATTTATTTATTTAAATATTTCCAATACTAATCACGATATAATTACATTAGTATCAACATAAAGTATAGTGAGAAGCAGTCATATATTCATATCCCAATGTTGTCACCATAATATTTTAATATTTTAAGCTAATCAGAAATGTTTGTAAAAAGAGATAGATTATGCAAAAATATTCCTTGAATATTTTTAAAGTTTAAATGTATGGAAAATAAAGTTTAAATCTATGGAGTTGTATGAAAGTAGTTACAATGTACGCAGTTCACATGTAGCCTTGGTAAAAGTTAGTTAACTTTTAACTTTATCGCTTTCATCGCGCGTTAATGTTTGAAAATAACAATAAAAAAAGTTCTTTCGAAGAAAAATTAATAGAAGAAGGAAAATACATAATATTTTATATATAAAATTATCAAATAATTGTACTGATAAAATATAATGATTTGCAATTAAATTCAGTAGGTATTTAACATTTAATTTAGTAGGTCAGTTACAAATTGAAGTTTTGCATTCTGTTTACTCTTTTTGTTGACTGCGTTCGATAGCGACTAAAGTGCGTCATGAAAGCGACAATGTAATTCAAGCATTAATTATTACAATTCGACATCGAAACCAAATATTATGTTATTTTGTTATATGGTAAACTGTTTGTTTTGGATTGGCGCCTAGTCTTTACCAATAAAATTTTTTTGACATTTATATTTTATATGGTGGTAGCACTGACATTTATCATATAGAAAAGAAGAAAATGAAAATAGAAATTTTCACAATATCAATTTTAACTGAAAAAGCACATTTTAAGTAATAAAATAACCAATATAATTAAAATAAATATAATAATTGTTTAATATAAATAGTTTTTTAAATATATTAAATAATATTTCGTGTTATATATCTAAATTTCGTCTATAAATATAAGTGTAATTTCGACGTACAATTGATATCATCCATTATTGTAAAGCAAAGATACTTTTTTATACCAAATGATTTTTTTTTCTATTGTCTATCTAATCAAATATTTCGCATAAAATTGTGTTATTTTTTAAATATTTTGTTTGCAGCTAATATAAATGATTATTTATTTTCAATTAATTGTAAATTAATATTTCAAATTCTATTTAAATTTCTGACATTAGCTTATGAACAAAAATTAGTGCTTCGCCCTAGAGCGCAATTTTAATGTGAATTAGATTTGTAATTATATTACTCGTCATATAATTTCAAGTGAGAAAAAAAATATATATAATAATAATAAACTAAATGTGATTATTACTTAATATATAAAAAGCAATTTATTCATAGAAATTATATTAATATTAAAATGATATTTATACAAATATAGAGTGTTTTATATAATCCAGCAAAAAAAAATATATATAGTATTAATTTGTCATAGAAACACTATGGAGGACACCGTTGTTGTAATAAATTCCGATTCGGAAGAGGATGAGGCAAACATATGTATAAAAAATGGTAATTTTTATTTATTTTATTTTTTGTAATTTATGGAATTTTTAAAATCTTTCAGATTTTTTTTTTTTTTGTATATAAATGAAAGAATAAAATTATTCAAGGTTAAAATGCTAATATAGATAATTTTTGACAAAATTTTCATTAAACATATTTTTTAGTGTAGTAGGTATAGTATAGTGTAGTATAAAAAGTAGATTTTTCTTTTGTGGTTATACACAAAAACAAAAAGGATATAAACCGGTTAGAAGCCAATGTGTGTTTCCTTAAAATATAAGTTTTCTTAAGATCAATTCATTTATTATAATATTTGGGTTGAACTCAGATTTAACGCCTCAATGCATTATATGTATATACATATATATTATATTATATTATAATATATTTTAAATTTTATTCTAAATTATTGCAAATTCAGAAATTTACATTCTTTATGAATGAAAAACAAACCACTTAATATAAATTTTAAAGGAATTCTTTAATAAGAAATAAAATAACAAATAAATTTAAGAATTTAATTGCTTTTTATTAAATATCATTTAATTTAATGCATTGATCAGAAATTGTCTCAAACATACAGACTGTATATAAATTATGTAAATCAGTGGAAATAAAACAGTGAACAGATCATTCACATTATTAAAAATGATCGTTTAAATAAATTAATATTATAAAATTAGGGAATAAAATATCAAACACAACAAACTTATGTTTGTGATTTATTTACTACAAAGTATACATTATGAATTATATATTCGTTGATGGTTATTTTATGAATTTCATGCAATTTTTTATATTAAAATGGTAATATATATCTTTAAAAAAGAATGTCAAAAATATATATACATATATATAAATTTTGGCGTACAATAATAATTTTTTTAACTTTTTACTTCTCACAAAATTTATAGTAACCATATTGTTTTTTTTACAGTTGGCATTTTTCATGATCGTATTATTTCTACCACAATAACTAAAAAATTTGAAAAATCAGTATTATATAATTTATTTTATATATAAGTATATATTTTATAAACTGATATATATATATCTATTTTATATTTACTATATTTTATATTAGTTATTTAATTTGTTTAACTTAATTCCACACTTTTCTGATCAGTAAATATAAAATGATAAATTAATGCTTTCACCCCATGCTCTAAACTTGAGTATATTATAAATTTAATTCCCCAAATATAAAATACAATATTTAAAAAAATGTAAATTGGACTTTCCGAATCTCCCATATTCATAAAATATTTGTTATACATATAAATATATATTTATATAAAACATTTTATTAAAAAATATATATACTATTTCAAGGAGTTTTCATATTAATTTAGATTTCTCAAGTCTTAATATATTTTTGTTTTATGAAATTGACCAAAATGCATATAAGGATTTTAAGTATAATAAGTCAATTTTATTTATTTATTTATTGGAAAACATTAAAGCCAATTGGAGACAAATTTACAGCAAAAAAATATGGAAATTTAACTGTATCTATATTTTATTTTATATCGAAGATATTCTACTATTATCGTTTCAAATAAATTATCTTTTATATATGGTAATTTTAATTAATTTTGAATAAACTTATCATATTGTGAGAAATAAATTTAATTTCTGAGAGTTTGCAGTGTTTCATTCTCAATGGTTCTTTTCTATTTACATGTAAATGGAAAACCAAAAATGAATGAATAAAGTAATATGTATTTGAAAATTGCGACATTCTTTCAAATTTTGTCAATAATGGTTTACTTTTGAAAAGGAAATTTTGGATTCTTCGAGTTTCGGTAATAAAATTCTTTAAAATAATGTATTTCCGGATAGGAGTATTTTATTTTAAATAATAGGAACTATATTTTTATTTTAAACTCTTATGAATAAGTATACATTTAGCATATTATTTATATTATACTATCAAAAAATCTATTTTTACTGTAAAATATATTATAAATAAATTAATTGAAATTTTTACTTATTTTTGATATCATTACAGCAGAATTAATATGGAAGAAGCGGCTTCGGCAAAATGCGAATACAATAATTTTTCATCATTTATCATCAGATTATAAATTAGCATTTCCATATGAGAAATTTAAAAATTTCTATATTGAATTAAAAAAGACTTTATCACAAATAACATCAGAATCAACAAGATCATTTATTTGGCAAAAATTAATTCAATGGCTCATAGCAATGAAATTATCATATAGTAAAATTGTTGATGTAAAAAAAGAATTTTATACAAATTTTTATATTTTTTAAATTTCTAATATTTTTTTCTTCTTTTAGCTAAAATATGATAAAAGATACAATTTTATATTAATTAATTTCATAGCTGAATATATAAATTACAAATGCAAATTAAATTTACATATAAATGATGATTATGAAATTCAGAAACAAGTTAATCATATTCTTTGTATATTAGGAATTATGTTTAATGGAGACTTATCGTATATTGTACTGACCTTATTAAAAATTAAAGTAACTAGAGAATACACAAATATATTAAAGCCGATTTTTATGTAAATATGAAATTTTAATTGGTTTTTAAATATAATTAAATATTATTATTTTTTTTAGTACAATATTATCGGATAAATATGATCACAAAAAATCAAAGAATTTAATTTCTTATTTACCATTAGTTTTTGCTTTTAAACAATTTAAAAAATTAGCATTATGTAAAAAAGATAGAGAAGCTATAAATGAAATTGCTGTTGGTAAATCATTTCAATGTACGGGTAAATGTGCACCGGTAAATGGTGAATGTACAGGTAAATGTACAAAAATACAAGAAGGAATTTTACCGCATTTTGTACCAACGATTGATGATGATAACAATCGTTCATTTTTGGCTGTTAGTGATCTTATTGGTCATGCAATAAAACGAAAATTTGGGACAAAGTAAATTATTTTATTTTTTTAACGACAAAAACAAAAATATCCTTATTAAATCATAATTTTTTTTTTCTTATAGAATTTTGTTAATAAATAAATCATTAGATTTAGATGAAGCAATTGATACATATTTTATACAATATGAACGCTATATTAATGGATTTGATCCATCGACTTTATGTAGATCGAAAGATTTACTATCTCTTCATGATAATGTTGAAAATACTAATAAATTCGTAAGTACACTACACAAATCTTTTAATATTTTTTTACAGGTTATATTTAAAACATTTTATTGAATATTTTTAAGATAATTTTAAGAAATATTGATACAATAAATTCTAAATATAATGTAATAGGTTATGAACGCATTAATGTTAGGAATTATGAAATCTTTAAAAATAAATTCGCTGGTTAAATTTTAAGCGGTAATTAAGTGATCTATTGGTAACGAAGTAATCGTTAAACCTGGTGTAAAAATAATAAATTTGAATTAGAAATTTAGAGTCAAATTTAAAATTTTGTTAAATAAAATGGAATAGATATTGTAAAAGAATCTAATTAAATTATTGGCTTTAGCCACATCATATTTTCGTAGTTCTTAGAAATAATATGAACTACAATTGAATAATATTATTCTTAAAATAACGACTAGTATTTACTATTATATATTACAATATTGTAAATGAATTAGTTTTAATTTTTTTTTTTTTTGTAAAATTTACTGAAATTTGGAAATTAATTAAGTTTTTATGTTAATCCATATATGTAGTACTACAAATTATTTATTTATTTTCAGACAAAACCTATAGTTAGCTTAAAACATTGCAACACATTTTTTATCTGTAATCAATTAAATAATATTTTAAAATTTATTTCATTTCTTGTACCGTAAAATTAAATTACAAATTTAAAAAAAAAAAATAGAAAAATACAAATTAAAAAAATTATTCAAATATCAGAAATATGAACCATAAAAAAATATATTTCTTTCTGCAATCAACATTCCTAAAGACGTATGAAATTCGAAAATAATCTGTATAAATAAAAATCGAAGACGATTTTTAAATTAACATCAATCAACATAATTAATTATTCAAGAATACATGTGTAAAGTCTGCAATCAACAAAAATTTACTTCAATCAACACATTATATCTTCAATCAACAATTTTTTTTTTTTTTTTTTGCTTTAATAAATAAAATTTTCATATTAATTTTTCTTTTGTGCTACTAAATATGAAATATTAACGTATATTTAATAATGCATAACTTATATGCATTTATTATATCAATTTTAAAAATTTCAATTAAAAATTCTTGGCAGTAATAAGTTATTATGACTATAATATTAATATGACTTTCTTTTGTAGGATAATATGCATACAGCTTCCAGATTGCAACATCAACAACAACCGTTATTATTGGGTAAGCAACAGCAACAGCAGCATTTATCAAATGTTCGTGATATTAACACTAATTTAAGTAATATAAATAAGAAAAATAATATTAATAGGTTATTATATAATAAGTCATTAAATATTAAGACAATTAGTAATAAGAAAAATATTAGAAAAAATAATCAAAATTGTGATCGTAATATTACTGCAGATATAATAGAAATTGATATCACCGATAATAGTTCGGAGGATAATGATGATGATAATATTAATAATTTAACTGGTATTACGACTAAAAAACAACTAAAACAATCAGTGCCATATAAAAAGTCCCAACAATATAAATCTAAGAAAATTTGTAGAAATAATAATACAGGTAACTTATTTAAAAACAATAATAATAGTTTAGCAAATGTAGAGACAATTTTATTATCATCTGACGAAGATGATAATAATATTGAATACATAAGACGAGATAAATTTTTTAATAGTAATAATGATAATAATATCAGTAGATCTAATAGCAGAAATAGTAGTAGTATTCCATCTGAATCAGAAAATTCAATATCAGAAAATCCCACAGAAAATATTAAAATAAATTCAAAAAAATCACTAAAATTAAATGATAATTTAATTTCTCCTTTATCACCACCTTTAATTTCACCATTACCGTCTATACAACAACTAAATATAACTAATAATAATAATAGTAATAATCATTTTTCGGATCATAATTCTTTAACTAGTGATGGAAGCAGTGCAACAGTAAATATAAAGAAATTAAAAAAACAAAATTGTATAACTGGTGAAGTATCAAGTACAACATTATTAGATTGTACGACAATATCAAATGAAAATGATATTGCATTTGCATCAACCTCAGCTGTAGAAGTTCACAGTGCTAGTGCTAATTATAAAACTATTGAAAATATTCGAGAAGTTGGTAATATAATTAAAGTAAATTCACCAAATGTTTTATCGAATCAATTTAAACATAGAATTGGCATTGGTAATAATAGTATTGCTAATAATAAATCATTAAATTATAGCGATATATCATCTGATGATGATGATGATGATACAAATGAATTTTCAATAACACGTAATTTATATTCACGAAATATTCCAAAAAAATATATTCGAGAAATTGAAAAAGCTATTTCATCAACTTCTGAAATAAATAATACAAAAATCATTTGTAGTAGTAGTAGTCGCAATAATATTGGTATTAATACAATTACTGAATCTAGTCAAAATGAAAATTGTGAAAATTCATTTTTTATAAATCCGAACAATGGAATACCAAAGCAAACTCCACAAAAAGAAAGAATTCAATTTAGTTTTATGAATAAAACTAATAATAAGAATAAGAACGAACAAGTGTTATCGAAATCGAATGAGAGCAATAACAGCAGTGATAATAAAATAAATAAAAATACTGTTAATTGTTTAGCACTTGTACCATACTCATCGGTATCATCTTCAAATTTTAATAAATCAAATAATTTAGATGATTTTCCAGGATCAAACATACTCGCTAAAAATTCAAATACTGCGTTCAATAAAGAAATTATAAATAATGGACTTGACAACAATAAAACTAATGACAATAATAAAATAGTTTTAACCGAAAATAATGGAACGTCAATGCAATATAATGAATGTCAGCCTAATAATGAACTTACCTATGAAAAATTCGAAAATTCAAATATACTAGTCCAGAAAGGAGAAGTGAAAATTGCAACCAACGAAGCCATCAAAGAAATAAATTTAGAAGACAAACCGACTGAAACGGTTTCTGTAAAAAATTTAAATTATCAAACAAAATATTCTGAGAAAAAAGTAGAAGAACAATCATTAGATATCTCTAAAAATATCGATTTTGATAAGGTGGATAAAAATAAGTCTGAAGAAAATGTTGAAAAACTTTTCGAAAGAAAAGCAATTGAAATTTATGACAAATCAAAAATTCTAAATAAAAATTTAACTGGTGAAATAGGTTTATGTAATGAAAATTCTAAAAATTTTAATTCTGAAAAAGTAATAAAACATATAGAAAAATCTTCAATTGATAAGAATTGTTCAGATGAAACAGAAACGTTTGTTAAAACTGTCAAAGAAAGAAATGTGAACGAGAATATGCCAATTCTATTTAGGCCTACCACTTCCCCAGTATATCATACTGATATTTCCACTAACACGGTGGATAAATCACTACAACCATTGCCAATACCAGAAACCCAAGACTTAATTTTAAATAAAGTTTCGTTACAATTTAACAATTCAAAATCTCAAATTTCTAATGTATTGTTACACAAAGCATCGACCATAAAATCGTCAGAAAATAAAATTTGTCGACCGGTTAAAACATACTCTAACAAACTAATTGAAAAAATGAAACCTAAGATAATTTCAGTAATGCAGAAAGATAATACTGATATGATCGCTGAAAATGAACCAAAAACTATGACAGTAATAAACGAAAAAATTGATGTTAGTAAAGATATTAGTCCGACTAAAATTATAGAGATATCTGAGCCACCAACTACAACATTAATAAAAAAGAAAACTGTTGAACAAACTGAATGTGTGCCAAAAATTATGACAATTACAAAAGATATTGTTAATGTGCTCCCTGAACGTGAGCCTAAAATTACGGCAGTAATAAACGAAAACAGTGATATGCGCACTAAATGCGAAACAAACAGTTCTGCAGTTAGTAAAGGTATTAGTCCGGCTAAAATTATAGAGATATCTGAGCCACAAACTACGATAGTAATTAAAGAGAAAACCGATGAACACAGTGAAACAAAAGATAATATTGATGTGCTCCGTGAATATAAGCCAAAAACTGTGATGACCATAATAAATAGTAAAAATGATGAATTCACTAAATCTAAGATAATCCCTAAATGTGAACTAAAAATGACGCCAGTAAGAAATGAAAAAATTGATTTGTTCACCGAAATTAAACCAAAAAAAACGGATACAAAAAATATTAATTCGCCAAAAATTACAGAAATAATACCATCAAAAGAATCGATTAAGCAAAAACATGATACATCAAAAATTAATGAATCAATAAGGGAAGAATTTGATTCATTAAAATTAAAAGAAACATTAAATGAAAAACTTGATGGTCAATATAAAATTCCAACCCAATTAAGAAATAAAGAAAAAAATGAGGACAAAACCGAGAAACCATTACAAACTTATTCAAAAAAATCTACTTTTATTAGAAGGATACACAAAGTCTTTGATGATAAAACATTTTTTAAGAAATATTCAAAACATTCAACTACTATTAAAATTGTAAAACAAGAAATGAAAAATTCACAAAGTGAAAATAAACCAGATATAAAGAAACCATTAGTAACTAATAAGAAAACCAAACAAAGTAATATTACAAAAGAAGATCAAAATATTAATATTGCAAATGATGCCGAAAAACCATTGTCAGAGTCACTAAATATTGATTTAAATACCGAAAAAATAACTAAAGATAAAATTAATAATGATTTAAATTTTGATATTCAAAAAGGAACAAGCAAATGTCCACAAAAATATAAAAATGAAAAAGAAATTCGATTTAATTTGATTGGAGATATTGAATCATTTGAAAATAAATTGAAATCAGAAAATACACTTTTAGAAGATATCCAAAAAAATAATATAAAAGATTTTTCTGAAGTGCATATAAACAAAAAACAGATTAATGTTGAGAATATAAAAGAAAATATTGAAAACCATGAGAAAATAACTAAATCATTGTCTGAAGATTTATCATTACCTTTTACAGTAATTGAAATAGATAACAAACCTAAGAAAAATATTGAGATGATCGTAACTGATAAAGAAAACAATATAAATAATAAAGTAATAACAAATGTGGAAATTATATCTGAGCTTGCATGCCAAAAATCACTTGCAGATGTGACAGAAAAAGCTGAAAACAAAAATTTACCAAATAATAATATTACAGTAAATAAAATTGATAGTGTTTTTGTTGAAACACCAACCGATATAAATATGACAGTTGGTATGAATAAAAATGTTAATTTATCTCTGAAAAACTCATCTGAATCTCCGTTACAATCACATTCAGCAGTAATTAAAGAAATATCTGAGCCACAAACTACGACAGTAATAAAAGAGAAAACTGATGAACAAACTGAATGTGTGCCAAATAATATGGCAATAACAAAAGATAATATTGATGTGCTCCCTGAGTTTGAGTCGAAAACTGTGACGACAATAATAAATAATAAAAATGATGAACTCACTAAAATTGATATAATCCGGCAATGTGAACCACATTCTACGGCAGTAAGAAATTGTACAAGAGAAATATTGGACACAAAATTAAATGACATTATTCATATTACAGTAAAAGAAAAACAATCAAATAAAAATGATGTTACCAGTGAAAATGAAACTGAATCCGGTCTAGAATTGCCACAAGAAAAAGCAGAAAAAAATGTTTGTCTATTAAACACCTGTAACTTTAACCACATAGACAAATTAGATTTTAAAGTTGATTTTAATGAATCTGAAGTTACTGGGGCAGGAAAAATAGTTGTCGTTGAAAAAGACGATTATAATTCCATAGAAGATTTAAAAATAGATCATTCAAGAGACGATTTAAATATTGTTAACAATGAACAGGAAAAATTGCCAGTGAATTTACTATCAGATAAAACTTTGGAATCTAGTAAAACAGATATTATTGAAATTACTGGGACAGAAAAGCATTTTATCGCAGAAAAAAGCAATTATAATTCAATAGAAGATTTAAAAATAGATCATTCAATAGACGATTTAAATATTGTTAACAATGAACAGAAAAAATTGCCTGTGAATTTACTAACAGATAAAACTTTGGAATCTGGTAAAACAGATATTATTAAAATTACTGGGACAGAAAAGCATTTTATCGCAGAAAAAAGCAATTATAATTCAATAGAAGATTTAAAAATAGATCATTCAATAGACGATTTAAATATTGTTAACAATGAACAGGAAAAATTGCCAGTGAATTTACTAACAGATAAAACTTTGGAATCTGGTAAAACAGATATTATTGAAATTACTGGGACAGAAAAGCATTTTATCGCAGAAAAAAGCAATTATAATTCAATAGAAGATTTAAAAATAGATCATTCAATAGACGATTTAAATATTGTTAACAATGAACAGGAAAAATTGCCAGTGAATTTACTAACAGATAAAACTTTGGAATCTGGTAAAACAGATATTATTGAAATTCCTGGGACAGAAAAGCATTTTATCGCTGAAAAAAGCAATTATAATTCAATAGAAGAATTAAACATAGATCATTCAATAGAAGATTTTAATATTGTTAACAATGAACCAGTGAATTTACTAACAGATAAAATTTTGGAATTTAGTAAAATTTCAGCAAAAATGAATGATAATGTTAAAAATACAGAAAATTTAAGCGAAAATAATATTAACTTAACCAAAATCTCACCAAAACTGGAGACTGAAACTGTTTCCTCAGTTTCTTTAAATCAAATTGATAAAACGAGTACAATAATAACTTCGCCATCTAAAATAATTACCCAGTCAGTAAAAGAAAATAAACTGGTAGATAAAAAGATTGAGATATCACAAGAAAATAATTCTCCTCAGAAAAGTAAGAGCAGTAAATATACAGAAAATGCTGAGATTTCTAAAACTAATGTATATAATATGGACTCATTGGATAATAAGTCAAGTGATAAAGATATTTTAATAGGAATTCAAAATTCTAACCCATTGGATCAGTCAAGCGAACTAGTTACAGAAATTGAAAATTCTTCTGAAGAACTAGAATCATCAAATAAAAGTTTATCAACCAAAAAATCAGATCTCATTGAAACTGAAATTGTAAACTTTTTAGACAATTCTCAAAAGTTGTCTAATTCGATATCAGAAACGATAGTATTGAAAAACAATTTAGGACCAGAGAAGGAAATTGTTACTGATGTCGAAAATATTGTTTCACCAGAACAACAATGCCAAAATTTAGTTGATCATAATAAAAAATTACCGAAATTAATTGAAAACCCTGAAAATGAAGTGGATTTAAATTTAGAAAATATTTCAAAAAATGAATGTATTGAAGAATTAACTCCAAAAATCAAAATAAAAAATGAACATCACTATCTTAATAAAGATGAATTAGTAGAGAGCATAAAAATTCAACCAAAAATAATTTTGGAAACATTTGATGAAAAACTTGATGTTCCATTAACATCAGATAAAAGACTTCAACAAGATTACTTGAATTATAAAAATACTCCATTTAAATTAAGAATCAAACGTAGATTTAGTCAATGCGCTAATAAAAATGAAACTTTTGAATCTGAAACTTTAACAAAATCGAATAACTTATTTAATTCAACAAACGAAAATGAAATGATGAGTTCACTATTAGATAGAATTGATGAAATACAAAATGAAAAAGACGAAACATATGAAATCAAAACTAATAAAACTGAAATAGCTTCAAAAATAAATGATAGTGAAAATCCATTAGAAGAAAATTGCAATAAAATTATTATGAATAATCAGTATTCCTTGAAAGGCAAAAATTCTGGGAAAATACGATGTAAAGATTTTGCATCAAAAAATATTAATGAAACTGGTGAATATAATATTTTAGAAAAGAAAGAACATTGGATGAAATATATTGGATTGGAAAAAAATTCTCTAACAACGGTGAATGCAAATCATAAAGCACCATCTGATATGGTAAAAAAGAAAATTTGTGGTCGACGTAAAAAATCTCGATGTATAAAACGATTATCATCTATAGACGAAACTAATGATCCTTTCCATGCTGTTACAAATAATTTTGAACTATTACTTGTGGCAGCTGAATTAGTTTGTGATGATAAAATAATTAACGAAAATAATTTATGTCAAAATGTTTCAAGTAAGAAAGTCGGACGGCCACCAAAAAAGTTCCAATCAATAGAAGATAACAAAAGAAAAAAGAAAAATAATCAAATATTATCAGAGCGTAGTACACGTAGTACATCTTTACTAAAAGAAGAAATTGAACCTAAATCTATAATTTTTACCAAACAAAATAAATCGTTAAATCAACTTACTGCAAGTATAGATCAATCAACTACAGACAAACAAGAGCAGCTAGTTAATGCAAGTTTAAAATTTAATCATATAAAAGAATTACAAATATCAGAACGTAGCAAACGTAGTTCAAGTTTACAAAAAGAAGAAATTGAGACAAGCGTTTCTAATGATTTAATTTTTACCAAACCAAGAAAAGCTTCAATTTGTAATCGAAATCGATTAATTAATAACAATCAATCGAAAAAAATTGTTCGTTTTCAAACACCGGGTAGTGATGAAATTTTATATCCAGAAAAATCATTACAATTTATTGATTCTGCTGATAATACAGAAATTGTTAATTCAGTAAATAAATCGAAAAAAGGACGTAAAAAATTTACAAAAGATAATTTACATATCGATTTGATAAAACCAAATAAATCGAAACAGAAATCAATAGAAAGTTCTTGTATAAATGATAATAACAATATATTACAAAATTTATCAATCTTAAATTCTGTTGCACAATCACCAACTTCAAATTCAACAGATAGTGATGATTTTGAAAAATTGGTGATTGATATACCGGAAAAAACTGTATCTAAAATAATATCTGGTCCAATGAAATCGCACAAAGAAAAGAGAAAACAATCACTGAACAATCTTCTTGATACAAATGAATCTAAACCTATACCACAAAAATCTAAAAAACAAGAAAAATGTATTTTACCACCTCCCGTAATTAATTATGATGATGCTTTGCTTTTAGTGAGTAATGGGACACCATGTCAAAAGGTATACGAAGAAGTAGAAGCTAAATTAATGGAAGAAAATAATGAACAGCAATTATTGAAAAAACATTTTACTCCAGCTAAAATGTGCCTAAATTCAAAATTACTTAATTCACCAAATAATCAAAAATTTAATAAAACAAAAAGTCTAACATCTCCTGGTATTCTTCATTTGACTCCAGAAGTTGATATAATTTCTTTATATGGTAATAAAAAATCTGAAATTTTGGAAAGTACTGAAACTGATAGATCTGAAAATAAAATGTCGATTATAAAAATGAGTCCAGCAAAGTATAATACAATTTGTGATGAGCCACCTGATGAATATCAAATAATGTATCCAATTGTTGAATTATCTGAAACAGATGATGTTTTAAATATAGGGGATTTTGAATGCTCGGTGAAATCGTTTAATGATTGTAAAAAAACTAACCTAAATCGGACACGATTAATACAAAATATTAGTAATAGTAACATTGATAATAATTTTAGGGATAACAATTTGCTAAAAGTGAAACAAAAATCAAATGACAGTAACATATCAAAAGGTCACATTAATAAGTCGAATGAAAATTTAGTAACTCCAAATAAAAAATCAATTAATAATAAAGTATCTCGCAACCAGAGAAAATTATCAACTGATCGTAAAAAATGCATAGACAGTACAGAGAAGGTAACTGATTTCAATAAAACTGTAGAACAAAATTTAACTAACAATATAATAACTCCGAAAATGAGAATTATACCATATTCTCCAAAATATAATGAAGATTTGAAAAATATAAGTTCTCTAAATGAAAAATTAACAAAAACTTCATTAAACATAAAAGCAACTAAATCTGAAAATAAATCTTCTTTTAACAAATTGACAACATCAAAAGTTCAACAAGAGGTAGAAATTAAGAAACTAGATATGGAAAATGTAGTAGGTATTGAACACGTAGATGAAAATGTTACTTCATTAAACGAAAATAAAAAATTAATCGTAGGCTTTAGTGACCTAAAACTTAAAACAATACAATTAACAGCGTTAGAAGATAATGCAACTGACAACAAGATTTCAGTAAATAATACAGATGTTCAAGTAATACAGAATCAGAAAATGGAAAATAATTTGAATGATGAACTAATAATAAATGCTCCCGTAATACAGCAGCTATTTTCAGATAGAAAATTGGACATAAAAACTGATGCAACTATACTATCGGATAAAAAATTGGATTCAAAAACTGAACAGCTGCTGTTAGATAAAAAATTGGATGCAAAAATTGATGCAAAAATATTGTCAGATAAAAAATTGGATTCAAAAACTGAACAGTTATTGTCAGTTAAAAAATTGGATGCAAAAACTGATGCAACATCACTACCAGACAAGAAATTGGATTCAAAAACTGAACAGCTGCTGTTAGATAAAAAATTGGATGCAAAAATTGATGCAAAAATATTGTCAGATAAAAAATTGGATTCAAAAACTGAACAGTTATTGTCAGTTAAAAAATTGGATGCAAAAACTGATGCAACATCACTACCAGACAAGAAATTGGATTCAAAAACTGGATACTTACTGTCAGATAGCAAATTGGATACAAAAACTGATGCAGCACCACTATCAGATAAGAAATTGGAATCAAAAACTAAACAGTTACTGGATTCAAAAACAGAACAGTTATTGTCAGTTACAAAATTGGATACAAAAACTGATGCAACATCACTGTCAGATAAGAAATTGGATTCAAAAACTGAACAGCTATTGTCAGATAGGAAATTTGATACAAAAATTGATGCAAAAACACTGTCAGATATAAAATTGGATTCAAAAACTGAACAGTTATTGTCAGTTAAAAAATTGGATGCAAAAACTGATGCAACATCACTACCAGACAAGAAATTGGATTCAAAAACTGGATACTTACTGTCAGATAGCAAATTGGATACAAAAACTGATGCAGCACCACTATCAGATAAGAAATTGGAATCAAAAACTAAACAGTTACTGGATTCAAAAACTGAACAGTTATTGTCAGTTACAAAATTGGATACAAAAACTGATGCAACATCACTGTCAGATAAGAAATTGGATTCAACAACGGAACAGCTACTGTCAGATAGAAAAATAGATACAAAAATTGATGTAAAAACACTGTCAGATAAACAAATGAATTCAACAACTGAACAGCAAGTGTCAGTTAGAAAATTGGATACAAAAATTGATGCAAAAAGACTGTCAGCTAATAAAATGGATTCAAAAACTAAAAAGCTATTGTCAGTTAGAAATTTGGATACAACAACTGATGCAACAGCATTATCAGATAAAAAATTGGATTCAAAAACTGAACAACAACTGTCAGTTAGAAAATTCGATACAAAAACTAATGCAACACCACTATCAGATAAAAACTTGGATTCAAAAAAAGAACAACTACTGTCAGTTAGAAAATTCGATACAAAAACTAATGCAACACCACTGTCAGATAAGAAATTGGAATCAAAAACTAAACAGTTACTGTTAGTTACAAAATTGGATACAAAAGCTGATGCAACACCACTGGCAGATAAGATATTGGAATCAAAAACTAAACAGTTACTGGATTCAAAAACTGAACAGTTATTGTCAGTTACAAAATTGGATACAAAAACTGATGCAACACCGCTGTCAGATAAGAAATTGGATTCAACCACGGAACAGCTACTGTCAGATAGAAAAATAGATATAAAAATTGATTCAAAAACACTGTCAGATAAAAAAATGGATTCAACATCTGAACAGCTACTGTCAGTTAGAAAATTGAATACAAAAACTGAACAGCTACTGTCAAATAAACAGTTTTTGGATACAAAAATTGATGCAAAACCACTATCAGATAAGAAATTGGATTCAAAAACTGAACAGCTACTATCAGATATAAAATTGGATTCAAAAGCAAAAACACTATCAGATAGAAAATTGGACACAAAAAGTGATAATTTTAAAACAAGATCAAACTCTGAAAAATTGAAGGATGGAAACAATATAATTAAAATGATTACAGAAAATTCAGAATTATCAATTTCCAATACTCCGATAATTTCCAAACCAAATCAAAAATCACAACTAAAGTTAGGTAAAGATATTAATTCGATTTCAAATAAATTGCTTGAAATTGCATCACATGAAGAAGCTAATTTGAAATCAAATTTAGATAAAACATCTTATCTTAAAGCAACAACAACCAATAACAATGTTAATACAGGAATCGAAAGTATAATTTCTAAAAATCAATCAAAAGTAGAAATTAATAAACTCAGGAAAAAATCAATTGAACAACCTTCTGCAATCCAAGAAAATGCTGTAAAAAAGAATAGTTCAATTGATAATCCTTTACGAATAAATCGTGAAAATTTAATTTTAAAACAAACAATAAAACCAACACAATTAAATCTTACAATACAACCTATTGCATTAATAAAAGTACAAAATATTTTCAATGATAATTTAAAGCCAAACTTAGAATCGGAATCAATTTTGGGAAAAGTCGATAAAATTAATTCAGAATCAATTTTGGGGAATGTCGACAATAACATTTCGAATTTACCACAAAATGAAAAAACTGATTTGAAATTAAAACAAAATAAGAAAAAATCAGAAATAAAACCAGTACAGAATTTAGAATTATTGAAAGTATCTAAATTAGATAAAGACAAAATGAATAATACAAAATCATTGGATAATAGTATAACAAATACAAAACAATCTGTTGTCGATCAGTTAAAATCAACATCACAATTAAATTCTACTATCAGTAACGAATCGCAAATTGATATAAAAGAAAAAGAATTCGACGTCGTCGAAAACAAAACCACCAATGAAAAATTGAATAATTTAAAAATTTCATCGTTAATTCAAAATATTTCTGATATTGAAAAACATCCAACATATCAAACTGTAACTTCAAAAGATTTCGACAAAAAACTATCACTAGTTGAATCACAAAATATTGCTCCTAGTACAGCAGTAAAACCATTAGCTTCTAATAAACAATTAAAAACCAATCAAAAGAAATTTACTATAAAATCAAGTCGTAGACAATCCACTAAAACATCGTCATGTTTAGAAAAAATTAAATTAGAAAGAAATGCAAAATCGGATAAAAATAAATTTTCTCCAAAATCAGTTAATTTAAAATCTTGTTTTGTAGATTTGTCAACATTTCTACATGATCCGATATTAAAAAATAAATTAGATGAATTACATAATATTGAAAATAGAAATTGTGGAAAATTGTTAGATGAAAATGTTATAAATAAAAAAAAAGAGGAGAAATGCATAGAAATAAATTTAACGTCACCTCAAACAAAAAGTTCTTCAAATATTAGAAAAACTGATCATATTACAAAAGAGCAATCTGAAAAAAGTGATTTTTGTGAAAATTCAATTGAAAAATTTAAGAAAACATCTAAAGAATCGATAATAAGAAATTATGAAAATAAAGAAAATTGTAAAAGTATTGAAACTGTCAAATCAACTGATTCACTGCAAATTGAAAGTAAAAAACTGGAAAATGATAAATATTCTATCCAAAATAAGATTTCCAAAAATGAACAAGAAAACTTGAATATTGTAAAAGGAAAATTAATAGTGCAAATCAATACTGACAACACAACAATGTCTGATAATACAGAAGAATTTTTGAAAATCGATAATGCCAAATGTACAAGTAAACCCTCAGAAATTCCATTGAATTCCAATAATTTTGAAAATAAATTAACAACGGAAATTGTAAATTTAAATCAAAAAGATTCAGAAATTGAAGAAAATTTATTAGATTCTAATCTATTACCAATTGAATCCAATGAAATTGAAACTGGAAAAGCATTACAAACGTTAAGTTCAATGATATCAAAAATTGAAGTAGATTTAGATGAAAATTTGAATAATAAAAAATTAGAAGATGATAAATCTAGTAAATCTGCCGAATCTACAAATAATGAAAAATCAATTTTTGAATCACAAAATACAGAAAAACATATTAATTTAAATTTAAATAATAATAAAGTTGAAAACAAAACAAATGAAATAGCACTAAAAGAAGATGAAGAAATTCATCCAGCAATATCAAATATTGAAAATAATTTAGTAAATACAAAATCAATAGAATCTTCAGTATTTGGTGAACCTTCAAATTTTATATCACCATTTTCATTTTGTAATGAAATGCCAAAAAATATTTTTGATGGTGGTAGTGATAACAGTAGTAGTTCTGAATATAATAAAATTCCAATTGAAGAAATCATTGAATCATATCAATTAAATACTAAATTAGTGGAGGAAGAAAAATGCATCAAAAATGAATTAAATAAATGCCAAACGACTAATACAAAAAGAAAACGAAAACATCGCCGGTCGTTGTCAAATAAAAAATCACGTTCAGAAAATATTACCACCGAAGAATTGCAAACAATTGCACAAACTAAAAAATGTTTTATTAAATTGAAAAGATATAAAACAGTTGAAGAATTAGAACAAGAACAAATTAAACGTTTAAAATTAGAATCAAATATAGAAAATGATAATGAAATGTCTAATATAAAATATAATAATTCTACAAATAATTTATCATCAATATCAGCGAATTCGTCACCAACAACAATATCATCATATGAAAGTGATTCATCAGATACATCATCTAATATTGAATCAACAATATTAAATGTTAAAATGCAATTAGATAATTTAAAAGATTTACGTTTTTCAACAACTGATAATGTTACAGATCATTCATTACAAGATATATCACAAATTAATGATGCTATTATTAATACATCATTTAAAAATTCGGTTGACGAAATTAATTTTAATGATTATAATAATTCTATTGAAGATATGAATTTAATATCATTTAGCTTTAATACATCAGATTGGTGTTCTGATACAATATTAGAGAGTATTACAAAAGATTTAGATGGTGATCCTGAATATAGTAAAAATAATAAAGGTGATTGTATGATATCTGGTAAAGTTCCCGTCCCAGAACAATCATTAAATTTAGATGATATTATTTGTCCTTTAATGGATTCAGATATAACAAATTTAGTACCATTAGAAGCGGTTAATATGAATTTAATTTTAAATGAATCGGTAATATCAAGTAAACAACAACAGCAAGAAATATTGGATAATAATTTAGTTGAATCAATAATTAATCCAGATGATTTATTAAATCAATTTTCAACAGATGTTGGATTTGATTTTCTAGCACATGATAATACAGTATGTGATTTCGGTTTATTAAATAATACTAATATTTTATCAATGAATTCCAAAAATTCAATAGGAAATACAAATACTATATTAACAATACCAAACGATTCATTAGTTAATAATAATTTAAATAGTAATAATATTATACATTCAACACCGAAGAAATATAATGAATCAACAAATAAAAAACTTAATAATAATGACACAATTAATATTTCACCAGTTAGTATGCCAATTGATGGATTTATAAAAAAAACAATTTTTGATAATAAGAATGACAAAACAAAGAAATTCGTTGAAGAATTTGACATTCCCGAAAAAGATTTGGCTGAAGCATCGTCATCAAAAACAAAACTCGATAATTTAATTGAAGATTCTATAGTCAATTCAGGAAAAGAAATTCATATAAATGATTTAATAAATAATAAATCAATTGAGAAACAAATAAATGTAGAAAAAATCAGTGATAAAAATGAATCTACAACAATAAAATCAGCTACTGATCAATTAAATCCCACTAAAAACTCAACAAAACCAGAAGATAAATCAATATCTGATTCTACAACATCTTACGTTAAATCAATATCTAATCGTCGAAAAAGTATTGCTGAACTAATAGCAGAAATATCAGCCAACAATCAGAAAACTCCAGAAAAATACCAAACATCTAAAACACCAGAATCAAAATCAAAATCATATCCAACACCGTTTTGGAAAAAGAAAAAGGATGAACTGCAATCACCGCCTGTCGAAAAGGATTCCGAAGAAATTTCGACTTTATTAAATCCAACAACTTCAAGTTTAACTACTTCATCAAATGTACAAACGCTACCAATTTTAACAAAATCTATCGATACACTCAAACCTGTTTCAGCAGATTTACCAATTAAATTAGCTGATTCCACAGTTGATTTAAAAAATCCAATTTGCGAAAAATCAATAAAACAAACTGTCAACGTTATACCAAATTGTACAAAAGTAAATGTTATGATAATTTCTCCATCAACTATATCAGTTACATCGACAGCACCCACCGTAACAACTACCAAATCAAATCTATATCATATGCCTGTCTTAGAAGTACCAACAACTACAAATGATTCTTTTAAAAAAACAAAACATATTCAACCATTAATGAAACCATTAATCAAATCACCAAATGTGACAGCAATTCCAAAAAATTTACCACAATTTAATGCTGGTATAATTACAACAAATGATGTGAAACTAAATGAAGCAAAACAAAAAGTTGTAACTGATTTTATACCTGTTGTGAAAAAATCAATTCAACAAATACAATCATCATCAGTTAATAATATAAAACGATGTAATATTGAAACAAATTCTTCAGATATTCCATTAAAACGTAAATTTACAGGTTATGTAGAATGCTCAACGCCTGTAGATATATTTGATCAAATAAAAAATGAACCACCAATAAATAATGTACAAATAAAATTGGATCAATTTAAAAATGAAAAAAATATTCCAAATACGGTACAAAAAAATATATCTTCGTCAATTGTAATGCCTGTAAAAAAATCACCATCAGTTGTACAAAAATCATCTACACAATTAAATTCAATTCCAAATCCAAATATTATTACTAAAAATATTAGTAATAATATATATAAAACAACAAAAAATAATTTAATAGAATCACCAACATCAAAAACCCCAATAAATTCACCATTAGAAAAATCACCAATAATATCATCTCGCTCAGGACAAGGACAACAGTCAAAACATGAACTAGACAAAGTAAAATATAATAACAATACTGGATTCAATCAATATTCATATAGAAATCCAAATTTAAATCAACATTTTATACCATCACCAACAATTAAAACAATAAATAACTCTCCAACAATATCAACAACGATAACAACAGAAAATCAACAACAAATAAAACGTGATAAAAGTTCAACTAGTCAAATGTATAATAATAATAACAGTACAACAAATTCATTTAAAAATTCAATATCAGGAAAACAAAATTTTACTCCATCACCAACAACAACATCAATAAAAACACCAACAAAATATTCACCAAAAAATTTGAATAAAATTGAATATCAAACAAATAAAAATCACATTTCAAATATAGAAAAACCTAATACAAATTTAATTGCATCTGTAAATCAACAAAAACAATCTATTTTAAATAGAATAGCTGAGATTGAAGTAACTATTAAAAATTTTCCAGTACCACAAAATTATAGACAACATAAACAATTGAATGAATTGAAAGGACAATTAAATGAATTGAAAACTGAACTGGATACAAAGATATTAGCTGAAAAACAACAACAAAATTTGTTAGAGAGTCGTCAAAAAATTCATCACCAACAACAAAAACAACAATACAAACAATATTCCCAATCTTATAATAATAATTCAACGAATTCATCACTAAAATCGAAATCATCATCTACAAAACGTGAAAATATTTATTTATTTAGTAAAATAAATCCATCGTCTGTAAAACCTTTAAGTAAATTAATTGACACAAATAAAATACAAAAACAACCACCGACACAAGCTCCATGGGAATATCGACAATTATCTGGTGATGCTTTAATTGCAGAAATACTTGCAAAACAAAATAAATAATTACAAATGTATTTGTAAAAATTTAAATTACATAGTTCCATTTCTCAGTTTACACCATAATTACAAATTATTTTTTAGATAAACTCTTCTACAAAATATTTTTATTTTAATTTTAGATAAAATTATTGCTAAGAATTTCTTAAAAAAGAAAAATTTATAAGTTAGAAAAAACAAATATGATAAATGCAATTTTAAGATTTTCATAACAAAAACAACGACCAGTTTTAGTTACGAATTGAACCAGTTTTAGTTACGTACTAAATTTTTGAATTATAATTTATATAACGTAAAAGTTAATATTATTTTTAATATTTTTAATTTTTAATATATTTTTTCTGAAAAGAAAAATACGTGGTAGGTTTAATAATATTTGTAATAACCAATCGTTTATCGATGAAGGCTTACTTTTTGTATTTGGATTAATATCGTTGTGGATCTTAGAATACCTGTCCAGTGCGAATAATCAATTTAAGTAAAAAGATATTTGCATCTCATAAATTAAAAAATAGTTACTCGTTAAAATTAATTTATTAATACCGCATATTAACCGTATTGCATTACGCAATAGCTACCGCCCAATTGTTATACGATTTCAATTAAATTTAGCATACAGATTTCTTTTGTTATCCATTTAATTAATATTTGTGAAAAATTATGTGGGTAAGAGATTAAAATTTTATAAAATTCATTGCAATTATTTTAATTCACTCCTAGTTTTAGGCTATCCCTACCTAAGCAGTTTTTATATTTATATTTATTTATAGAATTTTTCAATATCCATCCGTCTATTTGAATTATAAAATATTATAGATACTTTTAACATTCAATAATTTCAATATTTCTTTTGCCATTACCAAATACCGAAATGCACAAATCTTAATAAAATATATTTACCAAAAGATAGTTTAAAATACACTCACTTACTTGTATTCAGTTTTTTTGATAAAATCAAAATAAAATGTATTAAAAATGTATTAATTATTTAATTATATATTTTTTTAAATCATCATTACAAAAGTATTGTTTTCCATTTCCTAATTTAGAAATAAACGAATGCATTTTTATTAAATAGCATTGAGAGAAATAAGAATATTGACTTTCTTGATAAAATTTTAAAAAATAAATAAAAAAAATACTATAAAATATTTGAAATTAGAGACTGCGCTGCATAAATTTTGACTAAAAATAAAAGCCACATACGTGTTATACTAAGAACCAAATACTGTTTTTGGTTTTAAAGTAAATTAATATTTATTTTAAAATATTTTTAATTTTTTTCATATTATTTCTAGCTTTATAAGAACTTGTTACCACGAGTTTTTAAAAATATTTTTAATAAATTGAAAAACTGTTGATCTAATTAAAAGTAATAAAAATAATACAGAGTGAAATAAAAAATTATTTATAGTTAGCAATAAATATAATTTCTATATTACATATAAAAAGCAATAAAATTTAAATAATTATATACTATAAAACCAATGATATGAGATAGATTTGTATTAGTTGTTATTAATATTTCAAACTTTATTGTATCTCGGCAAATTATTAATTTTAGCTAAATTTTATAAGGCTGCGCTTTTTGACAATTAATATATTATTACAAGGTATTTATTATTTCTAAAAAAATATATATAAATTATTTATTAAGATCATGTTTATATTATATTTTTTTTTATAAATTAGATTATAAAAACTAGAAAAATAGGGACAAATTTTATGAGTGCTGATTGAAATTGTAATTAAAGTTAAATTTAAATATAAATTATGTACAAAAATAAAAAAATCTATTATTATAACAAATATTATGTCACATAAATGATTTAAATATAATTCTTATTTTTTTTAAATAAATTAAAATTTAATTTAAAATTGTAAAAATATAAAAATTATGTAAATAAAATTATTTAAATTAAAATTATTTTTGTAGAAATTGGAGAAATTAAAATTTTGTGAAAATTTCAATTTTATTTTTAAGTTTGTAATGTAAATAATGAAAATTAAAATTAATAATTTTATCTCAATCAACTTTAGTATAAGCATAAAGATATAATGATTTATTTTGTATAATTAAGAAGAAAATTTAACACTATTGTAAAATATAATTGCACAGAAATTGTTTAAAATTTAAGAATAAAAGGAATATAAATTTTATTTATTAAATATAATTATTTTAAAAACAATCTGCATTTACAATTATTATTAAAATAATCCGAATTTCAGAATTATTCTTACACCTCATAATGCTAGTATACATGCCAGTATTAATGCAACTTTTAACGAAGGGTTTTTATTTTTGGCTTTGAGATAAAAATTTGGTATCACGAGCAGCTGATTTATCTCTTTCTTACCTTTGCAGATATCTATACTTAAGAATATAGTATGTATATGTGTATGCATGGCTTTGTGACGAAATGCATTAAGTTTAATTATCGAAATCTTACCACAAGCAACAAAAGTGAAATATCTAGGTATGACACTGGACACAAAATTAAAATAAAGCTTACATATGTATAAAAATTAAAATTACCGAATCAAAATAAAATATAGCAAAATTTGGAAGAAATTAAAAAATTTCTTTAAAGAACAAGATTCTCATATACAATTATTTATAGAAACCAATCTGGTTGTATGGTAATAAATGCGGAATTTACAATGAAGTACTAGCTCTTCACGATACTGAAAATCAAGTCAAGACTCATAAACCATAAAAATCCATCAGATTTAATAAATTAAACCGAAAGTTATAAGTATATTTAGAAGCTCGACACATTTAACAGGTAGAAAAAAGTTTTAAGTATCCACAAATTAGTTTATAAGACAATATAAAACTGACCAGTTTTCGTGGAAAATAACAAACTCATCTGTTAAACTTTTATATTTAAATATATGTGTTTCCATCACTCTGTGGTGTCTGGTGTGTGCCTTTTTTCTATTTATAAATACATATTACACCGTTTTTAGTACTACACAAAGTTTTATAAGTCGACATGGAATCCATCCTTAAAACATTAAAAACGAATTGCTCGTCAGAAATCTGGTTTTCAAAATAATAATAAAAAATTATAATTAATTTATACACGTTATTTACAATGATATTAAGTTTACTAGCAGTTATCTAATTCGTTCATTTTGCTTTTTTAATAGTAAATAAATTGGAATTTAATTATTTTGTTTAAAAAAAAAAATCCACAACACCAAATATAAAAATAAAATCGAAAATGAATTGTTTTTTTTTTTCTTTCTTTTTATTTTGTTTTATAATAAAAAATATTTTATACCACATTTCTTTTTTTTTTTTTTTTCAATTATATTTATAATTAATTATTTAAATTTTTATTTTAGTTTCTGGTTTTTTTTTTTTTTTTTAGAAAATAATTTTTAATTATATAAATTTCTACAAATTAAAATTTTAACAAATTATTTTTTAATGTAAATTATTAAAAATATTTTTAGAATAGGTAAAATGCATATTTTTTTTTACTATTTAATTTCCAACATATTTTTTTAATATTATTAATTAAAATTTATAAAATTTCAATAGTTCAAAAAATTAATAACTGCCATGTACAAATAATTATCATGTTGGATACTATTTTTCATTTTTAAAAAATATAATTTAGTATTTTTAATTTGTGTGTTTAAATCTTTAAATTTGTTGTATCTGACGAGATCCATTCTTGAATTTATTTTTAAGGGCTTTTTATATAATGTATATTAAATATAATTAATTTATATATAGTTTGATTATTTAAAAAAATAATCAGTAGCCGTCATTATATAAGAATTTTTTTTTTGGATTTCTTTTGTAACAAAATTTTCATTTATAATTTTTAATTATTATTATATGTCCTGAGTTGATTGTTATTTTAATGATTCTGTCGTCGCCTGTAAAAATAAAATAAAGATGGTGAGTAAGAAAATTTGAATTAAGAAAAATTAATAATAAACATTCATGTGAAAATATTATTTAATTTGTTTTTATTGAATTGTTTTATTTTTCTTCTAGTATTTTATTTTGTATACAAAAATAAAATTTTATAATTATTTTTTTTTTTTTTTTATATTTTTATTATTATTATTGGAAAAATAAATAAATCTATTAATTATGAAGAAATTTATATATATTTTTTTTTTGTTTAAATTAATTGTATTAACAAAAAAAATAATATTTGTTTTTACTAATTCTTTTTTTATTAATGTTTAATGAGTGAATAATAAAATTAATTTTTCATATTGTTTTGTTGGTGTTGGTTCAAAATACATAATTGATTCCGTGGTTGTTTTAATAACTTGATATAAAATGTTTATTAAAACATTTTAGATTTCGAAGACAAGCAATATATAATTACAAGTTAAACAGTTCAAACAGAATTGTACTATGGAGTTTGATTCAATCTCGAATTTATAATATTATTACAATATTTATAATTTGAAATTATTAAAACAATATTTTTTTTTTTAATGTTTATCTTGTTTTTGTGTTATCATTTTGTAAATATTTCATATTATTTTTTATTAATAATCTATAATAATTTTATATATTTTATGTTAAGTTTTTATATAGAATTTTTCTGTTCATTGTATACTTTATAAAATATTGTTTAATAATGTTTATTAATAATTTTCTTTTAATATTATAGTATATCCTAAATTATATTATTTACTAAAATTTTATTGTTATATTATATATAAATATATATTTTATTATTATTTTGTTACTTCTAAAGAACAACAATAAAATATATCAAAATGTTTTCTAATTTTTTTTTTATACTATGTTGTCCTTATCTGAAATAGTTTTTTTGGCTAATTTTATATGAAAAAATTATATTATTTAAATATTTCTAAAAATTCTTAATTACCACTTTTTTTAAAAAAAAAAAAATGGTGTGTTTGTGTTGGTTAAGTTGTGAGATATAAAATTAATGAAATAGTGGAAATTCTCATAATAAATTTATATATTTTTATGATAATGATGTTGTTTGATTGATGATAATGGTAATTATTATTTGTTTCTTTTTTTATTGCCTGATTTTAAATTTTTGTATTAAATCTTCAGAGAATTTATAATTTACATATTTTATAAATTAAATGTTAAAATCTATTCAAATTAATTATGATCGTTGTGGTTGAATCGTTGTGTTAATAAAATCAAACGGCAAATAGCTAAAAATTATTTCATAATTACAATTAATTAAATAAGGATAATTTAAAAGAATCATTACTAGAACTATATATTGTAATTATTAAATATTGTCTTATGAAAAAAATATAATTAGAATTTTATTTGAAATAAAAATGGAATTTGTATTTAATAAAATCTGAATAATTATCGTTAATTTATCAATCACAATCTCTTTACAATAATATAAAAGTCTAATATAAACGCAATTTATTTAAATGTTATATTATTTAAATTACTATCAATTATAAATAAACAAATATTTAACAATTTATTTAACAATTCGTTTAAATATTCATTCTGTTTTATTTTTTTTATTTTTTCACAACCAAACACACAAAATTACTAGAGTAAAGGAAAGCAAAACCGTTTTAATAACAAATTCTCGTTAGAGAAATAATAGTATATTAGTAATTTTTTAAATGCTTGTAATGAAAAAAAAAAAGGATTTCGTAGCTGGTGCACAAATGATACTATTAACTGGTGCACAAGTAAAATAGTACCCGACTGATTGACTAGCAACAGTTTAAGAAATGTACAATTAATCAAATACACAATAAAGATATATAATATACAACGAGAAGCAATATTGGCAGAGCACGAAAATAAAAAATTATTATTATTAAACTGGGCAGGTATTTTTAGATAATCATTGTTTAACGATACACAAAAAAAAAAATGCGTTTTGTGATTATGATTGTTTGGGATCTTAGAATACCTGCAATGATTTGTAAAAACGTTATTTATACCCTGTTAGTATAGATCTGGTGGATTTTTTATTTGATCTATTGTACATTTGATCAAGTGAATTTGGACAATCAGCCAGCCCCGCATATATAAATATCGAATTTAGATTTAATTTTAGTCATAAAATACAGTAGAAATAGTGTTTACAATAGAAATATTTTGTTTTTGTTTAAACTTGTATATATAATTTATTATTTTTTTGTACAATTTTTTTTTTTATATATATATTTTTAAACCGGTAACGTTATGAAATATCACAATCATTTCGAATTCGATACATAAATTTGTATAAAAAAATTATTTTTTTGATGAATAATTTCTTATTAATTTTCGTTTTTATTTTGACACTAATATTTTTGTTTCGCTCAAATTGCTCCATTTGTTTTTGAATTATTTATAATGCTTATTACAAAAACAGGTCAACTTTTATTAATAAATTTATATCTAAATTGGTATTACATTGATTAATAAATTTCTTAACATTTTTGTAAAAATTATTATTTTTGGTTATTTTTCCAAAATAAGAAAAGCGACTTATACCAAACATAAAGGATGTAAAATAAAATCAGGTTATTTTTCCGAATTACATTAAATTATGTAAAATAAAAAAATGTGAATATTATTCAGAGGTTTGTTTAAAAAATACCACACAATTAAATTATTCATCATTTATTAATAATAATAAAAAAAATCAACACATTTTACAAAATATTGCTTTTAATTCATTAAGTTGACCTGATTTATATTATTTAATTTATATATAAAAGAAAAAAATTTACACTTCCATCAAAAATAAGTTCAAATTTTAACTCATAAATATTTTTGGAAATTTATTATTTTTTATATAATTTTTTAAAGTTTAATTAAAGTTTTGTTTTCAAAATTTGTCCTATATTTGGTCAATTTATCATAAAACCGCAATTTTTGTCAAGATAATCTCATAATAGAAATGATTAAATTAAGAAAAAAAATATCGGAATATCAAAAATTTAATTGAAATATAAAATTAATATTAAAAACAAATTTATTTATCATACTTTTACACTAACTATAATATAAAATTTGCAATTAACTTTAACAATATAAAAAACGCCGTCGGGCGAAATTAAATTTGTTAAGTCGAATTTAAAAAAAAAATATTAGCTGTTTTCATGCTCGATGTAATGTTATTTTATGAAATGTATGCCATAATAAATGCTCGATGAAATGTACGCGATAATCTGTTACAGTTTGATTTTTTTTTTTATTATTTCTTGACAAAAATGTTTGATTCTTGTTTCAAAAAAAAATTATTGTATACATACACATATTGATATTTAAATATATATATACAAATGTTTTTTTTTTTTTCAATTATTTTGATTATATATATAAAAATTACATTGTTAATCAGTCTATTGTAATCATTTATATTTAATTTTGCTTGATTTTAACAGGGAATTATTTTTTATTTTAGCTGAAATAAATTCAATAATTTTTTTTTCCTCCCCATGACATTTTTTAAAAAATATACATAATTAAATATGTATTATATAGAAAGTATATATGTTTATGAATTATAATTAATAATCATAATAATGATTATTTATAAAATAATATTCACTCATTTTATATAAATATTTAAACAACATTTTTATATGAAAGTTTCTTGAAAATAATTATAATTGCATTAATAATTAGAATTATTTTTTAATTTAAGTTTATAATTATATTTCTGTATGAGAAAATAAAATTAATTTACTGTTTAGTTTTTTTTTTTTTTAAATTATATAAAATACTAATAAAAGTTTACTATTTTTTAATAATTAATGGAAAATATTATAGTAAAGAAGAGTAACAATTAAAAGAATACAGTATTTAATAAGAAAACTGTTTAATGGAAAAAAATATGGTTTCCAAATAATTAAGTTAAAAAAAAAAAGAAGAAATTTAAACTTATTTGTTAATCTCTTTTAATTAGAAGAATTAATAATTTTACAATTGAATTTTCAAATACAAAACAAATGTTTTGAAGATAAATTGAAATAATTTAAAATTCTTATTAAATAATATATTCCATTTTTTTTTTTCTTTTTTAAATAATATGTTAATATAAAAAAAATTATATTTAATTTAAAAATTTATTTTAATAGATATATAAAATGTTTTTAGCCGAATTTCGTGTATGCATAAACACATAATACACCCACAAAAACACCTGCGGCTAAATACTTTATTAATGACCTGCGTTTTTTCGATGCATCTGTTTCAGCTTCAACTTCTCGTTGTTTACGTTTTATTTCATTAACTTTCTTTTCAATATTAGCTTGACGTTCAGCATGTACTCCAATTCTACGTCTAACATCAGAACTATAAAAATTAAAAAATTATTTTAAAATTTGAATAAAATTATATTTAAGAAATTAATTTTTAATTAAATATATAATAATATGTAATTATGAAAATCTACTGCTAAAAATTGTTGTACAAAAGATAATTGACAACGTTAAATACGTTGGTTTGGTTACATACAAACAGCTAAAATTAGAGGATGATTTGAATAATTTGTTCAAAAGAATATCGAAAAATAAATGTAGATATAAATAGCTGTGTAGATTTATATTGGATTATTGTAAGCAATGAGTGGGATAATAGTAAGACGAAGATAAACTTTTGTATAATTCACCTTTCAGATGTAATATAATAATTAAATTCCAAAATATATATTTAACTTTAACTAACAAATAAAAATAATTGTTACACAATTAACTATCTATTTGAATAATCGTTATATGATTGCAATTAAAATTAGATTTAGAAGTATTTAAATTTACATTTCTAAATATTCTATAAATCTATATTCTTATATCAAAGAAAATTAAAAAAAAAATTACCCTTTATTTTGATTTCTATCAACACCATTTGAAATTGTTTTTGTATTTGTTGTATTATCCTGTTCTGTATTATTAATATCATTATCATTTTTACCATCAATATATTTTTGCTGTGTTGAAGTATTTTTTTCACCATTATTATAATTATCATCATTATTTTCTATATAATCACTATTATTAACATCATCATCATTTATATCAGATTTTTCTTCATACATTGGTGATTCTTCTTCTTCATCATCATCATCTACATCACTATCATATTCTTTTAAAAGTGTATAAAAATCATCATTGTTATCATCACTATCAGATTCTTTAACTTCATTTAACATATTTGGTCTAGGTGGTAATGGTGGTAAAGGACGTCCATTTATACTATTTCTATCTGATTCATATTGTTGTTGTATTGTTGATGTTGTTAAATTTGAATTATTTTTATCATTTTTATATTGTTCTGTTGCTGTTATATCATCAGAATTATTATTTTTTATAACACCTAAACTATTACTTGAACGTATTGGTGGTAGTGGTAATTGTTGTCTCAATGATTCTATTCGTGTCGGTGGAGGTGGTGGTGGTGACGATTGTATATCATCCAAAAATGATGAATTATCATTAGTTGGTATAATTGGTACTTCTTCATAATCCATAAAGCTCTACAAAAATGAATATTAATTTTTAGATTATTATAATTTAAAATTATGAAAAAAGAAAAAAAAATTACCGGATCTTCTAATAATTTCATTCCTTCAATAATTGCTTGGTACGAAAAATATAATTGATCGGCTGTTTGTATTAAACCCATACGATATCTTCGTAACTCATAAAGCATTTCACGTACTGACAATTTAGTTACACCTTTTTTATACTGAAATTAATTTAAATAAAATATAAATTTTCTTTGTAATTCAATTATTATAATAATTTTTATATTTACCAGAACTAAACAAGAATCAACTAAACAAAATGTTCCGGATCTACCAATACCAGCACTACAATGTACTACAGCTGGTCCAACATCTGGTTCTAATGCACCAGAATCACGTACTTGTTTCAAAAATTGTAAAAATGTTACTGGTGAACTAGGTATACCAAAATCTGGCCATGTTGTATAATGAAATTGTATAATTTCTCTTGATTTTCTAGATTCTATATCAGTTAATCTAAAATAAAATAATAAAGTCTTTTGAATGTAAGAATTTTATGGGATTTTTTTTTCTTTTTACCTAAATGTCCTTTTTGAAAAATGTGTATATTCTTCACATTTTAAATATTCAACAGTTAAACCAACATCTTGTAAATTAAGGATATGTTTTTCACCAATATTATCTGGCCAATACATATGACATTTTATTTGTTTCTTTTCTATTAATTTATTTAACATTAATATTGCTTTTGTATTTTGTTCCCATATCATTAACCAAAAATGACCAATAGTTTCTTTTAGTGGACCCTGTGTTAAAATATACTTTCTATCGGCGCGTTCCATCTAAAACAACAAAATAAGAATTTTATTATTCAATATTCAAATAAATTTTATAGTATTATAATTTACCTTAACTAAATTAGCATTAATATAATCTATTTTACCACGATGAATAATGATACGTGAATGATCATATGGATTAACATCCCTATATCGATTTAATGAACGATTTTCACTTTTACCAGATTCATTAAATGTAAAAAATTTATCTTTTGCTTCTCTTTCACATTTTTCACGTATTTCCTTAAAAAATATAATGTAAAAATAAAAAAATTAAATTATCAATAAAACAAAAGCACACCTGCCAATTAATTGGAAATTTAAATTATATAAGAAAAATGACTAATTTTTATGAATGTGACATAGTAAATTATGGTATATATTAAAATTTATTATAATATATACAAAAAAATAATTATTTATTATTTATAAAATAATGTTGCGTTGCGTTACAAAAAAAAATCTTCTCTTTATACGTTCTAAAAATTATCTAGAACAATATAATATATAAATATTAAAGTGAAAGTTATCTAATCAAATACTGATTAAAAATAATACCAATTTGTAAATCGAATGAATTTTTATAATATTGATCTTTTTAAATAGAAAAATGAATAAGTAGATTTAAATTCATGAAATTATCAAATTTTCTAATAGTTTGATCTAAAATGTTTTTGCGAAGAACATTTTCTCATATTTGTATTTCAGTGTTTAGTTTTTAATAAAAACATTCTTCAAGTATAACAATTTTTAAAAAAAAAAATACCTTTTCTAACTGCAGAATCAACACAAAAGTGAAAATAAGTATTTTTTTTTAAATTATAGAAATGATTGCCATAAGAAGATATATTTTATTTGAAAATTAAATATTTCTAAATTAAATATTATTTTGTAACAATATTTAGATGAAATTCACATAATTACAAAATGAATTTTGAAAATTTTAATTGGTTAAGTTTCCCACACAATATTGAAATGTAACTTTTACTATTGGTGGATTCTTTGATATAGTCTAAAATTAGCATAAAATAATAAGAGAAATTATATATAAAAAAATTATGTTGGATTGTTTTTTCATGAAATTGTAATTACATAGATATTATATTGCTATATAATTCGGATTTATTAAGAAAATACCAAACAAAATTTATTTTAATTTATTATGTGCAGAACAATCAAAATGTTCATTCAATCAAAAGTATCATTTGATCGATTCACAGAAAACAAATAACGATTTACGACGACAAAGTTTAATGAGATAAGTAGTTATCATGTCATTCTGCAGTTTTTCATAAAATTAGATACGCATTTTTATATACAAATTTGTTCCCAAAATGTTTCAATTTTTTTTACAGTAAGATTGGAAATAATTCTGTGGAAATCATCATTATTAAAATAGTAGCATAGCACCAACAAAATATAAGGTTTTTTTTTGTTATTCTGCGTTAAGTTTATGCTATTTATTTTTGTTGTTGTTTATTATTATTGATTATATATTCATTTTTCTTAGAAATAAACAATTACTTAGAATTACCGTTTTTTTTTTAAATATGTATATATTATTATATTAATTTTATAGATGTATTATACATGTATATTTATGGGTCTAAAATCTAATATACGAGTAGGTATAGGTAGGGAATTAAATTATAAAGATTATTTCTATTATTAAAATATTTAATATATATTAAAATCTTTTTCTTAGAAATATGAAATCAAATTTTTGTATATAAAAATATCAAGGTAAATATTATGAAAGGAAAAATTATTTAATTTGATAAAATTTTCTATATTTATTTTAATTTTTAATTGTAAAATATTGACAGTTACTAAAATTCTCAGAAACTTTCTATTGAAATTTAAAATATTTAATTATGATTAGAACATAATTTACAATTCACATTTAATAACCATTTCTGTTTAATTTGTATACATATTATCAACGAAAAACATAAATCTTTATCGGAGGAACTATTAAAAAAAATGAATTGGAAAAAATTTGTAAAAATTTCTAAGAAAATGCAATGTGGTAGAATATAAAAACCATAATTTGTTACATGAATCATTTTTTTTGTGTTGTATTCTAGGTCGCAGTAATTATATGCACACCAAATAACAAAAAAAACTTACATAAACAATGACAAAAGTTACTTAAAAATTGATAAATTTTTGCAACAAAAAAGAATTTTTCGTGTTGGTAGAAAAATTAAATTGTCTGGAATTAAGACAATAATTTTAATCCACAACCTGTCATTGTGTAATTATGAATGATTTTTTTTCAGTTGCTGGTGTGATTTCCTGGTATGAGTAGCCATTTTTTTTGCTTTTTTTTTGTTCTTACCTGGAAAACTAAAAGCCAGGCCTTTTTTTCCACAATATCCAAATATTCAGCTTCGATACTATTTAATGTACTTAACGTCATAATAAATAGAACTTTTCACCAAATTTATTTAATTTATATTTATTATTGATTTAAATTTGCCTGAACACACAAAATTATAATAAATAATTGTAATTTGTTTTATTTATTGCTGCAACAGCTTTTCGCGTTAACACATTATTTTTTTTTATTTTTTGTGATATGTTCAGATATGTTCAATTCAGTACTGCCAGATATATATATTTTTTTTTATTAAGTTGGTATTTATTTGGTAGTCGTGCAATAATGTTAACCACAATTATGTCAGAATCATATAGTGATGCAACGGAACCGATTTAACATATAGAAATATATGACAGTGGTTAAAGGGATGCCGCTTTGTTCCGTAAGAAAAATTTGTTAAATTTCAATTATAACTTTTTATCTAGAACAATATAAATATTAAAGTAAAACGAACACATCACCGTAAAACGGACACTTTTACTTACATGACAGAATCACAGAATTTTTATTTGATTAACATATTTAATTAGTGTCCTACCCCTCTAGATATATGGCCTACAAAACAAAAATATATTATTTTCCAAATCAACATTATCGCTATTCGGAAAAGGTTATCTTTTGAAATTTGGAGAAGTTATATAGATTTTCCGAAAATAGTTACACCTCTAAAACTTTATTTATTTAAGTTTTAATTATTACACCACCGCTCCCCTTTAATTCTAAAGCAAAGAAATCGAAAATGTTTAAAGAGAGGTCCAGAAAGTGAATGTTTACATTTTTTCCGATAATAGGAAATTATTGTTATTTAAACCATTTAAAATTTAAGTCGAATTTATAAACTTTAACTTAATTAAAATATACACGTATATCGTATCATTATCTAAAGAAAACTTCTTATTTTAGATAAATAAAAAAAAAAACAATAATATAAAATTGTGTTAATGAAAATTTAGTATCTTCCCTTTTATGTCATTACTGATACTGATGAATGTTGACTAATGGATGATGGATTTTAATCTCGTTTGTCGTTTCTCATTCGTATTCTTACTGGGTGTGTTGTGTAGGGGGTAACCGCAATAAAGTGCAATTTGGCAATATGCAATTTCTATTCAATCAATTTCAATTTTCAATGTAGTGAAATGAAATGACATCGCGAATAATATTATGGGCTCGTGTCTGTCGTCTCGCCTCTCGAATGTTTTCTTTGGTATTGGTTGCGGTTGTATTTTTATCATTTTTATTAAAGTATTTATAATTAGTAGAAATTTAAAATATTTCATTTCTCATTTGGTAAAATGTAAATTATGGAGAAAACATAGTTTAACTTTAACATGAATTATCTCGCATAAGCATAAATGTTTCGATAGTTTAGTATTATTATTAAAGGGAAAATTTTAATATGGCGATATCGAAAAATACATTAAGTGTTAACGGGATTTATTTAAGTTTAAAAAAAATAAGAAAATATATATAAAAAATAACAGTATTTAAAATTATTAAGTATTTAATTTCATATTCCCGCCAAAATAATATAAATTCCGTTTGGAGCAGTGTTTTAAACCGCCAAATTGTAATTTAAAGCATTTAAGAAGAAATATGTTGATGTAAATATTTAAAAAAAATGTTACTGTAACTGTATTAATTTCCAATTGTGTATATATAAATTGTTAAAAAGGCTTAATCGCTATAATATTTTGTTACTTTTAATATTAAAATACAATAATTAAAAAATGTGATTAAATACTTCCTAATTATAAATTAAATTGTCTTACTGGGCGTAGAACATCAAAGGTAAGATATTTTATTTATCAGAATAGATATATATTGATAGTTTTTATATAATAATTATAATTTAATTGGTACAGTAGTATAATTGTAAAATATCATTGTTCATAATGCTTATATCTTAAAAAATATAAAATGAATAATAAAATGTCTTCCAATAATAATATTTTAAAATAAATTAAAAATAAAACAGTACCAACAATAATTTGTGGTTTCACCGGTCGCGCTACAACATAATTAATTAAAGATTATTTTTGTTGTATCTTTTGGTGTGTATTTTGGTATTTTGGTGGTCGATTTTGATAACTGTATACCAACCTCGGTATAAAAAATTGCTAACTTCGCTCGTATAGGTCACAAAAATACAAAATTTGACATAAGTTTTTTAAGGTTATGTCTTTGTCTTTGTTTTGAAAAAATTAGAAAATATACTCAAAAATTAGAAATAAATGTTTTCCGCTAATAAATTAATTACTCGTATAAATTTACCATTTCTTACGAAAATTCGGAATTTTCATCATGAATTCACTGATCCTAATCCAATTAAAAAAGTAGAAAAAGAAAAACAATCAGAAATCCAAATTCCTGGTGCTATACAAAGTAAATACAAAGTGTTCCAAGATGAGGATTGTCCAGAAATTTTTGATGTAGAGGAGGAAAAACAACGACAATTTCAACAAGAAGATGAATCATTTATAAAACCTAGAGAATTCATGAATATTAATCTAAAAAGTAAGTCTACTTGGAGTTCTTTTATATTTTACAATTTAAATTATATAATTAAGTGTTATTTTTATATATAATTTTTAGGAGGTATAAATGGCGTATTTGAAATTGAAGATTTAGTTAATGTTTTACGTAAAGAAAACGCTGCTGATATATTTGTCTGTTCTGTGCCAAGAGAATTAAAATATGTTGATTATATGTGTATAATTACCGCACGAAGTTATCGTCATATGATAGCAATTGCTGAATTTGTTCGTAGAGTATATAAAATGAAACGACATAAAGGTGATATTTTACCAAAAATTGAAGGTGAAAAAAGTCGAGATTGGATTGCATTGGATTTAGGAAATATTGCATTGCATATATTCTCGGAGAAAACACGACAAATTTACGATTTAGAATCACTTTGGAGTATTGGACCAGAATATGATAAAGAATGTAATAAACCAGAAGATCCAATTATAGAATTATTTGAAAAACATTCACTTTATTTACATGATTTAAAATCAAATAGGGATTTATAGTGAATTATATTAGTTTTAATAAATTTATTATTAATTTGATACATTTTTTTTTAAATATTTCTTTTTGAAATTTTACCAAATAATAAAATTATTAGCCATTTTATTATGTAAATCCTCTAAATTTGGAAAATAATGATGTTTCTCAATTTTACCATTATATTTACGTGTCAGATAATTAAAATCTTTATTATGTACTAATGCACTATACCATCCAGCATTTTTGGCACCAAAATAATCTGTAACTGGAGTACTACCAATATGAAGACATTCTTCTGGTTTCAAATCTTTTAAATCGGTTGTTTTTATAGCAATATCAAAAATTTCCTTATTTGGTTTTTCACATCTACAATTATATGAATTTAATATAAAATCAAAAAAATGATCAATTGATGAATTTCTCATTATAATATCCAATCGTGGATCGAAATTGGATATAACAGCTAAACAAAATTCTGGTTTTCCATTAATTGTATTTTTAGCACTTAAATGTTGTTGCATTTTTAAATAACTTAAAAATTCAATAGAACCATATGAATGTGTCCAATAAGTATTTTTTTTATAAATATCAATTATTTGATCAGCATATTTATACAGTTTCTCATTATCCATTTGACCACCACTTTCACGGAATGTATCTGAAAATATTATAACAAAATTAAAATTTTAGTGATTTGTTTTTGGAAAGGAAAAACATTTTTATTATATACTTGATATTAATTGACGCCACCATGTTTGCCAACCTAATTTTGAATATTTACCAAAATTTGGATGAGCCCGGTTCATTTTATGCCTTTTAAAAAAAAAAAAATTAAAAAAATTTAATCAAAAATTACTAAAAGTGTATCAAAGTTCATCTTCAACTTTTAAGAATATATATATAGGAAATTTTAACTTGTTTACAAATTATTGTTATTATTATTTACAGGTATATTTTTATTTATTGGAAATTTTCTAAATACCAATTTGATTTAAAATGTGATTCTAATTCTGATAATTCACATTTTATTTCTAATAGTTCAGCAATATCTGAATATTGTTTTGCCGGATTAGTATGAAGCAATGTATCTGTACAAGCAAATGTTATCAATCTAAAACGACTTAAACTCATAATTTAGATGTTTTTTTTTTAGTATTTTCAATATTATTTAAAATTTCGTAAATAGTATATAATTATATTGTTATTACTTTAAAAATTTGGAGTCTACTAAATAGAATTTTAATATTTTGGGTAAAGAAAACCATAAAAAATCTCTTATCAATTTAAAATTATTTATAGCTGTAATAGTTTAAGCAAATATTAAAAATAGGGAAATAGTTTAATTATATTTTATAATATATTTTTTAAATAAGCTATGGCCGAGTGATTTAACTTGTAATATTAAATATTATAAGATATATTTGCAAAGATAAAATAATATGGAATCATAATTTTTCATGTAAATTAAAGATATTAAAGAAATATTTTTTACGATAATATTTCATAGTGTCGGACGCCGGTCGTCATTATTTGAAATTTTCTTAGTCCTATCCGGTCCGGACCCTTAAAAGGCTAAAGAGAAATTAAATAATAAATAGGAACTACAGAAAAGTATAACTCAACAAAATAATTGTAATTATTTGTCTTTTTTTTAGTATGTATTATATGAAAAATACATTTTTCAACAAACAAAAATTAAATTACAAAACAGTTTTTTATATGCACCTAAAAATATGCAATAATTTAAAAAATTAATTAATATTCAAAGTAAATTTCAAAATATAATAATGCAATGCATAAAATATTTTGTTGAGTTATAAAAAAATATTTGGTTTCAAATATTTCCAAAAATATAAAAAAATAATAATTAAATATTTATAAAATCATAAAAAAAAAAATGTATAGTAAAATTTACTATGTGAAATTAACATAAATATTTTCATTACAAATTATATATTATATACATATACATATATTAAATTCACACAATTTTTTTGTTATTTCATAGAAATAGATATTTGCGTGTTCGGTTTTTTAACTTTTCTCTGAATAAATAAACCATAAAGTCAACGTCTTTTCAAATATTTTTTTGAAAGAAAGAAGTTTAAAAAAATTTTTTTTTAAGTATGTCAAAATTTTGGTAAAATTTAAATACTATTATCACATGAATATTGAAATAAAATTAATATTTTTTTTACTATATTTTATTTATTTTGATATTGATGGAAAATTAATAATCTTTATAGCCTGGATAATGTAGAAAATGTAGACTGTGAAAATTTGGTTAAAATTTAGATTACAGAAAGTTATATTTTTTTTGATAAAAAATGTTCCTTAGAAAGGATAACAGGACAGCATTTGAAAATAGCAATTTAAATTATTTTTAAAATTTTTAAAATAAATAAGACATTTCGGTTTCGATTAAAAAAAATTGCACAGTTTTGCTACAATCGATAAAATGTCTAATAATAACTGATCGTTTATATATCTAAGTCTAAGATAAAAACTTGTATTTAACTTTAATTATTTTCCAATAAATGATGATTCAATGTTGGTTTAAAAACAATAATATGATTTTACTGATGATATTCAATTGCAGTCAATTCACATTTATACAATATCCAGGAAAATAATTCACCAGTAAAACTGAAGAACAAAACCATTTTGTCAAGGAATGCCAGTAACCCGGTAAAAAAGTTTTTGATTAAATTGCCTTTTCAATAGAAAATTTAATGAAATAACTGAAATGGTATTCGAGGTCAAAATTATATTGACTAGGATTCCTTTTGGACGTATTAACTGAAATTCGTGTTAGAAAGGAAGTTCAGTCAAACAACTAAAAATGTATTTTAGTTGTACGACGATTTTTGTGTGATTGTCGACAAACAAAAATTTGGCATAATGAATGTTGAGAAAATGTCGGTGGGTTGGTGCGATTTACGACATCTATGTGTGAAAAATTAAAAATATATTGTTAAATTTATGACAAAACTTATTGACAATTTTGTCATCTTTTGGAGGATAATGCATTTTTTTACTTAAGTTCCTTTTGGAAAAGGCATTTCAGTCAAATTTGTATGTTTTTTTCCCTATTTTGTGAAATGAACTATAATTGCAAGCGAGAAGGAAATTTTATATACTATAATATTGAATTGTTGTTGCGGAAATTGCTTTACTGTAAATTGATCGGATACGGTTTATGTATTCACCATGATCTATCTATCTATTATATCTTTTATAACGAGTATTATTTTTTAGGTATTTTACTTATACCGTATATGATTTTATAAGAAAATAATTTTGCAAGTAAGATAGTATCTGTAATTTAAAAATTGAATATCGTATATTTAGAAAAACAGATTTTGTTTTTAAAAGAAATTCCCCTCATTAAGTAATTCTTTATTCTTCCAAAAATAAAAAAATACTTTATTTTATATAATAAATACAAAAAAGAAAATTATAAAAATCAGACGGGAAATAAACTATAATTAAATATTTTCTATATATATACATATATTTATTATATCCACAGTTTATTTATATATTATATTGTTATAGTATTGATGATTTTACATATTTTCCACATATAATTCCTCTATAAAAATAAACTAATTTAGTAATTCTAAAAATATTTAATTTGAAATCATTTTTTCTTTAAAATAAAAATATTTCTCTTTAATTTCATAAAAAAGTCTGTTAGTTTATAACGTTATAATCAATTTCTATTTTTATATCTAATTTAAAAGATCTACGTAAGCATTTTTATATTTTTTTTTTAAATACATAGTGATTTGTCTACATTTTCTACATATATATACATACTTTTTCTATATTACAGCATAAATGGGGTTGGTTAATCTACTAAGTTAGATGGCCAGACATAAAACAATTTTTGTGCACGCGTTTTTTTAATTAGTTATAAATTCTATTTTAAATTCAATTTTTTTTTTTTATGATTTTTTTTTTTTGTTTGTTTTAGTATATGTATAATTTTTTGTATGGCTGTTTCTATGAACTTATATACCTAAAATATAGATGACATAGTTTAAGAATGAAGAATATGCGTGATCGAGACGGAAATGACAGAAAAATTATTAACAAAAAAAAAAAAAACCGAAATTTTAATATTTGGAAAAAAAAACTTCTATCTATTTCATCCCCTCAGTGTAAAATGTTTAATAGAATAAGTAATTTTAGGGGTTTGTTAGTTTAGAACTATATACATTTGATATAGCTTGGAAGATTTTCTATTGATTAAGGTTACTAGTAAAACAAACTTCTTAGATCAACAGTAAAATGTATACTGTCAAAAAGAGTTGATCACTTCTTATTACTTAGTTGATCACAGTGTCTGCCACGGAGTTCCAATGATCAATTTGTGTCGCTTTGGTAATGACACTATAAGGAAACTATGCAGGTGATAATAGTCTTCGTATATTTGAACGAACAATACTACTGAATTTTTTTGTACCTGTAAGAAAATGAAATTATAGAATTAGAAATAACATCAAATTAAATAAAAAAATTAAGATAAAATACTGACGGAGACTAGACAACCAAATAAAATGTAAGATTGCAAACAAGGTAGGATGATAACATCAGAAAAATGCAAATAATAAATTGGAAAAGTACCGTGAAAGATTGATAAATATGGAGGAAAATAGTTAAGAAGACTAAATCTTACTAATAGATCATTAAGAAGAAGAAGAAGAAGAAGGTTGTTACAGACCCGTACCACACAGGTACATTTATCTGGCTAGTGTTGTGTTTTAATGAACACTACAGTAATTCGTTTTTTAAGACTCTTTTTTGACAAAAAGCATTAATATTTGACAGAAAATAACTCAGTACTAATGAGTTCCTGAGTGTAGGTAACAATTAGACTTGCCAAATTAACCATACCGTACTTTGTAAAACAGTACAGATGCCAATTCTAGCCACAATTGATCGACAGAGTTGAGATCTTTTGTGTTCTTGGGTACCGTTTCGTTTCTAATCAATCTCCACTTAACTAATCACTGTTAATTTTTGGTTTATGAAAAAATGTGAAACATGTTACCACTAATTTTATCAATATGGAAGATAGTTTTATATTTTATATTTTCATTCATAAAATTGTACTTTATAGCATAATCGGAGGTGATTAATAAACAGTTTGGTTTTGAAATTTTTAACAATTTGCTTCAAATTTTAATTAGTTATAAATATTACTGAAGAAATTATATAATATGTATTAATTTTTTTTTTGCTATATGTGATTTTTTTTGTTGGAAATTTTCTAAACAACCAAAAACCTCATAATGTAAATAATGAAAAATTTGTATATATATCAAAAAGAAAAACTTTATGGAAAAGACAGTATATTTATATATAAAAAAAAAAATTCTAAAAATATATTAACAAACATTTTTGTATCTTGTCTGAAGAAAATCTCACATGGGAACATATATATCCGCGTGAAAATATATATATATACATAATCTTATCTTATGCTTTCTATTTTTAAGAAAAATTTATATAAATATATATATATAAGAAATACCAAAAGAAAATGATTATTGTAAATAGACAAGATTTTAATAAAAGAAGAAGAAAATAACAAAATTTTGAAAAATGTTCACATAGTCTGTGAAGAAGAGGTCATTAAAATTGTCTTGTTGTATAGAATAAATAAATATATATATATATATAAAAAAACCTACTTTACCTATTTTATGTTTAAAAATTTTCCATATTAAATTTTGTATCTAGATATTTTATATTATATTTGAATGAATGTTTATTACATTTCTGTATATATATAAATTTATATAATGTTTCGATAGAAAATGCATTCAAGTATAAATTCAAACCATAAAGTTAAATGATTTTTTCCCAATGTAAAATTATAGTTTTTATGAAAATATAATATAAATACATAAGAATTTTTGTAGACAGTAGAAAAAATCATATTTGAAAGAATAATGGTTTTTGGTTTCACTGTTATAAATAATTACATATTAATATTTTTTTTTTTTTTTTTAAATTATACTAAGAATCTAACTAGCTATTTTACATACATTTTCATACATGATTTTGATTTTCATGATTATTTGTAATGTATAATAATAATTCCTTTATTTTTTTTTAAACATTTTAGCCTTTCTGTACCAATTCTGTATATAAGATAGATTTAATTTTTCACATCTAAAGGCTGTATGCGAAAATAATGTATTAACTAATAATTTAGATGAGATTTAATTTTTGAGTATAACTTCTATCAAAAATGGGTTATTCTAATAAAATCTATGAAGTATTTGATATAATTACCTATAAAATTAATTTTGCAAGTAATTAAGCTCAGATTATCCATATACCATTTGCAACGATGAATAACTTTAAGATTATGGTATGTAGCTCAAGTGAAATGAAATTTTCATATTAATAAATTAATTTAAAATATTAAAATGTCAAATTTCGTTACGAAATATTTTTTACAAATTTTGCAAGGCTATTTTACAGGAGAATTTCGAGTACTTTGGAGATCGCATTAAAATTTCATTTCACTCGAGCCACATACTAAGTTTAAGATCTAAAATTAGCAGAAGCCAGGCATGGTCCACTGGACTATATAAAAAATTTGATAGATTTCAACACCATTTAATTGAAATAGTCAAATTTCATTTAGACTATTGCTCAGATATTCATTATCTTGTTACGTTTTTCCATATTTTTCGGTTTAAATTTAAAAATTTAGGCTGTTTGATCAAATAACATCAAGAAGGCCTAAATAAATTGGTAATATTGAAAACATAAATAAAGAGGTTTCAGTTAGAATGCCACGGGATTTCCATTGTGCCAAATATATATATCATTACGACTTGGAATTGTGATTTACTTACCGAGAGCTATTTGATAATTTGATTATCCACATGGAAATTACGAATAAATGACAGTCTAATTTCTAATAGATGACAGACAGTCTATTGCAAATTACGAATAAAAAAATTTGATATGTATTCCGACGAACCATATAATTTTGTTTTTGAATTAATTTTTCCAAATACATATTTAACAAGTTTACGATTCCAATTCATTATGAAAAATATAAATTACATTATTTTTTTTTTCAGTGCAGCTCAGTTCCCTATAAGATTTCTTTTTCTAGATATTTCAACTTGAAACCACATATACAAAAGTAGAATTCGCGAATGGTTTTTTGTATTTTGCATTTATAAAACTGAGTGAACATTATTCAGTCAGTCCATGGGCAGAATATACTTAAGTATATAATACACTAAAAAAATTGTATATCGACGAGTATATTGACTTCAAAAGACCTGATTTTATTAGTGTATTTGATTGTTCAGTATAATTTTGGTTTCTTTATTTTTTTGTTGCCCATATTCGCAAATGATGAACATTATGTACGTACCACATTCTTTGGAATTCCAGGAAAAGAAACAGAAAAATTTGTATTTTATTTTCAGCTGACCAAAGAAAAATATTTCGTTTATTTTTTTTTATTCACATAATCAAATCATGTACATATATCTATATACATACATATAAACATATAACAGATTATCTGCGGACAGTAAAGTAAAAAAAAAAAAATTATGATTTTTTTTTAGGGTGCCGAATGCACAATTCTTTGCAAAATGTAAAATTTTATTTGAATGAATATTAGCGCCTTAAAAGAAGGCATTATGCAAAAAAAAAAATTTAATTGCTTATAAAGATAAAAAAAATTAAATGAGTTTTTTTTTTTTTGTGGTACACGGTAAAAATTGAAATTCCATACTCAGATAATTCTGAAACTATTTAAAATATTTCATTAATGAATAAGAAAAACAAATCTATAAAGTTTGGAAAGAAGAAGAAAACATTCCAAAATTCCAAATATTTGACAGTAACGAATGTGATTTTTTTTTCAAAAGCAAATAAACGTGAATAAAATGTCATTGTTGTATTGATTATAGTTATATAACACTAACTAACTATAGTAATAGTGAGTTTATTAAGTATTTTAATTGATCCGATGAAGGTGAATAAAATTGATTAAAAGATTTACGAATCTATAACATAAATCTTAGGATTTTAATAAGTGTTGGTACCGAATTCCTCTTCATACAATTTGATTTAATTAACTAACTGAAGAAAAAATGAAATATTTTCACTTGTAAAAACTGATAAAACTAGCTATAACTTAATCAAATTCTATTTATTATTAATTTACCTTGGATGGAGTAATGTATAGATAGAGAAAAAACCGCCAAGGACTTATGCATTCAGGGTCAGAATCATTGTACTCTTTAAAATAATTGATTTTATACATGCAAAGGTGGTTGCATATATAAAAACGGACTCTTAAAGGATCCTTACGATTGGTAGCACTAAAATGTCTCTGCCTCGAGCAATTCGTTCATGAAGTATAAACCAAAACATTTAATGCTGGTTTATGAGAGAGGGACAACAACATAGAATGATAGAATGTATTCAAATCTTTTCACATTCATCTCCACATTGTCAACGTCTATGCATATCGGATCGTTATATTTTAAAAGCGTTATCTAGCAGCATTGAGTTATCCATAGGCGGCCGTAAGTTTATTTCCATGGGTGGTCAAAATGAAAATTTCAAATTTATGGTTGTCAGAGTAAATATGTTTCTATAAAATTGTCATGTTGACAATCATAATATTGTTAAACAAATTTGAACCTCTTCTTTAACATAAAACGCTTAGATGCTATATAATATATTGTTGCATTAGAAAACGATGTCCAGTGATAATGCAAATGCCCAGTCAGTCTATTCTCGATCCCAACTAGGTTTTAACTCTTTGTAGAGTTCTAAATACAAGACGTAGGTGGGTGGCAGTATCTGTGCAAGAATATAATATGTATTTTAACAGAAGGCTCTAATTAAATCTTTGTTCCCATGATAAGATTTTTTTTCCATTTTTAACGATTTCTCAAGAATTAAACAAGGGAAAAATTATTTTTCAGACAGTATAGTATTATAAAGTGGTTCATTAATCTTCTGCAAACCTTGGTTATCATTTTGTTTTTAAAATTAAATGTTATACGGTATTATTGTTTTTTTATAGAGCTGGAATAATTTTTTTTTTTAATTTTTTTTAACAAGGGGGTCACATGGTCGTTATAACTTATGGGCGCCTATGGAGTTATCTAGCAGCATTGATTAAAGCGGTTAGTAAATAAATTATTAAAACGAATATATTATTTGGTATAATTAAATTCACATATAATAACCCAAATATACTTCAATATATTCCGAATAATTAAAATACTTTTAACTATCTAAATATCGTTACTACAAAATATTTCAAAATTTTTATTTAATTTTTATTTATTTCTTTCACTCTCTAAAATATCTAAAACAAAATATTTTTGTTTTCTGGTTTATTTGATTCCAATATAAATCCAACAATTTATTTAGGTGTAAACGGAATTTTTCATTAAAGCAAAATGGTAAGAACAGAAAACTTAAATCTAAGCAAAAATATCTTGTATCTTCTTAAAAAACCAAAAAAGAAAAATATCTTCTACCATAATAACAATAAAAAATAAAAATTTCTTTGAATTTTGATAGTTTTTTTTTTCGTTTTTGCTTGAATTTTTTTTTTTTCATCTTTTCGTTTGTATGTAAACTTCTTTTCTTATAAACGCCGGCCGTCACTGACCGCGAATTTAAAAATTCTTTTATAACTTTTTTTTTATTATTATTATTATTATTATTTATATACGAATAACTTGAATAATGATTTGTATATATTAATATATAATAGCGGTATATATATACATAAAAAGTATATATATACATATATACAAATGAATCGCGGTTGACTTTTTTTTTTATTATTACAAATTCCTTTCTTAAAATAAATGTTCCCAGGCATTCCAATGTAATAGTTGATTTCATATAGGTAAGCTAAAGTTATCGTCTTACTTTGCTTTTTGCTTGTTGTTGTTGAGATTTTTATGTTGTTATATACTTTTCTACTTCTTTTATATACCTGACCAACTTTAAAAAAAAAAATGATTTGTTGTTGTTTTAATTCATATCGTTATTTTTATAAAGTTTTCTTCTGCTTTTTTTTTGTTTTTTGGTACATCTTAAGGAGAGTAAAGAGTTTTTTTTAGGAGGTATCTTAAAACTATCTATGGGGTATTTATATGGTAAAAAAAATAAAATTAAAAGAGGTACAAGAGTACGCCATCGCAAATTTTTTTTTAAAAAATGATTCTGTGATCATATATCATCACCTTAATTTGTGAATGGTCCTAATCCAGTAAACCTAATTTTTGAGAAAATTGCGTTTTAATTACATGTTACCTAATTATGCCAGTTTCTTGTTTTAACAAAAAAAATTACATAAATTTTACATAAAATATTGGAAAAATTATTGTGAATTACCGATTGGGATTAATTCAGTATGAAAAATCATTGTTTTAGGCATGTGTTAGCAAAAAAAATCATAATCAACCAGAAGAATTTATTTAAATTCACTTGAACTAATGTAAAATTTAACTATTTTTTTTCATATAAACACTATGAAAAATGTTTTATTGAACTATTTTCATATAATTTTTTTAACCAAAAAATAGCATTTTGTAGTTAAGGATCATTCATCAACTAAGGCGACGATATTTGAAATCAGAAAGGGAATCCCATTTTAAAAAAAAATATATTCTTTTCTTCGATTTTGTATTTATGAAAAATTCCATTTTTCGACATATTTATATAGATTTTCTGAAAAACTAAAATTTAATTAAATACGTTATCAATTTTTCCTGGTTAGCAAACAGTGATTTTTATAATAGCACAGGTCAAATAATTTAAAATTTTATTAACATTAAATTGAGTTTATTCATTTAATGAATGAATGTAATAATTTTAATTCAATAGTTTTAGGTCAATAATTTTAACTCAAGCGTATTTATATTAATGTTATGTTAAGGAACTTGTCATTTTTCATCACAAGACAAGCGCTGGAATGGAACCCTCAAGGATCTAGAGGCGTTGGGCCCCCAAAAATACATGGAGAAGAACAATAATGAAAGAATTAGAAAGGATTGGTAAAACATTGGTCGGAAATAAAAGTAATGGCACAAAATAGAGTCAGATGGAAACTCTGTATAGAAGCCCTATGCTCCCAAGTGGAGTGAACTTGTCAAATTTATTAATAAACATCTTAGAATATCTTCTAAGTAAATGAATCAAATGTATTAAATTTTATTAAGTTTTTAATCAACTCCTTCTGTCAACTTTTTGCTGGTTTCACTAAGTCCTAAAAATATATGTATAATAATTGCACTATTATTCTTCTAATAAATCCAGTTGATCAACCCTGTATATTAAATAAATCATTGGAAGAATTTAATATTATATGTAGGTAAATTATATATACATATATGATTAAGGTTTTACATATAACAAAAAAAAGATATTAAACATAAGAATTACAGGGCGGCAATGGTAAATAGAAAACGGTGATAATGATGAAACATGTCGTTAGCATAGTAAAAAAAAAACTATTTATCCAAAATATGATGAAAGAAAATCTATTTACATGTGGCCGTGTATATCATCATAATTTAAAACGTACAAGGTGATGATTGAGAATAACTAATATTATAAAAAATATATAATTATTTGTAATTAAAATAAATAGGAAATATTTACAACATTTTCATAATTAAACTTATTACAATTAATACAATTACTACTATCATAATTCCTAGCTAATGCCGGTTAATTTTATATAGAAGGTTCGTGCAAACATCATATTTAATACTGAAGAATATAATTTCCATAAAGGCTATAAAAAGTGTCTTTATTATATAACCTTAATAACACATTTCATTTTCATATATATAAAATATTTTTAAATTCTTCAAATTTTATAAGAAATTCTATCGTTTATATTTTTTTTTAAAGAACCCTGTTTTTGTAACATTCCAGAATTTAAAAGAAATGAAAGAAAGAAAATATTTAAAACTATCTATTGCAAATTGTAATATCTGCGAAATCGATAATAATGATTAGTATGGTCTGTAAGCAAAATAAATAAATTGCAGATATATTTCTATGATTTTCTACCCAGTTCATTTAATAGCAAAAAACCATTTACAGACAAAAATCTTTTCATTATTTTTTTAAACTTTCTTAAATATTTTATTTTTTGCGAAATATATAACAAAAGTTTTATTAGTAAAGATGAAGATGGTTTAGTTATAGCAAAAATCATTTGCATATAGATAGTTCAATCGTATGGCCAAACTAAAGACAAAGTACAGGATTTATTGTTGAGAAGAAAATTCTCAAATAAATTATCATATTCTCTAAGTTCTATATACTTTTGGTTGATAAGTTGGTTTTAAAGGATAAAGATAAAAAGATACTTTCCTCGACGTACTAAAGCGTTATTGAAAAGTTTGTTGCACTATTCAGTGTACCACCTGTTAGCGTGTCGAATCACCATACTTCTCTAATGAACTTCATCATTTTAACCGGACTTATCCTGTCTACTTCCTCTTAACTGTCTAGGAAAGAATTTTCCTAAAACCTTAATCTGCTTTGTTGGACCGAGAGACAGAGTCATAGTAAATGCTCCACTGACTCTTACTCCTCCTCACAACTCTGTATGTTGAAGTAGTGGTCAATCTCACCCTTATATCCTTAAGTTTTTTTAACTTAAAAAAAAATTAAAAATGATCAAACTAAAACTACTCAGTAGTTTGAGCATTTTCTTAACATTCACACATTTCTTAACATTCTTACCTTCCTTAACTTCCGAGTGTCTTGTTTCCTGCGTGTTATAAATGAGGTATACCTTTGTAAATCCTTTACTTTCTTTTCTTATTATGCTTATTAAAAGCTTTCGCTGTTCAATACGATTGAACTATGGTTCAATATAATATTAATAATCTGTATGATTAGAATGAATAATTATAACCGAAATATGATTTATGTTATCAGAAAAAAAGGATGACTGGTAAAAGGATAATGGAATTTCTATAATAATAAAAATTTTTGGTTTTAATTTGTTTTCATTCATTTGTATAATAATTTTCAGAAAGTATAAATTTAATTAAATTATTTTCTAATTTAAATTAACTTATTTAACCAATTCAATTTTATAATTATCTAAAACTATATTGTTAATTGAATTTTAATGAAATTAATTAAATTAAATTTTATATTTTATTTATAATAATGTGTGTTAATAAAATGTAAAATTAAAATTCACGTGATGGTGTTTTAAATGGTAACACAATTAATTTTCCCATAGGAGAATTTTTTTTTTATTAATGTAATTAAAAATATTTTCATCGTTATACCTATTATGAGAAAAAATCATCTTCGCTTCAATGGCAGAATATCTTTGAATGAAATTAGTATAGTTGTAATAACATAATTACGAGTACGTTATATGTAGATTTGAATTTGAATGCCTATTAAAAGCAACATGAAATTTTACTTGGTAATAATTATGTGTACATTATGAGACTACTGTGTACTTTATGGATTTATCAAATTCCGATGAGAAATTTTAAATTCCTAAGTTAAGTATATGATGTTGTATGACATGAAATAATTACTAATTTAATAATTTAGTCATTAACAAGCTATCAAAACAATTCAAAATCATATCAAAACTTTTTAATTAAATATATATTTTGTCATTGATTATATGGTTACTCAAAGAAACAAATGCAGTTAATTTTAACCTACTGCCAATAAGTATCTATAAAAAAACCTGGGCACTGCGATCTTAACAGGTCACTCTATGTTGCGGGATCATGCCTACAAAATTCGGTGCTCTGAAGTGCACGTCTGTAGGGGGTGCGGTGAGGAAAGAGAGACCATTGAACACTTCCTGTATCATTGTCCCTGCCTCATGCACCTACGTTATAAATGCTTTGGTGCCAGAACGAACTGAGCGAAGCGGGGGTTCATGGATGGCAGCAAATCTGTAAATTCGGTAAAAATAGCGGATGGCTCACAACCGCCACGGCGGGAGTGACATGAAGGTTCTTTGGAAGGGTGCAATGTGCCTAGTTCTGGCCGGAGTGCTTGAGTCCTTCACGGACTCCCCTCTTTCAATCCATCCAACCATCCATGTATAAAAAGAGATCAAAAACCATATACATAACAGTTTTTATTGTGGGATTTAATCTTTACATATAACTTATATGTGGTTTGATCTTCAAGGTTAATAATTTTAACTCAAGCGTATACAAAAATTTCTGTATAAGTTTGTGTCGATACAAAAATTTTTGTTTACGTTTTGATCTCTTTCTATATATACTTTTTGCTATTACTTAATTGATTAGAATATAATTTCGATATTAATAATGATTCGGAATGGCGTTGTATAAATTATTTTTAAATATCATGTAATTGTGATTGAGCTCTTCAATTTATATAATTAATTGTTTGGGCACCCAAGTTAAGCTACTTTTTTGTAATTCTGTTTCTATTAATCTAGCAATATAGAATTATTCCAAATGCTTCAAAAAATAAATTCTATGCACTTTTTCTTAAAATTATTCTTTTTTCCACGGGAGGTCTTCGTGTTTTTTTTTTATATTTATTTTTTGTAACGATTATATATGAAGTGGTAATTTTTAGCTGATGGGGTTTTCTCATGTATATATCTTAAATTTAATACATCATCAACTATATATATAAAATATATATAAACATCGTTTGAAAGATCAAAAGAGTTCAAATTGATAAATATTCATAATACATCATTAATTTATATATAAAATGTTATATGTAAGTACTATGTATATATATAAAATATCTTGCATGTTTTAGTTAGTATTCGAATTGATTTATTTAATTCTAATTACTTAATTAACTTCTGTCCCACATTCTATAGTATCTTATAAAGCAATACTTTTTATATTTACTTTATTCAATCACTATATTTATACATAGAGTTAGTTATATTTTGATTGGGCTATAGAATAAAATTATTTAAATTGTAGAAATATTTTTAATTCTTGGTATTTAATTGTGGGTCTCACCATTGAGAGGTTATAATATAAAAAAATTATTTTGACAATTATAATACAGTCTATTTTAATGAACTCTAGTTTTATAGACAATGAATTTTAATTAATGCAAAATATAATTTTTAAGTAATTTATATAATAAATTAAGAAAATCCTTAATATTTGGCCCTGAGTTAGAGTGTGAGGAAACTCCTCAATTTTGCTGCAATTACGAAATCCTTCGACTTCTTACTAGATAATCCCTTACACATACTCAGAGTTAGTTATTCATAAAAGTGGTACCGCTATGGACCCAGTATGGCCTATGCGAGGCTCTGCAGCCAGTATAACCTAACCTAGCGTGTATCTGATTATCAACTGAGTTTTTATGTTTTTAATTTATTTTTTGCACTTGAGTCAGATCTTTCTAATGATGCACATTAGACCTACTGGAATCTAAGCTTATATTCAGAACCCGAATCCGTGTTGCAACTTGCCACATGACGTTTATTAGTGGGACGGTATTAATAGTGACACCATTAGCATTTTAATCAACAATTACATATTGGAAGTTTGATTAGTGGAATTTAAAATAGTACAGGTAAACTTTCTTCTTAGAATATGAAATTTAACATAAATGCAGTGGCGTAGCTATAATTTTTGTACCCCCTGCAAATATTTTGTGTGTTCATCTTTTTGATTTTAAATTGATAAGAATATTAATCTATATTATCAGCTTCTTTAGCTTTTACGAAAATAATCGATAACTATTATAGGCTATGTATGGGTCAGTCGATCTCTGTTATTTATATATAGAATTTTTTAAACTTGAGTTTATTAGAAATAGATTTTATTTGAAAGATTTGTTACATTTTATAATTTTTCCCAAGGTTTTGGTTAACATTATTTCGCCATTAGTAAACTTCTTGTATGCATCAATAAATGCATTATAAATATTGTTTATTATATATTAATTTTTATTAAAAATAAACTGTCAAGATAAGATTATAATTACACATTAAATATAGTACAAGGCTAAATTAAAATTGTTCTAGTCATTTTTATAAATTTAAATTTTTTTTTAAAAACATATTATTTTATATTTTTTAAATAAATAGTTCATTTTTACAACATATTTTAACATATTTTATTTACTTTTGCTCAAAAAAAACTAAAATTATCTTCTTATTTTTAATGGAATCAATCATTTACTTTTCTTCACAAATATTTGAAAAACTAGAGGCCCTTAGGCCCAAATATATAGAAATATATAGTATAAAAAAAGTTATCAACCATAAAAGTAAATACTTGAAATTCCTCACTGGATTGTGTATATAGTTAGGAGGTACATTCATGAAAACGTACGGTAAAGTGTTAGTAAATGAAATTACCAAAAAAAGAAATTTCGAAATCTTAGAAAAAAAAAAACATATTTTCCGATTTTTTTTAAAAAATGTGGCAATAACATTATAAAAAATATTTTTTTTTTTTAAGTAAGTATAAATATATAAACCCACAATATTTAAAAATTCCAACATACCGCTATAACTTTATATAGAGTTATGTATACCCACTAATAGTGTACATAAGACTCTATATAATATAGCTCAATGTGCAATGCCATGGAATTCCATTTAAGAATCCTAAAGTTTTAGCAATAAAATCTTTTCCATATGTGAACGAATTATCAAACTAAAATATATATAAATATTATAATCATAAGATTGGCGCGGGGGTGGGAATTTGTATGGTATTTAATGGTTGGAGGACTTTGATCACACGTTTTAGATTTTTGCTGTTTCTCTGCTCACAAGACCAACAACAAGTTTCGCTTCTTGTTTAGTTGGCAGCTATATATATATTATATTAAAAAATATAAATATAGTAAATTTAATTATATGGGTTGGTGTTGGAAGTCCGAATGTGGTTTTCCCGAAACACAAAATCCTGAACACGATTTTTCGAAACATAAAATCCCGAGTCATATAATACCGAATCACAAAATCCTGAATCATGATATTCATAAAAACTGTGCGGTTTTTTTTTTTTAATTTATTTCGGGATTTTCGAAGTCATTTTTGTAATGAATTTAAATCAAATTATTTGTAAAAGAACTGTCAAAAATATGCCGGTAATCAATGTAGTACCAATATATTCACCAATGTTCTGGCATGTGTCTGCACTTTTAGCAGATAGTTTACCAAGGACACCAAATTGTTGCGAAGCATGGAATAAGCGTTTAAATGCATACTCTAGGAAAATAAATAAAGTAATTTTCTAAAAGCATTAGCGTTTCTTCTAAATAATATAAATTTTTTTTTTTTTAATTAACGAATTTCTGAATGAAAAGATGTTAATTTTCATAATTTTCATTTTAATTGTAATTCTTGCAGCATTTTGTCTTTCGGGATTTTATGTTTCGGTCTAATAGTGTGATCCCATGTATATATATATTTTTTTATATAAATATATACTTATATATTATATAAAAACGCATACATGTTACATCGCACCCATAAAATATATAAAAACAATTTTTTTTTTAGCTCACGGCTTTTTTCAAAAAGATTAGTATATGCGGCTTATATGCTCGGCTCAGTTAATACAACAAAAACGATTTTTTTATTTTACTATATATAAAAGTTTGTGAATGAGTTTTATGATTTTCCCACTCTTTGGTTTCTGAGTTGGATTTTTTTTTTTACAAAACAAATCCTTTTCAAATTCCAATCTCGATTTGTTGGTGTATTAGTTTATCAATTCGTTGGTATGTATAGTATATTAATTTTATTTACTAATACTATGTAAATATATGAATACGACTACGACCTAATAAGTAATATAGCTGTTCTGAAATATTTTAAGTTTTTGAATTAAAAATTATGGACATAAATCAGGTTGGGCTTAAGGTAAAGTTTTTGTAATTGATTTAAGAGAAAGAGATTTTTAGGAAATAGAAAAATAATGTGAAATCCTCTTACTGGAACCATATCGCAGGCATATGTTAAAGGAAACGATTCATAGAGCTCTCCACGCTTAGCAAAACTGAGCTACGTATAATAATTGGCCTGTCATTATGTGTTCAGGGATCAGTTGAACAAGATCGGAAAGTCTATGAAAATAGTTATAGTCGGTTTTGTTCGGATGTTGAAGAAACTACAGAACATATCTTCTGCGATTTCGAGGTTGTAGTCCGAAAAAGGCTGCTAAAACACCTATGTAAGCGTTTTCTGAGTGCTCCATTAGGAGAATGGCTATCAGGAAAATTCAAGGCTTCTATAGAAACTGGGGTACCAACTAACTAAATATTATAATAGGGTAGACACAATAGATTTCCTTAAGTAGGGAGGCGGAGGTTCGTATTTGTTTAATCAAGTCTAAGAAAATGCATAACTTGAATATTCGCATATAAAATATGATTCGGATTGGAGTTTTCTTAGGTTTACAACAAATACTATTTAACTAAAGTACTAAATATCTCATCACAACAATAAATCCATGGTATTTCCACATTAACTTTCAATTAGTTTACTTCTAGATGGAAGAAGTTTTATTAAAATTTTGTTTTTCATTTTTACTATGATCTTTATTGCAGTCAGATTTCCGGTCCGGTTAATCATGTATGGATATACTCGTTGGACCGGAACTTAGTAATATGTTTTAGCTCTGTACAAAATATGTGAGATCTAATTAAAGACTCCAAATGTTTCTCTTATATGCTCCATGTTTCATTGAACGTTATTCCTTATTCCGTAAAATTGCTTTTAAAAGAGCCAGGACCGAATTCTCAATCACCAATATCCAGAACATGTAATTTGAAAAATAATTTATAAGTTAAAGTAGATATCTGTAAAACCTCATAATCATTCAGTTTTCTCTGAAATCTGCAATATATTTTATACCATTTATTTGTACCTGCCTACCCTGGATTTAATAGATGTTGTTATAAGCTCTTTATGTACCAAATTGTATTGTATATAATACAATATTTTAAGTATTTCTTTGGCTTGTGTCTCTTATAAAAATATTAGAAAGAACCAGAAAAAAAGTAGCTATGTATATTTTATCTAAAATGCAGAAAGCCCGCATTCCAATCTACCGATTTCAATACGAAGAATTTCGTCACGATGAATGATGATGATAATCAATTGTTGAGTTCGTTTCAAGTTCGGGAGATTTACCATTTAAAATTTTTTAAAATTTTTTTTTTTAACAGCAGCAGCATATATGTATCTGCGCGCTGCTGTTACCATAATAGCGGTATGCTGAAATAGTTATACCTAAAGAGTTTATATATGTAGACTAAGAGGTCTTAACTTTTGAGGTTATTTTTATTTAACCATCATTACCACCAATGTAATTTTTATAAACGTAATGCTGTTTTTTAAATCACGTAATTTTTTTTTTATTTTTTATTTTTTTTATATATTTTACTTTACTGTTTTAAATGTTTCCCATGGCACTGAATATTTTAGATTTACACGTTTGAAATAAAAGAAGAAAAAAATATAAAATGTTGAACTACATTGGAATGTGATGGCGATGATGATATTATATATCTTTCTCTAATAAAACAATGAATGTAAAAGTTAAAAAGGTTTTTTTTTATGCAATTTGAGTTCAAATTTATAGTAAATTCTGGTATATTAATAAAAATTACCTTTAAAGAATTCAGATTTTTTTTTTTTGATTTTTTGGTAAACTTTATGGAAATTTTGTTATAGACAAAACAATTTTAAAGGTTTAAAAATTTTAGTTTTAAACACAAATTCGATTTGAATTTAAAGTAACTGAAATATAGATTAATATCTTGTATATATGTAATGCCCCTTCCCTTATGATTGAAGTTGATTCGACATTTGCCACGCTATTTGACTCTGATCTCACCTCGTCTTTTTCCTCAATAGACGAAAGATTTTGTATGATTGAAGTCGAGTTGCATTTAGACGAGTCAAATGTTAAAAAAAGGAACACAACATATTATTTTGATGCAATGGCAATACAGTTCTTTTTGACGTTAATTGTTGACGTTTTGGTTTTTAAAATTTGTATTGGTATAAAATAAAAAAATTGAAATTAAAATTAAAATAATTTTGTTATATAATTATGAAAATTATGTTAAGAAAATTTATTTAAAAAACTTAAAATCTCACTTAAAAATAAATAAATCAAACTTTTCAAATAATTTTTTTAAATTTGTACCTTTCGCCCAGAAATTTCTGAACCAGTAAATCGACAGCGAGTTCAATCATACCAATTACATTAGTAGACGATTCGCCGAAACTCTTGCCATCAAGTTTTCCGGCGAGTTTAATAATATCGAATTGTAAAAATCAATGCGAGGTGGACATTCGAGTCGACTTCAATTATAAGGGCTAATATTTTCTTTATTTAGTTTCGATATTATTCAAATTTTTAATAATTAATAGTATGACTAAAATGGATATTGGGCCGGCCATCTCGTTAAAAAATGTTTTGATACATTGCAATTTGGGCTTGCTTATTGGGCGAAACTTTTAATTTTTTAGAAATAAGTTAGTCAGGATTTCTTCATCCCTGTAATAAAATAAAATAATTTAATGTAATTAAACCTATTCCAATTATATACAATCTAAGACAATTACTTATATATTTCGACCTAAAATTAAACTTATATAATGTATCACATCAAATTGTAAGCTTATCAGTTCATTACACTTCCGCACCTACATATAAATTAAATTTTTAAGTTTATCTAATTTTTTTTTTTATATAGTGAACTATATTAAAGATAATTTTGAAAATTTAAAGTAAAATGGAACGAGCAATTTATTAGAATATTAAAAACATTTTAAAAAAAAAACTAATGAATCATTAGAAAAATATTTATGTTACCAATTAAAAATAAAATCAATTATTGTATTATGTGCGGCTCAATAAATCTTAATATCAAACGTTCTACAACAGAAAATCTATTAAGATTTGTGATTAATTATTATAAAAAAAAAATATATTTTTTCATTCATTAAAATATAAATTTTTATATTACTATTTAAAATTATATGCAAATTTAGTTTCCTAGAATTTTTAAAAATCATTTAAAAAATGACTAAGTGCGCAAAATTCCACAATAAAAATACAACTTCCATTCATAATTTATTTTAATTTTTTTTTTTTTATGTATATTACATATTCTATTAAAACAAAATTCCAAATTTCTAATAGTTCGCATAAAAATATGTAATTAAATATTATAACCTTCGAAATTTTCTATATAAAAATGAATTTTGTTGCTATACGAGCGAGTAGATTTACAACTTTATGAATATGATTTTAAGTATATTTTTTTTATGGTTCAATAAAGCTTTATATAGTTAAATAGATACATTACTCATTGAGATTAAAATGATTTAAATTTATTTAGATAAATTATTTTTTTTATCTTATGTGGAATCAAAAAAAATTTTTTTCTGTAGTCCTTAATATGCGCATAAATTTTAAAATCGTTAGAAATAATATAATTTTTTAAGAGTGTGGCTCCTGAAGAATTAAGTGTGATATTCTGTTAAAGTTATGTATTGTAAAAATAATAAAATAAAAATAAAAATTAAAATTAAATTAATAATCGTGGAATGATCATTCGAAGAAATTGATTTTGCCCAAATCGTTTTCGAAGTTTTCTTTACTATCCGAATAACAGATTAATTTCGTGATATATTTAAATTTTATGTGTAAAGCTGCCGATACATTATACAACATGTTTATCAATGTGTTGATAACTTAGTCAAGTTGTATCGTTTGTGGGCAAGTTTGAACGCTTTCACAACCTTTTTGATGGTTGACAAGTTGGTTGAAGAATATTTAAATATTTATGTGGGACTGATGATTATAAGTTGAATGATGGATGGATGGGTTATATTATGGACGTCATTTTGACAATTGTATAATCAAAATGACGTTTCTTAACGTTTTAATTTTATGTTATCAATATTTTTTATTGATTATAATTTAATTTGAAATTATCTTTGAAAAAATTAAAGTTGAAATGTTAATTAAGTTGAATGTGTACAGTGAAAATATACAATCCTGTTCACAACCACGTTGTACAACGAATTGGCATCATAACAAATATACTTAATATAGGTCAATATCAAAATTTCCGAATTATATTTGATGTATTTTTACCATATTTAGTAATTGTTAAATGATTTCAATAAAATTTGTTAGATTTATTGATTTTAACAAAATCCCAGTTTTGGGTTACTAAAATGTTAGCAGCTTTTTATTTAGTTAAACTAGACCGTTTTCAATTGAATTATGATATTTGTTATTACAATACAAAATTTTGTGAAATTTATGTTTTATATACTTTCATAGCATTTGAAAGATAAGATTCACTTTTATTTTTGAACTCAATTAAATATAATATACGTCAAATTTAATGCGTCAGTCAAATCAGAGATAACATAATTTATATAGGCGCCATTATTCTAATTCTGAATAAAATCTTGTTTTATTATGCAATGCAGATTTAAAAAGCTTATCTCTAATAAAAAATGTTTGTGTGTAGCTTTCATATAAAAATCTTAAAGGAAAATATAATTTGTTACTCCGGAAACTGATGAGCAAATGAATAATATGATTTTTTTTTTTTAATTATTCTCCAGAATTGGTATTAAAATTGTATGTGTAGTAGTTATAGTTATAGTATTTGTTTAATCCTTGATATGGACAGTTTGAGAAAATATGTACATTAAAATTTTACGAGCTATATAATTACAAAGGACCGAGACTAGGACACTAAATTTGGATATTGTAAAATCGAATTATTGAACAGTTTAAATCAAGCATATAAATGACAGAGTTCCAGGATGTCATTCAAATACATAAATTAATTGGGCATCTATTTATCATCTAGTTAAATTGGGTGACAATCGCTGGACAAAAAGAGCAACAGAATAGATTGCACCATAAGATATAATATAAATACGAAAGTAATAGAAAATATGGAGTAATAATAATTAGAATTCCATTCAAAGATCGGAGTAGAGATAACCAATGATTTTCATGTGGAAGCAATTATACAATTATATTAATATTTAATAAATTTAATATAAATTCAATAAATTGAAATAATAAAATTTGAATTTTTTCTACTAACATTAATATTAAATTACAAATCGAATTTTATTTAAAAAATGTTGTAAACCTTTTACTGTTTTGGTTATGATTATTAATATATACAAAAATTCCATTTATTTTATTTCACATAAAAATCTCTTCAAAATAATTTTTGACTACAACTTTCACCACTTTTTTTTAAAAAAAAATTTTTGTACTTCAAATTTTATTTCATTCAAATATTTTTCATTCAATTATTTTTCATATTTAAAAAGTAAAATAATAAAAATTTTATACAATTTGAAAATTTCTAATAAATATTTGTTACTTATAATCACAAGGATTTTAATTTTATTTTTAATTTGAAGGTTTTTGTTTTTGATTAAATAAATAAAACAAAATTTTAATCTCTAAAATGATATTTTTGTTGTTAATAATCCCTGAATTTCGCCCTACTTTTCAAATTTTGTAATACATGTATTACAAACAAACCCTACTAAACCAATATATTTATATAGTATATAACTTTACGAGGAGTTAGTTATGTAATATAAGTTGTAACTGTAGTGATAGAATGAATGTTTTTTTTGTTAAAATGGAAATTGCTCAAATCAAATGTTTTCAAGGCCAGAGGATTCTAAAAATGCAATATTTTGTACATGTTCCTGAAATAATTATATATTACTGACATTTTTGTTAAAGCATTATTGTTATTACGAAATTCATACTTTGTATAACCCCTAAATGTTAACAACTTTCTCACTTCATTTAATATAAAATTTATCTAATTATCTAAAAAAAATTGATTGTTAGAAAATATTTATAAATAAGAACGCGAAATAACATAAAAAATAAAAAAAAAATTTATATAGAAAAAGAAATATATAAAAAATTGAAATACATAATTTCTATATATTTTAAAGATATTTTCTTTACATAAGATCCTATACAACAAGTAACCACACAACATAAAAAAAAAAATTTCATTAATTTTGTTTCCAAAAAATAAATAAAAAAATAAACGCCAACAACAAAAACTTAAGCTAAAAAGCTCATTCATAAGCATATTCAACAAATTCAATTCATATAAATAAAAAAAATATTATCTACTACACCATTTATATCAAAAGTATCTTACAGATATATTTTAATGTTAAACGCAAAAGATAAAAAACTGTTGCTTTTACATAACAAATTTTTTTTTTGTCTAACATCTACAAAGCTCAAAATTTTGTATATAGAAAAATACTAATACAATTTTAATATATTACATATAAACATAAATTCGAAATCAATATATATATAAAAATTAAAAATAACAAATACATAAAAAACATAAAAAAAAAGTATTTGATTTTAATTTCTCCACATAATACACAAATACATAAATTCATAAGTATCTGTTATACAAATTGTGCTGACATTTTATGTTGCCGAAACATCGCAATTTTATATATACATAAATAATATCTCTACAATTATTTTTAGTTGTGTTTTTTTTTGTGAGAATTTTTATTGTATATAGTTTTATACATTCAAGTATTTTTTTTTAAGGCGAATATTATATAAAGAGTGTTTCCTTACCTCTCAAACCGTGTACAAACATAATTTCTATGTTGTGTTTGAAACTAACAAATGCGACACAACATAAATTTTATCTAAAAGCTACACAACTTAAATTATTTTTTATATACATATTTGACATAGTTCAACTAATACATTAGAATTTTTTTTTTATATACATTTTTTTATGTATAATTTTACATATTTTTATTAAAGAAAAGCTTTTTCTATTAGTTCGTCGTTCTTCAAAAATTTTTTGAGCAATTCGTATACAAAAACAAAATTTTTTTTTTATTTTTTTATTTATCTGTATCTAATATATAATTTTTTTTTTATGAGAGCATATTTTTATGTATTAGATACACTTATACATATATTGAAGCTTCTCTGTGAACTTTAAAAAAAAAATTGTACTAAATAATATTATAAAGAAAAATATAATTTTATGTATAGAAAATAAAAAAAAAAAAAAAAAAAAAAAATACCAGAAGATACAAAAACGACAACGAAATTTTTTTTTTTTTTTTGTAAAACGTTAAACCAACGATTTCATTTGCTCAAGTTAGTTAGATATTTTCAGTTGTTGATGGTGTATGTTCCGCGAAGATCAACTTCTAAATAACAAGAAAATTAATTAATTATTAATAAATCTAATTTTTTTTTAATGGAATTTTTTTTTTCTATTTTTTATCAAATCTAAATATGATTTTGAAATTTAAATTGTACATTTTTTATTAATTTTATTTTGTAAATAGTGTTTTTTTTTATTGATATTGTTAAATAAAAAAATTCCAAAAAAAAAAAAAAAACTGACAAAAATTTAAGGAATTTTCATTTTTTTTGCGGTATCTTTAATAAATTTTTTTTTTTTTTAATAAAATCTTTTCAAAATTCGCAGAACTTTTATAAAAAAAAAAAAATTACTGAGATATATAAAAAAAAAATTGTTATGTAATCAATCTTCTGATAAAATAAAAAGTGGACTTTAATACTACAACAAATAATATAAATAACTAATTAACAAAACGTATTAAATGGACTTTATAATAATTACAAATCAAAAAAAAAAAAAAATGGTGCGAATTTGCAAATAAAGTGAATTTTTCTATCTTTAAATCTGAAAGATACATTTCAAAATCGTATCTTTCCAAAAATCGAAAAATGTCTTTTTATGTTTTATGGTAAATTTAGAATTAGAATTTAGTTTTTTTTTTTTTTTTTTTTTAAATTATTATAATTTAATTTATTGCCAAAAATTTTTTTATTTAATTTTAATTTTTTTTTAGTAATATTTTTAGTATGTAATAGAATTTTATGTTACCATTTTTTTTTCATTTTCTATATTTTATTACAATTTTTTTTTTTTCATTTTTTGCACGGAAAATTTTTCTGTGTGCCGTGCGCGTTTTATTATATTCTAATTAAATGACGTCATAAAAGAGCCAAATCAGCTGATTTGTAATATTAAAGTAGACATAATTCGTTGTTGTGCCTATTAACGAAGGGAATGAACCTATGAATAATTTTTTTTTTTATGCTTTCTTACGTGTTGTGTGTGTTTTGTTTTTGTATGAAAATCGAGACCATATCCTCTTTCGCGAATTTACACGTCTATATATATACATAATAAAAATGTATATTATAATTTATACATAAAAATTATATTGAAGCAACAACATTGAATTTATTCCCCTTATATAAATTTATACTTGCCTGCCTTTTTGCCCATTTATATATAAAAGAAAAAAAAATAAACGTTTTTGTCGTCGAGCAGAGTAAAAAAGGAAGTTGTAAATTAGATCATCATTTTATAATTTTTTTTGCAAAAATGTATAAAAAAATTTATTCCACATAGTTTTATAGATACAATTTTTGCTATTTTTGTATAGTTGTGTGCTTAGAGTACCAGTTTTTTTTTTGTATTTTACTTCTATGGATTTCGAAAATGTATTGGTTCCATTAGATATAATAATGTATGCTTTAACGACCTTTGAAAATATGTACGATTCTTAAAGAATTGGAAAAAAAAGAAAAATTAAAATGGATATAAATTTTAATTTCAATTTCAATTTTTTTTTATATATATATATTTTTGGTTTTTTGAATATTGGAAATTTTTAAATGTAAATATTTATTTATCTGCAATCAATTAAAAGGTGTTATTTTTAGATTAATGTTTACTTATAAACAGCGATAATTTTTTTTTGAAAAATTTGTATTTAAGCGAATTTATCTTTAATATATTGTATAAGCTTTAGTATAATTAATATAATTTTAATTATTTCAATTAAAATCTTTTAATTTAGAAATTATTTTTAATCGTTTTCATTTTATAAATATATGTTGGATTTAATATTCATATTTAATTGTACATTGACTTTAGGAATAGTAATGACAAATTACACCGTGACAATTATTGTAAAGTGACATAGATAAAAATGGAAATTGTAATTGAAAGAAAATCGATAATATTTCGTCATAATAAGAAACTTAATCACAGAAAAAATATCAGAAAATGTTCATTAAAAATATAAAGATATCAGAAAGATACTAAATATATGAAAAAGATACAGAAAATGTCAGAAAGATACTAAATATGTTAAGAAGATACAGAATATGTCAGAAAGTTACAAAATAATGAAAAAGATACAGAAAATGTCAGAAAGATACTAAATACATGAAAAAGATACAGAAAATGTCAGAAAGATACTAAATATATGACAGAGATACAGAAAATGTCAGAAAGATACTAAATACATGAAAAAGATACAGAAAATGTCAGAAAGATACTAAATATATGACAGAGATACAGAAAATGTCAGAAAGATACTAAATACATGAAAAAGATACAGAAAATGTCAGAAAGATACTAAATATATGACAAAGATACAGAAAATGTCAGAAAGATACAAAATATGTTAAAAAAATATTCATACAAAATAATGGTATAAATTAGCAAAATTAGTCCAAAAAAAATCGTCTAAAACTATTCGACGTATTTTAAAAATTTTCTTAGTTACTCATTTCTTAAAAAAAGACTTTTTTTTTAAATATATATAAATATGGAAGTTTAAATCATCTAAAATATATATAGTTTTATTATATACTAAATAGAATTTTTGTATATAATATCAAATAAAAGTTTTTTGCTGTTCCTTGTTTATAGCTAGCTATATTTTTTTTTTTTGCACAATTGTATTACTTTAGTTGTGAAAAATTGTTCATTGGTAGTAGTAAAAATTAGTATATAATAATTTTTTTTTTTGCAAAAATAAAAAAAATTCGCACTAAAAGCTTTCAATTTTTTTTTTTGCATAATAAAAAATATAAAAAAATAAATTTAGAAATAAAAAAATTTATAATAAATTTGCTCTTAAAATTCTTACAAATCAGAAAACAAAAAAAAAAAAAAATTGTTGTACAAAATTAGACTTGTTGCGCATACATCTATGAAATCAGCTCGTTTTTCAATTTAGTGTAAAATAATGGCGGCGTCTATGAAATGTTTTAGAAAAATTAAATTAAAACTTTATAAATATTTTCAAAAAATAAAAAATAAAAAACCCAATTTATTTATATATTACGGAAAAGAAAATGATCCATTTGAATTTTATAATAAATACTCTCGAATGCCAAGAAATTTTGATTATATACCACCGTATATGAAATTAATAATTTGAATATTATAATATTAAATAAATTAAATATAAATTTAATTTGTAATGAAAATAAATTCTCCATTAAGAATTTTTGACAAAAAGTATATATGAAAAATTAATTATTTCAAACGAACAATAATTTTGTTACTGAGAGTATTGATTGGGTACCGAAATGTTTTTGTCGAAAATGGAGATTTATTGGGATTCAGATTTAAAAAGTTGTTCAAGATATAAAATTTATAAAAAAAGCTAATTATCTTTTGCCTAATAAAGTATAAGAGAACAAAACGTATTCCTAATTTGTTCAATTCGACAAATTTATTAATCACAAGTGATATTTTCTATATATAATGTACACGTTTTGAATTGGCTCAAGCTTTTTGTATTTTTTGTTTCACCTTTTTTTATATAGTATAATCTTTTATTAAATTTAATTATGAGTTAAAGTTAGTTTTTGATGGGAAAAACTAATTTTGAGCTAAAGTTTATATTTTTTAAATCAATTTTGAGCTGAAGAAGTAGTTTTGAGGTAAATTTTTTTACATCTAAAAGCAATTTTAAGTTAATAAAGTAATTTTCAGCTAAATTTTATATTTCTTAAAGCAATTTTGAGCTGAAGAAATGATTTTGAGCTAAAGTTTATATTTCTTGAAGTAATTTTGAGCCGATGAAGTAATTTTGAGCATAATCTTTTTATAACAATTTTTGAACTGAAGATATAAATTTACTAAAAAAAAAAAAAAAATTATTGAAGCACAGAATTTAATTAAAAACCTGTGTAATTTCTATATATGAAAGATCTGCGACGTAAATTCTATCTACGTTTTTCATTTATCTATACTAATTAGAGTGGTAGACGACGGCAAATAACTAAATATTTATTATATACATAAAATTTCTTTATATATATATCTATACATATAATTTAATATATATATAATAAATGGAACAAAACTTTGGTGATAGTCTGACACTGTATTTTATCATTTATTTTATATTTATATATTGTATATATACTTTAAATTCAAATACATAAGATATTTTATCTGGCTAATTTAAATTAACAGTAAAATCTCGTTAAAATTAACACATATAATATCATAAAGCTTTAAAGACCTTTTTTTATTTTTTTTGTGATTTTGGTAAAAGAATTTCTAATAAGAAATCATTTTCAAATACATAAACGATAACTAAATATAATATTTAAATAAATGTTTAATAGATTAAAATTGGAAAAGATATTAGGGATTTCTTTTTTTTTTAAAAAAAAAAAAGTTAGGGTGCCACCGACTTTTTTTTTATTTATAAAAGAAATTCTAGTTTTTTTCTTTATATTTCGGAGGATTATAATAAAAGAGGGATAATATATTTAGATTATATTTAGTTTTTATGAAGGGTTCATTTCACTATATATAGTATATAAAATTTTGGTTATATATAGTTTTTAAATTCTTTTATATCTGAAGATTTTGTAATATTCCCCTATATATTTTATTTTTTCAAAAATTTCATAAATTTATATATATAATGTAAAGAAATATTTTAAAAAAAAATGTATTTCTTAAGTTCATTTTCATAAAATCTAAATTCAAATTTTCAGTATTTTTGAAATTGCTTTAAGTAAGATTTTTAATATAATTTTCATATTATATAATTACATTTTATTACTTCTATAAAAAGTTTGGAAGAAAAACGAAAAACGAAAAACTCAAATATCTTATCTCAAAAAATTATAGTTTTTGAAGAAAATAGATAAAAAAAATTGCTTCATAATTTGATAAGTAATGGCAACAATTTATTCCAAAGAAATTCTAATTGAACTATTTAAAATTGGTTCATATTTAACTAATATGTAAAATAAAATTTATATTTGTTACAGTTTCAATTGATTTTTCTAATGTATGAATTGTTCAATTTAAAAATATTTATGATTTATATGTTGAAAAAATTGATTATAATTTCACTGATTATACAAAATATATAACAAAAAATTCTTAATGAAAATTTCCTCTGTAAAAAATGTTTTTGTAAAATAATATCTCATCATTTTTTCTTTTTTATACTTATTATCATAAATAATTTTTCTGTTTTTTTTTTTATTTCATATTTTCATGAGTTTCTATTTCCGTTTTAAACGGATCTAGAATCTTAATACTTGTAAAATTTGAATATAAAATTATTTATATATAGTAAAATATTTTCTCAAGCATAATAAAATTTAGATCAAAATATATGAAAAAAAAAAAAAAAATGTGAAAGTTTATATATAATGTTAATATGTACTGTAAATTTTGTTTAAGCATAATATTCCATGTATGAATACATAATATTAATTATGAAATAAGATAATTCTTTGATTAGCATGAATAATTTTAATATCTTTTATAAAAAAATTTCATTTTTATTGGTGTGGTTGGTAGGTATAATAATTATATTCTTAATAAGAAATAATATCAAAAAATTATGTTTTAATATTTAAATTACATTATAAATTTGAATAATATTATCATAGATATAATTATAACATAAAAAAATTATTTTAACTGAATCAACAACAAACATAAAATTAAAAGAGGAAGTTAAAATATATTAAAAAAAAAAAAGACTAAAACACGTGGTTATATATTTAGTCGATGAACAACCAAAAAGAATAATTTTTTTTATCATCGCTGTCGATGGCAAAGCGGATGCGGAAAACATTAGTTTAGGAAGCTATATATATATATGTAATATTTATTCATATATATCGTCTTTAGTTTTTATATATTTTTAATATAAATTGAACTTTGTTATATAAAAATCGTGTGTGTAGATAGAGTTCATTAGCATTTAATATAATTTATAGATTTTATAGAACCAACAACATAAAATTTGGCATAAATACAAAAAATATACTTTAATTAGTGCCATCTAGTGGAGTTGGATTGAAATTTAATTTCATTTCTTTTTTTGTGTTTTATTAATTACAATTGACTAAGGATTGACACCAACTTGAAATTCTATTTTTTTTAATATGAATATGAAATAATTGGGATAACACAGTCCTAGTCCTAACTCTTCTAAACCAAGGCCGAGAAAATAAAGTTTCTCCAAAATGTTTAGCATTTTTCCAGTTTCCCATGAACAGCTGAATAGTTTTAATAATTGTCAGTAAAAGAATTGTTAATCAGTGAAATTAGATAAGGACAATTACATAATATATTTATGATTAAAAGACAGTTCATTGTCCTTCCTTTTAAAACTAATTAACTAAAATAACTAAACTAGACTAATTTAACAAAATATATAAATATAAATTAATAATAATTTACACTTTTCGCTTTTACACTAAATAGCATAAAATTCCATATAATCAAAATACGATAAAATATTTTATGTAAAAACTTTATGCTATACAAAACTTAAAAAAAAAAAAACGAAATAATTATATTATTATTATTTGGTGTCAGTATTTTAAATTATGTTCTAGTGTCTGAGGAATTTATTTATTAAAAAATTTTTATTTAATATTATTATATTTTATTATTTTTATGCTTGGAAAAGCATTAAAATCTTAACATACCTACAGAAACTGAAAAATTATTATAGCATAACAATAAAAATATCAATTGTAGAACAACAAAAACACAAAATTTTTTGTTTTTAAATATGAGAAAATGCATTAAGTCAGCATAATGAACACAGTGTGCCGGCCGCCACTAAATACAATGAACCATTATGAATTAAAATAAAAAAATTGTAGTAATTTACTATATACATAAAAAATTATGTGTATAGATATTTTAATTGTATATACAATTGTACATAATCTCATATATAATACCACACAGAAAAATTAATGTAAAGAAAAGAGTATGCGGATTTTATGATAAAAAGTTGCATACCAGTGCATTAAATGCTTATGGAACAGAAATTATAATTACAAAGTTTATAAAATTACACAAAATTAGGGGTTTGAAAAGAAGTTTATTAAAAATTGCATTGGAGAGATAATTAAAATATGTGTGAAAAGAGCAGTTTGTGAATGATTGGGTGCCGTGTCATAAGGCCATATGTCATAACTTGAGTGAGTCTTAAAGCCTTATTTGCAATTTTTTACCAATATGGCTTTAAGACTCACTCGAATGGGTCATAACGCCATATGACTTTAAGACTCATACCATAGATGGCTAATGACTCTTTCGAGTGTGTCTTAAAGCCATACTGGTTATGACATATGGCATTATGACACGGCACCAATGATTGTAGGGAAATATTTTAGTTTAATTATTTATAATAAATGGGAAATTTCTAATATATAAATATTAATTATATAATTAACTACATGATTTTATTAGAAATATTAATAATTTCTATACCGTTTTTTTAACATATTCTTAATTGGATAGTCAGAAATTTAATGAAGTCTTTAGATAATCAGTTCTTTACTAGATTACGAACTTAAACTTTAGTATCGATCCATTAATCATTTATGTTATTAATATTATATACACTTAAAAAAGTATAAATCTAAAATGTACCATTTTAATTCCGAAAAATTAACATAATTAGAATAAAACTGACAAACTGACAAACTGAATATAAAATTCCCATTTTATTTATATAAATTACCAAATGCAGAATAATTAAAATGCTTAAAAAATGTTATATATATTTATAATTAAAATACAAAAAAAAATGTATGTAATATTTATTGAAATAATGAAAATATGTAATCATAAAAATATCTACAAGATATATAGCTACATTTACTATATAGATATATACAATTGCAAGGCATACCTTAAAGTCGAGACAGCATAAAAATGTTTTGTATTTTTTTATTTTTTTTTGAAGGAGTGGAATTGAACATAAGATTTACACTCTAATATTATTTATTATAAATGTATTTTTTATATACAACACTAATTTACCATGTATGCAACATAGATTGCAACATTGTCAGATTGTCCATGATTGTTTAAATATTGATGCGATGATTTTGATGTTTTTAAATATATATATATAAATAAATAATATTATATCAATGTATATGTAATATTAATACTTATAGATACTATGTATATTTTATTTTTTCATGTATAATAAAAATATATGTTTTTATATGTTTTTATGTTGTGTGGCAGCCAACAGATTAACTGGCCCGCAAAAAAAAATAAAAAAAATAACTATATAAAACAAAAACAAAACAATATTATTTTTTTTTTTTTATAAATGTTAGACAAAGATAGAAAATATATTTATGCTAGGAAAACGAGAGAAATATACAAAACATAAAAATTATATTTTCAATATTACGAAATCCGAGTAGTAACAAAACCAAAAATAATATAAATTTTATGAATGAATTTGTGGAAAATAAAAAAAATATAAAAAAAAAAAAAAAATAACAAAAACAAAACACAACATAAAAAGTTCATTGAACTTTTGGTGTTGTATTATTTATTTATGATTTTTTTTTTGTATATTAAAAAAAAAAAAAATATCTTTTAGTTTTATTTATTAAGTGCAACTTATCAGATACTTTATGTGCATGTATTTATAAACCGTATGTTTTTATTGTACATAAATATTACATATATATGTATAGATAAAGTTTTTTTTTTAGTATATTATGTCTAATTGGAGAAATTAGAATACCACACGTTAAATATTTATACTATATAAAAAAATGAAATTCCAATAATAAGTGATGATTAAATATGACGATAAAAATGATTTTTTTTTTAATATGTTGGAATTTATGAAATTTATTTATAAATATAATTTTTTTTTTTTATTATTAAAATATAGGTTAAATCCGGTTACAATAATAGAAAATATTTATAATAAATAATTGTATGTATTAAAAAAAAAAATTTTAACAACAAAAATGATTGAATAAAGAAAATGATTTTCATATTAAAACTAAATTAATATGAAAACAGGGAAATTCAAAAAATTTTTTTTGTTGATATGACATTAAGAGATCTTAAAATATCTAAAGTTATTTTTATATATATTTTTTTTATAAAATATATTTAAATGTTATATCTCGTCAATCTTTATTAACTTAAATATAATGTTTATTTTTGAACTAAAAAATATGATTTAATGAACAGAGGGCGGCCGGATATATGTAGGCGATGAAATAGGAAATTTAGGAAGTATTTATATATAAACGAAAACGATTTATTGTATTGGAGGAGCTGTAGTTGTTTTTGTTTTTTACAGAAAATTCCGAAATCATAGATAGAAGCTTATATAATTATTTAAGGCTATAAATATATAAATTTTTCGGTTAGTGAAAGTTTTGATAAGAATTTTTTATATTGGAGGGAATATAAAATTGTTATATGAATATTTTTAAAATGACTTCAATTTGAACGATCTAATCAAAATTTTAACTAAAAATTAATATACTAAAATAATTTATATTTCTTAATTATAGAATATTATTTTAATTACATAATAAACAATTCTAAATTTCTTCTAATTGTTATAGTTTACATAAAACATAATTGATTTTTAAACATTTTTTTTTTATATTTCTTTCATTTCGTAAATTTATTTTTATCCATCAATTTTCATCAATTTATCATAAAATTTTAATTTAAATTTATTACATAATAAAATTTCAAATTTTTTTTTTTGCATAATTAATACATTTTTTGAATTAGTTCACCACTAATTTAACAAAAAAATTGATTAGTAAACGTAAAATTATTTATGGACATTAAAAAGAAGCTCTTACGATTATTTATACTAATTTAGATTTTTATATAAATTTAATAATTATTCTATATTTTCAATTTTCTATATTAAATTTAAAATTTGTATCTTGAAATTATTACATAAAAGATAATATTATTTAAAAAAATTTCTATATAAAGTAAATGATTATTTACAATTATATACACATATAATTTCATCAATCCAAATTAGATTTTTATGAGTAGGATTTATAATATGAAAGACAACAACATTTTTATTCAATGAATTTGAACCAAAGATACAAAAATGGAAATAATAAAAAAAAAAACCTTGAACGTCATCAATAAAATATGTGGTTTTTTTTTTCATTCATAACACGATATTTTTATATTATAATTTTCATTTACAAACAAAACTACACACATAAAAAAAAAAAATACGAATATTTCAAGTCAAATATGGTTATGCTAAATGAAAGATACTTTTTTATGCTACAAACGTTTTTATTAAAATACAAAATTGGATATATACTTAAATAATATACAAAGATTTAATTATATATTAATTTGCCTACTTTTAGGTCGTTTAGTAGACTGTAAATTAACAAATAAGGTTATATAAATTAAAATATTAACAGCAAAATTAAATGAATTATAAAAATATATGAAATTTATGATTATAATTTGGATTTAAATAACTTATTTACCCTCCTTCCCCCCAATTCCATGTATACAAAACAAAAATGAATTATTATTTTTGGGTATTTCCTTTTTAACTATTTATGGTATTTACATAAATTTTGTCATCGCCTTTTTATTTCGACAATTTATTAACGTTTATTATAATAATTTACTACATTATTAATATCTTTTTTATATATATAATTATTTACAAATACTATGATAAAATATCTTTTGGGTAGTGCAATCAATTATTATATACATTCATAAATACATAAATAAATATCCAAATCGTTTTTTACTATGTATTTAAAATTCCATTACAATGAGTCATCAATTAAAACAATTTATTAGAGCCTATCAATCAAAGATAATAAAATAAAAATTATGCTTTTAAGTAAAAATTTTTACATTTTAAATGTATTTATGTAATGATATTTCTCTTGGGGGATGGAAAACTGTGCTTTTAAGGATGATAATATTGAATATTTGGAATATGAGTAAATTATATTTTAATTAACAAAATTTATTTTTCTAGATATATTTTGAATTGATTGGTTTGATTAGTTCTACTGTGTAGCACCAGATCGTTTTGAATAATACACATTTTCGTGAATTCTAGCATGGATAATTTATGATTAATTAGTCCATTTACTGACTAGACAGTTTACCTTGTTAAGGTGGTACTTATCAAGAGAGCAATACTTTGGGTTTGGCTAGCACTTTACACTTGTAAATTATGTGCACAATTGTCTCTTTTTGATGGGATTCATGCAACTACGATTGATTGTTCCGGATGCCTCTCCATGCTGGGGCCTGCTAATAAAAAGTAAAATTATTATATAAATAAGAACTTTATAAATCGTCATTTAATAATTTAAAATTACGATATAATTACAAAATTTATTTATTATTATATAATTTGTTATCTAATTTAGGTTCACGTTAACTTTTCATTTAACTTATCAGTCACAATTTTATAAGTCTTAATGCTTTTTGGCGCTACATATTTAGGACTAATATACCAGATAAGTGTAATCAATTCAAATTATTGAAATTCTTTTACTAAAACAAAAATATCTAATTAAAAATTTCATCATTTCCTGACCAAATTCCAATAAAAATAATCGAAAACTATAAGATACTTTTGTGTTGTTATTTTTTATTGTATATTAATTTGATTTTGTCATTGTTCGTTCTGTTATCTCTTAAAAAAATAAAATTTGTCATTTAATTAATTTTTTTTTTTTTTTTTTTTGATTTTTATTAACGACGACGCAAATATTAACAAAACAAGTTGAAATTTTTGTAGGTTTTTTTATATATTAAATTAAAAAAAAAAACAAACGCAAAATCAATCTACAAGTGCGTCTTACTTAAAAAAAAAAATCTAAAAAAAAAAAATTATTTTTTAATATACACGAGTTTGACCAAAAAAAGTAATTTTTTTTTTTAATTTTATTTGGTTTATGTATAAAGTGCCTTGAAATCCTACTTAAATTTTTGTTCCTAATGTTAATTTTCTTTATATACAATAAAAGAAATCAAATATTTTATAGATACAAATATAAATAAAAAATTAACTAATTTAAAGAATTTTAATTTATCTATTACGATGTTGTTAAATTAAAACTAGTTTTTTTTATTAAATTTTTTTAGTTTGAGAGGGGGTACAATGCTCCCCGCATTAGAAATTCCATTAATATTAAAACATATGATTGGAATATGTTGTGAATGAATGAAAATATGTTGACCTATTTAATTTTTTTTTTTTTTGTATTTGTTTAACAAATTTTTTTTTTTATACTTTGTTCGTATTCAGCAGCGTATAATAAATTTGATTTTTTTTATAAAACGTAAAAAATTTGTTTTTAGCTTGATTGTATTTTCTGGTTATTTGTACGAAAGATAGAGCTTAAAAATGTGTTTTTTTAAAAGTATTTTTAAACAAAATTAAAAAAGAAAAATTGGATATATTAATAATTGTCTTATAGATATTTCGTCTGTCAGTTGGTCTGTCATAGTCTTTTGAAAACGAATGTAAGTAATTTAATTAGTAATTAAATTTGTGTGTGGAAAGAGGCAGTTTATAGATTCACCTCGTGCTATTCAAGCAGCGTATCGAGTGCATGGGTTACTTCGTGTCTTGATCGTTGAGTTTGCTAAGGTATAGCCTGCCGAAAGAGTTGTATCTGGCTATGGCCATAAAAAGTGGCAATTTTAGTGAACAATTTCATTTAGGATTCGAATTTAATTTCTATTTTATCATACTAAATAAATTTTATTAACAATATTCATCAGTTATTTATATATCAACATGAATTCTGACATTCAAATGATTTTTATTTTATATATTTTGAAATAACATATTTTTATTTAAATTATTTTTAACAAACTCTTTTTTTTGAATAATTTTTTTTTTTTTGAATTTTCTATTAAGTGTTTAAATCTTTAATATTTTTTGGCTTTCAATAATATTTTTATATATTTTTTATTTCAATTAAATTTTCGTTGTCAGAGATCCCATTAATCGCCACCATCATCGTCGAATTATAAAAGTATAATTTTTGAATAATCGTTTACAAAAATAAATAAAATAAATAAAATAATAAATATGAAAAATGTAATAAACCGATAAAGTATAAAAATCATAAATTTAATGTATAGTTATAATTATTTTAATGTTTGTGTAACATAATTTTTTGTATACAATCTAAAATGTGATGAACTTTTTAACTTTAAAGTTTATGGTTTTTTACTTTATATATTTCAAAAATTTACTTACATTTGTTTTAGCGTTTTTATTTATTTAAATTATATATTTAATAAATAATTATTTTATAATCATTTTTATTTTTTTTATAAAAATATTTATAAATAAATTTTAACTTAAATGAACTTTGAAACGGAAATTGTGATTATGAATGAAGAAATCACAAAATAAATTTATGTTTTTATATTGTAAAATTTCAACTAATTTGTACAAATTTGTTGTATTATATGTTTTTAAAAAAAATTTAATTTAATAGAGTGTTAAACGTATTTTTTTAAGTGCTCGAATTGGTAGGTATTCCAACAAAGGAGATTCAAATCAACTCGAAGTCGAGCTATGCCATTTTAAGTAATGTTTTGCAAATTTCTCGCAGTAATTGATATTAATCAGTTGTGGTGTCATTTAAAAAAGTGTTTATATATTTATTTTTTATTAAATAATGAATAATTTTTTTTTTTAATATATCTATTAAAAAAAAAAAATCTATTTATCGACAAAAACGAAACCGGTTTTCGATTTGATTTTGCTTATTTATTAAAAGTGAGATCATTTTGAAAGCTGATTTTGAAAAATAATGTAACCAACAGAAATTTTGAATTTATATATTTAATTATATTTAAAAAAAAAATGTGTTAATAAAAAACGTTGTTCAATATTTATTTTTTATGAATTTCTATTTCCAGATTGATTTTAATATTTAGGGTTTTCCCGGAATAGTAAAAGGACCGTTTACAAACATCAGACTTTGCATAAGATTTTGAAAAAGTTTGAACAAAATCCATACCGTCAAATTTTTCATAAAATTTGCGATTATCGATGTTTTTTCATACTGTACGGTTTTGCATCAGACAAAAATATCGCATCAATTTTTTTTTATGAAAAGTCTGACAATGTAAAGTGACTTTAAGTATTAAATCAAAAAGATTTAGTTTTTATTTGGGAATTTGTCATCATTTTGCACGTGAACGACAGCTGAAAACAGTGGAATTCTATGAAACTAAAAAATGTTAAAATAATTCTGATAAAAATGATTAATAAATAAAAATTCTGAGAGAAATTCTTTGTAATTTTATTTGGTAAATTAAATAAACGAAAATATATTTTTAAAAATTCAGTTTATAGATTTGTAAATTATAATAAATTACCGAACAAACCAAATTTGAATTTATTTAAACGCCCATTTTGAAATCTATTTCAATTTTCACTCATAGATGGGGTAAATTATAGTCAATGGTTTTTGTACTTGCTACTTAATATGTTCCACATTCTTGGAATTTTGAATTTTGGTCTTATTGAAAAGTATATATTTCAATATGAATTTCATAAATGGAAAGTATTATAGTGAAATATAATTTTTATAGTGCTGTCAACCTCTATAAAAACCTGGGAAATCAATAAAAATTAAAATGATTGATGAAATGAGTTTGGTATAAAATTATTGTAAGTATTTATCATTATTGTAAATTTAACAGACGTTTTCTCATCATTATTGTACAATCGTTAAGGTTTTTTAACAGACATTAGTCCGTCTGTATTTCAAAATTCAATATTAGTCTGATTTCATCGTGTTTTGTTAACGACAATTTGTAATATGCTGAATTAAAATAATTGAATTTTCTCCGAATTATTTCAGATGAATGCCAATGCAATGAAAATGTTTTGTTTGGGTCCAGCTTGGTAGATATAAATGAAAAAATAAATGTATTTAAAGAATGTTCTTATTCTAAAATATCAAATTTGACAAATGGAACAAAATTTAGTCATACAAAAATTGGGGTCATACAAAATCTTCATAACGTAAATTTCGATTCGTTGAATACTTATTCTGACATTAGTAGTAATTTGCATTAACTAATTTCACATTCAAAGGATAATAAAGATTGACAACATAAACTTAAAATAACGTATTTAATTTAATTTTAAATTTTAAAATTAGTAAATTTGAAATTTTCCAAGGTATTATACTCCAAATGATTAAAGTAGATTAGCGTAGTTCTTGACAAATTTTAAATGTCCTCAGCGCCGTTACTAGATACTAGCTTTTCTAGTGCCCTGTATTATATTATTTTTATGGCCTCTAGATTTTGTTGGGAAAAAGTAATTATAGAATTAAAACATGAGAATTATTTATTTAATTGAACTGGTCTCGCTTTCATTTAAGCAAATTAATATCTTTACCAATATTTATATTCAATAGATATTATGGAAAGATTAGATAATATTATTTTTAAATTTTCACTATGTGGTGAGAGGTTATATTGACTTCACTATTTTCTATTTCACTATTCACTATTTTCTAAAAAAAAAATCAATTCATACTTTCAATTTACGACCGCTCTGATCCTCTTAATCTCAGTGTCCTGTGTATTCTGTTGCACATTCCTAGTGACGGCGCTGAATGCCCTCATAAGACTTTCAATGTTTCTATCAATCTTTATGACAAAGCAGATCAAAAAATAATTTAAATACTGAAGAATATTTTTAGCTAGAATTAAACTTTATAAATTTATTTAATACATTTTCATAGTTTAAAATATAATCCTTTAAATATCCTTTAAATATATATTTCTTTTAAATTAAGGATGCAATAATTTAAAAAATAAAAAAGAAAAACATTTTAAAATTGTTCAATTCCTTAATTTAAAATTATCCAGATGAAAATTATATAACCAAAACATATTTTTTTACTCAGCAAAAAACTTAACACCAATTCAATGCACAAATTTTCTATTATCCTTTAAATTTATATGTTTTGTTACCACAATAATAACAACAACATTCCATTCCGCATAAAATACATTTCGTAAAATTTTGTTATATACCTTTTGCATAATTCTGAACTCCTAGTTCAAATCAAGCAACAATGTCTAAAAGATATCGTTTAAATATCAATCATCCAAACAAGAATTTCAATCAAATTTATCTCTTTACGATTAATGTAAATACGATTCTCATTTCCAGAAAAAAAAAAACATAAAACCAAACCAAAAAATTCTCACCAGACAAAATCATCATCATCCATCCATTCACCATTTATGTATATATACGAAACAAGTCATCAGACAAGATTATTTCTCCATATAGAATCTTTAATATAGAGCGCGACAGAGAGTCTGGTCGACTGCATATCCTTATAGGCATATCCTTATAGGCTGTGTATCTACAATAAAGCCTAGAAAACAGGTAAAATTATTTCTTTTTTTTTTTAAATGATATTTTGTTAGTTCAACACTTTATCATTGAAATGTATACAGAAGACTCTTTAAAGAATTACGACAAATAATTTTAGGGGATGATTACGCGCATGCCTCTCTTATTTCATCATTTATTAGAGGGATGTAAAATATTATTTATATATATATATAAAAATTATTAATATAAAAATTTTATGAGAAATATAAATTTTTAGTCAAAAAATTAATAGAAAAAAAAAATACTAATAATTAAATTTTTTTTTCTTTTTTTTTGAATAGTTTGTTATCTTTATGAACTTGTATTTGACACTTATACAAACATAGATTTATATAAAATTTCCCACACACATATATTTAACGAATCCCAATAAGCTTCTTTCTTATGAACTATGATGATGATTTACAAATTACTTTATTGTGTACGGGTAGTTTTTCAAGAAATTCTCCCCTAAATTTTTACGAAGAGTTATGAACTAACTAAATATGAAGTGTTGCAATGGAGAAATACGGTTGAAATTTGAGTTTAAATCAATTTTTCTTTATACGTTACTGGGGTTGGAGACATGACTTTTTAGGGGCATTGAAATTAAAATTTGTTAGGGCCCTTAGTGTAGCGATTTTGAAAGATGTTTGTTTTTTTCATCATATTATTCCTTTTGTTCATTCGTCCATTCGTTATGTTGGTGTTGTTATATTTATCGAGACAACTATACAGAATCATGGGCGCCCATATTTTCGAGAGCCCCACATTTCAGTCTAAAAGTCCCTTTACATATATTAATCGGTTTTACAATTACTGATATTATGTGAAGGGACTTTAAGAGTAAAAATAGGACTGCGTAGAGATTCCAAAAATTTAATCGGTTTACATGTGCACGTTCCTATCGGTCAAATAAAATCGGTTCACACGTTTACGAGTTCACGTTCCTATGCGCAACAATGTTTCATAGTAATTGTAATCATATTTTAGCTGTAGCTGATGCTAATCAAATTTGAGTTTGGATTCTTTCTCATCGAAATTTCTGATTGATATAAAATACATTCTTGTGATATCCAATTGCCGATTTCACAATGACAGCTTAAGATCAAGCGTAAGTAAACCAATTATATGACTTAAGTTTGCAAGCTAACTTGATTTTCTAACCAAAGTCAGCCTTAAGCTTAGCGATACCATCAAAAAATTATAAATTTTTAATATAGTGGAGAAGAAGCGTAGCAGTAATTTTCTAATAACTTTTATAATTTATAATGAATTAATTTCCTACGAAATAATTTTCTATTTGTGTGTATAAGATAAGCTATAATAAATGAAAACTGTCAAAAGTGAAGTTTAAGATCTATCCATCTGCGGTTTAAGTTAAACCTCACGTTATGGAAGGCTTATCTTTAAAACCGACGTTTAAGGTCTGGCAAATGCTTAAATTCTCACTGTGAAATCGGCATTGCTGATTTGAAATATTGTACATATATTTTTTTTAAAATCGCTGTTTTAACATTCTTCCAGTCTTGGTCTACCCCTAGGTTAGATATTGTTTTTTTTTTTTGGTTTTTGAAGTAAACCAAATAATTTTTTTTTCTGTTTGTATTGGTTATCAAAAAAAAATTTTTTTTTTGTTCGAATTTTTATAATATTTTTTTTTTTTTCATAAAAATTATTATTCTTTTTTTCCTCCCCCACACACACGCACACAAACTGGCAACAAACGACATAAAAATTCAAAATTAAATTTGATGGTGTTCGTGTGTGAGGATCAAAAATATTTGAAAATTATTTTCTCCTTTTTTTTTTTTGAGAGTAGGTTTTTTTTTTTTTGTATTTTTGGGTAAATTTTTATATTTCTTGTTCTCAAAAGTATCTATGCCTATTAAATATATAAATATGTATGTAGATATATATATACATACTAATTTATATATATATATACTGTTGACCAACCATAGTAAGGTTTTTTTTTTTGTTGTTTTGGTTGTGCTGGTGGAAAAGTCAGGCAAACACGAAAAAAAAAAAAAAATTTTTTTTTTTTTGTTATTTATTTATTTACTTTTTTTTTTTCAATTTTGAAAAGAAAATCTTTTTCAGTTTGTAAAGAGTCGCGTTCGCGAACAAGTTAGTAGCCGCTTTTAAAAATAGGCTACACACAAATACAAGGATTAAATGATAAATAAAAAAAAAATTAATGTTTATAAACTTTTTAAAAACGCGCGGTTTTTTATATTTATACAATTAAAACCAAACACAAAACAAAAAAATAAATTTAATAATTAATTATTTTAATTAATTAATTTATATTTAATTTTTTTTTTTTAATTTTTTTGGTTTTTTATTGTTTTCGTTTGTTGTTGTTCAGTGTGTGTATAAGAAAAAAGTGTGTTTGTTAAATATGTAATCACCCTGTAAAATGTTTATATATTTTTGTTTGTTTTTTCTTACAATTTATATAAAGAAATTAACAAAAAAATTAAATTAAATTAAATTAAGAAAATGATCAACCAAAAAGTAAAATAAAAAAATAATTATAAATGAAAATGATTTTTTTTTTTTTGGAATTTTTCGTTGTTGTAAAAATGAAATTAATTAAAAATGAAATTAATTAAAAATGAAATTAATTAAAAAAGAAATTAATTAAAAATGAAATTAATATATAAATAGAAATTTTTGTAGATTTATAATTAATAACAAAACAAAACAAAAATGACAGAACTGTGGATTTAAATTTTGAATAATATTATTTAAAATTATTTTAATCAAAAAACCACCCCAACAACCCTCAAAATAACAAATACAAAAACAAAAAATAACATAAAAAAAAAAACGGATATCAATTCAATATATCAATTTGTTGGTAAATATTTTTACATACATTTTTTTAAAAAAATATCCTTTTAACTTAAAAAAAAAAAATATTTTTTGAATTTAGATTTTACTATAAATTTAGATTTTTTTTTATATATTTTACTATTATTTTTTATGGATTTTATCGATTTAACAAAAAATTAATGTAAATTTTATGAAATTTTTGTAAATAAAAATAGCACCTTATAAAAATTTTGTATAAGTAATAAAAAAAAAACTAAATTTTTCTATTTCGTATTAAAATATCCTTAAAATATTTTGTATATATTTAAAAATATTTTTGCGTGCCATGCTTTCGATCCTCTGAAATTGTGTATATATATTTATAAATAATAATAAACCCAAACTCTAAAAGCTTTCAAATACATAGAAATAAATATATTTACATAATAAATTTTTATTGTTCAAACAAATTCAAATTTTTGAAGAATTTTTGTTATTTGTTTTTTTTCAAATATTCAAAAATTTGCATATTTTTAGGAGCATGCAATAATTTTACTATTAAAGAATTTTTACTTATAATTTTAAGAAATTTGTATTTTAAAAATTGAATTAAAAAAATATGTATAAAAAAAAAAATTACGAGTTGATTTCAGAAATTCAAATTTCCATGAAAATTTTTTTTGTAACCATTTTGAAAAATTTGTCGTAATTATCATCGTTAGAGTGAAATTTTTATGTGCAATAATTGCGATTTTTAATAAATTTTGAAGTTTTTATTCATAAAATCTTCAAGAAACTGAAGACTTTCATAAAAAAGTCAAGAAACTGAAGACATTTTAACAGGGTGGTATTTATATTTAAGAAAGGATAACTTTGAACTGAAGGACTCTAACATATTTTTTTAAAAAAATTAAACTTTTTAAAAAGGTTAAAGGATGATTTATCAATGACAAATATTGATGAAATTGCTGTTCTTTCTGTATGAATTTCAATTTGCATTTTATGATTTGCTGATTTATTTCAAAAGTTTAAATAATATTCATAATTTTTCGGATTCAATTACAAAAGCATAAATAAAAGATCATAATTTATAGTTTTCCTGTACACCATAAAACATCACTTAATTTCAGTGATGTAGAATCGGGTTCACTAAACCATAAATGCATCTGAATTAATAGAGTGTTTTTATGTTTAATAAAATGTCTATAAGTAATACCAGTAAAAAGAGTAAGGAAGTCTATCGAACAGAGTCTAATAATTTGGTTCTGTCGGTACGCAGGGATTTATACAATTCAATTCAAGGAAATCTATTACTAATTCGCGATTGTATAAATTGTATTGTGCAAATTATGTTACTCCAAATATTTTTTTTTGTTCGTCAATTAATTTATGCTGTGAGCCTATAGCGTTGTATCTGTCGGTCTAAATTCAGAGCTGAGTAACAGCCTTTTTTTTTTTGGTTCCGATAAAATCCATACAATTTAGATGAAATATAAAAATTCAGGGAGTTTGTGGAATGAATAATGGTGGTTAATAAATTCAGAAGAGAAATTTTCTTTTTTTTTTTTTTTGCTTCTTTCCAATCAAAATAAATAAAAAAATCGATAATTTTCTTTTTTCGATTTTTCTACAACAACAAAAAAAAAAGAAAATTTATTAAAAGAAAATTTTTTGTATAAAATATCTACTAATACGTAGACAAGCAAGTGTGGATGAAAATTATTATTATTATTTTTTTTTTTTAAAGAAAATATAATTTTTTTTTTTCGTAAAAATCTCATTTATTTTAATGTAAAGTTTGGGGGTTGGATGGAAGAAATGGGCTTGTAGTAGGTATATAACCAGTGGGTGGTAAAATATATATATTTTTTTTTTGTTTTCTTAAATGCAGGCTATTAAATAATGATGTATAAATGTAGGAAAATTGTTTTTTTTTTGTTTTTAAGATAATGGTAGTAAGATTGGGTAGAATTAGGTTTTGGGTTGGTAATTAAATGTTAAATTTAAGAGAAAAAAAATGTTGAAACCCGAAGGGTTGGTTTTGGTATAATAATTCTTTTTCCTTTTAATAATATAAATTTTTTTTCTGTGTGTTGTTTTCGTAATTATAAAATAAAAAAAAAAAAACTTTTCGTTAGGATTTTTAATTTCTGTGAAAAAATGAAAATTTTAAATTAAGTTTTTTTTTTATTTGGCAAAGAACAGAATAAAAAAAAACGCCTTAATGAAAAGGGAAAAATAGGAAATTTATTGAAGATTTTTTTTTTATTTTTTAGTATATAATTTTATTAGTTCATTATGCAAAAAAAAAATGTTAAATTTTAAAAGGTTTTTTTTTTTAAAAAAAAAATTGATTTCCATTTTTAATTAAAATTTTTTGTTTTATTAAAATTTTTTTCAATTAATTTGCTTTTTAATGAACAAAATAATTTTATTAATAATAATTTCTTTTAACTAATTATTTCACAAAATAAATTTCCATTAAATTTATATGAAGTTTTAAAGCTGCAAAACGAAATTCTCAGAAAAGATTCGGTAAGGTTTAGATTGACCACTACCTCAATATATAATGAGTAGTTAGTGAAACGACACGCTACAATTAGGAAACAGGATAATAGCGCCCTATCCCTTGGTATCACTGGACCAACTTTTGTGTCACTGTTCCTCCGTTCAACAAAGAAGATTCAAGAATTTTGAAAGTTTCTTCCCGGATAACTAGGAGGACGGAGGCGGGATAAGTCCGGTTAAAATGATTAAGTTCATTGGTAAACCGCACTAATGAGAAAAAAGAGGTTAACTTCATAGTACAACGGACCTTTTAAAATTGCTTCAGTGCGTGGGGGAAAGTAGCCCCTTATTCTTTTAAAACCAACCAAGTTTTAAAGTTCATTAACATTTTCCATTTCCGTAAATAACAAAAAAAAAAAATTGTTTAAAACAATTTTGTTTATTACGTAAATTTTCTTCAAATAGATTTTTTTTGTTTTGTATCTTAAATATAAATTTTTGAATATCTTTTAAAACTTTCAAGAGTGTTGAAAAGCCCTTAAGGTAAATTTTCTTAAATTTTTTGGAAAAGATTATAAACTTAGATAATCCTGTTTATTGTTGTTATTAAATAATAATAATAAAAAAATACTTAATAATTTTTAGAATAGAATCAAAATTGTTTTGAATAAATTTTTAAAGTAAATAAATTTATGGAAAATTAATTAAAATGTTGTTAAATTTTTTATATTTTACAATATTAGATTAAGTTTACAGTGCTACAAAATGTGTAGTATTTTCATAGTTATCAGCTTTTTGTTTTCTGATTTCTTAACAATCTTGTATAAGTTTTAATTTTATGGAATATGGTTACGAATATAAAACAATAAAATTTTATGATCTGAATACATTTTTTCGCTGTAACACTATCTACAGATCAAAATCAACAATCAAAAACATTGTGAAACAAGTTCAGGTTGTTTAGTAGTCAAAAAATTCATACCAGCTACAATCACCAAAAAGAACTCTCGAACTACTTAACTCTTATCCGGTTTTTTAACAGGCCGCACTGTCGATTTAACTACCACCTAAATAAGTTTTGATAGATCAATCTCACAATTCTGTAGAATATGGTGGGAATCCAATAAAATTGTGAAGATCTGTTGGTCAAATCTACGATCTTAAAAAATATTCTCAGATTCATCAAGAAAATAAATTTTGTAGAAAAATTATATAGAATAACGAGTTAATACCACCGCGGCGGTTACATAAAGGATTACTTTTACCTAATCTTATTATTTATCTAATCTAATCTAATCTAATCTAGGGATCAAAACATAAAATTACGCTAGCAATTTGTATTTTATTTTAATATTTATTACCTTTCCAAAGTGTCATTTATCAAAATTTTAGGAGATAATAGCTTTTATTTTAGACAAAGTCACTAGGTATTACAGCCGCAATGGTCCTATTAAAATATGTCCTTAATAAGTTATAAAGCATAATTTTAATAATACGTTTTTAATGCGAGATCTACAAAAATTTATGGAAAATAATTACCATTTTTATTTAAAAAAAAACTTTTCGGATAAAGGACGAATAGCTCATCCAAACGAATAATTTTTCAATTGCCGTCAAACTAGTCTAATTACGGAATCTTCAAACTTTATAATGCGTGGTGTATATATAAATCCAATCATTTACATGGACGATGGCTGTTAAACAAAAAGACTTCAATGATGCATGAATGACAACATCGTTACACATTAGCTATTTCATGTTTTCCTGTTTGGGTGACTAATTTGTTATTATTAATAATATTGTTAAACTCGATTTATCAGAAATTGTGCCAATCACATAAAAATGTATCCAGCGTTAGTCGTATAAATATTTGACCTAAGTCAAAAATTCGAAGAAATTACATATGACACTTATTAAAAAAAGCCTTTAAGCTGAAATTCTAATTATCTAATGAAAACTAAATGGTCGGTTAGTAATTTCTTATTGAGGTTTTTTTATGCATCTTTTTCAAAGACTTCTGACAATTATATTAGCGTAGATGTGACGAAATTCATAGCTTAACTAGATTTTATTAGTTTGAATTCGGGTTGCATAATATCATCATTCCTTTATGATATTAACTATATGATTAGTGCAACTTTAATGTAAAATATTAAAATTATAATTTATTTGAAATAAAATTTTTGTTTAAAAAATTATAAATCTTCATTTTGAATATTTTATAATTTAAAATTCACAATTACTACAATTAATTCTATTTTTATTCCCTTTTCCATTACAATAAGAAATTTTTAATTAGTAATAAGAAAATTTCATTAAAAACTTTTTCCTAAAGCTTCCCATTCACAATACAAACTACGTTATCACCATCATACATTTAAACTTGTTTTACAAACTATATTACAGCCATCAACAATCTGTTTTTTAATATTTCTGTTTCAAACAAAATAAAATAATTATTTATGTCAAACTTAAAATAATTAGTTAAAGTAACATTTAAATTAATTTTTTTTTTAGATATAATATGAAGAAAGTAATTTTTATTATTGATAACTGGAAAAATTTAACATCATAAACATTATTTTTTGACATAAAACGTCAAAAAACATCATATTGGTTGTATTCAACTTACAATCATTAACCATTTTCCTTGTAATACCAAAAAGGTTGTCAACTACTCGTAAACTACGATACAATTTGACCAAGTTGTCAACACATTCAGATTGTATAATGTATAGATAGCATAATGAATTGAACTCGAAACCCTTACACTCTAACAAATATCAACCTAAATTATATATACACATAACAAAATAAAATCGTAAACACTATTAACATGATTGATTCTTTAATTACTAACAAAAAAAAAAGAAAAAAATTTTATAAAATAAATTTTATCCTTGCACGGAAACTTTAAAAAAAAAGAAAAATTTTAATTAAAAAAAAAAAACAACTAATAATAAATAAAATTAATTTTATATCTTCATATATGCCGCCTAAAAATTTGTCCACATAATATACTAAAAACCCATACATTAATAAACCCCCAAAAAAAATTATACATTCAAATCCAAACAAATTGAAAATAATTAATAATTCACTACATTTACAAAAACCAACCACAATAATTCAAAAAAAAAAAAAAAAAAACCCAAGTCAACAACACAACACCAAGAAAATTAATCATTGCGTGCGAGGGTGGTTAATATGTACACAAAATATTATCACTTAAATAAATTTAAGGGAGTGAAGAATGTGTGCAACATTTTTTTTCCATCGTGCTGCTCTTCAATAAATTCAATAATTATATACACAAAATAGCCAAGCATTCGGCGTCATTGTCAACGGATGGACACAGTCCGGAAAATTTGTATAGTAAAAATGAAATTTTTCTTATTGGACATAATTTTCCAAAAAAAAAAAAAATTTCAAACTTTTAATTTATAATCGCTGCGTTCATGGCGCATAATTTATTATTTTGGATACGTGCGTACGTAAAACAACAAAAACAAATTTTTTTAAGGAAGTTCAAAATTATTAAATAATGTTTATATATACAAATAAAATGCATGTGTAAATGTATTGATTTGGTCAATTTTAGAATATAAATGTTAGTGTGTGTGTGTATTTGTTAGACGTGTGATAATTGAAACTTTCACTTTTGCGTCAAGGTTTTTCCCCATATAATTTTCCAACTTGTACAGTTTATAATATATATATAGAACAATAGAAAATGTATTTTCCTAATAATCGTACTTTCAATTTTCATTCACATTCTAAATCGCATGTGTTTTGTATTATATTTCATTTGTATATACCAAATTTTTCAATACATAAAATGACAGGGTGATGTGTTTTTTGGGGTTAATTATTTATTTAATTTTATTATTTTTTAAATAAATTAATGAATTTATTAGTTTTAATATTTGATTATGGATAATTTAATGTTAAACTGGATAATTAATGATTTAAAGAAATTGTTAGAATATTGTTTTTTAAGAAAATGACTTCAAGATCAAATTTTTTAATTGAATTAGTTAGTTTATAATTATAGTTTTAAGTGGATTATAATTTAATTAATTTTGTTTCTTTTTTAATGAATTATTGTATACAAAATTATAGGGCAATTTCCATTAAATCATAATGAACTTGTTAATTATTCGGTTGGTTTCTTAAGGGAGTGAATAATGTGTGCATCTAAGGTTATCCCAAAAATGTGAGATTGTTGAAATAATATTTTGTACTAATACATTTTGTATAATTCAGATCTTTGATATGGACCCAAATTTCCGAACAAAAATTGTATACATATAAAATGTAATATAGGTTTAGTTGAAGCATTGTCAGCCTCTGGTCCGGGCCAGGACATAATTATGTAGGACATCAGCAATTAATGTTTTCTATATAATTAAGTTTATTTTGGTATGATTAATATAAAATAGGTTTGCATTTAAATTGGATACTGTCACTGTCATATTTGGTTCCGTGCAGTCATCGTGCAAGTTATAAAGTGGATTGATATTGGAGTTATACCCAAAAAATTCGAAAAGTAAAGAAAAATGTATTACTATTTTGAAATTCATGTTAAGCGGAATTTACACAGTTCAAGTTTTTCATTCAAGTTTCTGTAAAAATTAAATTCGGTTCCTATTCAAGTGGAACTTGAATGAATTTTTATATTTACACGCTTCAAGTAATTTTTTTTTTTAATATTGGGAACAATACATTGAAATGTTTATGTTGGCAGCAAATGATTGGAAAAAATATCGAAAGTGTCAAATCGCAATAAAAAAAAATTTTTGTATTTTATTTATATGTAGTATGCCGTTCAAGTTTGAAAAAAATAGAAAGCATTTCTATTTTTATTTTGTGGGATTCAAGTTTATATAAAAAACACGACTTGCGCATTGTGTAAAATAATTCTACTTGAATGTGGAACTTGAACGATTACTTGAAGCGTGTAAATTCCGCAATAGTTGTTTAATTATTAACAAATAATAATTACAATTTTTTTTATAATTTTAGTGTAATTTGGTTTGAAATAAATTTAGGATAAATTTACGATAATAAAAATATTAATTTTTGTAGTATTAAAATGATGATGTTGAGGAAGGAGGTAATGAAATATATATTATACCATTGCTACTTAGTTCCACAATAAAGATTTAGAAAATTTGTTAGTTGCTTTCTAGATAACTTTGAAGACGCAAGTAAACTGAAGCCTTGTAAAGTGATTTTATTCATTAAAGGAGTAGGGTTAGTGTACATCATTCGATTTGAAGGCACAACGAGATCACTATTATATGGTCAACGTCCATGGTAAACTCTTGATTATAACTAATTTAAAAGTAACCAATTAAAATCGTGATGAATGTAAACTGATAAACTTTTCCTTGTAATATTTATATTCACTGTGAAATTTTGCTGTACATATCTTCTCCAACTTGTGAGAATATTTGAACTAATTTTTTTTAAATATTTTATATAATATTTCTGAATCATAATGAATAAAAATTATGGCCATAAAAACCAATTTAAATATTTAAAGTCTAATTTCCAGTCGCTTCTCAAGCACAAATATTCATTGAACCACCATTTTTAACCAATCAGAGAGAGCTTCAAAATTTATCAACTGTTTAATAAGTTATGAATACAGTAGTGATAGTGATCTGGTTTTTTTTATTCGTAATCACGGTTCTTAAATTTGGTTTTGTCAAAAATTATTAATTTTGTTATATTAAAGCTAAAATATTTTAATAAAATTGTAAGAATAATGTCTTAAAAATAATCAAATTCATTACTTCTAGATAATATAATGTAGGAATAGATTGTAGCAATATTCTCTTTAGCAGTACTAATGAAAGTTGTTTTGTTTTACAGACTACTACACTGAATGTCGTAACGCATTTAAAATTGTTAGAAATAAAAAATGTGAAGTTTTTATAGATATCTAATACCACTCCAGATAAATTACATATAATTATACAATTAAAATTTTAATTTTTTCGACCTATGTCTGTACGAGTCACGTCTCATAAGAAGCTAAAATGTTATTTTTATTCTTATTAATATTTGTAATAAAAAAATATTAAAAAGTAAATATTTTTTCTTGTTTTTTAGAAAATATAAATCGAACTTCCTATAAAATTTCGTTTCAATAATCACCCTGTATATAAAATAAAAAAATTATTATTAAAAAAAAAGGATACAAGTACTGTGTACTTTACATCAGTTTCATACAAATATGAAATTCTTATTTTCTCTGTTCTTTATACACATATACACAATTCTTCATATATCCTTTTTAAGTGTCAAGTGAAATCTTATACTTAAATTTTCTATACCGAATATTAGGATTCAAATATATACATATATATATATATATATAGGGGAAGGTAAACATATATACAATTTATATATTAGTAAAAATAAAAAGTGAGAGTATTTGGCATATAAACCTTGACCATTCCTTGACCGGAGTTTAAAAAAAAAAAAAAAAAAAAAAATGTCGCCGTCTCTGCTACTAATACTGCTAGCATACACGACCGAGTGGCACCGGTATAAAGTGTGCGCAGAATCGAATAATTAAATAAATAAAATAAAATAAAAACCTGAAATTTTTTTCATTTTTTCATTATTATTATTACAAAAATGGAATAAAAATGTTAAAGCGTGAAATTAAATTCTGAAGTTTTCCAAAAAAAACAGAAAAAGTTATATAAGACTGGGAGCAAAAGGAGAGTCCTGAGGTGTCAAGAGATATCAATATATACATATATATATGTAGGGATTTAAAATATATGTATATGTTATTAGGGGATGATGAAAGTTATTATTATGATGTTTGTGTAAATATATTATGTTTTTAGAAAATAATATGTGTATAAGGTACCGTCGTAACGCATGTATGATGAATGGGATATGAGATTTGGATGATTGCAAAAATTTATATAGAAAAAAGGATATTTTATTTTATTATTGTTGTTGTTATTTATATATATATATATTTTGAATTTGACTTTCTCTTTTCGATATTTCATGTTTGTGTGTAGGTTTGTTGGTATCATTGAAAATTCATTTTTATGAAAAATATTATTTTTATATGTTCAAAAATTTAATTTTAAATTTTATGTATTTATACTGTAGATTATCTTTTCAAAAGGACTTTTAAAGTTTTTTTTTGTTGTTTTTAAATTTAGAAAATTTTCATTCAAGAATACAATTTTACAAATTTTGAATTTTTTGTATATATAGTACAAATATAAAAATAGGATTACAAACTTTGAAATAAATTTTTCATTTTCATTTTTTTTTTTATGCTGGAAATATTTTCTTAGAATCATGATTTTAGAATATCCTTGAGATTAATATATAAAATGTAAATGAAAATATTTTTGTGTAGGTGAATGAAACAAGAATTTTAATACTTTCGTATTAAATGAATTTATCAAAAGCAATTACGTATACACTAGGCTACCAGGTAGCAATGCTTTATTTATGTCATATTTGGAAGATTATAATTTCTTAAGTTAAATTTTGTGGAACTAATTTTGAAAAAGATAATTATAGAATTGAAAATAATGATTCTTCTGTCCGTATAGAAAAGGTCGAATTTGACATTCCGAGGATGATTATTTAAGTAACTCTTCATAATACTGTTTATACAAATATCATGATGACCTTTAATCTGACAATAGAATACATCTCCAAATACAAGAGAGTATTCTATCCGGAAAATAAGTAAAAAACTTTTAAAATCTAAGTTGATTTTAAGACAAGTAAAATTAAACGATATATAAAAAAAATATACGCCGATTGGCTGTGAAGTATGAACCATGACTTTAAGTGATTAAAATCAATTAAGAATATTCGAATGAAAAATTTTACGGAAAAAATCGGTTTAAAAAATTGAATAACAATGAATTCATTAAATTAGTTCAATAACGTATTTAAAAGCGAGCCCCTCATTATAAATTTGCAAGAGGTGTGAATAAGGTGGTCTAGTCAATGCAAGAAAATCGTATAAGCAACTTAAAATCTTAAACGTTTAGCCAAATAAAACCATAGGGCTAAATGCCGTCCAAGAACACGATGGATGGATAATGTTCCTTAACTATGAATTCCCAATTGGATAACAGTAGCACACAATCGTGCCGAATAAACTGAAGTAGGTCATGGCTTACATTGAGCCGCTTTTAATTTTGAATAAAATTTTTATTATTATAAACTATCGAGATAAACACTGACATCTATACTGTGAATTAGCTAACTTCTAACCTCTATAGCTAGACAAACTATGAGCTAACTTCTATAGCATGAAAGGAGCTGATATTATTTTATCTCATTCAATATTATCAAGTAGTGCGAAGCCTATATATGCTTATATATTAAACAAGTAGTGCGAATTGTAATAAAAATTTCTTTGTTTTCGACAATGGAAACATCAGAGGTTAACTCACTTTGGATAGTAAATCTTTTCTCAGTTTATGGATAAAGTGGAAGAAGATACAGAATATTTACTTTTTTTTATGTGTTCTTTTGAAGATGGAATAAAAATCTTTATGCTTTCACTCATTCGAAAGAAAATCAGTTTCTTTCTTTGTTGGTAACGAGTAGTTTGGGATTGATAATCGATTAATAATTAAAAATTAATAAACTCACTAATTACCCGAAAATGTATCAATATTAAATATCAAATATGGATTCACTTGAAATCTAAAATAAAAAAATTAATTAAAAATTGATTTATTTTATAGCTTAGCTAAATTTTATCATTATCCTTGAGGCAAAATACAAAAATTTTCCAAAACTAAATTTGATTTTATGTAAAATTATATTAAATTCTTATCATTTTAGTGATAAAAAATTATTAAATAATTTCGATAAAATATAAAAATCAATAAATTTTTATTTTTTTTTATTTGTATTATTTGATAAAAAATAAAAGTGAAAAATAATTATTCATTTTTATTATTATTTAAAATTGGTGAATACATAATTAATTTTTATTTATGATAATTTTTTATAGTACATAGATTAAAAATATCATAAATATTAAAGATTATTTTTTGTTTTTTAATTAAATTAATTTTGTTGCTAACGTCAATTGAAATTTGGTTGGTTAAATTTGAAGACAGGGATGTGTAACAGACTCCTTCAATCACCTAGAATTCGATGGTTAGTTGTACTCCCCGCATTATATTATTTCAGTGAACGTAATTAGCCTAGAAGGTCTCAACGTGCTCGCCTCCTATATTTCGGTCATAAAGTGACATTCAAAGTGTTTAAGTTTTTTCTATTTTACTGCAGGATAGTAAAAGTGAATGTGTTTTAGTGTTTTCTCTTCTATTTCTTCTCCATATCCTCTACATATTGAGTTGTCCGGCAAAACTAACTCCTTGTTTGTTTACTGAGTAAAATTGCTTGCTTACTGCCGCCAGTTTACACAGTTTTAAACCCCTCATCCACCTCATCTGAAACTGTTACACAATTATTTGTGAAAGACCAGACCTGGTTAAATTAAAACTAATTGAATTCAATCAAAAATTGTATTGTAAAAATATTAATGGTAAACACATTACCTACCTTTGGATTATTCTCTTAAAAATGGTAAGCAGTATTTTTGATAGAGTTAGTCCATAGTTTTCGAACCTTATATAGAGTACACAAGGGATCCATCGAGATCTCTCGTGATACATGATAATCACGGATCTCCTAGCCTAAATAGGACGTACATATCAATCAAAATATATAATAAATTAAGCGTAATTAATTAGTAATCGCTAATCTAATTCTCATCAATCCAGATCACAACGTCCAGCTTCCTGCCGTTACCAAGAAAATTGGTATCTGGCAAAAAGATTGATAATTTGTTTCGATCAACGAAATCAAGTATAAGGAGGGATTGCACTTTCTCACATGCTAAAAAATAATTATACTAACCGCAATTGATTAAGCTCTCATGTTATCATCACCGAATAGACTAGCCACTAACTACTTAATAAAAGCAGTTACATTAAAAGAAAAGCTTGAATAAACAGGTTTTACATAGAGTAAGTCTGAAAAAACGCTACTTTCTTCGCATGTTGCCACGTTTGTCATTAATTTGTTCATTTTAGTCGCCGTTCGATGCTTTTTATTTTAATATAATTACAAATAAATTTATTTTTTAATTTCCATTTTTATCAACACTGTGCTGTTAAAATTTTATATAGATATCAAGGAAATTAATAGTCCTGATAAATCCTTACTATATTTCTGATAAAAAAAATAAATATTAAAATAAATCTATGTAATACATATACGAAAAATAATAATAATCTGAAATTGCAAAAGAAATAATTTTCATAAATCTATATTATCAGCTATAAAAACATGTATCTATACATATATATACTTATAAAGATACAAGAAAGATTGGATTTTTATATATAGACAACGGAAAAAAAAGAACCAAAATTAATACTAAAAAAACCTTGTATCCTGGGAGCATAAATTCCCCCATCAAAATATTTTGTAATTTTTTTCTAACAAATAAAAAGATATAAAATAAAAACTGATAAGAAATTTCACAGTTTTTACTATCCTTTTTTAGTTCCATTTTATTTCTTTTACGTAGTTTTTTCTTTTGCCACCTTCACTTTTTACCTTCCACCAGTTTTAAGCTTAAGTTTATGTATTTGTATGATTTTTTTTTGTTACGATATTTATGTATATAATTGGAGAAAATATTTATATATAACATTTTTATTAAAGTTTTATAATATAAAAATATGCATGATGAATTTTTACAATTTTACAAAATATTACTATATAGTAAATATTACAGGGGTAGGTAACCTACAAGATTAACAGAGTAATGTATGTATAGACTATTCCGCATTTTCTATGTGAAACTTTACCAATTTAATATAATTTGTTCGTATTATTTAATTATTTTCGTTCTTAACAAACATGATGGATCAGTTCAGAGTTGGAGTCCTGAACGGATTGAATAATGGCAGGCGTTCAGAGGAAGAAACTAGTTCTTTTGATTAAATAATGGTATCAGAACTTCAGAGACAAAAACCAGTTCTAAGCATTGGTCAAGGAACGGCTTGCATAACAACATCACGTGTTCAGAGATAGAAACTAGTTCTTATAGGATAAGAACTAGGAGGACAAGTTGGACAAGTTGGTTTAGTAATATCTTTTTGAGGTAGTACAATCCACCTAATTAAAGGCTTGAATTTAGTATGCATTATTATTACCAACTGACTTTTAACAATTTTTCAATATATTCTACCGTCTGACAGGCTTACAGATATTAAATTTCAACCAAAATTATTTAACTCTAATAATGACTTAAGTGTGGGCTACATAGTTTCGATTGGTTCAGTTTTGATTTATTCAGTAAAGTTCAAATTTGACGTCTTCATATATTTTGTATGGTAAATCGATTGAGTGGACACATATAGGTCGAATCGGAACGAAACGAATCGAAAGAGTTTGATACGATTGTAATCCAATCTCAAGAGGAATGAAACAAAAACAAAATAATATGTGATTCAATCAATTGCAATCGATAGCTATGTGTTCAGTCTACTTAACCAGTTGAATCAAATCGAAACTGAACTGAACTGATAGAAACAGAAACTATGTAGCCCAGCGTTTAAGCAACAAAGTGAAAACTGTTTATATATCTATACAACCCCCGATATTTGCTTACTGAAATTTTCTACTTAATTACAATTTCCGAATAACTTCAGAACACAAGAAAAAAATATAAAAAAAAAAAATCATAATTAAAAAAATCACCTTTTTTTTTTGTTTTGCCTACCCCCCTCAATCTCTTTCATAATTATTATGCTATACTAAAACATAATAATATTCTCTAGATACCCTACACATTATATTGCATACATCCACATATAAAAAAAAAAAAATTTTGTTGATTTTTTTTTTTCAAAATTTTTTCTCCCTTAGGCAAAAGGATAAATCTAACAGAAATTTTTTTTTTTTTTATTCTTATATTTTTACAGACATTATTTTTCAGCCTCTCTTTATATTCATGCCTCCTCCACATATTATCCTTCCTTTTTCACTGTGCATAAATTCTATGTACAATGAAAATTTTCCTGTTGGATTTTTTTTTTTTTTTAATTTTCCATCTCTTTCTCCAATGAGGTATAATTTTTTGCCATTTACAATTCGGCCTTTTTATATATAATTTTCATCAAAAAAGATTTTTTTTTTTTTTTTGAGTAATATTTCTTTATTTTTTTTTTTCCAAAATGAAAGTTTTACTTTTCATCATTTCTCATTTTCTATATTTTAACTTTAACAACCCACCATCTATTCCCCTCGAATACAAAATTGTTCAGGGCTAAGTAAAAATAAAAATGTAAAAAAAAAAAAAAAAAATTCAGACCACAAAAAAAATTATATATAAAATTTTTACCAAAAATTACCACCTTCTTCCCCTTTCCCTAATGTGTGTAGCTCTGTTATGAAAATATACACGTGCATATATGTATTTTTATATAAAGTTTGAAAGCAAATCATCCCCCATTCCCTACAAAACAGATCGACAGCCCTTAAGGAGGAAAAAAAAAACTTGAAAAAAAAAATAAAAAAAAATAAAATAAATGAAAATTATTCGAGTTATAGGAAAGAAAAATTTGTGGTGAAAAGAATTTCTATAATCAAGCAGCAGCCAGCAAAAAAATAAATAAAAATGAAAATGAAAAACAAGAAATAAGCAAGAAAGGAGGAAAACTAAAGAAAAATATCAAAAGTTTGGGTGGACAGAAAGAAAATGTTATGTGTTTTTACAAAAAATTACTATATTATATTATAATATAAATTAGGGGTTTGTTTAAAGTGTATTTGAATGGACGAAATTTAATTAATTTGAAAATTTAATTGATATTTGAAATTGTTTTAATTTTTGTATTTTTAATTATACGATTTGTTGGGATCATCAGGACTTGGCCATATTAAAGGATATCAATCACGAATGGAGTATTTTGAATGTCGGTGATTTAAGTAACGTCCAAAGGTGGATTCAGACTTTGAAAACACATTTCTCTTTTGAATATAAATGGTTACCTATAGTCCAAATAACAATTTTCGATTTAGCAAATATTCTTTCTTTACTAATATTGTAAATTTCATAGTTGAATTCATGTTTCTCAGTAAAAATACTCGCCAAGACTAAACTGAATTAGATTTAGATGTTGGGTTAAGGATTATGTTAAGGAATATGTTGCTATATAGAAATGGGTACATAGGCCAAATAAAAAAATGTCTAGTGTTTAATAGATCATAATTTATTCGGTACTGTTTATTTTCTTTATTTTCCAATTAATTGATTTAACTATCATTTCTTAAAACAAGTTCAGTTCCAATCTATAAGATTATAAATCAGAAGAGCTCATAATTCAAATTTAGCAGCACATATTGAAAAAAATTACTTGAAAATGTTGACAGGGTACAGAATTGTCATAATTCAAACGTACTGAAAATTAAAATTCACATTTTTTATATTAAAAATTATTTTATTTTTAAAAAAAATATTACTAAATATATGAAAAAAAAAAAATTGATAAAATTTTTCTGTCAGATGATAATCGTCCTTTATGCCCTCTTCTATACCGCCCCCCCTTAAAACACTATCTTTGTACGATGTCTATATACATACATAAATACGTATAACAATATATTTTTATAATAAGGACCAACATTTAATATTTTTTTGCCATAAAAGTGCGTATCTCTGTGCTTCAGTGCTACTTGCGGGTGTCTTCAAATTAAAAAAAAAAAAAATTATATGTAAAGAAAATATAAAAATAAAACGAAAAACTGAAAAAAAGAAAAATTATATTTTTTTTTTTTTTTCAAAAAACAAAAAAAAAGGGAAAATTCAAGTGAAATATTAGTGCATGGAAAAAATAAGGATATTCGGCTTGAATATGCCTTCTTGCCTCCTATATAATAAATATGTATGTATATTTGTTTATATATATATATTGTAAGGCTTAACAAAATTTAAGTGCGTGTATTTGTCATGACTCTTAAGAATTTTTCTTTATTTGATATATTTAATGGCGGAGATAAAGGACGAAAAAGGGAGTTTGGTTAGTAGCAATTGTGGGTGGTTTATTTGTTGTTTTTGCTGTTGTAGAATGCGGGTAAAAATTATATAAAAATAAAAATGAAAAATAAACTGAAAATAAAATGAGAAATTACTTACACAGTGTCAAATATAATTTTATTTTTAGTAAAAATGTAAGAGAGGAGCAACAAAAAAGAAAAAAATTATATAAACGATTAACACATTCAGTTTTAAGGATGTTTAAATAAATATATGTATATATGTATAGTTCTAGGGGCGAGGGTGGTTGGGGTTGAATATAAAAATACATATAAATATTATGTACAAGTTTTTTTTTTCAATAATTTTTTTATTTTCTGTGGAAATGAACACAATTATTAATATCAAAAATTAAGAAAGGAGTGGGCTTTACAGATGCGCTCTCTGTGTTATTAATTTTAGCCATGAAAGATTATTTGAGATTATATATTAACCTTCGTCATGTGTAAGACTAAGACTATTTCATAAATTGATAAACGTAAGGTGTTTAAATGTTTATATAATACAATTTCGACCCAGTACATTTGAGATTACTTCATATAATAATTTAAATTAACTTAAGACTTGTTTTGAAGATGGTCTCTTGACAATATTATTTTAAACTTATTCGAGTTTACATACTATAATATTGTACTTTTGAATTCCAACAAACTTTAATGCTTCTGAACACTTCATAAAAAAGTAAAGCACTTGATTGTGCTACTTTCGTCTGTTTAAAATAGCTATGTAATCTTTGTATTTTCATTTACGTCACGTTTAAGTCAGTAATCTACATCTATACATTTGTTATTTCATAATTTCTTTGTAAAATTATTCAGATTGTTTGTGCATTGCAATAATTTGTTTTAAAAATTGTATATCTGCAAAGATTATTATGATACTAAGATAGTTTATCGCAAGTAATTCATAGCTATTGCGATTATGAGTATAATTTATGTATTTTTTTAATCAGAACTGGTCACGAGAAGGTCTTAAAGCAAAATTTTAAAGCAATATTAATTACAAAATCAAATGGAAAAATGTTTCACAAAAAAAATTGTTGCAATGAATCGCTATCGTAACTTATTTGTATGGTGATTAGTTGCTTCCGATAAATCCTTTTATTACTGATTTTATTTTAATTTATTACCCTGCTTAACATTAAAAGAATATGGAATTATTCGTAATGTTTACTTCGTAAAAATCTGCTTTTAACTGCACACATTGCTGGTCTAACGCAGATGTGAACAATAACTTTCGAATAAATTTGCGATGCAAATTTTAACAACGAAAAGATTTACGAAAACTTTTTTTTTTTGAAGATAAATTTCGTGAAGAAAAATCAAGTAAAGCCTTAACACTACAAACTTTTGATATTACTTAATGACAACCTTTGCATTGTTTATTAATAATAATTAAATTTCACGCCACCTCTTCACTCCCAATACCGAGCGTGAGGACTGTAATTTCCTTTATTATTATGAATGTTACGATATCGCATATAGTTGATAGTTTCGAAAAAGTTTAAGTTACACTTACCCAGTAAGATTTTTGCTAAAACTTAATGGCAATCGTAAATGCGATAAGCTCTTCGTATTAAGATTAAAAATAAAAGTTCCTCCTATATGCTTTTCGGTAGTTAAAGTAAACGTATTGCGATGAGATTTAAGAAGATGAAAGATGAAATCATAAAAATATCTATATGTAAATAAAGTTAGGTTTACGAAAGTTAGGTTTTAGATAAAAAACGAGCGATAACTCTTTAACTAATCTCATGATAACCTTAAGTATAACTCATTTTAATAAACGAGTTTATCATAATCATGCAGCTAAACAAAACTATACCAGGGATAAGGTTTGTGAAACATACAATTTATGACGAGTATTCGCTGGGGTATTTTCGCACTATATTCCGCGCTCTTACTGGGTTAATAGATGACAGTATAGTCAATTATCATTCACATTTGTTTAGTTGTTCTATTTATATCAAATTTTTGTATTATTTTAACATATTTTTAAAAATTCTCGGAAACAAAAATAATTTATATAAATTTTAAAGAACTACATTGAAATATTAATAACAAAATTTATATGCCCATAACATTAAAATATGAAATAAATGTATCGCAAAAAAAAAAAGTTAATGAACCCATCGATCCTTTTTTTGTTTTGGGATAAATTTTGTTTTGGTTTTTGAGTTCAGACAGGAAATTTTTTAACCTTTATGAAGAACAGAGGTGCAAAAGGTTACAAGGAAACTTATACGATTTGGAGAGAGAGAGTGTTACTTCCTATAAATACGAATTTAGGTGATTTATTTGGGTTTTTGATGATTCATAAATCAAATTTCAAAGAAATAATATTATCCGATCAAAAATTCATAGTAAAAAAAAGAATAAATTTCCATCAAAATTATTCTATTTTTAGGTATAATATTTTAAAATATTATATATTTTATGTATCGAAATATTGGAATTTTTGTTATGGTTAAGTATACTTTAAAAGAAAATTATATAATTTTTTTTTGTGAAAGTATTCAGTATCATTTTCCTGCATTCGTAGAATGTGAAACTTAGTGATGGAAGCAAAATTTGTAAGTTTTTTTTGTCCAGATTGTATGAATTTTAGATATCAGTGAATATAAATTAATCCATTACAAATTGAACAAACCTAAGTTTTAGAATTAAAGTTGTTCTAAAAGTATGACAGATACTACCAGCTGTCTACAAATAAAAATAATCGCTAAAGAAAAACTTAAATTTAAAGTCTAAAAAAATACAAATAAATTAATAGGTTACCACTTGCTTTAGTCTTCGCAGTCCTGTTAAAAACGCTACTACTTCTCTTGGTTGTTAATTCGAGTTTAAAATTTTTAAAATTAAAAATTGGCAATTGACCCGGTGGTTGGGAAGCTTGTACCGCCGTGGAAGCACCTATCATCTAACTAATAAGTTCTGGTGGTGGACAGTATAACAGTTCAAATTGAAATAACCTCATAATTAGACTTAAAAATTACTAAAAGTATTTATAAAAGTATTCATAAAAGTACTAACGAAAAATTTTAAATTTTCTGTCAAATGAAATTAAACGAATATCCTATAACGAATTGATCATAGAAATGATATGAGCTAAATTCAATAAATCCACCATATATTAAAGACCATTAAGATAAAATTTTATGATATTATTCAAGTCAGACTTTTGCAACTAAATCTAAATAAATTAAAATTAGAAAAAAGGCACACATTTTTATTGCACTTTTTCACTACAATTTCATCTCTGAGTCCGTTTCTAATAGTATTTTTCCTTTTGCATTAGTATATATTTTCAGTTTTCCATTTGTCTAGCTAAAAACTTTATATACCAACACCATTGAGCATCTTCTGGGTCTGGGGCAAGAATTATTTTCTAAAACCGAAAAGATATCAAGATGATTCTGAGTTTCGCAAATACTACGCAATTCTTCGTGCTTCTGTCAGACAAATCGACTAATACCCAGGATATATATTTACCTATAACTCTCGTTAGCGGTAACGATAAGGACCAGCGGTCTAATCTAACCTAATTTAACGCCATTTAAAAGTATGTAGTCAATCGCTCCAGATATTGATCACTGTACCTTAGGACTATAAATCTTTATTACTTTATAATCTTTACATTCTTATTTTCAACATAAATGACATTGCTAAAAGTATTTCAAAAAGTTTAATATTGCCTGGATTTATAGATTGATCCGTCAATCTTATCTAACATTTTTTTTTACTATTTGAATTATGTTAGAAGTATATAAATATTTATATTTCTATACAGTTGTCAACATTATAATCAGAGAAAGGTGCACATTTTATTAACAAATATTATTATCTAAAAATTTTTTAATATATTTATATATTTTAAAATGCTATTACAATAACCATTTCTAATGCTTTTTGAAGACTGTAAATAATTTATTGTAATGTTTATAGATATATTAAATTCAATACATCTTAAATAAACATTTTCCACCCCAACTTTAATAAAAATGCAAATAAATAATAATAAACACAAGCAAAGCAAAACGAAAAAAAAAATAAAATGTGCCAAGTGCGAAATCGATATCATAAATTGGCAATATTGAAGTTTGGCAGTGAGTAATTTTAATAATTCCCGAGAAATTTTTATAATCATATGCACAAATATCCTACCACAATAAAAATTTTTGTTTCTTAATCAAACGGAATTATTTTATTAGCACATTTTTGTAAAAAAAAATATATAAATATTTCTATTAATTTAAGAAAGTCAGTCGAAGAAAAAGTTATTTTTCAAAGAATTGTTTAACATAATTTTGTCTGCGCGTAACCACTGTTTTAATGAATTGCTATCGAACACTTGTTGATAGCATTTATAGAATAAATTATATTGAACATAAAAATAATATGAGACATTTAGTATTTAACAAGAGGTTATTCTCTAAATGTATGGCATCGCCTTTATACTTTTCCATTAATCAAAAAGCGACGTTGAACTGCAGTAACTTCTAGCCGAATATACATATAAATGCTAAAAGGATTAATCGAGATAGGTGCGAGACTGTTACACTCTCTCATAAACTCATCTTATTTTCAACAATAGTTTTCTTTGTAACCGTAGTAATATAGTCACTCTTGGTGATTCCCAAGTAAGCATCGTGATTATCGATCATTTTATCTACCAATTCTTCATTTTCATGGTTAGGATCAACAGCGTTTTTGATATTAAAGATATTGTTTTTAAATCTCATTAACTAGTAGACAAATATGTCTATCATAACTTTCACGCTTTTATCATTATCAGGCTATAAACATTCTTTTCTGTCTTAGCAGGAGTTAGCTCCACCCACACTAATCAAGCTATAAACTTTCTTTTCCGTCTTAGCAGGAGTTAGCTCCACACTAATGGATTAATTCGATAGCCATAAGTTAACACTAGATGATACTAGAGCAGTCGCAGAGCCATTGTTTTTCTACTGTTACAATGTTCTAGTAATTCTCAACAGAAGTGTAATACCATCAGATCCAGTTTTCCTGGAGGCTCAGAGTTCCGATAATGTTTAATAATAATTATCTTCTAATATTTTTATCTTTTCGTATCGTTGTCCTTTGTCATAGGCAACTAGAACCAAACTAGTAAGAAGAATTGTATTTAGATACAGATTATAGGTAAAAAAATTCAATTTTAAGCACAAACTAATAAACTCTATAGTTTGTGTTTTAAGTAAACCCCCTCAAATGTTTATACCTTTTAAAATTAATATGAAATTTCTGTTATTAAACAAATTTCGGTATTTTAGTGTAAGCAGCCCTTAAGGTCTTTACCATTATATTCATCATGTAAAATGCATTTAGAATGTATATTGGCATCCTTAATACAAAACCAAAAAAAAACTCACCCTTCGTAAAAATTTCCAAATTTTTGGAAAATACAAATAATGTTGAAGGGCGGAGTTCAATATTCAAGAAATTTTCTAATTTTTATATAAAAAATCAATTTTTAGGGTTTTTATCGTTTTTCAAAAATTTTAGTTATTTTTGCAGTTTTTTCTAATAATTTTTTTTTTGATTTTTCTATTTTTTTTTTTTTTTGGAGTGGGGTTAGGGGAAAATAATATAAATTTTAACAAAAATATTTTCATCAAATTTTTTTTTTCTATTTTTATTATTTATATATATACAAAAAAAAAAAAAAACTAATCAGTATTAATTTGACTTTTGATAAAAAAATATATATCCGTCGTGTTCCGTTTATAGAAGGATTTAAAAATTACGACTTTTCAGTGATAACTGATAAGCGTTTGATAAGAAATTGTGTTTTTTTTTTTTTTTTAAAAAAAAGTGAATTATTAAATTTTTAATAATTATTTATACGTTTTTTTAGTTACATGAATTTACATGAAGTGCAAATGAATTATTTAAAAAATTTAATAAAAATAATAAAAAAATTAATTAAACTACGAAAAAAATGTAAATATAAAGAAGAAAAAAAAAAATTTAATTAAATTTTATCTTTGGCTTGTTCTAATTTTTTTTTTTTTTTGGTACCAAATAAAAATCTTTTCCTTCTTCTTAAGTTTTTTTTTTTTGTTTTTGGTTCATAACTCTTCAAAAATACTTTCTACAAGGATAAATTTATATGTGTTTTTATCCTGAAAATATATAATATAAAGAAAAAAAAAAGTTAAAATAAAAAGAAATAAATTGAAAGCCCACAAGCAAAAACAAGTTTTTTTTTTTATATATATACGATATTGAAAGTTCACCAACTCCTTCTCAACTAAAACTTTCACCAGCCCACCATAATAATACCATTTCAAAATTACACAAAAAAAAAAAAAGAAAAAATATCCTAAAAGCATAGATGTAAAGGGAATTTTTTTTTTTTTTAGGTTATAAAGGACGAAAAAATAAAATAAATATTTGAAAGTACATGTGTGTGTATGTGTGTGCACATCTTGACGCAAAAATATAAAAATAAAAAAAAGTTTTTTTTTTCATTTTCATTTTAGTTTATGCTTTTTTTTTTTTTTTGGTCCTTTTTGACTACATGTGCTTCACAAAGCCGGAGAAAGTTATTTAGAGAAAATATATAGTTACACACATCCAGGATAAAAACGGAAGAATAATTTTTTTTTATATATGTTACATTATAATATGGTTTGTTTGTATATATATATATATATATATATATTTAAAGATGTATGATTATAGTTAGTCATAGTGAATAGTTGGTTGGTGTTTTTTTTTCTATACTGGTGGCATAGGGGGGTTAAATTTCAAAAAAATAAAATAAAAATATAAGAAACATTTTTTTGGGAGGGAGGTAGTGTTGAGAGTACAGAGCAATGGATTTTACTGAAAATTAAAAGAAAAACTAAATGAAAATAAGATGAAATTTTTTTTTTTTTTTTTGAAAACTGGCCTAAGATAAGGGTGAGAAAACCATATATGAATCATGCGCGATCTATATATTAGTTTTTTTTTTAAAGGTTTTGTTTTATGAAATGAATCAATAAAATTAACACTGAAAGTTTGTTGGTTTTGTTTTTTTTTAAATAAGAAAAAAAGAATATTAATTAGTAAATATTTGTACAGTCAAAGAAATATTATTAAAATCACAGGTGAAATGGTGCCTGGAATTATGTAAAGATATGTAAACATTTTCAGTTGTGGAATTGATATTAATTATAACATTAATTTAAAAAACTGAGCTTGTCACAGGAAAGCTAAACCACCACACCAGCTAGCAGAATCAGTGCTGATTAGTGGCCCAGTTTCTGGGTTAGTGGCCCAGTTTCGGATGGGCTAAATAAATCAAATTCGTATAGTATTTCAATGATCTTTAACGTTATCTTAACAATGAATTACCATTTTAATAAACGACATAACTTTCACCAATCGTGCCTCCTTTACTTTGAAATGGGTTTGTATTTTGTCCTATAGGCGTCCTTTTATTATTATAAATGAATTGTAGATGAACACATCTATTACCACGATTTTTATTACCTCCTCCAAATTTTCTAATTGATACTTTATTTCCTTAATCTACGTAAATTTAAATTATTTTTTCATCTATACGCGCGTAAGTCTTTAATGACATTTCTTTAAAGAGTCTTAGATAAGTTACATGGCCCAGTTGTATTCCATATCTGAATCACCTTGAAATTTATCAAAACTTAAACTCATTAAATATATGGAACTAAGTTTCCAATTCCTTTATAAATTTAATAACATTAAACAATTCAAATAAAAAAAATATCTAAAAATATTCTACAATATAATTTTTTTTTTAAATTTATTTTCAGCATAAAAATGGCTGCATCCGTTTATGCAACACCACCGCCAGATTTAAGCGGCGATGATACCGCATTAAGTGATGTCTCAAATTCATCACAAATTAGCAGCTCAAGTTCAACAAAAGCAACAAAACGTAATTTAACATCACTACTAACCGGTGGTGATAGTAATGTAAGTTTAAATAATCCAATACGAACAAATTCGACATCATCATCGTCAGCATCAAATATATATGATTCATCATTATTGGATCAATCAAAAAAACGACGTAAACAAACAACACCAATTCGTATATCAGCATTGAATTTAAGTACTGATCCAGCATTAGCTGGTACAGAAATTCCATTAACCGCCGCTGATAGTGGAACAGCAGATATTCAATTAACTGATAGTGGAACAAGTGATCAAGAAGAAAGTGTAGTGGAAGATGAAAAAATGACAATTGCAGATGATAGTCAACCGAATGAAGAAAGAACAATAACAGAAGAAAATAATCCACAAATTAGTAAAGAAATAATAAATTGTGAAACAGTGATAATTGAAGAAAACGGTGATAAAATTGAAAATGAAATAACAGAAATTGAAAATAAAAATAACGATAATAATCAAATTACTGTAATCAGTAGTAATAACGATAGTAATGAAATTGATAATGAATTAACCGCAAAGATTTCATCACCATCAATTGAAAATATAAATCGAGTAACAAAATCACCGAAATTACTAAATAATCCAGTGGCATTGTTAAATACAAACATATCATTTCCATCAATTGAAATAATCAAAGAGAATAAAAAATCAAATTCACCAGAATCTTCAGTAATACCACCACCACCACCACTAAATGCTCAACAACAAAAAATTACAAAATTGGATTTGGAAAATGAGAAAGATGTTCTGCCATCATCCATACAATCTGATATCATACCAGCAAAGAATGGTGAAAATAATCAATTAAAAGAATGTGAAGAATGCAAAGAAAAATTTGATTCTGATTTGAAATTAAGTGTGCATATATTACAAGTACACACTGTACCCAAAGTTCATATTATACCAAAAGTACAAAATTCAGAAAGAAGAGATTATTCATTGCCACTGCCACCACAATTATTACCCCAACCAGTAACACAAAATACTGATACTGATAATGATTCAAGAGATGAATTTGATGCAACAATGCCATTAAAAATAAAATTAGAAAATCCTGGTGATTATGGTAATGATACTAGTCCACCAGCAGTAGGTAATATTGATAATGGTCAACATAAATTAACTATTGCTAGTAATATACCAAGACCAGAAGAATGGTTATCTTCAATGAGTGGACTAGGATTTCCATTTCCACCAGAAGCAGCAGCAGCTGCAGCTTTATCAGCTACTAATTATCTATCACAATTACCATTATTAGGTGTACAATCTGTTGGTGGATTTACATCAGTTGATGGTTTATCACGGCCACCATTAAGAATTTTCAATCCAGAGGCATATTGTGATTTATGTAATAAAGAATTTTGTAATAAGTACTTCCTGAAAACGCACAAAGCAAATAAGCATGGTATTTATGATCCAAATATATCTTCCAGTGACAATATAGCCAATAATCCATTAAATCAAATTACACAAGTATTGCAAATGCAATTCCAACAGCAACAATTGGAACAACAGCATCATCATCAGCAACAACAACAACAACAACAAATGCAACAAGTCCAACAGCCATCATCATCATCACAGCCACCACCATTACAACAACCAGGAAATCAACAGCAACAGCAACAATCGTCTAACCAACCAGCATTAATGCCACCCGAACTAACAGTATTTTGTGATATTTGTAATAAAAGATTTACAAATATTTTTGCTATGAAACGTCATCGTTCTAAATCACATGAAATCCCCCCACCAATTACTAGTCCAAATAATCTGATAAAAACATCACAACAACATGAATTAACTTCCGAACAACTAAACGATAAAGACATAATTTTAACTAATAATACTAATACAACAATTTCGTCTTCTGTTACAACTCCTGCCACTACAATTACAACTATATCATCAACAGCTATAACAAATACATCAACAACACCACCATCAACATTATTACGTATGCCAGATGGATTTCGTGAGGATTATACGTTAGAACAAGAAGATGTTTCATTTACACCACAACCACGAAAACTTTCACCATCTTCAAGTCAACAAGCAAGAGAAGCAAATTTCTCATATGATAAATTAAAACGTTTGGGTGTACTAAATCCAGAGGCATTTTGTGATTTATGTTGTAAAGAATATTGTAATAAATATTTTCTACGAACACATAAATTGCGACGACATGGTATTTTTATGCCAAATGATGATGGTAGTAAAGATGAAAAATTACCATGGCCATTTATGCAACAAATGCAACAATTACAAATGCAAATGCAAACAACACCATTAAATTTAATGATGGCTGGTGAAAAATTACCGCGTCGTTTAAGTGACGGTGTATTAATTGGTGATGGTTTTAAAAAAATACGTCTTGATTCGAATCTATTAAATAATACTGGAAATTGTACTACTACTGATGAAGGTACATCAATAAATGGACAAAATGAGAAAATTAATGATAGTGGTGGTGGTATTGGTATTGGCGTACCTAATTTAGGTAAAGGTTTTGAAATGCCTGAAAGTTTTAATCAAATGATGTTAGAAGGTATTACTAATTCGTCATCACATGATCCCGAACCAATAAGTATTGATTTACAAAAACTTCAATCAATGATACTTCAGTTGAATGACCTAAATGGTCAACGGCCTGTTTCATGTCATTTTTGTGGCAAAGATATGGAAAATCAATATATTTTACAAGCTCATATCGTTACAGAACATTCAGCCGAAAATCATAGTTTATTAAGTAGCATTGGTGGTGGTTTAGAAGGTGTTCTTAGTGGTGGTGTTGGTAATGTTGGTATGAAATTATCATCTCATCCTTCATCACCAACAAATAGTAATCAAACTGAAATTTGTAAACAATGTGACAAAGAATTTGCTGGTTTAATGGAATTAAAACAACACATTATTGAATATCATGGATTATTATTAAATAGTCCATTACGTGAGGGATTTATTACACCAGAACGTTCTATAAATACAGTTGGTGGCGGTGGTGGTGGTAGTGGATCAACTGGACCTGGTACACCAAATCATATGGATAGAAAACAACAACAATTTAATGTAACACCAACAAGTAGTTATTGTGAAATATGTAATAAAGAATTATGTAATAAATATTTTATGAAAACACACATGCAACGTATGCATGGCATTGAAATTGAAAATGGTGCACAAATTGGTGGTGTTGTTTGTAATATTTGCAACAAAGAATTGTGTAGTAAATATTTTTTACGTGTACATAAAAATAATAGTCACGGAATTGTTGACGAAGGTTCACCATTACCACAACAACCGATACGACAACTTGGTAGTGGTAGTGGTGGTGGTGTTGGCAGTGGTAATGATGGTGTTATGACACCAGAAAGTGAAAGTATTTATCAAGCACTAGAAAATAAACAGGATTTAGCTGAATTGAGTACACGTTATTTCACACATTATACTGAAGTATGTCCGTTATGTAGCCGACGATTTCGTAGTGCTAAATGGTTGCGGGCACATTTAATGAGCGATCATGGTAAAGCTGGTACAGATAAATTACGTGAATTAGAACAGCATATGAATTTTGGTAAATCAGAAAATAGTCCAACATTAAAAATACCAAATGGTAATGCAGTTGGTATATTTATGGGTGGGGGGAGTAATTCAAGTGGCAGTGGTGGTATGAGTTTAAATAATATTGATCCCGGAATTTTGGCAAAAAGTCCATTTCCTGGTTTATTTATGAATGAAAATTCTTCAGTCAATTCACAACAACAACAACAGCAGCAGCAGCAGCAACAACAACAACGTATTAAAGAATATCAATGTTCAATGTGTCCATTTTCGACACCATATTATGCATTTCTATTTATTCACGAAAGATCACATTCAATTTTAAGTACAAATACAAATTCAATTAAATCAGAAACAGCTGTATCAATTGCTAAAGAACAACAACAGCAACGTATACCAGATCCAGAACATGATAATGATAATGAACATGAACGTATAATGTTACATCATGAACAACAACAGCATGAACAACAGAAACGACAACAGTCTTCCTTATCAGGAACACCACCACCAACAACAACTCCAGCATCAACACCAATCCCACAAACACCACAAGAAACTGCAAATAGTAGCAAATTAGTGGATGATAAAATATCAATTAGTATTGATGAGCCAATTAAAATTAAAATTAATAATAATAATAATAATAATAATAGCAGTAGTAGTAGCAGCATCAGCAGCAACAGCAATTATATCACAAATAATATTCATCGACGTAATTCATTAAATGAATTAGCAAATTTAACAAATAGACCAGCTACATATGCAATACCACAAAATTTTGATGGTGAAATAATGCAATCATTTTTGATTGAAGAGAAACGTAAAACACCAGTACCAACAGATGATAATTCAACATCAACAGCAGCTACAACAAATGATGATATTATGGCAGCAACATCTAACAGGTTTGTTCCAGCTGTTGTATATTTACCAGTTAGGGAACGTATTTCAGGTCCAATAACAGTGTCCTTTACATTAACACCAGCTTAATAGATTTTTTTTTTTTATATTTTCATTTTAATTTAATTTTTTTTTAATTATTTTTTAATTATAATTTTAATTAATTTAAATATATATAGATTTTAAAAGGAAATAACTGAAAGACTGAGTGCGAAACATTTAAAATTTATAAATTTAAAATCAGTTATTTTTATTATAATGCATTTTCTACAAAAAAATAAAGAAGAAAATAATTATATAAATCAATTCTAACCTTAAAATTTATATTTCATTTTTTTATTTTAAATAAAAATTTAATTAATTAAAAAAAATATATATATAGTAAAATTAACATCAATAACAAAATATTTAATTACTTAAAAACCATACTTTTTCTTTTTTTTTTTAAAAAAAAAGTAATTTACATAATAAAACATATAAATATTAATATTTAAAAATAAAATAAAAAATTAATTAAATTTTAATATAAATATTCTTTAAATATGGTGATGTTCAAAAAAGTTCCTATAAAAAAAAAATATAAATTAATTTAAACACATAAATATATAAAAAATAACAATTTTGATTAAATGAATTAATTAATCAAAATAAATAATACAAAATAAAAAAAAACGTATAGTAAATAGAAAATAAAATTAAAATAATATGAAAATTGTACAAACAAATATAAATAAATAAATACAAAAAAAAATATCAAATCATTAAAAAATAATAAAAAAACATCAAAACCAAAAAATATAAATACAAAAAATTATTAGTTAATTGCATCCCAAAAAGAAATAATCTCTACAATAATTTTATTAATGTAAAATTAAAAAATTAAAAATAATATGAAAAATATAAATTAAAATAAAATTATGCTTTGCTCAAAAATTTATAGTTAAAAAAAAAAATATAATTAAAAAAAAAAACACGTAAAATATAAATCAAAATAATAAAATTTAACAAAAAAATAAATAAATACGTGAATTAAAATAATTACCAAAAATGGACGATTTATTTTTTATTTACATTTCTTCTAAATAATTTTTAGTTTATTATAATTTTATATAACAATTTATTTAAAAAATCATTATTATAATCTGAAATCATAATAATCTCAAAATTATTTGTTGGACAAAATTATTATTTCAATATATTACTTCAAAAACCGATCGATAATAGGAATAATTTCAATAAATCGATACAATAATTGCATATAATCAAAATATTTTCATAATTTAGAAAGCTTATAGATAAATATATTCAATCAATAGCCGAATTTACATAATAAGTAGTCTAATATATTAATAATGCCATTCATGTTTAATAAAATATAAAAAATACGATCGGTATTAGAACAGCATATGAATCGGTAAATCGAGCATAAGATACATCCAAAATTAGAATTTGCATGCTTTAAATTTTGTCCAACAAGAAAATGTATAAATTAATTAATCAGGATCGCTATTATTTAGCATATTTATAGATAAATATTAAATTATATATAATCAAATACAATCAATAACCAAATTTTCCTCATAAGTAGTCCTTATTAATGCCATTAGAATAATAATATTGAACAAAATTTTAAAATACGATCGATATTGAGGATACTTTTATAAGTTAATATTGGGATACATCCAGATATCGTTATATAAGTTTGAAACGTTTAAATTTTGTCCAACATAATGGAGGTTTATAAAACAATATTATAGTCTGAAATTTTAATAATGACGTAATTATATTGGACAATATTTAAAGTTACTTTAAATTCCGATCGATATTAAGAATAATTTTATAATTCGACAAGGGACGATAGATCGTTATTAGTAGAATTTTGAAACATAAAAATTTTGTTCAATATTAATGTGTATAAATTAATCAATTTGGATCGCTTATTAGTGAACATATTTTAGTAAACTTATAGATCAATATTAAAATATTATAATTAATACAACAATCAATAACCAAATTTACCTCTTGCTTGCATAAATTTGAAATATTGCATGTTATTATATACATCCGAGTAGGTAAAAACATAATTTAAATAATTTTATAAATTAAAATATGCCAAAACATAAAATCATAAATTTGTATATAAAACCAATAATAATAAAAATTAGTTAAAACTAAATCAAATTCATCAGGGCAAAAGTACAATTCAATAAAAAAAAAACTAAAGATTTATATATAAAAATAAAATTCACATAAATTCCTACCTCATTAACGTAAATAATAATTAGAAAATAAAATAATAATTTAAACATAAAACAGAAAATATTTAAAAATATTAAAATAAAAATATTTTTTTTATACAAAATCCAAAAAAAAAAAATTATTGTTAATACAAATTATTTAATTTATTTATAAAAATTTAAATTTTATTTTTAATTATTATTAATTTTATTAATCTTATAAATTTTGTGTAAATTACAAACTGTAGCCATAATGAAAATTGTACGAAAATTATGACAACAAAAATTAATTTAAAATGAAAAACCTTTCAAAAATTTTACATTTAATATTGAAAATTTGCTGATTGGCTTATATAAAAATGTTTTATTGAATTCAATTTAATATTAAATTCAATTAAAAATAATATTAATTTAAAATATTTAGTCAGATTTGCATTGACAGCTACACAACATAACACAGTGTCAATTTGTTTTCATTATGGTTACAGCTTAAGATTAGTATGTAGCTGGAGTGAAATGAAATTTTAAGTATTATCTCCAGAGCTCTTCAAATTCACATAGCCGTGAAAAAAAGCAGTATAGAAATTAGACAAGTTAATTTGATACAACAAATTACATTCTTCTCATGATGGCGTACTACTTGAGCGAAATTATAAACGAAATTTTACATTTTTGATATCACTACATTAAATTTATATGAAAATTTCATTTTACAAGAGCTCCATACTAAGCTTTAAATAGTTTAAAATGAAACTACAGATTTTTTATATTATAATTTTTATATATTATTTTTTTATTTATGTATATTATTTAATATTTTTAGTTTTAAGATTTATATTTTATATTTTTGTAAAAAAAAAAACAATTTCTACCCAGACATTCCAAAATAAAATACGAATCTAAAATTTGTCAACTAAATTTTAGTTGATAAGAACATTTTCTAGTCAAATTTTAACTAGTCATCTTTGAAAAGAAATTAAAATTTAAACATACTAATCAAAAAGAAAACACAAATTAATTTTAAATACTAAAACAATAAAAAACAACAAAATTAATTGGAATTTATTGAAAATAAATTCATAAAATAAAAAATATTTAACCCTTTTGATCCAGGATGGGATATAATTGTCCCGAGTCCACTTTTGAAACATTGTTTAAGTTGTTTAATTGTTTCAAATGTTTTAAATGTTCACTTGTCGAAAGGGTTTTTTAATTTTGTTATAAACATTCCATAAAGTTTCGTGATAACTTCTAAAATTCCTAAAAATATTGTTTTATTAATTAAAATTATTTTGTTTTTAAAAATTAAGTAAAAATTTTAATAACATCAAAATTAAATAAAAACATTAAAAATATTGAAAAATTTAAATTCTATTTAATCTTGTTATGTAAATTTTAGTATTTTAAGGTGTTTTTTTATTTTTTCAAATTAAATAGAATTTTTATTTTTAATTATTTTATAATTTTTTACTTTAAAAAATTGTTTAAAACAAAACGAACAACCTAAAACAAAAATTAGACAATTAAAACAATAAATAAAAAGATAAAAACAAATTTTTTTGAAAATTATAATGCAACAAATTAAAAAATATAAAACAAATTTAATATTTGAAAAATTAATTCAGTAATTGTTATAAAATAAAGAATATTTAAATAAATAAAAGCTGTGTGCCTTTTTAGCAATTACTGAAACAACCAAACTTAAAACAAAAAAATTATTAAAAAAAAAAAAAACTAAAACGAATTAAAACATCAAAATTAACAAATAAAATTAAAAAAATTAAAAATAATTAATAAAATTTTGAGTTTTATTTTTAATTTAAAAAATTAAAAAAAAAAAAATGATTTTACATAAACATATTTTACGGGTGATATAACTACTAAAACAAACAAACAAACAAATAATTATGTAAAGAAAAATTAAAATAAATAATTAAAAATAAAAAAAATAATAAAAATATTTTTAACAAAAATTTACAATTTAAAATAAAATTACAAAAAAAAAATTTTATTTTCTTTTTTTTTTTTAAATTATGATATTCTATTTTAATTTTCGGAAAATTTCGAAAATATATGTTTCATTAATAACAAAATTTGTTAATTATATATTATAAAAAAGGAGATTGTTGAAAATTTAATTACAAACATTACCAAAGTAAAGTTATAAATGAAACCACAGAAAATAACAAGACGTTACAAATAATTTTTTTTTAAAAAAATTTATTGTACTAACAATAAAAAGGACACACTACAGGAGGGAAGTCTGAATTACATTCTAAAAAAACAATCAATTTTTATTTTCAATATTTTTTTACAAAAAATTGATTGATTATTTTTGTTGTTTTTCAAAATTTTTGTGGAAAAAGGTCCTTTTTTTCTGTATAACAAGAATAAAATTAAAAATTCAATTTGTTGTTGGGTTTTGGTCTCGTGGTAAACACACGCATTACAAAATGCATAATGTCCCCTCATAAATTTATGTATTGTTATTTCCTCTAAGTCAAGATTCCTTTTTTTACACTTTCGATTTCCTTGTTTTTTTTTTTTTAAATATATAATTTTTTTAAAAAAAATCCCTCATAAGGTCCTGTTTTGTTGTTGGAATAGTTAATAACTCCTATTATTAAAAAAAAAAAATGATGGACAATTATTATTAAAAACAGTTTCCCTTATAATTTTTTATGATGGTTTTTATTAGACAACTCATATTTATATAGGGGTTAATATTTGTTGTTGCTGTTGAACCAATTTTTATTCATAATTTTTTTATATTTATTTAAATTTAAATATATTTCCATATACCTACATATTTATATTATGTATTAAATATAAAAAAAAGAAACTTTGTAATAAATTAGATTAATTTTGAATAAGGAATTGTTATGATCTTAAATAATATTTTTATTATATTTTATTAATAATTCATAGAAAATTATTTGTGAGTTGTCTAATAACAATTTCTATTCACACGAAAATGTTGTCAAAGTTCAAAACATTTAACAATTTCCTAGATATTGAATTCGAGTTACAATTCACTATATAAAGGAACACTTTCACTTAGTAAGTTACTTTGAACTAACTATTTTACATCTGGTATGTTTAATATACCATCAAAAACACTAAGTCAATTTCGGACTATTTTATATCACTTTATATAAACAAAATAACAACATGTTTCGTAGACGAATCCATTGAATTTTTACCGGAGTGTAAAAATCCGTTGAATCTTAACCGGAGTGTAAAAATTCAATGATGGTTTCTTCTAATTAGACAGTGACAAATTACATTAACATAACAGAAATCTTTTGAAGTAAAATCCAATTTTTTAGTCAAATTTTCAAGTAAATAGTAACGAGTGACGTTTCAGAATGTGGTGACCCGAATTCCTTCTATTCTGAGACAGTACTATAATTGTTTTATGAAAGTTCTTATTAGTTCATATAGTTCTAGATACTATACAGTATCCGGTTATTATTATTACTCTATAACCCTTAATTTTATATTATGTATGTAATGGTGCCCAAAAAGTGTGTGTTTTTTTTGAAAAGTGTAGTATAATCTGTCAAAAATTACACTTTTTTTGGAAATGTTTTTGGAAGTGTTATATTTACGTCTACAGTTTACTTTACACCATAGTGTGTATATGGTTGGCAGTGTTCATATTAATCGGTATCATTTTTGAAAAGAATTTGCTATTAGTTCCTAAAAGTGTTCCTAGTGAATAATCTTAATTATATCGTTATTAAATTTTTTTATTTTTAAAAAAAATTATGTTTCAAATATTGAAAAGATTAATTTTCAAACAACATTTTCTAATTCTTTAAGATGATAGCTAAATATTTCCAACATATTACAATAAATTTCCAAATAAACTAATAAAAATTCATTTAACTGTACCAGAATAATAACCAATAAAATGAAAAGAAAAACTCATTTAAAAAAAAATTATAATAAAGATTCACCGGACATTGAAAAAAATTACCGTCCCTCATTACAATTATAATAATTTTTTTTTATCATTTAACGCGCATTTGAATGACCCCTTAATATAAAACCAAAAAAATAAAAAAATAAAAATAGAAACTGAAATTAATTCATTCTATGCAGATGCGCGCACCCACAAAAAGTTCATTCACATGAAACCAACTGCCCCTAACAATCAAGTCTATTTATACGTACAAAAATAACATAATAATTTCACCCCCGATTCTTAATTTTTATATATTTTCGGTAATGGTCATGCATATTCAAATGATGTTTTTTTTTTTTTTGAAAATTGAAATTTTTATGGTCCTGCTGGCTCAATAATTTTCAATATTTAAGTTTTTCTTTTCATTTTTTTTTTTTTTTTTTGAATAAAATCACAAAAATTATTAAGGACGATTTTGTCCTTATTTTCAATGGTTTTTTTTTTCGTTAAACATGTCTGGAAATTAAAAATATTTTTCTTTATATGACCATTGTACGGTATGGTCTCACCCCTGACAAAAATTTATGCATATAAAAAATTATTATTAATTTTGTTTTTTTTTGGTGAAATTTTAATTGAAATTTTCGTGTTTAAAAAAAAAACAAAATCAACAAAAATTAAATTGCATAAAAAAAAAGGAAATTTGAAAGTTTATGTACAGCTGGACTTTGGGTATAGCATTTTTTCGACAGTAATGAGGATTTATAGTTTATGAAAAAAAAAAGATAAATATTATTTTTTTTAAAGAATTTTTTACTGGTCAGTAAACAAAAAAAAAAAAAAATGTTGGGATGATGGACAAAGGAAATATGATAAAAAAAAAAAAATTTTATTGGCTGTGGGTAAGGGACTAAATTTTAGCATGAAAAGATTTTTTTTTTATGTAATAGATAGTAACAAATAATTAATATTACGAATTACGAAATATATTAAATTTGTGAATTTTAGAAGAAAAAAAACTGCAGTAACTTAAATAAGTTAATGCAGTTGTAAATAATTACATAACATTTTTACGAATATTTAAAATTATCTTCCGGATGCAGGACAAGAATATTTAATAACGTAATTTTTATGAAATATATTTTACCAAAGCAAATAAATATCGAAAATAATATAAATAAACTGACGACATCCATCCATATCCCAGCAAAAATACAACAATTAACTAACCAAAAAAATGATCAGTCTATTTGATCGATATGAACTTAGTTAATTAATTATTTATAAATTAAATACTAATATTTGAAACTTGGTTACTTTGCTGGTTTAAGTGGCGAGTCCCTTGCAAATGAATTGCACTATAGTTTCTTTCTCGTGCGGTTTTTCAAACTTAATATACAAATTAAATTTATTTCACTACATTCGACACCGGGACACTGTTCGATCGGCCTGTACATGCACGGAGTTTGGGTTTGGTTAACAAAATTAATCTTTACAATATCCCCGAAACAAGAAAAAGAAGATCAAAAGCATCTTCTTTTCAAGTGGTCGACAATACAATTCTAAGTATCGAAGCCGTTTCGTAATACTGGCAACATTAAAACATTACTAAACTATTCTGAAAACTGAATAGTTTATAACATTACCTAAACTAGTATGATTAAAATATCAGATATAATTTACTCGGGATCAATTCCGGCACACTAACCTAATAAAACCTAAAATCATTTTAAAATTAGCTTTTTATTTATTTCAAAGAACTTTCAAATCATTTTCAATATATTCTTATAAAATTCTGAAATTTCAAGTTTATTAATATTTAATTATTATTTAACCCAGAAATACTTGAAAATTTTGGTTATCAGGAAATTATTACAAAGATTTGAATGATTTCCATAAAAAATGATTTCTATGTAAATTATCTTCGCACGTGCCTCCAGACAAAATCTGCATAATGTCATTTTTATCAGAAAAAACAAAACTGTACAAAAATGACTGTTTCAAACAACAATTTAAAAAAAAAATATCAACCCTAAGGGTGAATTGTTTGTAATAATGGTCCCAAAAACGAATTTAGTTTTTAATGCATTTAATATGCACCAAAGATTCTTCTTATGCCCTTAATTTTAATACCCATTAAAAAAAAAAATTACTACTGCAATTCTGACATAAAAAAAATATCAAAAATCAACCTTTAATGTCATTTACATAAAAACTATCAAGAAAGCATTTCAAAAAAAATTTCAATAATTTTGAATGCAACATTTTTTTCAAAAAAAAAACTCCGATAAGCAAAAAATGACCCACAACGATGACCTTTTTCACAATCAACCCTCCCAGTAATAATTTTTTTTTTTTTTTTTTTGGTATTCAAATTAATCGAAATGTAAAATATTCAATGAGGGTAAAAGAAATTAATTTTTGCTTTTCAAATAACTAAAAATTCTAAAAATATTACAATAAAAATGAAATATTATGCAAAAAATAAATAAAAATAAAATAAATATAAAAATCGTAGGAAAATTATGCGTGCAAATAAACTCATAAAAATGAAAATTAAAAGGATATTTTCATAAAAATTTCAAAATTTATAGGGTAAAAATTATAATCAAAATGAATAACTACAAATCGGACAGAAATGAGAGGAGAATAAATTTATGTGAAAAATTGAAAATTGATATTTATTTTTTTTGGATTTTTTATAAAATTTATATAATAATAGAAAATTCTGAAAATTTATACATAAATTTTGTATATATTTTTTGTAATTATGAAATATTAAATTGATTTTGTCCCCTTGAATTTATATTCAAATTTTGTTGTAGGGTAAAATTACAAATAATAAAAAAAAAATGTCTAACTGAAAATTTAGATTTTTTTAGACTTTTTCTAGGATAATATAAATTTCAAAATTGTACACATAAAAAAAAACCTTTAAAATTTCATATTTAAACGACCAAACCGAAATGATCTATGAACCAATTAACAAAACTTTCATTAAACATTTCTAAAATTAGCTAACAAATTCATTTTTAGTAAATAGAATTGGACCGGAAAGTGAGTACAAACCAATACCGCTAGTGAGTTTTACTACCCGGCAAGGCAAAGCAACGCCAAACGCTGGTAGAAAAAAATTGTAAAAAATTATAGATTTTAAATGAAATGAATTTTTCGTTGAAATTTCTTCTTTATAATTCCTCTCTATTAATACCAACGACATTACTAATATTTTGAATAAAATTTAATTAAAATTTAACGATTTTTTAGCACGTAACGTAGTCATAACTGACAAGACAATATTTTGACTCCTTTATTAAAATTCTCAAAATTGCTCAATCTGGGCGTTAGATTTTTCTTCCTAGACAGTGTCCGTCAAGATGGCGGCCACATAATGATTGGATCTTTATGTATATTAGTTTAACATAATTTTTTATATTTTTATTTATTTTCTATCAGTTATAAATCGTACTCCAAACGAAGCTGTTTTATTAGCAAAAGTCTGCAAAGATTTTTGAAAAAAAATATTTTCGCCATTTGCATCATATCAAATCGACGTAAGTCCTTTTTCTTAATTATTTGAGTATTATTAAAATTTTAATACAAAACTCTTTAAACAAATCAATGTATACACGAAATTCGAATCTAAACTGTAGTTATTAGTAATAAAATGTTACGAAGGATCACTTTTTTTATATTTTTGATGGTGAATTACAAATGACTTGGTGAATTGTAATATCTTAAGGGATTTGTATCAGACTGAATGGATAAAATTCCATGACACTGCACAATTTGCAGTGTTAAAGATTCTTAGTTGTTTTTAATTCTAAATTTTATCTTGTGATTATTTTATTCAAACTTTTTAGTTTTTCATATTGTCAATTATTTGACAGTTGAAGTTTCTCGATCCAAAAAAACAAACTTAAAATATAATTTAATTCTTTTTCCACAAAACTTTTAAAAAACATATAAATTCATTTTCATAAATAATTACTATACAAAAAATCGGATATGTCTAAAAACGAAACCCAATTATTTATATTTATGACATTTAAATTATCCCACAGAGCAGACGGCTCCTAAACTACATCTCCTCAGTGGTTTTAAAAACAAGTAAAAATAATGAAAATTTGAAAAAAATAAAATAAAAAATTTACAAATTACATTTAAAGAAGAAAAATGAAACACGTATTTGAGAACTTTAATCTAATTAAGGACTCTGCAGATTATTATCAAATAATTTGGAAATAATTTGCAAAGTTTTAATAAAAAACCAAAAAAAAAAATTAGATTAAATAATAAATATTTATAATAACAAATTAAACAAAATCAAATTTTAAAATAAAATTTATAATAAAAAAGATTAAATAATAAATAAATAAATAAAAAATATATAATAATTAAAACTAAACAAAATTTATATAAAATTTTTGTTTTTAAATTTAATAAATTACTTAATATTAAGATTTTCAAAAGTACCTTTTAATGAGCAAAAAAATCAAAAAAGATCATGCGAATCATATTTTCCATGTATCTTCATTTATTCCAAAAAAAAACAACAAAAACAAAACTATATTTAATTTTAATTAAATATTTAATATATTAATTAAAAAAAAAAAAAATTTAATATTAAATACAAAATTTATTTATAATTATAAGTAAAAAATTATTATAAATGTATTTAAAATAAAAAAAATCTATATATTAAAAAAAAGAAAACCATTAAACATTTTTTTTTTTAATAGTTTCTAAGGACATTAAAAATTTTATATTTTATATTTAGATAATTAATTAATAATTAATTTATTTAAAAAACAAAAAAAAATTATAAATTTGGTGTTTATATATAAAATTATATCCTTAAAAAGGATTTTTTTATTATTCAAAATTTTATTTATCCTTTTTTATATGTAACCAAAAAAAAAAAATATGGTATCGGATTAATTGACCGAAAATAAATGACCGAATGAACAATTCACCGAAAATCTACAATTGGCTGAATTAAATTGTACTGATAATTTAATGACATAAACACAATTTACCGAACATAAACACAATTGATCGTAAGTAAATTTACAGTGTAAAAATTAGATTTTTACATTTTTAGTAAATTTGGTTTAAGTATTTTGTTTTCGGTTAATTGTGAATTCGGTCAATTGTTTTCGGTCAATTAATTCTAATTCAATTTTTATAATGTAACAAAATAAAATTACTACCAAAACAAAAAAATAATTTTATTTTTATTTATTTTTTTATAATTTAATTTTATTTTTTATTTTCAGTTTTTTTATTATGATTTATTTTATTTTGTATAAAAAATTTAGTTTTTTTTTTTTATTTATGTATATTTTTTATATGTTGTGTGCAGATTTCATAAATATCTTTTATGTTTAGAATTGTTGTTTTATGTAGGGGGCGGAGGGTTTGTTTTGTGTTTATAGGGTTAGAAGAAGAAGAGGATTTTTTTTGTGAAACAGAAACTGAAAATTGATGAAGCAAAAATTTATTTAGAATTTTGCTGGTTTTTTTTTTTCATTTCCTATATAATAATATAAATAATAAAAAAAAAATTATTATTATTTTTTTTTATTTACTTCTTTATTCGGAAATTTAAGGGAAAAAAAAAATATGAAAAAATATTTTTTCTTATTTTATATTTCAGTAATTTAATAAATTTCATTTTTTTTTTGTCATCATATGTAATACATTTTTGGAAGTAAAACTATACATAAATATATATGGAAAATATATAATATAAGAATAAATTGAAATCATGTACATAGTTTAGTTTCCGGGGTTGAAATAGTTATGTGTTATTTAAAAATATTAAAAACATTACAAAATATGTAAAATCTTTAAAGTTCATCTTTCCAGACCTCTAAAATTTGCAATAAAACTCAATCTAATAAATCTAATTCAAAATCTAATGGAAAACACAACCAAAAATTTAAAATCTATAATACAAAATTAGTCAATTTTCTAATGTTCAGTGACGAAAAACAAATATTGTATTTCGATATGGTAAAAAAACAATAAATGTGTTCGAATAATAAATTACCATAAAACGATTTAGTTACTGAAGAACCAACTATAGAACCAACACGACCTTTAAAAAAGAATGTGAAGAATTTATTCTTATTAAATGAATTTATTATAATAAATAGTAACAAAAATTAAACTAATAAATTAAAGGTAAATACGAGATAAATTCTAAAATGACTAGTATTATTACCAATTACAGAAACATTTTATTACCAATTGCAAATTATGGAAGTTATAGTAATCAATTTGTATTGTAATTCCAATGGAATTATATTTAGCAACAAGATTGGCAAATCCAAACGTATAAAATCAGCTCGGAATTTGTCAGTTGCTAAAGAGTATTTTATACATTAAGTATAAGAAGTTTAATACTTCAAGATGTACCAACTCGGTTACTTAAAAAATTGATATTAGAAATCAAAGGGAGAGTATATGTTGAAAATTTAACTTAACGAACCTATAATAATCTGAAGTAAAATTATTTAATATAAATTAGCTTTATAAATTATAATAGAGCCTTTTTCATTAAATTAGTGAATTAAAGTCGTTTTTGGTGAAATATTCTTTTACTTCATTATAAGCACTACAGTACAGTATGGTTTCCTCTACAGTTTTGCTCCATTCATCTCTGTTATATCCCTGTTATATTTTTTATTGTTATATTTTTTATTTTTATTGAGATCTTCTTCGATATTATCGAAGATTGACATTGTTCCACGTTTTCTGATGCCATTAATTTGTGAATTCATAATTTGTTTTGGCATTTGAGTATTTGGTATTCGGGTTACATTTCCTGCTGACCTGATTGATTTTACAAATTGAATTATATCTGCGTTTTCGCTGATTTGGTTAATTTCTGTATTTGATCTTTATCCCTCTTTTTTTGTTATCCTCTACCGGGCCAAACATTTTTACAACTCTGTCAACAACCGGTCAGAGTCTACCCAATTAATCCTTACCCAAACTAAATATTATAAAATAATATTGAATTTAAGACCTGATTTTTCAAGATATTTATGATTAAATTCTTCACATTAAAATGAAAATCAAGGAATAAGATCATTTCTATATCATAAATATCGTCAATTTGCTTCAGAATTTTATTGGAAAATTTAAGAGAAATTTGTTATTTTTCACAATTTTCTTTTTCCATATCTTTTAAACTATTTTAATTATTAAACTTTCTAATCGTCTCTTTCTTCCACACAGTAAAAAATTATATATAATTTTCCAAAAGTCTTAACTTTTGATTTTATATACAAACCAACCAAAAAAAAAAAAAAAAACTAAAAATTATGTAAAGAAAATCAATACTCGACAACGCACTAACTAAAACCAAAAAAAAAAAAAAATTAGTATAAATTTTCTTTTCATGATTTTCACATCCCAACAACAACAACTAAAAAAAAATCCGGTATTTTTTTTTTTTTTTTTTTTGAAAAGAAAACGATAAAAATAAAGGAAATAATTTTCTTTTGGTGAGATGAAAAATAAAATCACAAGAATTTTTTTTTTTTTTTTTTTCTGGATAAGGAAAATAATTTAATATACCAAAAAAAAAAAAAAAAACATTAATTTTTTTTTTTTTTTGGTACAAAAACTGTAAAAAGGGGGATATGTGTAATTTACGTCTATCCTCTCTATACAAAAAAAAAAAAAAAAAAAATATAAAAATATTCTTAATAACTAGAAATACAGGACGAAAAGGATATGTACATCTTAAAGAAAACTAAATAAAATATTATAGAACAAAAAAAAGTTAGAAAAAAATAAATTTTTGACATACAGGAAATTTTTACGCACACCCTCAGATTTTTCATTTTCATTTTTGTGTCGGTTTTTATTTTACCAAATTTTTTTTTTTTATATTTTATCATCATCGTAGGGTTTTGTTGTTGTTGTTGCTTTTGTAATTTAGTTTCTATTTTTTTTTTTTTTCGTAAGAAAAAAAATGTTATTTTATTTTTCCACCTTAGCCGCCCGCCACCAACAAACTATACAAACTGGCTAAACACACAAGTGTGTACATGACTTATTTGATGTCCTGGCCTGCCAAAAAACACCTATGTATATACGTCAAATATTGTACACACAATATATATATATACAGTGTGCATTCGATATAATCACCTAAGCTGATTTGAAATTTGTAAAAAAATTGCTTTTGTAAAATTAAAATTGTTACTTTTATCGAATTAATTAGTATAAAATAATTAATTTCAAATAATTAGCGTAATTTTCGATGGGATAATGTTCCACCAGCCCCAGACTATATGATATCAGTTAAACTTGCACTAGGTAATATTGAGTTGAAAAGAGTTGCTACTATAAGTAAATAATCATCTTATTTATTTTTACGCCATTTTCAATATATTTTAAAATTACCAACTTCTGTTGTATTGTCAACGATTTTCTCTTAATTTTGTCCATTCAAACCAAGGTTACCAAAAATTTCTTATAACGAGCATAGTAATATTAAAAATGATGACTATATCAGGAGTTGCTTATATCGAAAGTTTCTTATATCAAATGTGATTATATCGGGCGAACACTGTACTTACTAATATAAATATGTATACGTATATATATATATAAGTAATGTGTGTATATATATATGTATCTTGATAAGTCAGAGATTGCTTAATATATTTTAGATATATAGAAAAAAATTTATGATTAAGGTAGAGAGTGAATATTATTACGACTATCTTGAAAAATTTTCAACTATGAAAGTGACATTATATAGTAATTTTTTTATTTTGTACCGATTCCTCGTATTCATCTCTTGAGTCCTTTTCAACATTATATTACAGAAACGAAAATATCTACGAATATATATGTATATCTTAATAATTATGTAATATCAAAAAAAGGATATATAGAGAAAGGTAGAAAAGGATATATAGAAGTAATAATATTGATGACAGGTTGTCTGTCCATTGAATTAATATTAAATTCGAAAATTTTAATAAGAAATTTTTTAAATATAATTAATATCATTAAAATTGATTTAGTTTAATTACAATTTAAATAGTTTAAGTCAATTTAATTTTAACAGTGTTTTTGTTTTGTAATCCTAGTAGCTTTCACTTCAGAATATTCAATTTAATCACGATATTAGGATTCGCGAATTAATTTATTACTATCGAGAAACTTCTATTAGAACTCACTATGTAATTAGATTTGAAACCAATTGTACTTTTAATCAAATTTTCAAATAACAGCCTTAAATATCAATGAAAAACTTGAACATAAATTTACTTGAAATGCGAAATAAATTATGGAATTCATAATTTGGCAATACGGTTTACTAAAATTAATTAATTTATTCGGTACTGTTCCATCCGAATACACTTTTATTCGTAATATTTTCAAAAATATCAATTACTTTTAATCACATTTTCAAGTCACACCACTAAACAGCACTGAAAAGTATAAAGTTTTGTAGCTTCTAATATCCGCAATGATCAATTATAATCGTTCATTAATATATAAACCCTTTCCATTCGGGTATGACGATTAATTGTTTGTTGCCCTGATCCTAGAATAAGTGACCCAATATAAATTCAATTGATCGTAAAATATTACCTTCCTCATCATTGTGTATTCAAATTAAACTCGTCAACTACCAAAATTCGAGTTGTTTTTGATGGTAGTTGTAAAACCACATCTAATTCATCGTTGAATGATGTCTAAGGACTGGACCAACCTTACAAAATGATCTGGTTTCCATTTTTATTAAGATTTCGATGTCATAAGTGTGCTTTAAAGGCTGATATTTGAAAAATGTATCGCCAAGTATACATGTAACTGAAAATGATTCATTCTATCAATGCATACTTTGGCGAAAAAACTCGGATCAAATATTAAATACTTATCATGGGATTCATTATAGATATTTTATAGGTCCTTCGTGTTGAATTGTAAGATATATCAAAGTACAATCTAATCATAACACACCCAGTACCAACAAATTATAGTTTTTATGCAATAACTTCAATTCAGATAAAGTACATAGCTAAAACATTTTGGTTAGTTTATAGTGCCAAAGGAGAAATATTTACTTTATACAAAATTTATCAAAAAAAAATATAAAACCTAAACTTTATATACATAATTTTTTCATTCACAGTGCGTATATAATACAATTTTTTTTAAGGGGGGTATATTAGATTACATCAGTTTTGACATACTATCCATATTGTACCCAATGTGGTACGTAGATATAACCATCCGAAAGAATGAAAATATAAATTTATTTCATAAAACGAAAAAAAAAAGAAAAATATAAATAAATTTTTCTTTTAACTAAAAATATAGTCCTTCTCATGATCATGTACGTAATGATTTTTCTACATAGTCTTGACACACGTTTTTTTTTTTCTTCTTTATATTTTTCCGTAGAACATTTTTATATACTAAAATTTTTTTTTCATTTTTTTTAGTGGTGTTCCGATTTTCATTTTGTTATATTTTGTGATTCTGTATCGTACTTACATATATTTTGTATGATATATAATTTTTTTGCAGGATAAAAAATGTACCTAGATTTTCTGCGTAAAGCAATTTTCTAAAAATGAAATTTTGTTAGATTATATATAGAAAAAAAAGCAAAAAAAAAAAATAGAAACAAATTTTCTTTTTTTGTAGAGAATAATGAAGGGATTGCTCATTGTAGGAAAAATTATGGATTTTTATTTTGTTTTTGTACAAAAAATTTATATTATTTATGTAAAAAAGACAGTATAATATAGATTTAATTTTTAGGATTATATATACTGTCATAAGACAGTTACTAGTTTCCCAAATGAAAGCTAATGAATATTTCAAAGAAGGGTCAAGTAAATAACTAACAACGAATTATGACAGTTGCTAAAATGTTTGGTTAGTTTGAATGAAGGGAAGGTAACAAAACCTTTTTATGCATCTATAGTCTAGACATCGAAGGTCCTTTGTATACTCATAATGACTTATTCTACCCTGGAACACATTATTGCAATTTACTTCTTTCATTACCGCAATTAGATTATTAGACGGTTCCAACCAACCTACCTCATTAATATGAGTCAAAAAATAACATTCCAAATTGCTAAATTAGTTCAAGTATAATTGGTAAATTCCTGGTTAACATTGGTGAAAATTGAACCATTAAATATGTAATTTTAAATCAAATTTCATCCAAATGTATCCAATGTCATCTGTGATCTTTTTTGGTATGACATAATAATTTCAATATTTGATGTGTGATGTTCAGGTCACAAATAAGTTGCTATAAAAATTATGATAATTTGTGTCTAAATTGAAGTACATGACCGTATCCATAAATTTACTAGGTTGTAGAAATCCAGATTATTAGGCCATAGACTAAGTTGTATACAAACTGTGCAGTTTTTAATATTACACTGAATCTGTTTTATTCACAAATTGTGGGTCCAATATTAGAGTCACATGTAAACGCTGACACTGTAGATTTAGTTTGATTCAAACTTGATTATGTACTCTTCTTAAATATGTCATTCTAAAAAATATTGCCAAAATTTATATCTGAAGAAGAAATTTTCAATTTTTTTTTATTTATATTTTCTATATATAATTTTACTCATTTTATTTTCCCATTGCGTCTGAAAAGAATTTTCATGTCAACTTTATTCTAACAATTGTATTTATATTTTCTATATATATACAAAAGTCAAAATCATAATATTATTTATATAAATAAAGAAAAATTCCAGCATTTTCCTTATTATAGATTTGCTCATACAATATATGAAAAATTTAATAATTTTTCTAGATGAATTTTTCCTTTCCTTAAAAAAAAACAAAAAAAGAAAAACTAGAATTGGAAATTTTTCTTCATATTATATTGAATATAATTTTTATGAGTAGTTTGGTGATCGGGTTATTTATGTTGGGGGTGGGTGATGAGGAGAGAAATTGTTCATATTTTATATATATATATATATAAAAAGATTTTCAGGTAAAAATATCTAATATTTATTCAACTGTAGATATATAGAAAAATCCAACCCCCCTTGATTTGTCAAAAAAAAAGAAAATTCTTATATATAACGAAAAATAAAATAAATACAAGTAAAATATATAAAAAAAAAAATTTATCTAAATAATTTCAATTTATTTTTGTTGTACCTTGGGGAAAATGTAAAATTACCGACCAAAAAAAAAAAAAAGAAGAAAAACCTAAAACTAATTTTCCTTAATAAAACATACAAACAAACAACAAAAATTTGTACAATAATATAAATAAAAATTTTGATTGATCACTTGATTATATTGAGTAGTTATTTTTTTGAATTTAAATGGGGGGTGGGTGAGTGATAAAAATGGGCTTAACGTAATGTATAGTAAAATTTATCCAACCCCTAATTTCAAATTGTGTGTGTCAATTTTTTTTTATGAAAATGAAATTTTCGACAATTTTTTAAATATGACCAAGCACAATCAACAAAAAATATTCAATTATTAAATATTCAAAACTTTTACATTTTTTTTACCTGTCTATAATTAATAATTAAAAATAAATAGGGGACCATAAATATGTTTTTATTCAATATTATTTTATCCTTTCAATTGAATTAATGAAATTATTGGTTTATTTAAAAAAAACAGGGAGGTGGTTAATAACACCTGTCACATGTCATCAACCACTAATGATATTTTCAAAATTTAAATAATTTAATGAATTATTATATATTTAAAATTCAAGGAAAATAATAACGCGTGTTTCTGTCATACATTAAAATTGAACTTAAATATTTTCGTAAATAAGTTAAAGGTAGTCAAATGTTAATAATTGAATTGACTTTCTATTGGTTGAAATATTTAGCTCTGAAACATATACACATTCTTAAGGATCCACGGAAAATCTAATTGCTGGTGATAGCTTTAAAATATGTAAAAGATATGAAAATTTATGTAAATACACGTAATTCAAGCGATTATCGCCAGGAAAAGCTATCGCCGAAATTGAGCTATTATTCACACAAGCTTATACTTATTTTACCCTCGGGTTCATTAGCTTATAAAAAACAATCTACAGTTTTACAGATAATGCTGCCCATACATTATATAACCAGGTTTTTAACGTGTCGTAAACCAAAGTGTAAATTTTCACCACACACATTTCAACTTGGTTTACAACCGACAAAGATGAGTTGTAATACAAAATATTGATAACATAAACATATAAAAACATGTGTTTTTTGACATAAAACGTGAAGAAACGTCATTTTGGTTGTATAACTTTCAAATACATTATACAACTTACAACCAATGCCCACATAAATTAAAATATTTCTTCAAAATGGTTGTCAACATATTGTAAACTTGCCCACAAACGATACAACTTGACCAAATTGTCAAAACCTTGATAAACATGTTGTAAAATGTATAGGCAGCTTAACAGTCATTATTTTAATCCGGTGTAAGTTTTTCGTACGTATATAGTAATAATTATTTTTACAAACTTAATTATCTCCAAATATTTTTCATAAATCACATAAATTTATACTTAAGAATTAAATTAATGGCTTCAAAACCAATTTTTTTTTTTTTTTTTTTTGAATTTTCAAATTACAAGTATTCGTACTTGTTGTTTTTATCAAAATTTAAATCAGTGACTATTTTTATTATTAACCATTTCCATTCTGCCAGTAGGACAACTAAAAAAAATGTATTTTTTTTGTAAAACGTTAATGATACTATTGCCTGATTCTTTATAAAATCTAATCAGTTATTTATCGTATCGAAGTAACAAAAACTACATTATAGATATACGCATAAATATTAAATAAATTTTCTTATGTTGTTCTGTCTTTGGGGAAGGAAATATGTATATACATATATATAGATTTATATTTGATTTTACACATTTAATGGCACCTTCTGCTTAGAAAATTTCGTGTTTTTTTTTTATTTGTAAATTAATCGAAAATTTCTAGTCATTTAAGTTAGTTTCGTTAAAAAAAATTAATATAGTTTTTATAATTTCTCATTTGTGGCAAACAGAAAATTAACTTTTCATATAAAAATAAAGAAATTAGTAAAGTTTAATTCATTTTTCTTTCTATACTTTATTTTTCCCGAAGGAAATTCAAAAATGAATATATATAGAATGTAACAATGTTCAGTAAACAGTGTAGTGCTATGAATTGTTAGTACCCCAATTCCAATATGTTATTGACAATTTAAAGATTTCCTAACAATATCCCTGACACTGTACCATTGATCCCCTTCCTGATGGGTTAGAAATCCTTTATCTAAAACGATTGTAACTTGTAATACAAAATTACTAGAAAATTTATTATTTGCGAATAAATCAATTTTGACCAAATTAATACAAATTAATTTACTATTTACATACGACTCGTCCAGCTTATGTCACTAATTGTCAATTATTTCGTTTTACAAGTTTCAAATTAATTATCGATTAATTTGAAATTATAAAAAAATATTAATTGCTGTAAGTTATTAAGTTTGGGGAAACAATTACGTAGGTAATCATTTAAAAAAATATACTAATAATATTTTACTCCCAGTTTTATGCTTTTTGGACGACATATGTTACGTACTAATCGCATCTATGAGCCTATGAGCTGGTGCCACTACTGACAAGACAAATAAATTAAAATTTGTAAGGAAAATCTTGATTTTTATGAATTAATTTAAGAAAATTTTGTTTGAATTATATTCAAATTAGAGTACTGAAAAGAAATGGCATTACATACGTTAATAAACCGGTACGACTAATACGAATTGGGCTTTTAATATCAATTTATTTCATAGAAATATTCTCTCAAATTTTAGGACCAAAATTAAATTTTTCTATACAAATTTTAATTCCCTGTTTAAATAAAGTCCGTCCGATAGCATTCGTTGGCTCATATGTCACTAATTCGAGATACATATAAATATATATACAATATATGTATATCTCATTTTTAATAAAAATATCAGCAAAAATTTAATTTTAGGTATATATATACAATTTGTTTTTTTCATCTTTCCTTGTTACACCATAAAAATAACCTTTCCCAAAATTGCACAAAATGAGAAATGGGCATTTTGTGACACTTCTCATATATTACCACAAATTCTAACAAAAAAAAACAAATAATAATTTTTCATATAAAATATCCAACGACAATGTTTGCAAAAAAAAAAATTATATCCACCACCCCCCAAAAAATTCTACCCCAAATATACACACAAACCATAAAAATGAAATATCCTCAAAAATTCCTGATAAAAATTATATCTGCAAAAAAAAAAAAAAAAAAATTATATAAAAATATAATTTTCTTTTTTCACAGAAAATGAAAATTAAAGAAAAACTGAACAGAGCCTAACAAAAAAAAATTTTTTTTTTATGTGGTTTGGGAATATGGGGAGCCTGTGTCATATGTGTGAACAGTATTTTGTGAGTATGTGTGTGTGTATTTGATGATGGAAACTGTACTGTAATGCTATGTTATATGATATTACATAAAGTTTTTATATTGGTTTTTAGTTAAAGGGTGGGCTTTTTTTATAGTGAGAAAAATGTAATTTTCATAAATATAAATTTTTTTTTTTCTAAACTTTTTTTTTTTTTTTTTGGCAATACCAGACCAAAAATAACTAAATAAAAATATATACACAAAACTAATGACGACAAGGAACAGAAAAAAAAAATAAACTAAATAAAACTAAATTTATAGAATTTCTTTTTTTTTTTTCTGTCGTATTGTGCGAAAATATTATGTCCTTTTTTTCGTTTTCGTATCCTTAAATTTTCTGTCTATATGTATGTATGTTACATACTCGTATAATTTTGTTTTTGTTGCGAATTGATATGTGCACGGAAAAATTGCAAAAAGAATTGAATTTATTCGATCATGGTTATGTGTATATATTGAATGGAATATTTGGAAATTAAAAGGGGAGATTGGAAAATTTTGTATTTTATAAATATTAATGACAGGGTGATTTATATATATAATTTTTTTTTTTGAATAAAAATTCATTTTCAAAATTAAAAACTTCCAACAATTTAACAATCTGGGTAAACTGTGTAGAAATATTCATTAGCAAATATTTGGTTTCATTAATTTTCATTTTCATTTATTCAGCATGAACTTTTGAGTTACTCTTGATTATTTCTCAATAATTTGATCATCAAAAAATATAAGTTTTTATTAAATTTCCTGCGTATTAAAGTTCCTGACATAGCCTATAACGAACGCACTAACTATAAGTTTCAGAATTTTAATCTGTGAAAATTTTATAAATTTATGTTTCTTATCATGGGAATAATTTTATTTATTAGTAATTTTTGATTAATAAATATTGTATTTTAACTAAATTATGATAATTTTTTAATAAATTGGTTAGATATGACAAAATTGGATAAACAAGTTAGAAGAATAGATAAAGAAATAGCGAGAAAAATACAGAACAATTTTAGTAATTAGTTTTATTTTGGAAATTTTAAATTGAATAAATGTAAATTAAAGATTTCCTTACAATATTCATGACAAGTATACCCTTGATCAATTGCTGGGTTAGAAATCCTTTATCCGAAAATCTTAGTCTCTGTTCCGGTTAATGATTGACACATCACATCCACACATAATTTAATTTCTGCTGTTTCTTCTTTAATAAATCAGAATCTCCAGTTCAACATTATAAGCAACATATAATTTTATTTAGATGAAATCTCTGTGAGCAATGTAAATAGTTACAGTACAAACAAAGATCACTTCTTTTTCGAAAAAATTATAAATTCTTTTGGACACTTAAACTTGTAGACATTAGACTATAGAATAATTATGAATTATTGAGTTCTTCTTGACTTGAGAGTTTACAGTAGTCACCCTATAAATATTATGTACCAGGAAAAAAAACCATGTATAAAATTTAATTTTCTTCGTACATAATATTGAAAATCAATATAACAAAAGGCCGCCCAAAAAAAAAAAAAAAGAAAAATAATGAAAATTCTTTTTTTTTTTTTTTACTAAATGAAAAAAAAAAAAGAAAATTCGTCTTATATTTTTCATTATACCATAAATTCAATATCACAAATTTATAGATATAGCCAAAATATATTCGTATATTTGTAAATCAGAAGGGGGTTCGATAAACCGGCAAAACTTTTTTTTGATATTTTGTATAGCAACAAAGTTACTCTACATATATACAATTTTGTATCTAGAAAACATTATGTATATGTTCATTTTGCAAAGATATTTATATGCTTTTGCTTATGCCTAAAAATATAATTTGTAATAATATTTTGTAGATATAACTATGTACGACGTACGTTTTCTATATATGAAGATGAAAACAGAAAAAAAAATTGTTATTTGGTCAAAATAACAAGAAAAAGATCTAAAAACAAATTTTTAATAAATACAAGAACACTTTATCTTAACCATATATAGTTTCCTGGTATTTTATTTTTTTTTTTGTTTGCCATCAATTCTCATTGATATAATAATAATAATAATAATAATAATCAGAAAAATATTGAAACAAAAATATCAACTTCATAAAAATTTTGACGTATAAAGGAGTAACAAATATAAAGGGGATAAAATATATAAGACGAGAATATTTAGAATACTTTTCTTTAGGGTATACACAGTGTCCTGAAGGAATGGTTTAGCTAAAATCTAATTAAAATATTTACAACTGCAAACAACTTTATAATTTGGGAAAAGAAAAAAACCAAATATTTTGATCATTATGTTCATTTCTGCTCATTAAACATCCCTACATCATACATCATAATATTTGAAAGTGACGTTTCTTAGTTGTGAATTCATTAAAAAAATATAAATTCGAAACTAAATTTTGATAGTAAATCTGGCATTTGAAAGATCTATTATGAATACGAAACTAATTTAGTTAACACGCTTCTAGAGAACAGTGCTCTTGACCTTTTGATGGGTTAGAAATTCTTCAACCAACAACACTTTATAATCTTTGGGCCAATATTTATGATAAATTTTAAAAATGTTTATATGGAACAGAAATTGTATGAACGAAAGTTATAAGAATCCTGACCATTTCTTCAGGGGTAAATTCATCAGGGAAAGTTTCTGGTTAACCCATGTCGTAGATTATATAAAATTCTGCTGCTTTTGGAGTAAACGCACAGCATCTTTAATTGTCAGAACATATGATGTTTTAAAAATATAGCTTAGAGATTGTTTGGAGAACAAGTCACAAGTTTATACATAGTGCATACTCCTTAGAGAAGGTATAGACTTTGTTTATTTACCTACACGTATACCCTAGATTTTGTAAAATTGGTTCAAATGGGAATTGGTTTTAATGGGAATCGACAGACATAATTTGCGGACTTCCGGTCATTAAAATATGTAGAACATACAAAAAAATCCGGAACGAAGATGTCCAGCTTGTGAATGGTTAAAATATAGAAACTTTTAAAGATATGTATACAAATTTTCAATATTTTCAAATTTAAATCATTTTCATTTTTCTAATATTCTTGTACCGTATTCGGTATTTAATTTAAATAAATAGAAATTTTATAACATATAAAACTGGAATGATAGTGTTTAACTTCACCGACACCATCAACCAGCTTTGAATTACATTGTTTTGCGTTGAAAGGAACTATTTAAAGTTGTCGGTCGTTTCCTTACCTTTTATGAAATTGATGCTACTAAATGCTACTTAATTCTACTTCTTAATTTAAAATATGTGTTCCATTACATTTTTAGTAACACAGCAAATACGTATTTCTTGTCAAAGTCATATTTCAACGTTGATAGTAGAACTTATTCTACTACACAGTCAAAGTTAAGCATTGTGATTGATTAGATATAAAGCTGTGTATTTATTTTACAGCAGCTATCAACGCTCCTGTGACATTGTGATTTCAGCTTTACCCATAAAATATTATAATAATTTTTAGTATTTTTATCAATTTGTCAGTACAGGACAACCTGTAAATTTTTTGTATAATTGAAAAACGAGAATTTTATTTTCTATTTTTTTTTTATATATTATTATATTTATAGAAATATTCATGTATTGCATACATAAATATTTGAATTATTAATATGTATGTGACTAATATATATAAAAAAAAAAATTGAAGATATATTTTTTCTATCTTTGACCATATCAACTAAATATATATACATATAATAATATCCTTTCATTGTATATATGTCACTATAAGATATCATCTCGTTATTTAATATTTTTTTTATATTTTGGTTCATTATTAATTTTATTTTTCTTATATTATATTTCTTATAAGTTCAACTTTTAGGTATTATATATATATGTAAAATGTCGGAAATATATTTATATATATATATACTAATTTTAATATGTTTTCATATTATATGTAATATTAACCAGGCAACCTAACCTATATATACATTATAATATCAACTTTAACCACCCTCGAGGTTAAATTTCCCTTTGTATAAGTATTTTTTAATTTCCTTTTATTTTAGATCATGATGGCATAAAATTACTTTCTTTATTCATCTTGATTTTTCTTATTATATTTATATATATAAATTTTCTTTTTTTCTTGTTTTTCCTCGAATTTATATATGAATTGTTGTTTTGAAAAAAAAAAACGAAAAAAAATGAAATTCCATATATAGAAATATTTATAATTTTATAAACTCTAATATAAGAATTTATAAACTGACATATAATGTCAAATCTAAGAAATTCTATTGAAATATATCAATTTTAGTTAGGGTGGGTAAAAATGATATCTAAGTATAAATATATTACTAAAACAATTCATTAGCAAAAATTCTGAAATTATAATTAAAGTATTTAGTTTCAAAACATTTTTAATATAAATTCATTAAATATGAAATTTTCCACAATATTTTTTTTTATATTTTAATATATTTTTCATTTATTGTATGTTTACCAACCCCCTTGACAGGTGGTTTTTAAATTATATTCGAAAAACTATTAAACATTTTTATACAAAAAGTGAAAACTCTGTTTTTAATAAGTGTAAAAACTTTTCAATTAAATTCCCTTCTTCTCAATTCAATAGATTACTGTCTATAAAAATCAAAAATCTATAAAAAATTTCAAAAAAAAAAAATTCTTAACCCTAATTACAATATTTATAACAGAAAATTACTGAATCAAAAAAAAAATGTAGAGTGTGACAAAATGCAACCCTTTCGTGTGCTAAAAATCATTCAATGTTCATGTCAATTTACATTAAATAAAACTAAAACTAAAACACAAAAGAAATAAACATTTTATTCACCCAAAACTAAAAAAAAAAAAAAAATTTATTTAATATCCTTTTTCTAAAATCGAAAATTTTTAATATTTTATATTTTTTTTTTTCCAAAAATGTGTAAAAATTTATTCGGTCCATTAAAATATGACCAAAAAATTGTCATTTTACCCTTTTTCACCCAAAAAAATAAATAAAATAAAAATATTCAAAAAAATTTATCCTTTTTGAACAAAACAACAAAAAAAAAAAGGGTAAAAAGGATCAAGATTATTTCTACAAAATTTTTAAAACATCTGCTAAATATATTCACGAGTATATTCAAAAAGTAAATTACGCGTAGATTACAAAATGCATACGCATTCAAAATCAATGTACAGAAAACATTAAATTTTTCTTCGTCCTTAAAAACGATAATTCAAAAATTTATGAAAATAAAAGATTTATAATAATATAAAAATCAAAAATTTTCATTTAATTTTTTTTTGGTTAAAAAAATTGAAAAATGACACAAAAATTTTATTATTTTGGTTGTGTAAATTGCAAAAATAGGGAAAGTGATAATAAATCCTTTGACACGAGTTACAAACAAATAAATAATTTCAACAAAAAAGGGTATAAAAACAAAAATATCCTTTATTTCGCAACATAATAAAAGAGTTAAAATCTAAATTCAATTTTTTTTTTTTTTGCTTTGCTTTAATTTCATTGCAAAATAACAAATCCTTTTATTAAATCCTTTTTAGGGTGACCTACAGGTCAATATTGTATTGTATATGAAATGTTCACCTTCAAAATAAAAATTTTGATTCGTGTCAGTGGATTTAGATTTAAAAATTACAGTTTTTTACCAAAAAAAAACTAAAATTTTCAATTTCCAATAAAAATTATGTGAAATTTTTTTTATACTTGTTGTTATTTATTTGGCTGTTTTTTTTTGGTATTGGTTCACATTCACAGAGGATAAAACTAGAGATATTTTAGTATTAAAAAAGATATTATATTCAGGGTGACAATAATATGGCACAGGACATTTTATAGAATAATATTTCTTATATGATTATTGTATGTCTCTGTATCTACTAGGACTAGGATACATTTTATTGAATGAACTATGTAGCTATAATGTTTCATTGTTTGGGGAATGAGAAAAAATTATGTGTTTACTTTTGGTAAACATTTAATCCTTGATTTTTTTCTGGTAGTATTGGATGGTGGTATAAATACATAGATAGCACAGCTGGACAGATTTTAGAATTTTTATATTATTATTGATAATATGCGAACTATTTAAAGCTGACATTAAATAGTTTTAAAAGAATTTATTTTTAAATGTTGTCGTACTTTTTCTTTAAATGGGGTAAAATTAGAAATAATTTTGAATAATATATATAAAAATTTTGCGTTTTATTATTATATACAGAGTGAATACAAAGCTGCTATATTTTGACAGAAGAATAAATTAAAAACGATAAATTAATTTCAAATGATTTCCCAGTAATTTAGAAGTTCAATAGTTTTGCTAGTGAATACTTATTTTATATAATTCTAACTAATATAATATTTAAAACACCAAAAATATAATGAAATAATAAAATATTTATTAACAAATAAAAATACTAAATTTCTGAATCACCTTGTTCATTGGCACATGTCACATTTATAAATGACAAAAAAAAAGTTAAAATTAAATAAATATAAATATCGTTTTTTACAAATTCCACAGAAAAAAACTATAACTGATTACTAAAAAATTATATAAAAAAGGGAGATTATTATTTACTTTTTCGCTAAAGTTTATCATTTTAAACTACCATGTAATTAATGGATTAAAAATCATTCAAAATATAAATTTTAGGGATGATTTCAAATAATAAGGAAATCGAAGATGTCTAATATAAAGGTGAATGTAAAGGTTGAATTGGTTCATAATCAGGGACGGATTTAACATGGTTTTTCATTTAAGGCTTTAATAAAATTCTTTAAAAATAGTTGTCAGAATGAAATTATATTTCCTTTTTTTCGTTAATTATAATTAGAAAGTGTTAAATTAATAAATTGATTACACAAGAAAACGTTTACTTTCTGATCGACTGGAGCGATATTGATCGTTTGATCACACCGTAATTAATTTTTTCGATTAAAATCTTACGTAAGAGGCTTAGAATCGTAATCAAGCTCACGACCAATAACCAAAATAAAGATTTATTTGAAAATGTATCCTAATACTAAACAGTTTTTCATAATTTCTATGTTACAATAAATACATTTTGACAGTAAAACGGTTCCCTAATGTACCCCTAAATCCGACAATGTTCATAAATAATTAATAATTTTATAACAAGGGATTCAATTTTCAAAACGTATTCAATTTCTGCGGGTCTAAATAAATAAAAAAAGAGTGTTGATAATTTTAAATCAAAATATTAAATTAAATATATGACTTTTTTTTTATCAATGAATTTATATCAAAATCATTAATTTTATGTTAATATATTTATGATTAATATTTTATAGAATTTCAATCATTAAACCTAATTATATACAATTTCAAAAATACAAATCCCTGGAGCATATTTCATTTTAATATTATTTTTTTTTTATCTAACTATTGTTTAGCATTTCTATACCTTGAATTTACGATATTAATAATAATAAATATTTAATTATAATAACATTTTAGATTAATACTTAAAAAACTAAAATATACTAAAATGAAATTAAATCCACCCCAAAAAAAAAAAAAAATTAGAAAATTATTAATCGCCCCTTTTAATTTTGCATAAAAACTATAATATTTTTTTTTTTAAACACGCCTCCATTGAATTAACCCACCTAACCACCAACCGCCCCGCCTGTAATATTAATAATTTTTATATTTTAGATATTTCTAGAATATGGTGGTACCAAAAACATTATTATTATTATTATTAGTTTTTGAAATTATTGATTTTATTGTAATATAAAATATATAAAACAAATTTTTTAATATTACTCTCTAAAAATATGACTAATTTTCATTTTCATTTTCATTTTTTTTCTCAACCACTTAAAAAACATAATATTCACTAAAAATATATAATAATGTTTAGTGGTAGTCACTATAAATGAATATATGTGAAAAAATAAATAAATAAATTTATTTATTTATTTTTAATAATATTGAAATACACATGACATCAAGATATCAAAATATAAAAAAAGCTGCTAACTAGGGGGAGCAGATAACTCATAGTATGTTGTTTAACAGCGATTTATGTCCAAAAGTTTTTTGTAATTAACATTATCTTTGTAACAAACAGTGGTTTCTTCAAAAATTGCTCATCTTTATTATTTATTGATTTAATTTTATATTTTTATTTGTTTAATAATAAATAATATTATTAAAATAACTATAATAAGTATAAATATGCGTAATCACGAATCCAACCTGTGTACAAAATTTCATTGAAATTGAATAATATTTACCATATGTTCTAGAACATATGAAATATTAATCGGAAATTTTAGCATGGACCCCCTCAGGCTACTAACTTCTACCTTAGTCTACACATGCGTAATCACGAATCCAACCTGTGTACAAAATTTCATTGAAATTGAATAATATTTACCATATGTTCTAGAACATATGAAATATTAATCGGAAATTTTAGCATGGACCCCCTCAGGCTACTAACTTCTACCTTAGTCTACACATGCGTAATCACGAATCCAACCTGTGTACAAAATTTCATTGAAATTGAATAATATTTAGCATATGTTCTAGAACATATGAAATATTAATCGGAAATTTTAGCATGGACCCCCTCAGGCTACTAACTTCTACCTTAGTCTACACATGCGTAATCACGAATCCAACCTGTGTACAAAATTTCATTGAAATTGAATAATATTTACCATATGTTCTAGAACATATGAAATATTAATCGGAAATTTTAGCATGGACCCCCTCAGGCTACTAACTTCTACCTTAGTCTACACATGCGTAATCACGAATCCAACCTGTGTACAAAATTTCATTGAAATTGAATAATATTTACCATATGTTCTAGAACATATGAAATATTAATCGGAAATTTTAGCATGGACCCCCTGAAGGTATTAACTTCTAACATGGCCAACACATGCATTATCAGAAGGTCTACCTTTGTGCCAAATTTCATTAAAATCAGATAATAATTACATGCTATAAAACACGTAATTATATAAAATTCGGAAACTAAAACTGTTTTCTAGGAACCCCCTGAAGGTCTCCAAATTTCAGGAGAGCCAACTAGATCCCAAAATTAGCCTATATATAAAATATCTTTGAAATCGGTTAACAATTACTATATGCTGTAGAACATATGAAAAAAAAAAAATTAAAAATTAAATCGGAAATTTAACATGGACCCCCTAATCCTACTAACCTGTAATTTGGTCAACCAATGTAGAATCATGAACTCAACCTGTGTACCAAATTTCATTGAAATCGGATAATAATTACAAGCTGTAGAGTATAAAGAAAATATTCTTCGGAAACTAAGTTGCTCATATATTAGTTTCCCATGAACGTACTGTACCTACCAACTACAAATTTGTGGAGTATTAAATAGATAACTAAATGAAACTGTGTGTTCAATATCATTGAAATTGGGTGAAAGGTACGGTAGATATAGATAGTTGAACTTATGAAAAGTAATTACGGATTTTTACATGGACCCACTGAAGTATTGACTTCAAATTTAACAGACACCAAGTACATACGGAAACTATCATATGTACCAAAATTTATGCTAATTAGATAAAAATTACTATATGCTCTAGAGTATACGAAATTTTAATCGGAAATTTTACTAGGGACCCCCTGAAGTTACAGACCTGTATCTTGGTAGGCTTGTGGACAATCATGATACCAACCTATGTTTTAAATTTCATCCAAATCTGAGACATGAAATTTTTTTTTACATTTTCCCGTAGAACAAAAACACGTAGGTTGGCACATAAATGGGGAAATCTAACATGGTCCCACTGAAAGGATCAATCTCATCTTGTACCGGCACCTGCGCGAGGTATGTTAGAGCCTGTGTGCCAAATTTCATTAAAATCGGACAAGCGGTTCTAGGAGATGTTGCTGCGCACATAAAAAGCGTACGCGTACGCGTACGCGTACGCGTACGCGTCCCCCGGACACTTTTTTTTTTTTGCATTTTCGGACTCCCCGACCTCGGAAACGCCTAGAAAAAAATTTTGAGCGAACTTTTTTTTTTGACCATCCAACCCATCACCAGACTTCATAGTATTTCATACTATTCGTAATAAAAATCTATTTAATTCTATATTTTTTGACAATGGTGTAAAATTGTGTCAATTTTTTTTTTTATTTTTTGGGGGTAGGGGATTTTTTTATATTTTCTATATATTTTTATACCCTCTAAAAATATGTTTTTTTTTTTTTTCAATTTTGTAGATAAGAAATAAAATTGTGATTTATGAGGCAAAAAAAAAAAAATTATTGATTGTCGATAATTTTAAAAACAGATTTTTTTTATTTTAGTGAAAGTAATGAAAATAATTTTTATATTTAGTGTTTTTATGAACAATTTCAAGGCTCCTTTAGTATTTTAGTAATTTTCTTTATATAAGTAATATGAAATTTAGGAAATTCAGTTGAAAAATATATTAATTCAGTAGTAACAATAATAAATCTGACAGAATTTTACATAATAACTTATAAAAGAAAAAAAACTGTCCAATCCCATGAATTATATTGGAATATGAAGGGCTAAGACATTCGAAACTATTCATTTCAGGACCATAAAAAAAGCGAGCAACAGAGCTCCTTTAAATGAATAGGAAGAAAGCCAGAATAATGGTTGGTTTCCTTACATGGATTGTAACCTGAAAAAGCAATTACATACAATTGGTCTGTCAGCGGACTAGATGTATAGATTCTGCCAACTCGAAAACAAAACGCCGGAACTTGATGTATAGATGATTTCGACACCTCGCATACTATGTTGTCGCTCCTTCAGAATCGTGGCGGCTGTCACTAAAGAAGTTGTATTGTTTTATCAACAGTACGGGCTTGATTAGTGGCGAATAATTTAAAGGGATATTACAATAAGCCAAATAATAGCAGTAATTAGAACTGTCTCTAGCCCACCCTTACTCTAAACCTAATCTAACCTAACCTGACTTGTGGTAGTTATTGATTAAACCATTTAAGCTGAAGATCAAAAATAGAAAATATTTTGATGCTATATAATTAACTCCTTATTGTTTAGCTCTAATAGAAAGAGATAAATCGTGCATTAATAAAATATAGTACTATACAAAAATGCAATATCAAAAAATTTCACATTTGTATGGTATGGATATGGTCCGTTTTTTTTTTGGTCCATTATAATTGATTCATATATCAAAACCTTTTCATTATACATATACAAACTATATTCGAAATTGAGCTGATTAAGTTTTTAGTTAAAAACAAATTTGTTTATAGTATAAATTATTGAACAAAAATTATATTATTAAATCATCTTAATACCATCCCACTTTATTACCTGCTATTTCCATTACTTAACCCCCACCTCTTTCATATTAAATCCCACCCCATACAATTTAACATCATCCCCATTATACCATGGTAACAAAATTAACTTATATTATACTAATTATAGATTTTTGGGGTGGGTACTTAAATTTGGATGCCACCACCTAATTAATGTTAAGAAAAATGTTTTTCATAACATTTTCATTATACACCAAAGAAATAATAGATAATAGTTGTATCTAAAAATATAATATTAATAGCTATTAAAATGAATTTATTAAGATTTATTATTGTTTTTATTATTCTAAAATAGTTAAATTAATATGAAATAAAATTAAAAACAAAAATATTTTTTTTTTTTATAAAATTTTAGAACTTATACAAATTATCAAATCCTCACTTAATATCTGGCATGTGGCCTCCTCCCCCTAATTAATTTGAAAAGCATATAAATATTTATGAAATTTATAAGTTTATTTCGAAATTTTTTTATTATTTAATTAATTTAATTTATTATTATATTTATAAATATTTACAAAAAAAAAAAAAGAAATAATCAAAAATTACAAAATTAATATTTAAATAAAATAAATAATAATTAAAATAATTAAAATTAGTTTGTAGTGTGAGCAAAAAATCAAAAAAAAAAATCAAAAATTTGTTAAAATACAAATTTTGACAAAAAAGATTCTTATATATATATATTTATTAATCCTTATATACTTATATAAATTATTTATTTATATATATAAAATGTACTAATTAGAAAAAAAAAATCTATTAAAAAAAACATATAAAAAATACAATTTTTAATGTAATTTGTCTTACAAAAAACAAAAACCTAAAACTATAAACCTAAAATATAAAAACCTCAAAAAATTTATTTAATGATGTAATAGAATTAATAATTTTAGGTTTAAAAATTATATATATATATACAAAAAAAAAAATCTATAAGATACAAAAAAAAAACTATCTATAAGATACAAAAAAAAAAACTGCGAAATTTGAAGAATTACATAATATCGGAGGCACAAAAATCAAAATTAGTATTAGTAAATTTACTTTTAGATTTAAATTTAAAAATAATAATAAAAAAAAAAAACATATTATATTAATAACAAATAAAATTAATGAAAAATTAACTAAAAAAATAAAAAAAAATTATATGTTATTAAAAATAAAGATACAAAACAAAAAAATAATCCTTAAAAAAATATAAAAATTGACAAAATTAATTTTAAATTATTTGAAAATCGGGCAAATTCATTTTTTTTTTTTAAATATATTACATAGTACCAGAGAACGAGCTGATGTAACCATATTACCAGCTCTTTCTGTAGTCTATCAAATAATTATCATTTAAAAGTTAAAAAAATTTATTTCATTTTTTACCAACAAACAAAAATTTATGAATTTAATTAATAATAAAAACTATATAGAAATAAACATAACAAAAAATTATAATACAAAAATTAATTATGATTGATTGTACCATACTACAACATGAACTCCCAGAAAAAAAAACAGCCTAAATACATAAAAATTCTAAAATAAATTAATGTAAAACCGAAAAAAAAAAAATATAAATATAAAACGCAATTTACATTATTAAAGTCACATTTAATTCCATTATTAATTAAAATTGAAAATAATTATTATGATAGTTTTTGTCAGAGTCCCTTTAACCAAACAACTACAGAAGTAGTAAATATAAAAAAAAGGATATTTAAATACATTTAAAAGGTCGTATTACAAAAATTTCATGTTTTATAATGATCTGAAAATAGTTAAAATACACGCAAAGGTTTGAAAATAATGAAAATTATATGATTATGCAAAACATAAAAAAAAAAGAAAATTTATAATTCCAGTAATAATAATAACAAATAATATTTTTTTTCATTTTATAAAGTTTTCTAATATTTTTTGTTAGCATTCAATTTTTGTATATGAAAACTTTTCATTTTAAGTAAAATTTACATTTTCATACTTATATACGTTATACGTACATTACGCACAGAATATTAACGAATTAAATTTATAATAAATTATTTAATTAGGGTAAATGGCGGAAATATTGACATAAATCTTAACTAAGGTTATATTGAAAAGGATAAAACTTAAAATGTTTTGATCGCGTACGTATTACATAATGAAGGATATGAAATTTAACTCAATGCTCTAAAGTCGTGATCTAATGTCGCTTGCCTTTGACAATAAATTATTGGTTTGAAATTTATGTAATGATAAAAATTGTATATTTCATCTACTAGATTCTTGCGAGTTCTGTTGCAATTTTTAGTCAACATTTTTGCCTTAGTAATGAAATCATTTCTTTTAACTATTTCAATTAAAATTTCATAAAAATAATTATTATTTTCCATATTTCCCATATTTTTATAATAATTTTAATTGAAAACTCCACAAAAACAAAAATATATTAATGATATGTCAAAATCAGGTGCCAAACGAATCAAAGTTTTAAAAAAAGAAAAACTATAGATCTAGGCTAGATCTACGTATTGAAAAAAACTACATTTAAAGTTGTTCCATATATTTCCATATGTTCTACTCAACTTGTCAATGGTTTAGCTTTACGCGTTTTGAAAAAAGGTGTAAATTATTAAATATGAATATGAAACAGATCAATTCTATTGATATTTTTACTATTATTATACTAAAAGTTATAATGTTGCAAACAGCTTCGTATATGTATGATAGTATCTCTTTATACTTGATCATCGAAATCGTTCAATTTCCTATGCCAACAAGGCAACAAGTAACGAAATTTTGAGATGATTATATTCGGTTATAGAAGAGTAACTTTTGGCATAGTATAATCAGGGAACGTCTCATAAAATTTAAATAATTTTAAAAAGGAAACAATCATTTTTGGATGCACTCCATCATAAAAAACAAACTATTCATTTTCCATTGCACACATAACTCAACGGATTTATGTTAACTATGTTCCACCAAAAATTATCTATAAAAATAAATGTTATCTATACAACTCTGCTATATTTGACAGTGTAATTTCTATCTTTCTCCATGTATAAGTAATACAAACAATATTGAAATTTCTGTATAAGTAATACAAACAATATTAAAATTTATTACAAGACTGTTTTTAGCTGCTGCCATTAATATATTAATATCGAATTTTCGAATTATGTAAACTTTTGATGAATTCTATTGAACACTTTACTTTTAATTCCTCAAATGCCAATGTTCTCTAAATATTTTTATTAATATTAAACTTTTACCCTAATTACCCTAATTTACATATAACATAAAAAAAACTTTAGGTTAATTTCAACAAATACTTAAAATGTAAAAAAAAAAAATATTATTTTTGATAATCATTCTTTCCATCATTCTACGCCTTCTAACCTTTCTTATTTGCATATTTCTTAAAAATATGTATAAAAAAAAAATATTATTATACAAAATTTTCTACAATTTTCTTTACATTATTTATACACTTTTCCTTGTACCTTTAGGTTTTTTTTTTCTTTTTTACAACGCAGTGCGAGTCACTAATTCAACTAATTCTAATATAAAAATATTTTTTTTTTATTTTTTTAACATTTTGTGGTGTAGTTACAACCCTCCTAATAGATAAACATCAAATAATTAATAGATTTTTACAAAGCGATAATAAAAAAGTAAAAAATGTAAACCAATCCTCCTGTTAACCCCTACACCACCCCCACAAAAAAAATTCATTAAAATGTAGAAAAAATATAAAATGGAAAAAATAAAAAGTTTTTTTTTTTCATTGAGGCCGATTTGATAATGGTGGTTCTATTGGGGGAGAAGAGGTTAAAACTTTTCTATTTTTTTTTTCTTTAAAATTAATGAAATATAAAAAAAAAAGAAGAAAATTTCTGAAAATATTGTTTTTTTTTTTTGTAAAAGTCAAAGTATGTCCTTGCACGAAATATTCAAATTTGTTTCGCATTAATTTTATACTCTCCTTTTTTTTTTTTTAATTCATCAGTATTTTATAAGCAATGGAATTCTAATTTCGTAAATTTTATATTTTTTATGTATATTTTTTAATTTTAGTTCCGCAATATGGTTAAGTAAAAAAAAAAAGGTAATGACAACCCCAAAAAATAAAAAAAAATTAGTAATAAATATTTTTTTTTTTTTTTTTTGTATTTTTAGGATTTTTAATTTTCCTTTTACTCGTATCGAATATAAAAATTCCTTAAAAATTGACCATTGACGTGCGGAATGTAAATATGTAAATTTGGGTTTATAAAGGAATATAAAGGATATATATTTTAAATGATTGAATTACTCCTTTAATTCAAAATTTTTACATATTTTACTGCTTCTGTTAATCGAATTAATTGATATTTAAGATATTTATTTATATATTTCGTCAAGCAAATACAATTTTACATAAAATTTTAATAATGAAAATAACAATAATTAGCAAAATAATGAAAAAAAAAATTCTTAATTATACATCCACACATTAATTTATTTTAGAAAAACCAAGGATTAATAATTAATGATAAAATTTAAAAATCCAAACTTTAAGATTTGCTAGAAACTTTTCGTTCGGGTACAAATATCAACATTGTTTTAAAACGAATTAAACAAACTTTATTGTATTAGTTAATTGCATCGTGTATTTCGCAATTCGTAGAGTATGTAATGGAACATGTAAAAAATCATGTTAACGAAACACTATAATTGGTACGTCCATGCACATCCATCAATTCCAACAAATTTGAACAAATAATTTTAGCACATCAAATATATGACTTCATCGTAAAGAGCTTGTAATTATCTCTAAACCAAATAATTGACATATAGTCTCGTAAGGTGGCATAAAGTCCACTGGACCTGTGACCTGAAACCCATAGTAACGTTACACTAAAAAAAAACCACCTATGTGTGTAAGCTCTGCTGATCATTTGCTTACTAGTTTGGATTTGGAAGATATTATCGTGGGAGTTGATAGCCAGGATTGCAGTCTGGTTATACGTTCGTAACTATGGCCACATTACATTTTGGAGACGGATCTTATAAATCTATTCAAATCACTGAATTCAGCATTTTATAGAATTTTCATTATTTTATTATAAAATACAAAATTTGAATTAAATTATTTAAGTTATTATTATATGCGTTTTGTTAATGGGACATGATAAAATCATAAATAATTAGAAAACTTATAAATATATTAAACAGCAAATTATCAAATAATTAAATTGTTGATATAAAACTAAATAAATAATAATATTAATAACAATATACCTCATTTATATAAAGTAAATAATATTATATTAATTATTAATTTATAATATAAAATAATATCCAAAAGAAAAACTACCTCAATTAATTGCAATACCAAACTTTTTTTAATTTATATAAAACATAGAATTTAAATATTTTAAATTTTATTTTTATTTTTTTTTAGTTTTTTTAAACTAAAATATATTTTTGTAATTATATTAATAATTTTATCTAAAAAAAAATCAACATTTTTATTTAATGATTCTTTAATTAATTGTAATTCAAATTTTATGTTAAACGTATACTTAATGTTTTAAACATTGAACTGTGTAATAATTTAAAAATAATTAATATAATATGAAAAAAAAAACTATTCCTAAACAAAAATTTTAAATAAAATTTAAATACAGTACAAAGATTTTTTAAAAAAAATCCGATTTTCTTTAATTTATTTTTAATTATTATAATTAATATATTTAAAAAAAAAAAACAAAAAATACATAAATAATATATTAAAAAAGTAATGTATATGAATTGTACTAACATATGTATGTATATGTACAACATATACATAAACAAAATGAAAATAAATATGTATTGTAATTTGTATCCAAAAAAAATATAAAACATTAAAAAAAAAAATTGAATAAAAAAAATAAATACTATAAAGGTAATAACAAAAACAAAATGTAGTCTAAATTTTTTACTTTGGTTTTTATATGTTCGATCAACCAGCACCAGGTCAGTATTTCTTTATAACACTTTTAGAAACTGTTATTACCAATATTATACCTCAGATTCCAGGTTTGTGAAGGTGTGAAGCATACAACTAACATAACCAATGCAGTTTTCCGTTTTACCTTATATCTAAACTTAATTCATAAAATCTATAGCATTAACTAGTAAGTAGATATACTTAACTACTCGGTACCATTTCCAAGTATATACCAAATTGTAGTACTACTAGTCTAGTAACCCTACTTATACTATGGGCTGTAGATCAGGGGTGTCATCGATCCGAGACGCCTATATACCAAGTAATGATTTATTTGAAATAATTAGTTATTTTTTAAAATTTTAAAATAATAATCATAGATTCTGAACCAATAAGTTTTGTTATATTGAAGAAACTTTTAATTGCAACAAAAGCTAATGGATTTTAATAGTAAACCATTTGTTGTCAGCAAATGTTCTCAACCGTTAGCATTTTTCCCAGTCTTAAAACTAAAATTACATATTACAAATTTTATTACTGGGTAACTCATTTAAAGCTACGTGAAGTAGAGCTAATGCATTGCGGCATATAGGAATATCATACTATAACAACGCTACCGTCGTTAATTTTTATAATTTTGCAATGTATTTATGATCGTTTATATATTGAGAAACGTTTCAAATTTTGTTTTTTTACTTCTTACTAGCATATAATTGTGAACTATAACTAATAAAAATGTATGGCTACATGTGAAGCATAAAAACTGATATCCTGTAAATTTTACAATCCATTAATAAACTTATATTGTGTTTGTTGGATGTTTTTCGATTAAATCGGCAGGATTCATGGCTCCTATATTTTATAAACCAACCAAAAACATCTTTACGAAAAGATTTTTATTTTTAATACGCAAAGCTGCAGGTTTGCCAGACCATCTATTCACTTAGTGCATAATAAGAGTATGCCTGTTCAGTTGAAAATAAAGAAGAACTATGAACTACTAAATCAAAATAAAGCAAAATTAAGATTCTAATAAATGATTGGAAAATGATTCATATTAATAAATCGAATTAAATTAGGTTTTTTTGAAGTACGAGATTATAATATTAATAAAAAAATAATGAAGTATATTTTATTAAATACTAATTATATTCATAAATCGTGTTAAAATTATTGTATCACATTAATAAAACCTATTGAACGAAACTACATATTTCATACTAATACTAAATACCTTATACTAATTTAAAATTTATGAACAAGATTAAAAAAAATTCTTCTTCGAATAATGTAATCCATAAGATGTATAAGATGTAGGTAAATAAAAAAGGATTCTTATAATATTGTAGCAGATAATGTCAACCAAAGGTAAGAATATTTCGTAACAGTTTGAACCAAAGGTAAGAATATTTCTCAACCCAGTTGAGCCATTGTAAACCACAATGCCATGAATTATATAAACTTTTCAAATGCAGTAGTGTCGATACGGTTATTATTTAAATTATAGTTTAAAGACTGCTACAAAAATAGAATGATAATGTAAAAAGGATTTTTAAAGGAATTTCTTATTATAAGATTATTAATCAACTAGTTTGTTAAACTAAAACAACATAAAACTTTTACTTTCTTGAATTTTTAAGTGCTTCTGCAAACTTACACATTTAACATTTATTCATAGAATTTGGAATAATACATTTCCAATTATTTATAATAATGTATAAATATTTATAATATAAATTAGAAGTTCTACATCCAATAAAATATTTTTATTTAAATTTGTTTATGACTTAAGATGAATATATTAAAAATGACAATTAACTTATTTACAAATTCACAATTAATTTAAATTATTCAGTATTCGTTACTCGATCAATAATTTCTTTATATTGTTGAAGAGATCCATCTTCAAAATTTGATACATAACTATTTCTTGAATTTGATTCTAGTTTTTCTTTTTCTAATTCTAAATCTTGTTGTTGCTGCTGTTGTTGTTGCAGTTCCAGTTGAGCTTTTTTAGTTTTTTTCCTTTTATCACGTACACGATTACCTAATTTCGATTCAGCCATAATTTTACTAACTTTTTTACTTTGTAACCATCTCGTATTCCATGATTGTCCCTACATTAATAAATCAGAAATTTTGTTTAGATGTTGATATCTAAAAGAATAAAATTTTAATCGTATACAAGAAATAGAAACTATACAGACCAAATGAAAAATTAATAATAAATAATTAAACAAAAATAAAGTAAGAAAAACACATTACAAATAAAAAATATATTAATAGAAACAGAAGATAATATAAATATATATAATTAAAAAAATTTTTAAACTAAAATACCTGATTTACAGTTGAGTCATTTTCATCACCAGAATCATGTAATTCAATAAAATCAGTTGGTTCATTAACATCATCATTTTTTTCTGGACTTTGTCTTTCAATTTTAGGTATAAGTTTTGAATTCTCTTTAATATCTTCTACCGAATCATGCATTTCATAATCTAAATCATCATCATCACCTAATGAAATTATATCATCATCATTATGATGATCAGAATCATTTAAATCAATTTCATTTGTTATTTCTACAATTTTACTAGTAGCTAATATATTTTCTTCTGATGATTTTATTGCATTTTCAGTCTGACATTTATGATCATTATTATCATCATTTTTATCCTCAGATTTATCATTTCTATCATCATTATTTTCATTATCATTAATTTTTTTAGAATCATTATCTTTATCATTACTATTTTCAACAACATTTACACCATTATCAATTATTTCACCATCTTCAAAATCTTCTCTCTTATCATCTTCACAAGTTTCTTTTGATATACCATTTTTTTCATTGTTATCATGACTAGTTTTAACTGGTTTTTCTAAAACATTTTTATGATTTTCTGTTGACTTTGTTGTATTTTTTTGTTTTTCTTTTCTATCATCATCATCGGAATCACTAATACAAAGTGTTTCATAATTTGGCAGAATCTGTAATACATCTGGAGATGGTGAACGTTCAGTAACAATTTTTGGAGATTTGTCATTAATCTTTTCAATATTTTTTTCAGATAATGGTAATTCTTCTTTATCCGTTGTGATATTTGAATTGTTAATAGTATTTTCTGGATTTTGATCAATTGAACGTTTTCTAAAATTTCGTTTCAGTTTAATTTTTTTTGGACGATTTTCATTAGTTGTTGTCGAATTATTTCCACTACCATTTACAATGATATTATTTTCTTCTTTACGTTTTTCACCCACTTTTATAGAGACTGAAGATGATTGTCCTGATGATTTACTGTGTGAGTTTTTATTATGATTTTCATTATGGTGGACTGTAGTATTTTTAGATTTTTTAGTTCTTTCATCGGATTCATCATCATTTGAATCATCTGAATCAACTTCAATTTTAGCTATTGGTTCTAAAGCTAATTGTGAACGTATCGCTCTAGCTCTTGCTTGTAATTCTAATAGCTCTAGAACACTCATTTCCTTGTCTAAAATAGAAAGTATTTGGGTATAAAATATATTTGTATTTTATATAAATATAATTAAGAAATATCAACTTTAATTTTAAAGTTTTTATATCTATTGATTAATGATTAACGAAAAGCATGTCAATTATAATTGTAAATCTACTGTAAATCAAAATAATTCACATTATTTTAATTTGTAGTTTTACAAACCACATATTATGTTATTATTGATAAATAATATAAAATGGTTTGAAAGGAATCTGTGGCTTTAATAAAAAAAACTACTCAAAAATTAGTTGGGATGAGATCGAGGTAAGTATCTTTCGATTGGAAATTATAATGAACAATTTACGATAAAGATTTTTGTAACAATTTTAAAACATATTTAAAATAAATAAAGATTTCAATAAATAATTCTAAAATTATTGTAATGTATAATAAATTAATACATTATTCAGTTATAATTTAATATACAGTACTAAGTTATGTTTTAATAACTTAAAAGAAAACAAATTCTAAATTGTACATTAAATTATATTATATAGTAATTTTACAGTATTAATTTTGTAATGCCATTCTTCAACAACTTTGTAATATACAAATAGAAATATTTTCAATGAACAACTTCACTTATCATTTTATTTATTTGCTAGGCACCTGGATAATAATTGACATGTTTTTCAGTATTAATATTTTCAAATTCTAATTATATTTTTATAAATACTTTTATTTTTTTTTTTCGGTAAAAATTAACTATCTAAATTTTTTTATATATATAAATATATATGTATATAATTTTTTAGTTATTAACTTACTATTAGTTCCTTTTGTTTTTGCTTCTGGATTTACTTTACCATTTTTGTTTTTATCTAAAATAAAACAAAAAGTTAAATTCAAAAATATTAATTAAAAATACCGGAAATATTATTTTGAATTATATTAAATAAAAAACAAAAACAAAATTGAATTTAATAAATGGAAGAGAAATGCTTGTGTTGTTGTGAAAAAATTACTTGTGGATTAAAAAAAGGATTAGTTAAAAGAAATACAGAACATATTAATGAACGTGGAACTTCTGATTGTTTACAACATCCAAATGAAATACAATATCATGAAATTAATCCAACATCATTAAATGATTATATGAAAAAATTACGTTGTTTAAATAATAACAAACCAGAAGTACAAGAAAAAAAATGTTACGAAAAAAAATATTATCAATTTGGTTTAATTGCAAAAGTTGATATAAATACAACGGATTGTGATTTAAAACGATTATTAAAATTTTCATTTCGTACATTTTTAATACAAACAGCATTTTCTAGTAAATTACAATTAGATTTAATTGTATTAAAATTAAATACAGCTATTGGTAATTTTCAAATGAATAATTTATATAATATGCCAATGGGTATGGCTGTAGAAATACGTGGTGATGTTACACGTTTGGGACGATTACGTAATGATTGTATTGAGGAAATTAAAACTGGTAGTATAATATGTTTAACAGCAAATGAAGAATATCAATATGTATCTGTTAAAGAAATATTATATGTATCGAATTTATGGCGTTATTTAAATAATATAAAAATTAATGATATAATTACATTAGATAATCGTAGTATTATATTAAAAGTTATTAAAACTGTAAATCGTACAATTAGTGTTTGTGTAATAAGTGGTGGTGTAATATCATCATATATGGATGTTAATATACCATATTATATAACAACATATGAACCATCACGTTACGATTGTGAAGATGTACAATTTGCATATGAGAATTCAGCACATTTTCTGGTAATACCAAAAATACGTAGCTATAATATATTAAAATCATTTAAAAATTATTTTGCACAAAAGTTTTGTCAAAAATTTGAAATTATTGGTAAATTAGATTTAAATTATTTACGTATGAAAACTTGTGAAATATGTGATATTATAAAAGAATGTACAGCAATTTGGATAGATGATTTAATTGTGAAATGTTCAAAAAAATTTCATATAAATAAAATTGCTCTACGTGTAATAAATATTGCAAATAATTTAAAAAAACCAATAATATCAACAATACCAATACAAACACGTAAAGATTTTATATCATTGGAAAAAGCTGCAATATTTAAATCAGTACATTCATTTTTAATTGAAAAAAGTGAAATAACACAAACTTTTCCAATAATTGCTAAAAAATTATTACCAATACCAAGAACATTAATTGATTTGAAATTAAAAATAGACTGTGATTTAGATAATATTAAAAAAAATATTGCACAAAAAGCATTAATTAATACTGTAAATTATACAATACATCAAATACAATGTTCTGGTATTATTGTAACTGCAATTAATCCTGAATCAATAATAACATTATCAAATATTGATATTTATTGTCCAGTTATTGCAATTGTACAAAATGAATATTTAGCAAAAACATTAAATATTTATCGTAATATAAATACAATCTTATTTACACCAAAATGCCCATTAGAACCAGAAGCAGAAATATTTCGATGTGGTTTATATTTTGGTGTTGATTTGAAAATATTTTCAGCCGGTGATTTAATATTACGTTTTGAAGATATAATTGTTGGTGAAATTGGTGTTAGTAAAATGTTAGCATCACATGTACCAACTCAACTCGTTTCATTACATCAACGACGATTTTTAGCCAAACAATCAAAAAATTGTGAAAATTGCATTAAAAATGAATGAAAAATGTTATATATATAAAAATATTTACCTGATTTTTTACCATTATCACTATCAGAGGAAATTTCTTCTAATGAAATATGTTCTAAAAAAATAAATATAAAAAATATATATAAATTAAATTATAAAGACTGAATTTAAATATTCAGAACTGAGATTCTAGTACTAAATATAGTATATAAAATTTAAAAAAAAAACTAACAATATATTTAAATATTATACAAATTTGAAATATTTTTTTTTTTTTTAATTTTACCATCAATATTTTGAATATCATCATCAGATGATTCAGTGTCTGTTGGACATTTTGTAGCATTAATTATTGATTTTAAACGTTTTGATGAAATACCTAATAATTCATTGAAACATAATTCCTGAATCTCTTCTATTTTGCATTCCTGAAATATACAATAAATTTGGTTATGCATTATTTTTTATTTTAAGAAATTTATACTTTTAAAGATTCAGGTGCTAAATTTTTTATAGTTTTTGGATTTAATGTTGCAAACACTTGTTTAATTAAGTCAACTGGATCACCAACATAATGTTCCATTGTATAAATTTTATTATCTAATTTCTCAGTTTTGATTTTCATTATTTCCTCCGGATTTTTAGAATTTTTCTTTTTTAATTGTTTTGAACTCATATTTTATATTAATATAGTTTATTTCAATACAATTGACTATATAATTTAATGCAGAAAATAAAAAATATTTAATTTTAGAAAGTTATTTTTATAGTGGGCACAATACAATGAACAAATTTCCTATAAACAAATTTCGGATTTTAAATGTCATAATTTTGGCATTCGAATTTGACATTTTAGTCCCATCCCAGGCCCAGCTAGCATAACTTGTACTAAATTCCGGAATTCTATAAGTAATCATAAACTTAATATTGGTAGTAATATTTTGTACACGAAAACGAAAAAAATCAAAATACACTATATATATACTATTGACTATAAGAAAAATGAATTAGATTGCAGATTTAGGAAATCCTTAATTAACAATGCCGAAAACAAAATTAATAATTTTATTAACTGGACAAAATATTGAATAGTAACAAAAAGTTTAACTTTATAAGTAATTATAATAATTGAAATTGAATAATTAATAAATAATTTTCATCTATCCACTCTGCATTAGTTATATTTATATGCGCGCAGTTCAATTATTAGGTAGGGATAGATAACCTTATTTCAATGAAACATTTTCTAATTTGAACTGGATGGAGTTCTTTTTTTTAGTATTTTTAAAGAACTTCTAACTACATTTTCAGTTTGATATCAAATTTTGGAGTCGTAAATTTCTTTATTTCATAAATTATCGAAAAATAAAACAAAATTATAGATTTAATATTTTTTTAATTACAATAATTTCTCAATAGCCAAACACATCAGCCAAATGAATTTTTTTTTTCTTATATATTTTTTTTTCGTTAGATATTTTATTGGAAAATAAATTTATTTAAATTAAAAAATTCAAGTTTTTATTTTACGCGTGTAGCCATTGCGCTTAAATCAGCAATACATTTATTCATAGTTTCTTTTTCTGATGTTGGTGTAATTGATTTAAGAACATTATCAACAATCCAATTAACCATATGCTTTTGACTTAATCGTCTTTCAATATGACGACATTCAACTTGGTAATCTAAACGACGTTTTACCTGAAATTAAAATTGGTAAATTATTTTTAAATATTCAAATATTAATAAAACCATAAGAAATAAACAAAATCCTTACTTCTTTGTAAACTGTCATTGCACGTTCTCTGAACGCTGCTTCAACTTGTAAAGCAACATTTTCTTTTTTAGCATCCATCAACAATAATGCACCCTCAGCACGCCATTGTTCTTTCTTTTCAGCTTCAATAGCATTAGCTAAAGCTTGAAGTTCATTCTCACGACCAGATTTCCACTCGGCTTCAATTCTCTACAATGAATAAAATGATTTTACAAAAAAAAAAAAAACCAATTCATTTATTTCTTACATCGATTTCCTTGTCACAGTATTTAGCAATTCCTGGACCAAGTTTTTTAACAGCAATTACTGCCATAATAGCAAGTGATAGACCACTGTAATATTCATGTTCCATGACATAAATTTCTTTGGAACATAAATATGTTAATAGACCAACACCAAAAGTATATGGTCCAGTAACACCGGTTTTGTTATAAAACATTGTGAACCATTCTTCAGGTATGAAACCCAATCGGACTTTGCCAGGATGTTCAGGTCTTACGGGACGTTCAAATTCAGATGATGATGCAGCTGAACGGGCTGCCAAAACACCGATTGGCCTCTGAACTGTAATAATTTAAAATAAAAATTTGTTTTTTACATTTTATATGTGAAATTATGATATTTTCAATTTTTTTCTTTTTTTGACAGAATCCATAAAAACCGATTACATAAACCACACTTCTATGGTAATGAAAATTTTTTCAACACAATTTTATCAGATTTTTTATAGCATATTCTCATGATATTAACAAAAAATAAATAAATATTTTATTAAATAATTTACCTGCAAGTAAAGCTGCTCTGGATAACATCTTTAAATATATATTTTCTTAAAAAATAAAATTTATTTGACGTTCCTATTTCACGTAACTTTTAAAGCAAAAGCACGATACAGTAGTGATGCCAATTACTTATTTAATGTGTTGCAAGGCAAGAATTAAAAATTATTCCAAAAAAAAAGTTATAAAGCTTTCTGTAAAGCACCATATTCACAAACGCAGCAATTTACGAATATGAAAATACTCATAGACGGTAAAACAAAACTCATGTTAAAGACCCACGAGCCACTATGAAACGACAATTATTTGATGTAACATGTCTTTCCTTTTCATGATAATATTGAAGTATGTAGTACACTTTTATAAGGCGACTATCAATTTTTTGTGTTATATGATTTCATTATAATATAATAGCATAAGAAACTAAATTTTAAAGTATTATACGTCACATACCATATATAGTTATAATGAAAGTTCACTAAGTAAGAAAATAATATAATATATTTATTTTAAAAAAATAATAAACTACATTTAAAATGGCAATAATCACACTTAAATACTTTAAAAGTAGATTTTAATAATTGAAAGCTCTCTAATCGGTTTGTGTCACTACTAAAAGCAAATATTATAGATATTAACCAATTTTATTCCCTTGACAACTATGCAATATATGAATTTTGAAAATGTCAAAAGTGATGTCAAAAGTTGAAAAAAAAAAAAATGAATGTTGTCAAATTTGTGAAAAATATTACAAAATAAAAATAAAATAAAAATATTAAATTGTGTTTATAAATAAATTTGTGTTAAATTTTGTGATCTGTATTTTAATTTAATTATAATACGGTAAGTAATTTTAATTTAAATGTGATTTTTTTTGGTAAATTAATTTGATTAAAATGCAAAAATTAAACTGTAAATATTTATATCGGAATTATATTTCCAATTAGAAGATTCCAATAATAGTGATAACACAAAATATTAAGATGATATAATTTTTTTATCATTCCTTTTATTTTGATTCCATTCTAATGATTTGAAAATCAACGAATTTTTAGTTTAATTTAAATTCTGTGATAAAATTACATAATTAAAATAATTGATTTAGCGACCGATCGACCTAAAGAGAAAGTCAAGGAATTTTTTTTTATATACTATATTATGATAAAAAAAAAATGGGGACATTTTTTTTTTATGGATGAGGTCAAGGATCTTCATTTCAATTTCAAGTAATGTTGAGTATTTGTGTAGGCCATAAAAAACAAATGAATTTTCATTGAAATCATATGTTGCAGGTTTACAATAATTGGTATTTTAATATAATACATTTTTATGGAGTTGCTGGAATGCAAAGGCATAGAAATGTAGAATTTTTAAATTATAATTATCATATTTAAGCGACCTTGAAAAAAAAAATTCAATTAAGAATAATGATTTCGTTTGGATTGATAAATATCCAATTTTCAAGTCTAAAATATCTTTAATTTATTTTAATTTCCTCTCTAATTTTTCCATTATTTGATTTTTCTTTTATATGTTAAGAAAATTATACTATTCTATAGAAATTTTCCTAGTTCCTTTGTTATTTATACAAAACCGGATTTTAATATAGTTTCATAATAAATAAATACCGGTTAAAATAATTTCAATTTGAATTGTAATTGTTTATAACCTTGAAAATTCTGCAAATTTTTATTGATACATTTTTTTAATTGGTTTTTTTTTTTTTATCTTCTCAGATATAAAATTAAGAAAAATTGGGTCAAAAACTCTCTGAACATAAGAAATTTTAACCCTAAAAATAATGCATTTTCTAATCGATTAAATTTTGTGGATATTTTTTCTTATTTTTTGTTGTTATTGTTATTATTATTATCGGAAAATGAAAATCTGTATACTATTATGTGTAGTACATCAAGGTATATACAAAGAAAACTCTTTTCCGGTAAGATATATATACAAATATTATATATAAATAATGTTTATATATATATGTACATATATAATAAAGTATACAGTTTTTTTTTTAGTATTTTTTTTTTTGCAATTTATTTACGTTAGCTATGAAGAAGAAGAAAATTAATATAAAATTTTCCTATATTTGGAATATTTTTAGTTAATTTTAATTTTAGAATAAATATAAAATATCAATTTCACAAATTAATTTTTGCTAAATGTAGAAGATATATATAAAAATATATCTACCTAGCTAGAGGCATAAAATTGATTTTTTTTTTTATTATAAACATTATTTTGAAAATATCAGTTTCTAGTTACCGTCTGGACATCTTAATATACATTACCTTTTAATAATTATTTATAAAATGAATGTTGTTAGTTATTTAAATAATATAAAAGATTTCCATTATTTATATTCCACTTCTTATAAACAAACCTAAAAAAAAAAATTACAAATTGTATCTATTCAAAAACAGGTGGCGCTGTAAAAAAACGGAAATGACGTCAATTAGGCGCCAGTTATTACATTCAATATTTTAATATTATTGTTATATTTTATTGAATTTAAAATATTGTTTGGCAATGAATCAACTCGGGAATTTAATTGATTTTATGGTACTATTTCTATTTAGTTAATCTGAAATTATTTTTATAATTTAATCGACTTTTTTATTAGTAAAACTATTAATATACATTTTTTAAGAAAGGTGCGAATTATAATACAGTAATGCAGTCATTACTATGGAGTTTTCTACAGGTTAATAGAAATTTATATTACATTTTTTTCTTGCCAAGTAAATAGATTTCACTAATTTGCAAGTTCATTAATTTAAATATAACAACAAATTAACATAAAATATGAAATTCCCAATATTGTGTGGATAATAATTTCATATTGATTTGATGGATTTATACTTTATGTTTTTAAACTGAAGTAATGCACACTGCTAGTGTACCAACTCTATTACTATTTACACCATATATATTGTCCAATTTTTTGACAGGTAATTTTAAAATATGTACTTTTCTTTTAACAAACAAGTAAATATTCCAAAAAATGTTTCGAATACCTGAAATAATGAACCCATCTGTTCACTTAATTATATTCATGGCTGGAATTACAAAAACTATGATTACTGATACTTCAAAAATCCATAAGAGCACTCACTGTACAGAAGCTTTTTACTCCTAAATAAAGTGTCTACGTTAAAAGAAAGCATTTCTCGTAGAACTATTACCACAAATCAACAAATAGAATTATAAAGAATTTTTTTTTAATTTAATTTGTACTTTTAATCATCATAATTGGAAAGTTATTTTATTTCCGATTAAATAAAATAATTATGATTTTTCCATGAAAATTATGTAATAGTACAATAAAACAGCAGGACTCCATTTATATTCAAATTTAGAACTGAACTTGTTATTTATTTTTTCTGAATTCTGAAATTAAAAAAAAAAACTTTCCTAAATTAAATTTACAATTTAAAAGGAATGGAAATTGTGACACCCTCACGTTTATAAGCAACACATAAGTGACCCTGTTGTACCTACCAGTCCAACGTTGAATGAAATCATCTTAGCTGGTTTCAGTTTTCCCGCGTCTTTAAGAAACTACAAAATTTCCTAAATCTTTTCTGTTAGACTGACGAGCGTGCAATGGCACAACAAATATTCCATTACATCATCCTCCGATACATGGTTGAGGTAGTGTTAATACAACAATTAACATAAAATACTCAATAAAAATATTTATGTATTAATTTTTTTTATATATTAGGACATTAGTAAACGTGCTTTGACTGGTAAAAAAATAATTTGTAGTACTGTTTTGGATAATATATTGTGGCTTATATAATTAGGTGTTGATATAGTTCATATACCTACAGATGAATAAAACTGTTTATCAAATATTCACCCATAATATATCATTCATATTTCTTTTGTAAAATAATCTTATTCTGATCCAAAACATAAAATATCCATTATAAATATTTACGTTGCTTTACAAATAAGGTTAATATCCTTTTCCTTCCAGCACCACAAAAATTTTTATATATAGTATAAATTTAATATGGAATACAATTCTTAAATTAAGGGTTTGCGTATTTTTCCACTGTCACAGACTATATAGCAAAAAGAAAAAAAAAAAAAATCTCCCAAATTAAAATTCATAATATTTTTCTAAGTAAATCCTTTTTTTTTTTTGCTGTTCCTTTGCATATTGTACGATAATAGGATTCCTTTTCAGTTAATAGTTGTTGTTGTGTGGTAATTGAATACCCTCCTAAAAATTCGAGGGTTTTGTTTTTTTCTCGTTTAAGAAATATTCGTCATCTTTGAATTTGTTTTTTTTTAGTTTTATTATTTAATGCGACTAAACAAAATTTTAGCTATCCCTTAAAAAAACCGAAAATTTACCTGAAATTTTTATACGAAAAACTATAATAAAATAATGGAAATAATAATTTTTTTTTGCTGTTAATTTGTTCTTTTTTTTTTTGGCTTGATTGTCCTTGATAACATTACTAAGAATTCTAAGTCAATGGCCTTAATTATTGACCTCGAAATTGTTGGAAATAAAAAAGTTCGTCTGAGTTCAGTTACATTTATGTATATATAACTAAAAACGCCGGGTAAATAAATACATATATTTGTCACTGGTAATTTGTATGTGTGTTATATGTTTAATAATTTTGTATATACAATACTTTTTTTTTTTACCTATGAGACAGTCTAACAAAAATTGACCCCAAATTTAGAATAACTCAAAAAAAAAATTATGTTATTTCTGGGGTGGTTCATAAAATTATAAATAAGACGAAATTCTTCTATAAAAAAAAAAAATATTTTTATGATTAATTTAACATATTTTTTTTTGTAAAAATTATTTATAATTGTTTTTTATATATAGTTGATTTTTTTGTATAGTTAATTGAATTTCACAATATTATGAAAATTAAAGAAAATTTTATACGTAATTTGTATTTTTTTGTTTGTTTGTTTGATCTTTGGGTGGGTAAATCTCACCCCACCCAATAAGGTGAGATGTGATTTTGTAATTAACTTAAAAGAAAATTCTAATTAATCATGTTTCTTTTTGTAGCAAAAACATAGTCTAAATATAGAAAATAAAAACAAACAAAAACATAAAAAATTTTGATTCATAATAATAATTATTAGTAATAAATTTATGGAAATTTAATTATAAAAATGCAGAAAATCGTGTAATGAATGATCGAGAAAGGTAAAATAATTCCATATTTATAAAAAAAAAAAAATATGTAGTAGCATAAAATTGCTATTCAGTGTAGATTCATATCTATCTAATAATTGTCCTTTCATTTGCTTTATTAAAAATTGGTCCCTTCATTAGTTTTATCGTGTTTTTCACATTATATTAGTCTCGTCGCTGTCCATTTTGTTGTAATGGTTTTTGATAAGACTTTATGTTACATAGATAAAAAAAATTATGTTTAACTTTATGTTTTTTGAAATTTCCATGAATTATTAATATTTTGTAAGAAAAAAAAAATATAGAGTCTGAAAAAAATATCTTAATTATATTTATAAATTTTGATTGTAATTTCCATAAAGTTTATTAATTTATGGTAACGTCTAATGTATAGTTTAGTCCTTTCTATCGGATTGTTATATATTTAATTATATTAGCAATGCAGATGGACCAATGAGGGGTAATAAAGTAATTCAAATCATGATATAAAAGCAAAAGCATTTCTTTATGAACTTATTTTTATGAACTTATTCACCAAATTCTAAGTTGGTTCTTTTGATCTTACTACATACGTGAGTAGGTTTTTTAAAAACTGTTGTCGTTGCACGGTCCTCATCCATACATGCAATCTGTCCTGTGCAAGGAATTCGCAAGCTTTTATAATATGATTGTATATCGATCTGAGTTCTACATTTAGCGCGATTTCTCTACACATTTTGGCTATTTTTGATTTGGTCTGTAAATTTACCTCAATACCGTTCTGTCGAAAATATACAAACGGTTCTAATCCGCAGATCAAAAGCTCAATAAATAAATGGGCCATAAGTTATAGCACTTCGAAATGGAATGAACAAAACAGTTGTATAATACAAAAATGTTTTGCGGTATTCCTAACCACAAGAAGTCCAAGATATTTATAAAAATGACCAAGGCAACAGCCGGCAATTGCACCGGGACATGTGATTCTTTAAAAGCGTGCAAGTAGATTAGGTTTTACTACATCCACCATTGTGTCATGGCCTATCATTTAGGTAATTTGGTAGTTTCTTTCTAGAAAACATCGATGAATCGGGTGAGATGATCTCGTTCGTTAAAGAAGTATGAAGGGTCTACGCGCTGTAACTGTGATGCAGCTTTCGACTGGAGTGCACAACGGTCTTAATCTTCTATGGACTATGTGCGTGGGGATCTCCTATTTCCCACTCCTTTAAAACCAACCAATCCGCCTTTCTTAACATCCATATTTCGAATCCATACAGAACTTTTGGTCTTATTAGCAGTGTGTATATGTATAAGGTTTATATGGATTTTCTCCAGGTGTTTTGATCGAAATAATATGTAGTCTATAACTTGTTACTAGTAGTAAGCTCTATTAACAATATAATCTTAAAATTTAATTGTCTTCAATTGAAACTATTAATTCACATTCTTGAAGGGAAGTTTGAGAAAAAGCATTAATGGAAAATAAAGTATTTAAATAGAAAATTATATGGAAAAATACATAATCTTTCAAGACGAAAACATTTTATTTTATTATTCATTTTTCAAAAAACAAAGTGAATAATAAAAATGTGTTTTTTTTTTAAAATATTTATAAAATCAAAATTGTCCTGGTAAAAATATACAAACAAAAACAAATTACAAATAAAAACTACGAGTATAAACAAATCAATAAAATTACACAATTACATAAATTTAGTGAAATAAATAAAAAAAAATCTTTAATTTTTTTTTATTTTTTAAACACCTGTAAGTAAATAAATTTATTTAATTTTTAGTTGAATGAACATAAATTTATCGGTATTTTTACCTTGTAATTAAATTTTATATTATGCGCAACGAAACAACAAAAAATAATTTAAGATTTTTTATGTTTCTTTTTTTTTTTGTCGTATAGAATTTAAATTTTATTTATATTCCCAAAAAAAAAAAAAATTATTTAAACATCAATAAATAAATAAATAAATTAAAACAATACAAATAATAAATAAATGTAAGGATCATTACACATTTTGACGGTTTCTGATTAGTTTTTTACCATATTATAAATATAAATTTTTGGTTCTAAAACTCATTAAAATTACCTATACTTGACATGTCAATAACCTAAATATACACACTTCTCATAATGTGCTATTAAAATACGACAAATAAAAAAAAAATGACACCATCATTATGTACATAAAATTACACGCGGTTTCAGCAATTAAGACAAGGTCATTAGAGTGTTAAACTTTATTATATACTACTATATTTTGAAAATATTTTTGGCGCGAAATAAAAATTATATCCTTAATTATTTATATTTATATAGTTTTGGAAAGAACTTTGCCCCTAATATTCAGGGTCATCAATATCACAGACAATTTAATAGACTCACAAACCAAAATTTTACTATTATATACAATAAAATTCTTACGAATTATTGAATATTCTTATGATTATTATGATTAACTATAGTGCGCAAAATAAGGTGAATTTGATTTAATTTGACAGAGTGACTTACAATAATATAATATTATTATTATCATTTATTTTGATAATTTTACTTTAGAGTTGATTAGTAATTCTTACAATTTTTACTATACATAATATTATTTCTATAAATTTGACTTGATTTACTTAAAATTAAGGATGGGTTACATTGTTTCTATCAGTTCAGTTTAGTTCACTTTCGATTCTATTCGATTCTACCTATGTGTCCACTTATTTTGGATTTTCTATACAAAATATATTAAGATGTAAAATTTGAACTTTACTGAATGAATCGAAACTGAACTAATCGATACTATGTAGCCACACTTAAAATATTAACCGATCATGAAATTTACTTTTAATAATATGTACAATGTTAACCATAATTATATTCATGCCAAAAGTAACAAATGTTCGGTATATATGACGGACCGCGCTTTTAACAATCAATGTTAAGTGATGATGCCATTAAGACGAATGCGAAATGATTGAACAATTTTTATTTGTTACTGTTCTTGGCTCATGGAAGTACGACGCCGATGTTTTCGTTCATACTATGAACAAACTTTATGAAGCCCGGATAAACTGAGTTGGAAACCAATTCTCTGTTTCAGTTAAAAGATTTCGTGGTTCAACCAATTCGGCTAATTCTGGCTTAAGTGTAATAAGATTTCCTTCTATATAATATAATCAATTAATTAATTTTAACTATCCATAAAAGAAATTGGCTTAGTTAACCATAAATGTAACATAAATTTTTATTTTTATAGTGTTATAGCAGAGGGTAAACTTTAACTATCTTTACACTTAACATCCATTTATTACTGCCTCTCACATATAATTTACAATTTATTATTTGCACATTTTTTAGTGTCGTTTTCAAAGCTATCCTCTTATCTATTTCACGGTCTGCATCTTGTTAGCATGGATTTTGTCATTATACAAACATTTATGTTGTGGTGTATTATCTGGAGCATTATTAACACGAATTCTTTGTGAATAAGTTTAAGTAATCTATGTAATATTTATTCTGTGTTTCCAATTCTAAGTGCACCAACACTTTACATCAACTTCTTACATCACTTAGTCTAATTTATTTTTTGTATTGCTTTAAATATAATGACAACATTTGATTGTTAATATTTAGCTATCTCTAAAATATTTACTTTCATTTTCAGTTTTGATCAATTTTCACTATTACATTATCATAATTACAAAAAAATTCTTGTATCACTCTGTCATTAAACTTCTAAACAAACACTATATAAATTATAAAACAAATTCTTAAATATTTAATAGATTCTTTTTTATTAGTTAAAAACATTTACAAATAAAAAATTTATATTAAACTTTGTGGACACAATAAATTTTACTAGTATTATCGCAATTTCATTATTTCATATTACTATACTATATACAAATGCTACTAGTTCTAGTAATATTGTATAGTTCATTCTGAACTTAAAATACTATCAAAACTTTTCCGGTATATACGAAATTTTTGAAGAGTTATTCTCAGAATCATGTTCCTTTATAGCTAGCTAGCTATCTTAGTTATATAATTTATAAGTAAAAATTGGTTGAAATTGATTTTTTTTTTGAATGTAGGTTTAAGCTTAGCTATCTGTACAACTAAACGCTTACCAAAAAAAAAACCTTATCTAAAGCTTTTTATTTTTGATTGTTTTGTTTATATGTATACATATATAAATTATTTCTTGTGTATGTATTAGTTTTTAGTTAATTTAACTAATATAATCAGACAATATTATATTAATTTTTGTATTATTAGTTTTTTTTTTTACATTTTTAGGCTAATAAACTTTTCAAGGTCTCAAAAATTTGCGTAGCTATACTTAAACCTTACAATATATCTTTATCTATTTAATTTAATATTATATTAAATACTTGAGAGCTAGCTAATAATGAGTATACGTAATAATATTATGTATTTTTTTTTTTAATTTTATTTATGTTATTATATTTAAAATGTTAACCTTTGCTCAATTTGTTAGTATCATTTTTATTAGCTAGGGAAATTGATTTTTATTATATAATAATTATAAAAATATGGTCTGTAATAATTTTCAAGTTCAATATTTAATAATATTATTAATATTTATAAAAATTTGATGTATGTAAAATATTAGTGGAAATGAACTATTTAGACGTGTATTATAGAATGTGTAGTAAAAATTTTACGAAGAATTTATGGACAAGTTAGAAATAGGAATAGTTTATAAGTTTATAGCGTGCCGATAATTTGACTGTAATTATATAAAATGTTCTAAATATATGTAAAATCTTATACAGAATACAGTTCTACTTCAATTCCTTGATGGCTTCGTAACCTTTACTCGGTTTGTAACTATAATCGCGTTCTATTTTCTATATATGGTACATTTTTTTCTATCCCAGCCTAGCTTTTATTCAATAGTTTCTCATTCCTTTTTGATTGTTCTCCTCCACGATATTTTAGGGCTATCCTCTAGAGTACGGTGAGAAGGACGTATTTTATGCATGCCATAGAATTCAGAAAATATTGATTAATGGGATATTTAGTAACGAAAAATCACAGAGGAAGACCGCAAACTATATGGAAAAACCAATTTGAGGGTGATTTAAAAATATTTGGTATACAATAGCCACTGATAAGAAGTACAGCGTTAAATGGACGAAACTTGTTGAGGATGCAAAAACTCAAACAGTGTTGAGAGAAGCCGTGGGGAAAAATTTGTATATAAGTTTATTTTAAATTTTTTATCAACGATTATTGTTAGTTTTCTGGATTAGCTCTAAGAGTTTGAATAATTCTTTAAATTTATAATTTTCATTATAGCAAAAAGAATGTATATAAAGAGAACAAAACTCATATAAAAGTTTTTATTGTTGAATTTAATGTCAAGAATTCAATCTCAAGTGAAAAAAGTTTTTCGTACTTGTGATATTTAATCTGCAAGTTTTTATATAAGTTTTGATCTCTTCCTATATATACTTTTTGATTATAGTTATGAATTTCGTGAGAGAATTTTAATAAATTAATTTAAATAAATCTGAACTGAACCTTATAATGTAATAGCCTAAGAGCTAGCAACAGATTTACTTTGGTTATTTTTACAATTATTTCAATTAGCTAGACTATAAAAAACTCACTAAAAATGGAATTTAAAGACTTGCAAACTCTACATTCTTATGAATATTGAACTAACTATTATTTTCCTAAGTAAATTCAATAATAGATCTGAGAACTTACTTCAGTTTTGTAGAATATTGTTTCAATTTCTTAAATATAGTGTTTTGAATAGTTCTGGTAGCCACCTGGAGACCTACAAAATCCCAAGAACGAAATATGAATCGTTTCATGTATAACCCGAAAAATAACATTTGAATGTTAATTTTGAGTTTTGAAACTTTTCTTTTATGTATTTCATTCTGAAAGGTCAAATATAAATCTTAATTTTAACATAATCATGTAAAGGGCCGGATAAAAACTGGTGAAGAGGTCGCGGGCTTTATACCATAAATATTCAAATTGCTTTACTAAATTCATTTTCTAATGATTTATCACTGATGATTGACCTAAACCTAATCCTAATTATAAACTATTTTTATAATTTAAAATTTATCAGTTTATCGTCAATTATACAACAAAAAAAAAAAAAAAATTTAATTTATGATTTTTTTTTTTTATTTACTCAACATATTTATTTATGATTATTATTCCATCTTTAAAAGTTACAAAACAGTTTAACAACAAGTTTTTTTTTTGTGGTACGTACAGTCATACCAAAGTCTTTACAAATCAACAGATGTTAATAAAAAATTATAATTTCTTTAATAAGACAAAATTTTCACCAACAACAACAAACAAATAAACAAAAACAAAATTACAAAAAAAAAAAAAAAAAATGGTGAAAATATAATAACAATAAAGAAGATACACAAATAAAATACAACCTGCGACTATGAATATGAAATTTGTTGGCTTGTGCCACCTGTTGTGCACCTGTAAAAATGAAAACAATAACAAAAAAACATACCCTTTGGATTTGGATGAACATATATTTATGTTTTTCAGTTTTTTTTTTTGTTCAAAATGATGAAATTATCTTCCTTTTTTTAAAAATATAAATAAAAAACAACATTTTTATTTGTGTAATAATGCAATTATAATGAAATAATCTTACATGCAATGTTTAAATCCATGAAATATACAGAGACCAGATACAACAATCATAATGATAATTAGTATGAATAGTATTTTTTTTATACTTCATAACATTATGTTTTTATTTATGCTTTATGCTATAAAGATAAAGAATAATAGAGAGTGTTAGTTAGGTTTATTAGGGATGAAAGATCAAAATTAAATATATTTAAAAATATTATTTTTTGGGGTTTGTTTGAAGTTTATTATACAAATGTTCTTTAATCGAATTCTAAATATTACTTTTTTTTCAAATTCTTTAGATCTTTATCAGTGCAATATTTTTGTATAAGAATTTTTAGTAACGTATTACTCAAATTTTTCGGTTTTTATATATTTTGTCAAAATCTTAGAAACATTTACTCAAGATCTCCCTTTGCGTCACTATTCCACACGTAGAGATTCAAACTGAATTTTTGATGTATAGCGAACAATGTAAATATATTGGACAGAGAAGTAATTATGACACATATAACAAAGAATCTTGGTCAGAATTGAAGAAATGATTTGACGCAAGAGCAAATGGACATAAAGTGGAATCTTGGTTATTAAATAATTTCTGAGTTTGTATATTATACTATAACTTCTGATAATGCTCAATAATTATGTAAGATAAAACTATGTACAACTTTAAGGATTTCAGAAAACGAAATAATTTTAAAGAATCTAGAAAAATAGTTTTACATAAATTCAGATCTAGAAATAATATTCTTAAATTCTCAGAAATCTAAAACAACTGATGATATTCCAAAAGTTAGGGGACATGGTGCCGTACATTGAATTTTATAATCTCGCCTTAAAATCATTAAGAAATTAGTGAAATAATTTCTGAGCTTATATTGTATAACCTGCGGTTTGTATCAGTCTTTTTCTTTCTATGTTCTGTCTATGAGTAATGTCAAGTGTAAAGCAAACAGAATTTCTGTCACGCCCGAAAAAATTACAAATGATTTTCCAGACAAAAAAGTGTGACATCAAATCGCCAGCGTGGTTTATTTACCTGTCAAAATAATCTGGCCGACAGAAAAGTCTAACATTTGGATAAGACTAAGAATTATTAATATAATATCAACTTAGAAATATTCAGAAAAAAAAAAAAGTAATTTCGTTGGATTTTCCAAAAGATGTCATAAATTCGAACCCTGAAAAATTCTCTAAAAACCTGCCAAAAACTTTGGTTAAGTTATTTTCATTCGTAATTACAGGTTTCTATTTTTTAAATTTCCGAAAAACAATTTAATATTGAATATTTCTCTAAAAAACTGACAGATAATCTGATCTCGAAAAATTCTTAACATTTACGAAATCTAAATAATCTGACATTTATATTCTATTTATAATTTTCCTTCAATTTACAAAATGTGCTAAAAAAATTTAACATTTGTATAAACGAAGAAAATCCATATAATTAGATTGGTATCACCTTCAGATTATGGTTGTTAAAGGTATATTATATTATGTTACTGGTGCTGAACGTTATTTCATTTAATCATGGCATAAATTTGTACATATACTTTGTATTATTATTACTACAAATTTTCATCTTTATTTGGGGTTTTTTTTCGAAAGGATCATTTATATATATAGTTACTTCGTTTTTTATGTAGCTTATATTAATTTAAAAAAAATACTACAGACAGACAGATGCTATTTGAATTACAGTATCAAAGAAAAATTGTTGTTACGATACTACAACGATTAAAGGATTAAAGTATGAAGAAGCACAAGCCAATAACATAAATTTGTGACTTTATTATTTGATGTTTCATTATAAGTCACATTTTTGGTTATATTGGAATATCACAAACGAAATGTATAGTGTTATTTTTGATTAAATTGTTAGTTTAACTTATTCCCTAATTGGTAGCAAGGTGCAACAAGTCAAAAAGTGTTGACAATATTCAAAAATTCAACAAATTTTACAAATATTAAAATATTATATGAAAATTGAAATCAATTTAAAATTATATTCAAAATTTAAAATAAATTTCTTTGAAAAAGTCAATGACTATAGACCAAGTCTATATTTATTCAAATGAATGTATTTATAGAGTTGCGAAAACTTCCGGTTCCGTTTTTGAATCTTAGATTAAATTTTTTTGCATATTCGATTCTTTCATTCAATCATGATTTTTATTTACATATTGTTCCAAAAATAGAAAATTTTCATTAATCTTCTATATCACATCCCCACAAAAAAATAATTATTCATCTATAGTTTAACCATTAACTAAAATTTAAATTTATAAACAAAACTAAATTATTTATTATTCCACTTGTTTTTCTATATAATAATATTAAATATTCGAGAAAGTTCTGCCATTTTTTTATTCATTTTGTTTAATAAATATTTATAAATAATATTTTCTAATTTATTATTCAATGTTCTTACTTTTATTTAAACATTATTGTTTTTTTTTTTACAATATTATATTGTAATTTATTGGTAACGAAATGTCATTGACATTTTTTTTTTTTTGGGGTACTTAAACTTTATATCTAATAATTGTAGTCGAATTGGCTTCTATATTTTTTTGTTTTGTGGTATAATTTGGTTCTATTGTTAAATAATAAATTACAACAAATTTGAAAGACGAGTTTGAAATATAGAAAGAAGTTTTGTTGGAAAATAAATTAAGAAGACAATTTTGGTTAGTGGTGCTGGTTAAAAGTACAGTAGCAGTATAACAATTATTTTGTTTTGAATAATGGATTTCATAAAAAATGTCAATGGATAGCTATTTAAATTTAAATTATCTACTGTATCTACATTAACGCTTTCGTTCATTCTCTATACGCAACCAGCTTTCAAAGTAAAGTTCAAATGTATGACATGACAGTATATTTACAATAAAAGGAGTCGTTTTGTTGTTTATACCTTTTTAACTTTTTTTGCTTCCTCAACGAATACAAATGTCAAATTGGAAACATAGTGAAAAAGTTCAAAACAAAAAATTATAAATTATAAAAATGTTTAAGGAAAAATTAAATAAGGAGGTAGAAAAACATCATATAATTAGATAAAAAAGCATCACAGTAGAAATAATAACACTCAGCAAACAGGACATAAGAACCCTGCCAGGCCTCTTGACAGGACATAGTCCTTTGAACTACCACCTCAGTGAAATGGGTGTAGTTGATACAGAAAATCTGCCTAATTGACAAAGAGACGACGGAACACATCCTCTGCCATTGCGAGTCAATTGCAAGAAGCAGACGACATATCTTTTAGGCAAAGGTCTCCTCAGCTCTGAAGAACTGGGAAATATTGCCTCCTCAAACATACTAGGTTTATTTAAATCTATAATATGGTATGAGTGATAGGGGTTTTAAACGCATATCGTTAAGGAAGCAGGCATCGCTCGCGTTCCGCTTCACAAAAAAAAATCACATAATTAATAATAAAATATTAATTTATTTTCATTGTGGATACTCATTTAAAGGCAGCATAATAATATTATGTGCTGAACCGCAATTATATGATTTTAATAATTTTTGTCAATTTGACCAAAATCATCTCAAAATCTTGGACTATATTTAGAAATCCTGCAAAACATTGGGATTTAAGTAAAGTCATGATCGAAATCATATCAGAATTGATTATTAAACCCTTGAACGCTTGAACCTACCAAATTAAATTCAGTGAAATTCAGTATATGTTTAATGGCTTCATTAAAATCATTTCAAATTACAAAAAAAATTATGAAAGAAATGTCAAATGAAATTATCTCAATTTCAGTGTGAGTTCGAATTCATTGTAATTTCAGTTCATCATAATGCGTAATGCATCATATTATAAAGCCATTTTCTATTGTTTTGAATTAAGGGTTAATCCTTTTTATTTTAAAAACATATTTTAAATTGGTAATAAATGAATCTTTCATCCAGAAACAGAGCATGTACGATGTACCCACACTAAGCAATATTCTCATATAAATAAATTATTTATTTCTCACATTTTAAAAGCATTGCGTCATTTGCAAGGAAAAATAACATTATTTAAAGGTGTAGGAATTAATGTGATAGATAAAAATTGATATTTAGATAGAATTCCTATAGTTATAGTAGATTAGAAGTAATCAATTATACTCACTATGGCCACTAAGACAGTAGGAAAAACTGTATTGCAGCATAATAACCACAACTAATGAATTAGTTTTTGGTCTGCTTGATGCTGCTTGTGGATAAGGATTATAAGGGTTAAGCAATGTCTAATCTAGTAAATCCAACAATTTCAAATAATTTTTTAAATCTTTAAATTATTTAAGTTTAATATAAAAATATTTTTTTTGTTAGTTTATATTTATTAATTTTATTTGTTGATGGTAACATTAAATCTATTATCTTTTATTATTAATTGACTTAGTTGTTAGTAGTTACCCTCATATATAGAATTTTTTTTATAAAGTCACGCAACAATTTATTTAACATTTTTTTTTTCATCAAATATGAAACATTAATCTAAAGTGCATAAAGAAAATTTTCTATATAAATAGAGAAAAAAAAGACGTTAACTAAAATACTAAGACATTGTAATGAAAAATATAAAGACTTGACCTCCAGTGTCATTAACAATGTGAAAAACTAATATCCATGATAATTAAATGTACTGAAAAAAAAGAACATAAATATTATTAAAAAAATAATTTTAATATCATATTATGGAGTTTGTTAAAAATACATTCAAATTATTAAATTAAAAACCATTATCGCACCCTCTAATAATTAAAATAGTTAATTCAATTTTGATTGTTTTGCAGAAAATTGGTGTTGAGTAATATAGAATCAAATTTGGAAGATCGACATATCTAGTTCTGACAAATGCTTATTTCTTGTAATACTTTACAACATTAAAATCTATGATTTTTTTCTGTATGTATAAGTCAAAACGATCAAAATTGTATTAAGTATTAAAATAACGATTTATTACATTACTTTTTTTCATTAACCCTCTTGGAATCATAGTCCAGGTTGCATGTAGGTAATGCTGTGTGAGAGTATACAAATTTCATCTGCATAATCCAAATTGTCGGAGTTCGGTTTTAAATTTCATTTTAGTGCTAATGACGAAGTGACAGTTTAAAAATAATATTCATATTTTATTGAAATAGATTTGTCAGAAATGTGCTATAAATAATAACATCATTATTAATATTAGTTTGGTATATAATGTAAAATATTAAAAGTATTAGTTTCATATTAATGGGGTAAGTTGTAAATCATATTCTTACAAAGTAAGTTATTAAATTTTTATGAAGTAGTAGAACAAATAAACATTTTAAAAACATTTTAATGTAATTTCTGTCATTTTCGAACTTTTCATTTATTACATTTCAATTTAAAGAATTGAATTACATTTTAAAATTAAATATAAATATTATTTTAGACTGCAACTTTATTACATTTCCGAATCTGGTCGCTATTTACTATTTTGTAGGACATTTATTATGTTAAATTACAAGCAAATTTCTCACAAAGCATGAATAACAGCAAACCCCTTGACGAGTGATATTTGAATTATTATCAATACTGTCTTAATTTTTCAACAATTGAAGTCTGACCAACAAAATGGACTATATTAAAGTTTTATTAAATAATAATTTTCCAAAAGGGACGGACAGACTTGACAAAATAGATTTTTATTTTATTTCCCAAAAAAAAAAAAGGTTTTGAAAATATTTTATAAATTCTTCTGGGGGTATAATAAAAAAGATATAAAGAAAATGAAAAATTAACTAAAGAAAAAAAAAATCACATTAAATAAACATAATTATTTTTTATGTTTTTCATAATTAATTTTAATTGCATTTTATGGTTGCATTTTTGATACTCTATATAAAAATATGACAGATTTAATTATCATTTTGACACTATTTAAGTATATATAGTAAATTAGATGTTTAACAGCTCGAACTAATAAATAACAAAGAAATTAAAAAAAATAATGTTTTTGAGTTAATTATTGGAGCGTTATTTATATGAATTTAATTTAAGATAATTTAAGAAACATTTTTAATTTATTTATACTAAATTGTTAGAAATTTTTTTCTTCCATTAATTTGAAGCTGATTAGAGAAAATACCAAAATTTGTTTAGTCAATGTTTAAAGTGTAAATTTATATTGATTGGTGCCCTTTTTCAGTTATTAAATTTTAATGGAATAGTAGAAAAATTGTCTAAGTCTAAGCCTTAAAAATTTATTTAGACCGAAAATATTTTAATTGCAGCTACAATTTATAATTGTAAGTACAATTAATATTTTCCAAACTAATCGCTTGACAATTCTTTATGATATTAAGTACATTGTCTGACAGTTTATTTTTAAAAAATAATCTCAGAAATCTGGGGTACATTGAAGTTTAATATAACTTAAAAAATTAACTTTTTTTTATTAGAATCAAAATTTATAGCAATTCTGAAGTCAGAAGCACCTAATTATTTAGTTTAATTTTGACAGCATGGACTTTAATATCAATTTATAACATTTGATACAAAAAAATTGAGGTTTCAAATACTATAAATTTACTTATCATCAAAATGAGAAATAGCTTTAAAATATTCTATTCCACGTCATACTTAACTAGTTGAGGTAGAAGTAGAATCTTAAAAATGTTACCACAAAACATTTTAATAGTAGAACCTCTTCTGTCAGAGCTATAAGTATTAATTTAGCACCAGCTCCATTGAATCGCTTGTTTTTCTTTAATAGTACCTACATTGAGGAAATATTGTGCCTACATTGACCAGAAATCATTGCGATTTCAGATCCATTACATACAATACAAACCAAGATTGGACATTGATGAAATTATTGAAAGTTTTTTGTCATAATAAATTATTCCAGTATTGTAAAACAAGTAAATTTTTAAATGAATAAATTTTAAATTTAGTTAATTTTAAATTTATAACCGTTTTTATTCAAATCCCAGGGTGCACTAGAACTAGGATGTACAAAGATTTCGAAATTCCCGTGCGGATTATTATAGTTTTCCCGGTTTTCATTTACCAGTAAAATAAAAGATATGATTTTTTAAATAATTATTTTATTTTATGTAATATGATTTATTTTTAGATTTATTATCCAAGGCGAAATTTCATTTCATTAGTTTTTCAAACTAATGAATAATTTTTTTTATAAAAAAAAATTTACATTTCATGTCTAGACAGAATCGTAATATTTTAACAACAAAACGAGCGAAACAACCAAATTATTTAAAAATAAAAATCAAAATAGAAAAAAACTAAAAATAAAATAAAATTATTAAGTTTTTACTTTATTTTCGAAAAAATACAAAAAATCTCTGTGGCCGAGTCCCAATAAGAAATTAGATAAATACCATTTGTTCATCAGTTGTTTAGATCATAAATAATCAGCAAACTTACGCGCTAATCGTAAATTATTTTTATAATTTTTTGTCATTTCATTTATTATTCAAATTTGAAATTAAGGGGTTTATATAAAAAATACAATTTTTAATTATTTATTTTACAGCAGATTTTCAGTTCTTTATTAGATAGATTTTCCCAGATTAACTTGGATAATTGATATTTCAAAATGTATTGAAATATTCAATACATTCAAACGACAGTCTCTAAAAATTTGATTTACTTAAATCAATATTAGATTTAAATACAAGTTTGTCTACCCAGCTACCCATTGCGACTTAGATTAAAATCTCAAGAAGGTTAGAACCTTTCTCTCGGCTGGCCTTGATCGTCCCTAATGGTTAGAAAACCTTTCCTCAAATATCTCAGTTATTTCCGGAAAATAGCTTTCCATTTTGGGGTTTCTTTATCATCTATGGAGAATTGACAGTAAATTTATTGGTCAAATTAAATGACAACACAAAAGTCTGGATTTAAAATTGAATTTATAATTATATAAGTTAATACCAAGTTTTTCAGTTAGTATTTAAGTTGGCAATGCCATGTTCTGTGTAATTATCAGTTATTGTATGAAGCTCAATCGAGTCTTTTTTTAAGAATTTTATGAACTTTTTATATATATGCTTTTTGCAAATTAATATAATCTTTACTTGTGGGTTACTACGATTGATGGTGTAGTAATTAAAAATAACCTTGAAGTATTCCTGTTGAATTCTCTAATTTTTTTTATTATACTTGCTTAATTTCAAGTGTATTTGTATGGTGAATTGTATTTCATATTTAATCTATAAGAATCAGCAATAATTATAACCAAAAAGAATTTATATAAAGAGAACAAAACTCATATAAAAGTTTTTATTTTGGAATTTAATCTGAAAAATCAATATTAAATCCCACAACCCACAAGCAAAAAGCTTTTTGTTTTAAATAACCTGTACATTTGAAAAAATCTTTCATTCTTGAAGGATTTAAACTCCAATTTTTCGGTCATACAAAAACTTTTATATAAGTTTTGATCTCTTCTTATATATTCTTTTTGCTATAAGCTAACATTACATAATTACATAAATTTAACATCATTTAATATTTAATTAATTTACGTTGTATATGCCAAACAAAAATATTACGATTATTTTGACACTATTGCAAAATTTATTAGCTAAATTTTATTTACAATAATATTAATTTATTTATATAAATATTTAATTTTAAAATTATACTAACATCAGCAGCGTGCGCAGAATGAAGTCATGGGAAGGGGAGGTGTTCAGAAAATTAAGTCAGCTTTTTGAAAATAATCATAGTTAGCAAAGTAATGGGGAGCGTGTGGTTAAGCCTCCAGTGACAGGCACATCCGTACGCCACTGACATACTAAAGAGCGATATTTCAATTAATTGCGACATTTAAAAAAAAAACTCACGTGATGATAAATAATATTTTTAGTGGCGTTTTCGTATTTATTTGTAAACAAAAGTTTTCTAATTATTTTCATGGCACAAGCCAATCACGATATTTAAAAAATTTTGTTTTTATTTTTTTATTAAAATTAAATTATAAAGTAATTTATTTTTTTCTTAATTTGCATCATAATTAAAATTTCAATAATTTTTCGTCTTTCGAAAGAAATAAAAAATAAACAAATACCACGAAATTTACACTAATAAATTGAAAAAAACGTTTTATTTTTGGGGGGTGCTAATTAAATTGTAAAATTTGATTTTCATTTTCACTATTATGATTTAAATTTAGTTTTAGTATATTATTAATTATTTTTGTAGTCCAATGTCGTTACGATCACTACCGTTTTGCATTCGGAAGGAGAAATACACTATTTCTTGAGGAACAAACTGAGCTCTGTGTTCCTTTTTTGGTATGGGTCAAATTTAAAAGCAAAATGAAAATCTTGGTTTAAAGCGAATTTAATTATATTAAGTGAATATTTCTTTTTTTGGAAGGAATTCGGAAATGCTTGCAAAATAGACTTAAATTGTATAAATCAGATCATGCTTTTTAACGTTTCTAAAATGAGTAGTTTTTAAGCAAGCCCTGATGAAATTAAAAAAAAAAAATTCTAAATTTATATTCTAATTAAGTATTTTAGTTTCATATAATAATAGTCAATTAATAATTTACGACGAATTATGTAATAATTGTGATGTGTTAGGATTGGGTTACAATCAGTTCAGTATTGATCAGTTCAGTATATCGATTTGTTCAAATTTGACGTCTATATTTTGTGTAGAAAATAGTTTAACTGGCTACATAGATGCGATAGAGTTTGGACGGTTTGGACTGATTGGACTTTTTACGAATCCAAACTGAATCAAATGTTAAGAGAAATCAAATTTGACAGTTTCATAAAAATTATGTGAAACATGGCTGAATATAAAATTTCAAACAGAAGAATTTAATTGAAAATTTGATTGGAATCAATCGATTTAACCAGTCGATTGGTTACTGTACGAATCTCTTCAAAACTAAACTGATCGACACTTTGTAGTCCAATCTTTATGATGAAATTGAAGATTGAAAATATAGAAATTGTACAAATTAACTTTTCTTTACCTTATACGTTTTATAATAATCCTTTCATATTTTATAATTAAATGCAATTTGATGACCATTCAATTTTAGGTCACTAATTTTAGTATGTTTTGATGCTTTAGAGTTAGAAGTCTTATATTTGGTATACAAATTGTTATATTCTTGATATACTACCGAAAGCGTTGGTTATGCAAACTCTAAATTTTTTGGCTAGCAGCCTTTTTAACAGTTAAATATCTGTTACACATTCAAGTTTACATTTTCATTTTGAGGCTTTGTAAATTTTCAAGATAACAAATCGTACGCATTTTATATACATATGATATAATACATTACGTATTTGATTCCTCATTAAGACTTGGTTAAATTCTATTAGTGGATATAGTAAAGTTAAATTGGTCTGACTCCAGTAATTTTAAGACTGTATTAAATATTCGCCATTGACGCCATATTTGGCAACAAATAATGTCTTCTTTATTAGTAGTGTAATTGAATTACAGAGTTTTTTCGGAATGCATTGAAAATTATAACTAGACCAGTTATACCCCGGGGTATATACCAGTTATTATATTATACATATATAGAAGAGATATAATTTTTCGGGCTATGACGCCATTTAAAACAATTTAGGTGTTTAAATTTTCCCATTAGAAAATATTAGTCTGGTTAATCTAAAATGGAAAATGGAAAATATTATATTAATCTTTACATGAATATAAATAAATTTTTTACATGTTCTTTTAAGAATTCAAATTTAAATTTATAGCTCATTTTAGCTAGAATTTTTTTATTGACTTTAGTTTTTTTTTTTTTGTTACATTTACTGGCGACATAAATGTAAAAGTCGCCAGCACGCAATAATTTTACTTGTTTTACATTTAATGTAATATAAAATTATGTAATAAATAATTGGTTGGTTATATACAAAAAATTGTAAATTTAAATTATACTTTACGACGACATATTGTAATGCACTTAAAGATAGCACTCATTGTTCGTTCATATATTAAATTTTTATTTCATGTAATAACATAATTTTGAATATTTTTTTTACTATGCAGTTAAAAGTTTTTAAATTTTTATTACATACTAATTTGAAATGTCATATAAGTTAATAATAAGGACATTATTTTTGTTACATATAAACAGGCATACTTCAAAATTAATAAATTATATGGCAAAATTTGTATAATTAAATCAATTAAGTATAAAGTAAAATTTGAATATGAATTAGAACGTTTTTAAGAAAATTGTATTCTTCATGTATAAATGTTGTTAAATTGCATGACATTTTCATAATGTTACCACCATTAATTTTCTGTTATAATATTTAATTTAGTAATTTAAAAATATATTAATAAATAATTATTGGAGTTGAAATATTTCAAATTGAATGCATAGAAATATTAATAAAATTTAGGTGATTTTTTTTAAGTTTTTCATGATTAAATTGTCATGTATCGAAAATGACGAACGGATTAATTGCTCAGAAAAGTTGTTGAAATTGTTTTAGCTATTTTAATATCATATTTAAGTCCTTATTACATATAAGTAGATAATGAAGACATTTGGCAAGCATTACGGTTTTATAAAGATTCAAAAGTTGTATTACATTTAAATTTAATATAATATTATTTTATTACATTTCGTATTACGTGTAATTTCTTCTTCATTTGTTGGTACTTCTATGATATGTGCAAATTATCATCGTTATTTAATTATGTAACTGGCGATGAACGAACTTATATTCATTTTGTCAATCTTTTCTTTTAGAAGACTACGCTTCCGTTCAGTTTATTCCATACAATTTTGTCAAATTTTTAAGTTTCTCAGTAGTAATTGACAAACTACATAAAATAGTACAAGATTAATTTAAAAATGAATTTCTATTCCTTACTATTTACAGTGGCGTACTATATATTTGAACGATAACAATTTTTTTTATTAGCTTTTGTGTCTATGGTTGACATCAGTTGTGATTGTGAGTGTAAAAAATGTACATCAATCATTATCGGGTTGTAACCTTGTAAAAATATAAATGATATTAGTAATGAGGTAGATCGTAGAGTTTACACGCGATAGACTTAATATTCAATAAAATAAATTAATATCTTATATTAAAATAAGATATATAATATATATCTTAACGTACGAAACTGGAGGTTGTCTCAACCACAGTTGAGGTTGCATTACCCACCCTAAAGACTCACTATAAAAAATGGTTTGATGGTTAAGTTTGCAACAAAGAGAGAATAACGAAAAACTTATTGGTGGTCCCGATTGAAGTAGTCGCCAATAAATACTTACAAAATAGCAAAAGCTAATATATCTGGCGACTGCGCTCCTTACATGAGACTCAATACAGAGGGATGATACTTTTAAAATACGGCTATCCAAAGTTAAACATATGTAGAGGATGATGCGAAGATAAACTTAAGACAATAAAATTTTTATAGCAAGGCTTTTTGATTCTAACTACATGAACGAACTGCATGAAACGGTGGTTGTGAGTTGGAAACCAGTTCTGAAATTCGGTCGTTTAACAGGCTGCTCATCCAGTCACCGTGCCATGTGTAACGTTAACGATACGAGTGGTACAACGTGCCTAATTCTGACCTACGTGCATAAACGTTACACATATTGGGTCTTCAATCCTATTCAATCTAAATTATGCTCATCGTTGGTGGTTCTTAATATTTGATTACCGCATGCTACCAAGCACACGTTACACTTATGGACGGCACGCTACAGACTACTTCTATTATTCATGACCGTTTTTGAGAAAGTTTTATATAAAATGTTGGCTATAGGTATAAAAATCTCTTTAATACAAACTTTCAAGGGTTAATCAAGTAATAACGACTAAATTATTTTATTATAAGAGTTAAAAAATTATATTATCGGAAATTAAATGATATTATAATTTAAATTAAAATTATATATTTTTTTTTTATAATTCATTTTTATAGGCTTTTTGTGCTATTAAAATTTTTTATAAATATTATATTTAAACTGAGAGCATAACTTTTTTTTTTATAGTTTTATGTTTTTTATTTTGAAATTTTTATGTCCGGAAACTTGGTAATTTTACTGAGCTTACTATATTACAAATTTTTGTAAAGAAAATTATTTTATGATCTTTTCAACAATACTTTTATTAGTTACATTGTTAATATATAAATTTACAAAAAAAATATAAAATAATTTTTATTACGACAAATTTTTATTCCGATTTATAAAACAGGGTGACAAAAATGAAAAATGTTTAAAATAATATTTTTAATTTATATTAAAATTGGCAAAAACTATCACACTGTATATTTAAATAAAGAAATATGATAAAAAACTGATGTAAATCATAAAATAATTCATATTTCCACCCAATAAATTTCAATTTTTTTTTTGTTAATATAGAAATAGAAAAGTTTTGTCTTTTTATGGATTTAATAGCTTCAAAGCTGTGCCAAAAAAAATTAAATAAAACTTATTTGGCTAACTATAATAATAAATATTTATAACAAAATTGTCATAAATATTATTGAATAACTAAAAAAACAAATTCAATAAAAAAGACTTTATAAAAAGAAAACTAAATACCAAATGAAAATTTCTTGAAAATTATTTAATTACTGGTTCACATAAAGAATAATTTGATAAAGATGAAATTTTCTTTTTAAAATTCCTCTTAAGACTTAAGGAAAAGCGTTGAAATTCATTATATCTGGGGAATACATACAACAAAGCTTATAAACGACAAGTTTATAATCTTCTTGCTTAAATATTAAACAAGTCATCGTTAAACTATTCATCGTCCTCAATGTTTCAAATTTTTTCATAGAAAAAGTTAACCTAAACAAAATTTTGGGTCTTCCTTTGTAAAGACTAACATGAAGACTGCAGTGAAACAAGCCATTTCCTATCTAAATTATGCAGAATTTTAATAGATTTTGAAATTGCATTATGTTTTAAATGAATTTGAAATAATACAGCAATCTAACCTAACTTTGATCGTATAAATTCGTATTTTGCAAGTAAGTCAATCTAAAATTAATTCATTTCTGTAATTGTATTAAAAATAATGCTGTAAAGTTATAAAAATTGACTTAGAGAAATGTAAACTAAGTGAAAAGTCCAATTTAAAGAAACTAGAGGAAACCAGAGACTGATTAAATACAGACAATCAAAAATATGTCCACCAACATTCAGAAGTTTCTAAAATTAAAAATAACTATACAAACGACAATCATTTAACTTCTGTTTTACGCTTTCTATACGAAATTACATCAGAAAAAAATTACATTTTTCACTTATCATTTTAAGTCCTTTACTGATTAGTTAGCAGACGTGAGCCTTTTCACCGGCTTATTCAGAAATTAATCTAAATTAGTTAATTTTTGTAATTGTTTCATTCAAAATTTCACAACAAAATCAAGTTTTACTATCAAAAATATGGAAATCGGATATTTGTGTATCAACAAAACCGCATTTATTTTGAATATTAATTAATTCAGAATGTCATTAATTATTTTACTATACACATAAAATTAAAATTAATTAATAATAAAATAATTTTTTTTATTCAACTGATGGATTTACAATAATATCATCTCCATTATCATTTTTACATCTAAATTTTGGACAACATTCTGGCATTTTTTTCGTAAAATCCATTCCAATTGCTTCACAATCTTCTACATTTACAAAATTACAACTGAAAAAAACATAAAATTCACCATTAACAAAAAAATTTTTCATAATTATTATATGAATAATTTTATATATTTACCCAGTTCCAAGGATATGACCAGCTTTTACACATTTATAAATAAAACACCTGCCAGATGGTTGAAATTCTTCACCAATACTAAAAATATGTTCTGTAGATTTGTCATAACATTTACCCGGATGCTCTAAAATTGATACCAAAAATAAATCACACTTTTTTTAAATTTGAATTATATAATTTTATTTAATTATACCTGGATGTGTTGCCGTTTGATCATAAACTGCTGTAAATGTTAAATTTATTAAGGAAATTACAAATAAAATTATTAAAAAAATATAATTCATTTTTCTATATTTTTGTGGTTTTTGGTTAATTTTTATATTATGTAAAAAAAAAAAATTGATGATTATTAAATGAAGACTAAAATTTAACTAAATTATTATGAACACGCAAGATTAAAATTATCAATTATTATTATTTAAAATATAATAATAAATTTTACTTTCAAAAATTCTAAAAAAATGTTAGTACAAAATTTAACAATTTTATAAAAAAATAAATTTATTTTTTGATGGTCCGAAATAATGGAAAGATTAAAAAAGTATGACCGAAAAAATAGTGGGGGCCAAAAAAAAAATTAATACTATGATCTTAATTTTCTTATTAAATCAAAATTTTACTGCACGGAATTTGAAACATTTTTGTTTTAATTTTGTTATGTGGAAATGATTTTGCATTTTTTTTTTCTAAGTAAGTGAAGACCTTAATTGTGGCGGGTTATCACAATTAATTTAGTAAAATTACTTTCTATGTAAAAAAAAAAAAAAAGAATCAACAAATAAAATTCTTATCGTGACCAAATTTATTTTTGACCTAATTTTATTTTTGTCTCTAAGAATTTAGATTAGTTTTTTATTTTTTATTATTATTGTTTCAAAATATTTAATTTGACATAGATCACTGCATTACAAGTGAACTGTCTTTCAATCAAAATTTGATATTCTTAGTAAATGTAAATTTAAGTTAATTAGAATAAATGTAATAGAACTTTCCACCATTAAATTTTTGATAGATAAAATCAGTTTGTTTAGTAAGCTTAGTGTCGAGTTCTCTGTGAAGTGATGTTTTCATAAAAAAATCATTTCACAGCGAACTCGATACCAAGCTTAAATTTGTTTGGCATGTGGCTTAGTTTGACGAACAGATAATTGGAAAAATCTATTCCAAATTCTACCATTTAAATCGTCAGCATTAGCTACCGGAAAAATATAATATTGTAGAATTGGATAATATTAGACGTTATTGCGCTGAAACGATTACAGGACAAGATCACAAATGAGATAAAAAATTGTACCTTGGTGATTATCAGTAATTCATAACGAATCATCGTTACATATCAGAATTGAAGATTAAATATGAAGTTCAGGGAATTGTCGGAAGTATCGAATAGTTTTCGCGGTTTCACCGAAACTACAAAATTTCTGATTAAGTTTTTTAATCAGCGATTATCACAAGTTTTGTGTCTTGTCCACATAATTTAATGGTTATTCACAGAAATTTGATCATTTTAAATCACAGATTCAGCATAATTTTAAAAAAAATATAATAAATTCTATGAATTTGATGTAGTAAGCAGAATAAAAATAGACACCATTTGTTTTCTAATCAATAATTAGGTTCGAGGGGTTAATCGGTAATTATCTATAATAATCTATAATTAATATAACAATCATGAAACCGGGCGTATAAGTATCATTTAATGTTTTATTATTATAAATAATGATATTTACAGGGTGGACACTAAATAGTTGATCGACGGTATATCACGCCATTTGTACAGTATTCAAAACAAAAAAATATTTAGACAGTTTCCCGAAATCAGCTCACATTTTCAGTTCGGTTTGGTCTTAAAAAAATTTCATCATATTTGGGTCTATAGCTTCTGAATGGGTCAAGATAAAAGATTTCGGAATTCACCGCTCTTAAAAATTTGTCCTTTAAGTTCTAAATGAAATAATTCTATAACATAAAAAGTTGCACGCTTTTACTACTTGCAGTAACGCCTGAGATTTGATTTTTAAGATCGAACCTGAAAATGAGCTGTAATTCGAAATGAGTGTCGAATCCGGGAAAGTGCCCATACTTTTTTTTGTTTCGGTTTCGAATACTACCACAAATAACGTACTATGGCGTTTGGCGTCGTATTTAAAGTCCCACACATTTTTCCTTACTTGGAAATGCTGCTACTTAATCACTTAATGCTACTTTTTAATAAGTTACATTTTAGCAACGCGTCAAATATGTTATTAGTGTCAAAATCGTATTTATGCGCTGATTTTAAATTTTTTTCTAATACGCCACCGTTGAACATTGCAATTGCTTAGATTATAAAGCTGTGTATTTTACGCACCTGTTAACGCGACCCGTTTTCACTGTAATTCCAGCTTTATGTATTTCATTCAAATTAAGTTTTAATCGTGCAGGTGGGCCAATTTACGTTATGAATTTTATATATAAAATTAATTTTGGTAGTTTTGATGACGAATTCAAATACAATTAATGATTTCACAAATAAACGTAATTTTCTCGACTAATCTTTTTCCGAAAAATATTTACAATTTAACTATATTTTTTTTATAACAAAGTTATTTTTTTTTAATGTAATTATAGAAAATTAGGCAACATATTTACAAAAATTAAAAAAAATTGATATTTAAAATGAGATTTCTAGAATTTATATTGTAAATATAAAATTTTGTGGATATTCCAGGAATAATCATAATAAAATTTTTTAATTTTGTTGTTTATTTATTACATTTTACATACAATTTTTCATAATGTGTATTGAAAAAATATGAATTACAAATCAAAACATCATTAATTTTTATTTATTTATCTTTGACTTAATGACGTCTGTAACTTATTGTGTCGAATAAAAAACATCAATTAACATAAAACTTTCTGGTGGTGACCAAAATTATATTTACATTTCTTGATGTACCAAGTAATATAGGATTTAAAAAAAAAAATTTATGATCGAAATGTAAATAAAAATTAAGTTGAAATTTCGTATTAAAAAACAAGTGAAATCATCAGCTGACTAAGTTAAAATGACTAAGTAAAAGTATTATTTTTAAATGTTATGATGGGAAATTTGTGACGGGGCGCCTTCATTTACCCACTTCTCAAAAATATATAAACAAAAATAATGACGCAATGTTTTTCGGTATTAATATTTTTATGATATAGATAAAGTATCTATAAATCTAAAGTCTAAAATTCGCTAATATTTCATATATTTTTGAATATTTATTTATTTTGACTAATTGGGTCGAGAATAATCATATTAACGAAGGCGTTTACTGTTGAAAATTTTGATATTCGTCATATATAATCAAAATAATGGTAAATAATATAATTGAACAAAAATCAAAATATTTTTATAAATTAATTTATTTTTTTATATTATATTTTATTCACGGTCTTAAATAATATTATTATTTTCGTTGGTGCAATAACATCAAAACATAAGAATTTTGTCTCAGGGTCAATACGACCTCCATAATTGTTTTTTTTCTTTTTTTTTTTGAAGTGGATAAAATCATGAAAAATATTATTTGTTATTTGAAAATAATTATTATTTAAAAAGAAAATTTTAAATTTTTGCAACAATTTTTGATTGGAAATAAATTAAATTTTGTTTTGAAATTTATTAAAAATAAACAAATATTTAAAATTAATTAATTTTGAAGATTTTTTTAATTGCATTGACGACGCTAATGGCTTTTTAACAACAATATAAAATGATAAATTATTTGTGTTCTGACAATTCACATTTTTCTCTAGTTTTTTTAGACAGCAAAAAAACAATTTTCAATGTTTCGAAATAAGTTAAATTCTTCGATGACGAATGCTACTAAAAAACAAACAGATGAAAACATAAAACAATTCTAATTATATCTCATAAGCTTAAACTCAGAAGCTATGAATTATTTAACATAAATGATATGAAGTGCATAAGATCAAACTTTCATAAATGTCCTAAGTCTAACGATGATTAGAAAACAATTTATCATTAAATTGTTATGATTTTTATTCAAACTTAAACCTTACATTAGGAATATCTTATTTCTCTTGAAAACTTTATATAACTTAATCGTTTTTTTACATAAATTAAAAAAAGATTATCTCTTCAATGTTGCAGTTATATCAGTGACACTATGGAACTTCCACAAACTGAATTACTCAATTATTTAATTATTTACAGCTGATTTAATCTTTAATAAACTAATTGATTGCCAATACAAAAATAATTTAAAACAAATTTTCAATGTTGCAATTAAAATACTTTGCTAACGTCTTCCATCTTAAACTTTTGTTGAGAAAAACCTTTTATTATTTTAATTCTGAGTACTCTAGAGTCAGTTTTTTGTATCTTCAATTTCACAAAACTAATTTCAGAATATGTCTTGATTCTATGCAGAAGTTTACTTAACTTTAATTGGATGCACAGAAAACCATTCAAGAGTAAGATTTATCTTAAAGAAACTTTCTTGATGTTTCATCATATCTTAAATTTAAATTTACGAACCGAAATTGTACAATTGAATTACCTATACGTCTTCATAACATTGTGGGTCATGTAGGATGAATAACTGATATCTAAATGTCGTTTTCATTAGGTATTAATATCCCACTAAAATATCAGTAGATTTTCGACATGCAGTGTTGTTTTCTAAAAAGACAACAAGAGATATCAGTTCAAAGGACGATATTAAATGTGTTTTTAAAACGGATTATCTCTTATAAGCTGTAATATTTATTAGAGTATCATTGCAGGTAGTATTTTTAATGTTGTTTTCAATTTACACATTGATCATGCAGGAAAATCGATCGATTTAAAAATACTATTTCAATTCTTACCCTACACAACTCTTAACATCATCAAGAATTGTTTATGAATTATATACAATCCTTAATAATACTATCATATCTATAAGTTTTATTTATTAATTTCGGCATTAATATCCAAAATAAAAGCCATATTTTGTCGATATTCTCGGATATTCAATAACCGAGCCCCAATTAGCTGAAATAATGTTGCTTCTCATTATCAAAACCATTACAAATTCTTGATAACAAGTTGAATGATTCGTTGATATATGTACAAACTGTCAATAATATAAAATTTAAATTTTATTATTTCAAAATATTAAGTTTAATGGAAAAGGGGTAAAGGAGGACACATTAGAACACCGCCTCTGTCACTGCCCTGCGGTAAGATATAAAAAGATTTAAACACTTGGAATATAATTTTTGTGATTGACATGAAAGGAGGCGGGTAATTTAAAACCGGTCTAGACTAATTATTGCGTTCATATGAGAAATGAATTGGAAAGAATAAATCATCAACAGACCGCCATTATGAGCGGTTTTGTTACCCTTTCCTCCTTTCCTCCATTCAAACGAAACCAAACCAATTCAAAATATTTACATTATTGTCCAATCAATTAAACATATGTTAATTAAATATTAATATAATTAATTTTATATTTATATACCTAACATAACCGCGAAAATTGAAAAACAACATTTTTATGATTATACGCGGATTTCACAAGTTTTTTTTTTTCCTACACTTTTGTTTACTAATAATTTTTTATTTTTCTTAATTGTAAAGTGTTAATTTGTATATTTATCAAATTTCTATATAATATTTACGAGTACGGATTTTACATATAGATACAACAATGTAAATTGTAAATTATTTTGTTTATTTTGGTGACATTCCAAAAATATTTTGAATAATATTTTTCTTATAATATAATTTTTCTTTAAAAAAAATAAATAAATAAATGAGGTCGTCGCGTCTCTTACTATTAAAAAAAATATTTTATGTTATTTTTCATAAATTTATATTTTATCTATACATAATAATAATTATACCTACCTTTTTTATTTTAAAACAGAAAAAGGTGCATATAATAATAATTAATCATTAAAATTATTTATAAAACATAAAATTGGTCGCATTTTAAAAATTGCGAATTAATTTAATTTAAATAAATTAGTCATTTTCACGAGATTATTGCATAAAATTAGAATTCTGATAAATTTATATATATAAAATTGACCTTTTCAGAAAATAATTCTAATTTTGGTTCACTAAAAACGAATTTATTTGTTGTAATCAATTTAAAATGAGCATGCCGACATTTATGATACGAAAATATTTTGAAATTTTGTCTGGGATTTTTTTCTGTGTCGTTGTGAACCAAAACGACACATAAAAACTGATGTAACAAAACAAGAAGCATAAATTTTTGTTTTTTTTTGTTGAGTTAATTTTAAAAATTCTATAATTAAATTTATTTTAATTATGTTGAGATATTATAATAATCCACACTAATTTTTTTTTATGATATAATCATCGATTCTATATTTATGTTAAATGTTGGTTGTTTGTAATATGTTTTGACGTATCCTTTTTAACGTAAAATTTTTGTGAAATTGCCAAAAAAGAAAATTATTTTTAATGTTGTAAAAAAGCGAAATTGTTTTTTTATTTATTTTTAAACTAATTTTAAATATTTTTAATATTGTTTTTATTGGCCCACAATATAATATAAAACATTTTAGGGAACAAAACGTCGCGCCAGACATCACATGTTTTTATTATTTATAATTATTTAAATATAAATAATTCAATTTTAATTTATATTTATTTATATATATATTAAAACTAAATAAAATGATTTTTAGAAGTCGATTTTTTTTTGTCAGAAAATGTCGTATCGTAAGTTTGTTTGTACGTCTGTCAGAGGTAGCCACATCAAAACATTCGAAATCTAAAAACCTCTAGTGTCTAGTCCATCCCCTAAGCCACAATACAAAAGTTCGTAATTGGTTTCTGAATCATTTTGGTACCGAAAAAGTTCAGGTCACAAAAGTCTCCAATAAGGTTGGGAATTGTCTCCAATAAGGTTGGGTCTGCAAGTTTGTGAGATTATTCTCTGGATATATTTAGGACGTATCCACTTTAAACCATTCAGAATCTAAAACCGTTTAGTCCATCCCCTAAGTCATAATACAATAAATATTTCCTAATTGGTTTCCGAATCCTTTTGGTACTTCAAAAGTTCAGGCCACAAAAGTCTGCAATAAGGTTGGGAATAATTGGACACAAAATGTTCATAAGGTTGTCTGTACGTCTGTGAGTTTATTAGATTATTCTCTGGATCTATTTAGGAGGTAGCCACTTCGAACTATTCAAAATCTAAAAACCTAGTCCATTCCTTAAGACACAATACAAAAGTTTTCAATTGGTTTCCGAATCCTTTTGGTACTTTAAATCTCAGCCCACAAAAGTCTCCAATAAAACGTTTTTGCTTAGGAATAATTAAACTATTTTTACCATCCGATTTTGTTTAAATAAATTCTATTTGTGTGCTTGGTGTAAGGCAAGACATCGATTAACATTAACTGTAGATAGCAATGCCCGAAATATTTGACAACTTCTTATTCACATTTTTGAAGCGTTTTAGCCTAACAATACTCTCACCGTAACGCGAAACAACTTTGAAATGTCAAAAATGTCGGAATCAGATATCGTATCTTTCACTTTTATTTAGATGTGCGTTTAATTGCAGAGTGATTACATGAATTTTCAGAATTACAATAATTTGCATGTACATAAAATTAATTGCACATTTAAATTATGTTTTAACAGAATTTGTTTAACCTGCACTGGTGACACTAATATTATTACTTGTTAAAAGTTACTCATTAAAATTTTAAGAATCACAGACTTTTAAAAATCATTTGATTAGAAAAAATTTGTAGAATTATTTCTAAAATGAACTCAGGGGCAAAAAAAAAAAATAAAGTTACAGCAAAATAAACTTGTGTATCTTTTTGTTGTCGTCTGTCTGGCACTTTACAAATTTTCAAATCTATATTTATAAAAGAAAACTAAATTCTATAAAATAGACAATCTAAAAGATTTTAGTTTTTTTTCAAATCTGTTACACCCCAGCAAGAAATACTTAAAATGTTTGCAATAAAAATAATGATTCTATAGAATTAAATTATGTTTCAAAAATAATCCTTAACAGATTTCTATAAATAATGTAAAATGTAATATTAAAATTTATTAGAGCAACTTATGGAAAGCGCGTGAATTGACAAATTTAAGTTAACACACGACTAATTATGCGAAATGTAAATTGGGTGAATTTTTGATAAATTTAATTAGATTTATTTTAATTTTTAGTTAAATGGTTTTTTAGCAGTACATAAATATATATTATTAGAATGTCTGTCTACATTTTTGTAAATTAGGCGTATTTTATTGAAATTATTAAGATTTCAATTTTAGAACCAAATTTATAGACATAAAACTTAAGTAATTACTTGCCAAAATTTGAGAATTATTTTCAATTTATTAAACTATAAACTTAAATTTTTGCAATTACATAATTTTTTTTTTTTTTTTTTGGTATTGTTGGAAGTGAATTGAGGTTATGTTTACGATTTGAAGTTAGTTATATTCATAAAATATGTGATAAGTTGCGTGCCGTTGTCAGGTTAATTGATGTTTACCAACTCAAAGAATTGTACATTCTTTGAGTTTAGTAAATGTACTATTTAAGTATTACTTAAGAGTCTCATAAGTTACTTATAAATACAGAATCTATATACTTACGAGACTTTTCAGAGTTATTTAAGTTTAGTTTATAAATTCGGCCCCTTCTTCTTCCTTAACTCTACAATTCTAGGTAAACTTTGACTTCCATGACTTATGTTTTTCGATACTGCTCGATTTTGGCAAAAGCTTTCTAGGTTCGGATTTCCATACCTCTACAATCTTCTTCTACTCCTTTTAGCCATTTCTTTCTCGATCTTCTCGAATTGCAGACTCCTATCATATTGTTGGAAATTAGTGCTATATGGGCCACTCATCTAAGCTGCTGTGCTTTTATGAAACGTACTCTATATTCTTATTTTCCATTAGTAATATTTAAAGTTACGATATTCATTTCTTCTGTTGTTGTTGTAAGAATTTTCATCTGTTGTTGTAAGACTCCATGTCACACATCCATGTGTTACCACTGGTCTCAACAGTGGATTTGTTTATACTGTTCAAGATTTTAAGATTTTACAGTGTTGCGAAATAAACACGATTGTCTGCTTCCTGCTTGTATTCTTTCAATGAGATACCAAATTTTTTGGTGTTGACTTGGCTACCAAGGTACGAAAAGTTGAACTTGTTCACTTGGCTACCAAGGTACGAAAAGTTATAGTATTCTACTATGTTTTGTAATCTTCTTTTGCTCATTGATCTTGACTTTCTTAAGTATTTTATTTATATAGACTTTTAATTTGAAACTATAATAGGCGAAAGAGTTAATAATTATAAGAATTTGTTTTACATATTTTTTCAATTTTATATTTACTACAAATTTTTTACTTTTTTTTAATTGCAGGTGAGTTTTCAATTTGTAAATATATACTTAGTATATTTTATAAGTTCTGCTGATGTGGTAAGTTATTTTGATAATATATAATTTAATTAATAATTATTTTTTGATAAATTTTTATATATAAATTATCGAATCAGAAAATTTTTAGACTATTGAAAAATCTCATATTTCATATGAAGTAATTTTCATAAAAATATTTTTTCTATTTATTAATTATTTTCTTATTTATATATTCTTTAAATATTTCTGGTGTTTACAATAAATTTATAATTTGTTAGCATATCTGAGATATTTGATAGATTGTGAAAATGCACGAATTTCGTCCATCTAAAAAAAGGGTTTTGGTTTGTATTCATTTTACAGGTGACATCCTTCATTATCCATCCAACCTTGAGGAAACAATTATTGTGCAAAAATTCTTTAGTATGAAGTTATTTTTGAATTTTTTAGACGAATTTACTTATATTTTTAGGTGCAATCTTTCTCTGAAAACTAAAAGTGGCTTGGTACTTTGGTATACGAAATGCACTTGATTTTAAAGCTGTTTTTCATATCAGGATAGATAAACAGCTTTTTATATCATTTTGTATAGCCAATATTGGAAAATGGTTGCCAAATATGGTAACCATAATTTTTCGTAAAATATAAAGCCTAATACAGTTAAGAATGCTAAGAAACGTAAAAGTTAAATGGTTTGAAATGGGAATGGATTATTTATAAAATCCGTACGAATGTTACGAATTCAAGAAGAATGTTTAAAATGAAATTAACTTTAACTTATTGTTAACTTTTGTACGTGTATGTAGATGCAAATTTTGTAATCTAAATTACAAATTTTGACTTTTCAATCTTCCGAAACCAGCTCGAAATATTACCAATACCAACGAAATTCGTGTGTAATCAGTCATTCGAAATATTCGCTGCAAATCGTAAACAAAATTTGACACCCAAAAAAAAATTTACATAACGTATTGACGTTTTTATGGTCCGCTCCGCTTATGCTGCAAATAATTCGCTTTGGTTTACAAAATACTTTTAAATTAATTAAAACATCAACTTTATTAATTTTTGCTTCACAAAATTTGACAGATAATTTTGTTCCGATTCTTACGTCTCTGTTATAAAACCCTATGAGCAATTTTTAACATTTTTACATTTCTTAACTTTCTCTAACTTTCGCGTGTCTTGCATGCTTGCGTTACATCAGGTTTCAATAATTTCTAATCAAATTTTTCGAATCAATAAAAAACTTATTTTCTATATAAATTGTAAAATATTAAAAATCTCCTTCTTAATTTTAATTGCTCGCTCTAGGAAATGTTTATTTTAATTGATATTAGATCAATAAATGTAAATTTTAAAAATTTTATTTTATTTTCTTTACAATTTTAAATAATTTTCGAAAAAAAATTTCTAATATCCATTAAAAAAGAAACCGCAATGGTAAAAAACCCAACCATTTTTTAACGCGACTCTGTATCTGGTCAAATCGCGACAATATTTAAATTTATTATTTCAATATTTTTATTTATTTTTTTAATGCAATTTATGCAATTTATCTATTATTAAATTTATATATAAAATTATTTATTTTATTTCTTTTGCACCCAGTTTGTTTATCTTTTGCAATCCGCCCAGGTGTTATTTTTTAGTTTCATTGCATTATTTATAATTCGCTATGATATTTGAAACTTTACTGCAGTTCATAGTTGGGAAATTTTAATATTTTCTTATTTAGCACAATATTACGAAATTTTCAAATTATGTAATATTTATTTTTCACTTGAATTTATTATTATTAACAAAATTTTCCAATTTAAATAAATATTTTCTTTTTTTTTTCTTTATTAATTTAAGAGTTGAAGAAAATAATTGAAAATAATTCCAATTTTCCAATTAACTTTGGTCATTCCTTCTGAATGCAATTAAACTAATGTTATATGTTTTGCTTGGCTATATATTTATTTATAATTATATGTTTATATCCTTTTAGAATCATCTTTATTGTGTTGACTTAATAAATAAATTTAATTAATTTAAAATTATTATTTTCATTATGTTAAAAGCTGCTTGTTAAAATTTTAAGTAAATTTTCAATTAAATTAATTGAAAACTATATAGAACTAATTAGTTTAATGATTTATTTAATGATTTAGAGTTATTTGATTTGTTCGTGTCATTACCTATACGCATATATTAAAGTAACATGGAAAATGGATTTTTTTTATATAAATGTAGAGCTGGAAATGGTTTTATTTGAGGTAATTTCAGTAAGCATCGTATTATATAATTAGAAAAGACCCGATGGCCTTTAAAGAAAATCTAATGGAAAATCTTATTAACATAAGAACTTTCTAGGAATCTTTTTTTTTGTGTTATTGTAACCTTTCCTAGCCGTTGATTATACTATACTGATCGATTTGCATAGTCCAATCAAACTTTAAGAACGTTACATTTAAGTAAGTTAAAGCTTTGTTAGTTTTAGTCGATTGCATATAATTTTTGACAAATTTATAATATGAATTTAATAAAATCCTGTTTAGATTAAGCTGGAAACATAGTGACACCGAGCGTTGACGATGACCTTAAATTTTAAATTATATTGTATGCTTCGTAATAGTTTCTTTCCTTTTTCTGTGAAATTACCTTACTGAGGGTTTTTGGATTATGTTATTCTCGTTTATTTTGTGATTAGGGAATCGGAAGTTTAATAATTAAATTTATACCTTAAAATAACCTTATGATGATAATTTTTATTCAACTAATATCGGCTCCTTTAACCTTAAATTTGTTAGGTGAAATTAGTTTATTTATAAAGCTACTTCTTAATTTAAAAGAAGTGTTCTTTTTTTACAGTTTTAATAACATTTTTAGCAACTTTGTCTCAAAGTAGAAATTTTTCTATAATATAAATGCTTAGGTATGAAGCTGTGTATTTTACACCGCTGTCAACACCACGGAACCAGTGGCACTATGATTTTTTTAACGAATCATTATTCCGAAAAATTAAATAACATTTTAATTAAATATTTCACGTACGATATTTTTTGTATCAAAATTTTAGAGTTTTAATTGTTTTTTCTTCAAGCTACTTATAAATTACAGCTGTATCGCACATACACTCTCCAATTATAGGTTCATTCATAAACCTGACAGTAATGATATTTCGATAATGCGAGAGTGAGGAATAAGTTTTATATTGAACTGTTAAACTAAATCAATTTAGCTCAATTATATATTTTTTAAGCATCTGAAGTTATTTTCTACTCGAAAATGGGGCATCCCATTTGATGATATTTCTTTATTTGTTTTTACAACTTTTGCTCTCTACTTTTACGTGAATAAAGATTTTAACATGTTTTTGAAGTTCTGAAGCTAAAATAACCAGTTTCAAAAAAATATCTGTGTCCGTAGTTTTAAATTAGAAACTAATAAGAATTTTGGTTGAAATTGTCTAAGCTGATGGCTTAGGTTCACATCTCTATTTAACCCTTATCGGTATAAATGTTAAAAGTTAATGCTTGGCTTGTAGTAGACTTAATGTGAAACACGAGAATTTAGAAGTTTTTGAAAAATAAAGTTCTGCAAATAATATCTTAAGGTTACTATGAGATTATAAACCTTTTCATTTAAATATTAAAAATACGGAGCCGTTTATAAACAAAAATGGATTTTTTTGTTTTGTTATAATTAATGAAATTTGGAATTCTATAAATAATTAAAAATCCAAATTTAAATTATATTTATGAACCTTTTACTGCTTTTACCTAGATATAAAATTTTCCCTTTTTTAGGTCATGTTGTTTTGTTTTGTTCTTTAATTTCCAAACTATCATTTTAGGTCAATGAGTTTTGTGTTGTTTTTGGTTGTTATTTCTGGTTATTTTGTTTTTGACTTTTTTTTTATATATAGATTAACTTTAATAACTTTGTTTTGTACAATTTACTTACGAAGTTAATAATCATATTTTGTAAATAGTATTTAAGTAGTAAATATATTTTGTTTTCAGAGACATTCTGAGTCCATATCAATTACTAATTTACCATATTTTATAGATTATAAAACAGTTTTATGGTTTTGTATTAGTAAACGTAACACTTTTGTAGATACATATTTAAATTATTTATTTATAAATTTTATTGATTTTTTTGACATAAGTTTTAGAGATTGATTAGCCTATATGTAAATAAGTTTTGTCCTAATATTGGTTAATTATTTATAATATTCCGAATTGTTTAAAATTTAACAGAAAATAGAAGATTATTATGAGTTTAGGAGCATCACAAGATTATCCCGAAATTCTTCTCTTGTTGTAGTTGTTGACATCCTATAAGCGGAACCTGTTAGTTAAACGAATTACAAGCTTTTTGACTGAAAGTCTTTATATTTATAAATCGAAATTTTTTAACACTTTTCGGATCAATTTAAGGTGTTTATTAAATTTATGAAATTATTTATTATATTCCATAAGCAATGCCGTCCAAATCGAGCCTTGGTATTCTCAAAGAGGTTAGTTACATGACATTTAATTTTAATTTGAACTTACTAAATTTATATGGATTAAGAACCATTACTTTCTTTATAGTGCTGAAATATTTAATTGCAACAAGCTAATGGCTTTTAATAATAAGCCATTTGTTACCAACAACTGATCTCAACACTTAGCATATTCCCCAGTCTTAAAATCACAATTATACTTACATATTACAAATTTTATTACAGATACTCATTATTAAAGCTTAGTTAAATTATCTTAGAGCGACATCGATGTTTCGGAGTCTGGTGTTGAACCCGCGACTTAATGTATCACAGCCTATCACACTACGGTACCGCCACTTACCAATTTAAAAAAAAGTTGTTATACTATAATAATTTTTGACCCCAAACAGAATTTTAATAAATGTTATAATAAGTTTCACATCAATAGTAAGTTTTAATCGCTAGATGGCACTGTATGTTAAATATTTTAAAACTAATATTTTGGACTTAGTTAACTTTCACAGAACGACGACAATTTGTGGTTATAGAAGAGTCTTTATTGAGTATAATATTCACTCAATATGATTTTTGAATATTAAGTACTGAAAATAAGGATTTCTATGTGTCATTATGTGTGGGGATAATTACAGAATTCAAGGAATAATTTTACGAATAGTATGAAATACTATGAAGTCTGGTGATGGGTTGGATGGTCAAAAAAAAAAGTTCGCTCAAAATTTTTTTCTAGGCGTTTCCGAGGTCGGGGAGTCCGAAAATGCAAAAAAAAAAAAGTGTCCGGGGGACGCGTACGCGTACGCGTACGCTTTTTATGTGCGCAGCAACATCTCCTAGAACCGCTTGTCCGATTTTAATGAAATTTGGCACACAGGCTCTAACATACCTCGCGCAGGTGCCGGTACAAGATGAGATCGATCCTTTCAGTGGGACCATGTTAGATTTCCCCATTTATGTGGCAACCTACGTGTTTTTGTTCTACGGGAAAATGTAAAAAAAAATTTCATGTCTCAGATTTGGATGAAATTTAAAACATAGGTTGGTATCATGATTGTCCACAAGCCTACCAAGATACAGGTCTGTAACTTCAGGGGATCCCTGGTAAAATTTCCGATTAAAATTTCGTATACTCTAGAGCATATAGTAATTTTTATCTAATTAGCATAAATTTTGGTACATATGATAGTTTCCGTATGTACTTGGTGTCTGTAAAATTTGAAGTCAATACTTCAGTGGGTCCATGTAAAAATCCGTAATTACTTTTCATAAGTTCAACTATCTATATCTACCGTACCTTTCACCCAATTTCAATGATATTGAACACACAGTTTCATTTAGTTATCTATTTGATACTCCACAAATTTGTAGTTGGTAGGTACAGTACGTTCATGGGAAACTAATATATGAGCAACTTAGTTTCCGAAGAATATTTTCTTTATGCTCTACAGCTTGTAATTATTATCCGATTTCAATGAAATTTGGTACACAGGTTAAGTTCATGATTCTACATTGGTTGACCAAATTACAGGTTAGTAGGATTAGGGGGTCCATGTTAAATTTCCGATTTAATTTTTAATTTTTTTTTTTCATATGTTCTACAGCATATAGTAATTGTTAACCGATTTCAAAGATATTTTATATATAGGCTAATTTTGGGATCTAGTTGGCTCTCCCGAAATTTGGAGACCTTCAGGGGGTTCCTAGAAAACAGTTTTAGTTTCCGAATTTTATATAATTACGTGTTTTATAGCATGTAATTATTATCTGATTTTAATGAAATTTGGCACAAAGGTAGACCTTCTGATTATGCATGTGTTGGCCATGTTAGAAGTTAATACCTTCAGGGGGTCCATGCTAAAATTTCCGATTAATATTTCATATGTTCTAGAACATATGGTAAATATTATTCAATTTCAATGAAATTTTGTACACAGGTTGGATTCGTGATTACGCATGTGTAGACTAAGGTAGAAGTTAGTAGCCTGAGGGGGTCCATGCTTAAATTTCCGATTAATATTTCATATGTTCTAGAACATATGGTAAATATTATTCAATTTCAATGAAATTTTGTACACAGGTTGGATTCGTGATTACGCATGTGTAGACTAAGGTAGAAGTTAGTAGCCTGAGGGGGTCCATGCTTAAATTTCCGATTAATATTTCATATGTTCTAGAACATATGGTAAATATTATTCAATTTCAATGAAATTTTGTACACAGGTTGGATTCGTGATTACGCATGTGTAGACTAAGGTAGAAGTTAGTAGCATGAGGGGGTCCATGCTTAAATTTCCGATTAATATTTCATATGTTCTAGAACATACGGTAAATATTATTCAATTTCAATGAAATTTTGTACACAGGTTGGATTCGTGATTACGCATGTGTAGACTAAGGTAGAAGTTAGTAGCCTGAGGGGGTCCATGCTAAAATTTCCGATTAATATTTCATATGTTCTAGAACATATGGTAAATATTATTCAATTTCAATGAAATTTTGTACACAGGTTGGATTCGTGATTACGCATATTTATACTTATTATAGTTATTTTAATAATATTATTTATTATTAAACAAATAAAAATATAAAATTAAATCAATAAATAATAAAGATGAGCAATTTTTGAAGAAACCACTGTTTGTTACAAAGATAATGTTAATTACAAAAAACTTTTGGACATAAATCGCTGTTAAACAACATACTATGAGTTATCTGCTCCCCCTAGTTAGCAGCTTTTTAGAGCTGGGAAGGAAAAAAACTTGGTTAAATAAAAAATGAAGAATATTTCAATATTTTTGCCATTGATATGTGTTTAGATAAGTAAGGTCAAGAGATTATGTTCCAATGATGATGACCAACTTCCAAAAGGGAGTGGAACAATAAGAAGAAGAAATGATAGTAGGCATTTTTCATAATTTTTTAGGAAAACCACTAGTGAAAACGTTGATGCATTAATTCTGGTATTACATAAGATTTAATAAATTTGTTTATCTCATATTTAAAAACAAAATTCCAACCACAAGTTTTTATTTATCAGCATAATTGAATTCTCATCAAAATTACTATTTAAGATCATCTATTTTTTTTATTATTATAGTCGTACACTTGCTCGTCATTACATCTGAAAAATAACAAAAATTTTGTTAAGAAATATTATATTTTTCCATTATGACAACTTTACAAATTTTTTTTTAAATACAAATAACAATTTTTATTAATTTACCATCAATCCACCACATAACAAACATTACCAATCCATCCACCACAAGAAACATTGTTGCACAGTATTTTGTTAGCTGTGTCTGAGTCTGGGATAATAAAATGTAAATAATGTAATGAACTATTTTCATATATAAAATACGATCAGTTTTGTTAATGAAATTCCAAGTTTTGCTTTCTTTACATTATGAATAGCCATTAAAATTTGTGCAGGTATAATTTTTTCATATAATTCATAAAAGATCATAATTTTAAAGGTGTTTTTGCGCCCCAATGTATTCGGTGAACCGTGTATTATCCAAATGACTAATATATACTTTATACCGGTCTCCTTTATATTTTAATTATCATGATAAAAAAACCAAGAGTTTTTCCATGAAAAAAACAATTCCATTTCAATTTTGTTGCCCTTTTAGTAGATGATTTTTTTAAGGTTTGATTTTTTTTTTAGCAGTCATTTATGTAAAGATGACATGCTTTTATAAACTACAACATTTTAATATATTTATACAAAGTTGTTCATTGGTTAATAATTGTATATTTATGATTTTTTTTAAAAAACCTTCAATTTTTTTACCTCCCATGGCAGCACCAATATCAGTGGTAAATTAATATGATGATAATGTTGTTGTTGATGATGATAATTATGATGATTTGTTCACATGCCTTGTTTATTCATTGAAATTTAAAATAAAGTACCATAAAGTGAAAATAAAAGTAAAGTAGAGATGCCGGCACTAAAGAATTACGTTAATTTATTTTGAAGTTGATGAAATGACTTTAGCATAGAGTCTTTTAATAATGGAATAAAGAGACACTGTCAAAAAAAGAAATATAATCATTGTACGAGTAGTTAGTAATTAAAAAAATATTAAAATTAAGATGATTATTTTTAAGTTTTTAATGGAATAATACTGATCAAAACTTTGACATTATAAGTATAAAAATTAACCTATTAAAATAAGTAAAGAGACAAATAGTGTTTAAAAATACATAAAGTTGACGAAATGGCTGCTAAAAAATGATTCTTTTACAGATTTTTGGTTTGACTCAAATAAATCCTTGGAAATTTTCAGAAAAATAAGAAAAACTATTGACGAATATGGAATTTATATATATCGTATATCGAATATCAATCAATTAATGCTTCCAATAAATACTAAAACTTGTTAAGAATTCAGATTTGAAGTATAAAACTAAATTTGGGACCCCAATATATCTACAATAACTCGTGTTTTGAAGGCACTTTAAATTAACTGATTACCCTAAATTGCATCGAAATGAAAAATTGAAGTAGATTGAAACTCGAAAAATTATCGTTGCTTCAAATCAAAATATTTGTATTTATAATTTAATTAAAATTTCCACAATTTTACATAATTTCCCAAGTTCACTGCTTGATAAAATGTGAACTTATTACGCGGATATAAAATTATGAACTAGTTTTTTTTAAAAAAAAAAGGATGTCTACAAAAAATTACAGATAGGATCTTTTTACAAACACTGATATTTGTTACAATACAGTTCAGTAATTCCTTACTGTCTATAATTTCGATTTTATTTATCTATTTTAAATGATTTTTTACTTTCGATAATTTCTAGTTTGTCTGGATATTTTATCAGTTGGCATTAGTTTTTGTATTTTGTATTCCCCTATGTTTCGAGTTTTGATAGTTCTTCTGTACAAGAATCGTTTTTTTTTTTGTTGTAAAACTCTTGGAGACAAATTTAAGTTAATTTAAAACTAATTACAATAATAATTAAATAAGTAAACCGGGGTTTGTATAATCACAATTCCATATCATATTCTAAAATAACTATTTCCATTTTTTGTTAACATTAAATTTCCGGAACATAATTATACCATTAAATATCCACCCTAAACAAAAATTCAATTAACATTTTTATATACTCGTAAATTTTTTACAGTGAACATTTTCTTAACATAAATTCCTAAATGAATTTATTATAAAAATAAAAAATTACAAAAATTTGAAATACCACAGAAAAATTATTGTAAAAAAATATTATTTTTCATTCTAAATACCATTCACTAAACTAAAATAAATCAAATAAATTGCTTATTCATCATGAAACATCATTATTTGTCGTTGCATATTTTTTTTAAATAAAAATATTATTATATTATATTTAAGTAGACTTTTCACTACATTGTTGCAAAATTATACAACATTGTTGCAAAATTTTAAAAAGATTCTTTTGCAACAAAGTATTATAAATATCTTTGCTTACTATAAATTCAGCCAAAGTGGCAAAGCGTATAAAATTGTAACATCCAATATTGTCCAAAAAGAAGAAAAAAAAAACAGAGTGGAATGTTAATGGATTTTCTTTTATCTTGTATCTTTATGCCAAAAAATAAAATTAACAAAATTGTATTCATAAAAACATGTTGACAATTTCATAATATTTATTTATAAAATAAAAAAAAAAAAAAATATTTTAAATATGTTCACTGATGGTATAATTAATTAGTTTTAATTACATATAGAAATATGATTTTTACGACCGGTTTTATGATTATTGCGTAAATCATAGATTTTAATTATCGATTAGGATTTAACTAATCATCGATTCATTAAAAGATTCACGAACGTAATTGTTAATTAGTTAAAACAAATGGTGCCTAATCGCTAATATTATTAACAGTTTGTTCTAAGATTAGATTAAATTAGATTCGATTTTACAGGGAGGACCACTACAAGATCTACTCACTTCTGAACATTTTATTGTGATTTCCATTTTCTAATTATACGTCACTGTTTAGACACGTACTATCGATAAAACAGTACAGTAACTTGAGTGACATGAGTGAATAATTATATAATCGCCGAGGTGTCAAATGCGTTTTCTTGCTACTGCTTCGTATTCAAATAATTTATGTTCTGTTACTGGGTCTTTTCCGATAGTTAAAGTCTTTGTAGTTTTTTTTTACTTTTCACTGTCCTGTGCGAGCCTATCGGTATATTCTGCCTTGCTTCCTCAATAATATGTAGTTATGTAATTCAAATTTCTAAGTAAGCATTGTAATTATAAATAATTGGAAAGAAAATTGTATTTTGAAACATTTGTAATTTAATAGTTGCATTTTTTAACTCTTGTATCCCTATCAAAATAGTCCTGTAACTTGAGGTATGATGATTGCTAGTTGATATCTTAGCAAACATATTTCCAAAAATATTAACATGCAGTGGGTGGGAACTAAGACTAATTTTTTTTTGCGAAAGATTACCTTTCCTTTTAAAAAACTCCTACTGAAAGTTGAGAGGTATGGCACCTAACATTTCAATCCCAATTACATCTAATCATTACACGTTTTTATTATTTTACAAATTTGTGAAATTGTGCTCTTTTTTCTTTTAGTTTTGAGCAGAAAAATTTTGATACGATATTTTGACAGCATATTTGACATATGTCAGATTTATTTCAATTTACTATGATTTTTCAATTTTCTTATATACGAATTTAAAATTTTCTAGTAAATTTTCTGTATTTCCGTTCACGTTTTTTTTGTAATTCAAAACTACGATAATCCGGCTACCCTTATCGACCCACACTTTTTTATATAATTTTTTATAGGTTAGAATTTTTTATGTACTAAAAGATTATACGAGTATCTATTAATTTTTTTTTTCTGTTGGACTACAGAATTTCTATATCTATTTATATTAAAATAAAAAATTTGATCAACCCACAATGTCATCTAAAAATAGATATTTTTGCATGTAAGATAGATAATCTTAAAATAAAACTTCTTTCTATGATGCTGTTAAATAAAAATTTTTATTTTACAAGTTTTACAATTATTATACTCGTTTTATCAACGATTTATACATTTTGAAGTATTTTATTTAAATAGTACTATACAAAATACCTTAAGGTTTAAATTTTGTCTGTCCGTCTGTTCTGTTATCATTGATTCTCCGTATTGGAAAGCGCTAGAAACTTCAAACCGCCGCTGCCCAAAAAGGAAAAATCTCTAGTTCATCGACATTTTATAGGTGCTCAGAATTTATTATGAAAAAGAGCCCCCAAAAGAAAGTTTTTTGTGAATCATTAAATAATTTTCCATTACTTGTAGTGCCGAGTTGAGATTGTGACAAACCATCGACCGATATTAAGTTTGATGCCAACTCTCTTACAAAAATCACGAAATTTCAGGTTCGAATTTAAATAATTTGTTTAATGGTATCTCAAGGAATAGAACGAGTGGACTCATTTAATTTTAATTAAAAAAAATGTGCCCGGTTTGAATATTGAGTGGTCAATCAATCGATGATTTAAAAAAATATATTCTATTTTATATCTGATGGTACGAAAAAACAATCTTCCTACTCCCACCTATCAGCTTTGAATTTAATTTATATTATAAAATTGTATTAGCTATATCGATCCTACACAATTTCCTAGTCCTTTTAACTATCTAAATAATTTTTCTAGCCTTTTTTTGTTTAATAAAAATAGAATCTATTTTTTTTTAGTTTCAAAGTGCGTCAAATAAACATGTGCAGATACAATTATTATTATCATCATTTGCAAAAGGGTGAAACGTTTTTAATTTTTTTTTTACTATGACGAAGATTATTTGGTTTTGCAATGTTTTTTTTTTGTATTAATAAATTCCATTAAAATTAACGTTTTTGATTAGGATCATTTCAAAATTGTAAAAATACCTAAGAACAAAAGCATCTACAACCTTTGCAGATGAAATCGGAACAATTTTCACAAAAATTCTTAGTAATTATCACAATTGCACAAGACATTTTTACATTGTATCGTTGTAATTAGAGAGATAACGTCAACTTGTAACATTGAATATTTTATGAAAATTACCAAGTTTTTTTTTATGGAACAACTTCATTTGGGACATCCAAATTGTCTTGGCTCTTTTGCATTTACTAGTGATATTGTCAAAATAATTTATGGAAATTATCAGATAAATTTTTTAAGTACTTTTTTTGGGAACTATTTGTAATCGGATTAGTTAAAGTAAGTTAATTCCAGTAAACTTAATGAAAGTAAATTAAATAAAATGATTTGAAAGTAAGATTTCGTTTGAGAGACGAAATTATTAGTTAATTTTTGAATTTTTGTAATTCTACACTTTTTCAAAGGAAATTGTAACATTTCTGTTCTAGTATCGCGAACGGAAATTGATATAAGATTAAGAAATTAATTATAATTTCTGAATATGTCAGAACTATCAATCTCTTGTAGAATTATTACAACAATTTAATATAATTAACAATTCCAAGTAAATAATATTCATTATTGTAAGTAGCAATGATGATGATTAGTTGTCGAAAATATAGAAAATTTAATAAAATTATTATATACAATCGATTTAATTGTTGACATCATTGTCAATTCTTTAGTATTTTAGCAAAAATACAACAAATTCTGGGTAAATAAATATTTTCAGTTACTTTTAAAATAACCCAAAATAATAAATTTATTTATTGTAAAATTTTATGAATATAATAATAAACCAACTACTAACAGAGAAGTCCAAAAACAATCAAAATTCCCAACTACCATTAATGTTGCCCATACATTACACACAATTTGGTTGTCTTGGTTGTCGACATGTTCTCAATATAGTGTTGTAAATTTTCACTATACACATTTCAGTTTAGTTACAAAACCGATATTACAATCAACAAAAATCTATTTCTATTTTTCCATGGATAGTGTCAAATGTCAAATAAAAGTTGGGTGAAAAATATTGAAATTTAAAATTATTTCAATCAATAAAAAATATTGGTTGTACAAAAATTTATTTTTACATAAAACGTCAAGAAACATCATTTTGGTATACAACTTCCCCATCATACACTATAGACTATACAATCATCAATCATCAACCAAAAACCAACGCAGATTAATGAAATTTACACATTACGCATACTAAAAATATTTAATTATTTATTTATTTTTTTAAAGTTTTTGAACTTTTAACAAAAAATTCCCAAAAAAAATTTAATTTTGTATTTATTATATTTATAAATATTTTCTGTTAAACAAGTAAAATATCTTTTATTATTATTTATTTACGATAATTATATGGAAATCATAAAAATTCCAAATTCGTACTTTAAACTTTCAATGCAACATAATAAAAAATAAACATACAAAAAATTTAATTCGAGATTATTACAAATTTCGTACTTGTTGCCTGTTTTTTTTGGGGAATTCCTCAATGAAATTTTTATTACTTATATACTTGTCGAAAATATTTATATTAACGTTTTATATTGGGAAGTACACCAAATTTACTGTGAAGTCATTGTCGTCGATTATAATTTTCGTGATTATATTGGAATTTATGTGTTGTTTATTTAAATAAAAATTTATCTTGTTATTTCCTTAAAAATATAATATTTAGTAATAAATATTTATAAAATTTTGTTTAATAGGTAAACAAACAAAGTACAATAAACTGAAATTACATTAAACTATATTTAATTTTAATAATTAAATATAAATAATCCAGAAAAAGATAAAAAAATAAAATTATTTGTTGTAAATATACCAATAAAAATTATATTTTTCATTGGAAATTTGTATATGATTTTTATATAATTTTAGTTTTATATAGTAAAATTGATAAAAACAACAACATTTACTTTTTAAATTAAGGTTTATTATTAATTCTTCAGAATTGTTTACAAGTTTTTCAATTAAATGCGCCAATTTTTTTAGTTTTATTACTTTACAGGGTGAAGTAAAAAAAAAAATACTTATATAGTAAGATCCAGATATATTTATAATTATAGCTTTACCAAGTTAAGTTAAGAACTATTGAGCTTTTATCTTTTAATAGAAAACAGGTTCGTCTCCTAATAAATTTTCTCACAGGACACTCGTCATCTGAATTGCCATCTCAGAAAGTTTGACAGGTCCTTACCGTCTACTTGCAGAATTTGCAACTATGATGAGGAAACAGCCTCCCACATCCTTTGCGAATGTGCAGGACTGTCTTTTAAGAGATTTCAATCTCTTGGTCACTGGTTCCCCACACCTTTGGATATCTCATCCAGCCCACTTATGAATATTCTCAAATTCATTAACAGTTTGAGCTTCTCTAGTGAGCTCTTAAAATTTAAGGGTACTACAATAGGCCTATCATTGGTCGCAGTGGTGATTGGGTCTTCTTGCCCAACCCGTAACTGTTTCTAATTCTAATTCTAAAGTTAAGTTGGTCCTTTAAATTATAGTTTTTTAGGATGTAATTCCTTTACACGGAAAAGTTGTTATAATCGCATTTATACTATGTCATATTTAAGTATTACCCGATTTCACAGTGAGAGATCTTAAGCCTTTGCCAGAGCTTAAACATCGGTTTAACTTATTTTCTGGTTTCTCAGTGCTAGCTTATACAAATGACTGCATTAAAGTGTGATTTAATTGAAACCGCAGATTAGGTAATAGCTTAAGCTTCAGTTTTGATACTTCACATTTTATAATATTCGTTATACATGAGCTCAGCTCTAGCTGAATAATTTATCATTCAAAATAATTCACATATTTTGGTTTAGTTAAGCTTAGGATAAAGTTTGATTGAAATATCAAGTTAAAATATAATTTTAAGTTGCAAAGTTAAGCTGCACAATCGGTTTAAGTTAAGCTAGAGCTCTCACTGTACACTCAGGAATAATAGTTGCAACGACATAGACTTGTTCAATGTGTAGCAATAGAAAAACACTTCTACTTATGACATTAACTAAATTGTGTGGACATTAACTAAAAACTAAATCAAGAAACATTTATTTAAAAAATAGACGAATTTGATTTTGTAAAAGTGCCATTTAACTCTAATTTGACTTGAAAATGCTTTTCGGAGGATACACACAATACTAGACCTCACACACAACCCAATAGAATTTCTTATAATACAAAATCTGAATACTTTTTTGTGATTAATTACAAAATTTTGGGCCAATAATCGAAAAATTCTTATTTACAGTGTAGGAAGAACTGCTTCTGTCAGATGTAAATAGGTTAATGAAAATATTATTTTTTTTTTTTTTTGGTAGACATTTTGCAATTATTTTTCCGGTATAATAAACTTGGGAACTGAACAAAATTCCAAGATAATCTGTGCGTAATTCGATTCTCCGAAAACAAGAATTTGTTGCCAAATTTCATTAATATTGCTTGCATGTTACAATGCATTTATATATAAATTTTTAAATTAATTAATTAATTATATTTAATATTATGGATTATTAATGAAAAATTTGATCGATGTTTGATGTATTTTCAATATTCAAAAGTAATTTCGGAATAGTAAAATGTCCAACAAAAATTATTTAATTTTAAATATATTTTATTAATTTTTTCAGATTTTTGTAATTAGGAGTTTATTTTTTTGTAAGCAACTTGTTGAATTTTATATTGCAAACATCTTGTATATTTTATTAAAAACTTTGACAAATAAATTGACTTTTATACGTGATATTTACAAAGCAAATTATTTATCAAAACATGTTAATTTATTGTTTAATAGTCAATTCAAATTATATACAAATTCCATTCGATAATAAATAATCAAAGAAATTTTTTATTTATATTTTAGGTAAATAAATTTAATATAAAAAATTTAAAACAAAATAATAAAAATCCTTAAATCTGTAAAATTATAAGCTAAATTACAAGCTTGTTAAAATTATTTTATTTGATTGAATTTTCGGATATTTTTTAATTATGATATTAAAATTTTTATTTTTTCCAGAAAATATTTTTAATAATAATATTTTGTTTATAATATTAAAATTCTGATGTGGAATGGAAGTGAAATTTTACGTTTTGTTGACAAAATATATGAAATGCGCCATAATTAAATAAATTCTACACAAAACTGCTACAATGAAAGTACAAAAATTTTGGTCACTCGGAATGTGCATGATTTTTATTCTAGTTTTGTGTGTTTTTCGATTAAAAATTCAAATCCTTAGGCAAAATTAATGTGTTCAATGGAAAATCCAAAATAAAAATATGATTTTCTAAATTTATAAATTTTTATGAACTTTGACCTTTCCAAAAATACATTTTCTGAGAATTCTTTGTTTTCATGTTTTTAATCGCTATATACAAAATAAGTGAAGAAAGAAATAAACTTGAACTCTGTAATATGTAAATAGAAAATAGATAAAGTTAAAAAATATCTTATATATAAATCAGTTGCTAATAAATTGTTGACATTTCTAGTGGTTCTAGATTATGTCGAATTTAATTTAAATAATTAAATTTTGGCATATTACGAGAGGTAGAGGCATTCATTATATTTGTATTGATCCGTTTCAATACTTAGTAGATATTCTAAGATTCGAACCGATCATTCCACGTCGGACAAACAATAACGATTACCATACCCACACCTACATTACATATTAGCAAATTATATATTTTTAGATACCTCCAGTTAAATTAATCATTCCATTCAGTTAGTTTCCAAATTGGTTTTGACACTGTTTTGTTAAATCGTTGCTAGGCTTTATAGTTCCAAAGTATTTTGAATCTTTTACCAAGTAATTAAAATGTAGAACTAGGTTCATACATATTGCGTCCCCGTTTAGTGTTTCATTTCATTTTTGTTAAGCATATCCATTGGAATCTTAATTTAACTCTTTGTTAGTTGCTGATGTTAGTTACATTATTCCATCTTAGTTCTAGGAATATACAGTCGTTTTCTGCTATAAAAGTACCCGGTGTTCTTTCGTCGACATATTGAAGAATTCCACTTTAATGTGATTGTGTTTATATACCAAATGTAATGTAGATAAAACAATATTTACGTCTATATTTAAATAACGAACAATTTCAAGATCAAATTCTTTTATAGTCGATCCTTATCGCATTTACATTTACTACGTCTGTCTCCAGTGTTGTTGTCTATTTAGTACATAATTATTTAAAAAAAATTACAATGGAAAACTTTTGACCTTTTTCTTGTGCGTAAAAATCACTACTTAATCACATGATAACTCAAACTTATTTTATAAAATTACGACGAAATGCATTAACGCGATAAATCATAATTCCATTTTAAAATAAACAAAAAAATTGTAAATAATTTTTGTAAATGTAATATTTTTTTTTTTTTGTTTTTAAGGAGTTTTACAATATAAAAATACATAATATATAATCATAAACTACATTAAATAATTTTTATGTTATTTTTAATTTTTATTATTTTAATGTTTATTTAATTGGTATTAAATACTAATTGTCCGGGAAAAAGTTTTATTATGTTCATTAAACATAATTATTTAACATTGTCAATGAAATTTTTGAATACGTTTTTTTTTTTTTTGGGTAATACTCGTATTTGTTGTTTACATATATATTTTCTGTTATGGTTTTAAATTGAAATTTTAAAGTGAAACCAGCCTTGACGTCTATGGGCTGTTCGCCAACCTTTATTTTTTCACCTCAACATAAATAATTTAAAAAAAAAAAATGTATACAAGTAATTAAAATAAAATAGAGAATTACGACGAGGGCAATAACTGGCACAGAGCAATAATTCCACATGGTCAATAACTTCACCTGTTTATCATCGGTGTAAAATTATTTGTTATTTCCAAATTAAATAATAAAAAAATTTAAGCTTTTAACCCAAAATAATTTAAAAGTGAACCTTGTAGTATAATAATAAAAGTAAGATTCATCATCTTTTCATATACAGAATAATTAAATCGAAGAAGCACAAGTCCAAGTGGCATGTCAGCGGAAGCACCTTTCTTCATACTTTTTTCGCGCCGTATTAAATATTAAAATATTATTAATTAATTGTTTTTAAATAATATTTTTATGTGGTGTTATTTCCCGCACTTCGTATTTTAAAAGGTGGATTCCAACGAAGAATTCCCACAAAAAATTGAAATTAATTAATTATCCACTTTCTTTTTAATTAGTCCACTAAATAAATGAATAAAGATAAGTGGACTTATTTACAAAGCCATAGTACGTTATTGCCATCTGTCTTAAAGGAACTCTCTATAGTCTATACATATTTATATCGAAATCCCACCTAGTCTATATAATAGCAAACAGTATGTACAGGAAAGAGAACAAAACTCATATAAAAGTTTTTATTATGGAATTTAATCTCAAGATTTCAAACTAAAATCCCACAACCGACAAGCATAAAGCTTTTTCAAATACAGTACTTACAAAAAAGCTTTCATTCTTGTGGAATTTAATCTTCAAATTTTCGTCCATACAAAAACTTTTATATAAGTTTTCATCTCTTCTTATATACACTTTTTGATAATAGATAAATGCGAACCAAGTAAAATTCAATTTAAGATAAATGTATTAAATGAAAAAGATATTACGTATAATTTTTTTTAATTTATATTATTAAAATTTTTATTAAATCCTAGAATTTTTGTTTTTATTATTAACTATAAAAGTTTTTATTTTTTTATTAATAATAAAAATAAATAAAAATATTTACATATAAAAAAATATGAGTCGAATTTTTCTTTTGCGTAAATAAATTTTATCATATTATCAAATTACATTTTTTTTTTACTTATTATACTAATACCACCCACCAGGTCAAAGTATGAGATGTTGTTTATTAAAAATTAGTATCAAAAATTAATCACAATCAATTTATATGAGGTCGATATTTTTCTAAAAAAAACCCCATTTTTTCGTTTATGGGTAAATCACTGATTTGTTTACTGATTTTGCAATTAAAATTTAAAGTATTTTGTAAGAAGTTTCAAACTTATGGGAACATGGTAATTTTCCGTCGAAATCTGAAGGTTTAATAGATGAGTTACTATATAAAAGTAATTGGGGAATCATCCAACTATCCAACCATATATTCATCCTGTGCTATTAAATTACTAATTAATAAAATAATATTTGCATTCAAAAAATTTAAATTAAAATAATAATAAAATTTATTTGATTTTTAATAAAAATTGATTTTATTAAAACATTTATTCAGGGATTGTCTTAAATTAGAATTTGATTTGATCTACACAACCATATGGGCATCAGCTACAGATAAAGTATATACACTTATAAAAATTTGCAGAGCGGTTGTAATAAAGTAATGGCTACAATGTATCGATCACTTCGATTCGTTCAATAAAGTTCAAATTTGACGTCTTCATATATATTTTGTATTGAAAATCAATTGAGTGGATAAATAGGCCTGATTTAAATCGAATCGGAACGACTGTATTTTTGCGAATCCAAACTGAAGCAAATTAAATGAAATTTGACAGTTTCAAAAAATAATAATATGTAATTTAATCGGTTGCAATCGATAACTATGTGTTCAGTCTACTTAATCAGTGGGTTGGCTACTGTATGAACCGAATACAAACTGAACTGATCGATACATTGTCGCCCAAGCCTTAGGTTAGTTAACGAGATCTAGAAACATAACCCTAAAAAGTGTTTACAAACTAATTCATATGTTGGCCACGGTAGTGTTGTTTAAGAAAATATCGGAATCGTTGTTGTCCATAAATTCATAGGTCTCCTTGCGATGCTGTGGATACTACGGAAGTGGATGTTTTCGAGAAACTAGGTACTGGCCGATTAAGTAAAACAAGCGTTTTTAATAACTCACTTGACGATATAATAAATGCAAATTATAATAACTCTTAATCCAATTACAAATACGTTGATATTAATATGTTAACTAAAATTTTGAAGTTTTCTTTATTAAGATTTAAATCATTTTCATTTTCTTGTCAGCCTTGAGATCTTGTCAGAATATTTATTTCCTTTAATTTTCTAAATATAAAACGAACCGATTTCTGTTAAAAAAATATCACTTTTATATAAATATAATTAAAATTTAACTGTATAATAAAAAATACAGCTTAAAATTCATGTTAATTTAATTTCTGTTAAACTTTCTATTTCTGTCCAAAAAAAACTGCACCAATTTCAAATGCTTAATACTTTTTTTGTTGCTTGCTGTGAAATAAAAATCAAAAATTTTCGGCTGGCATTATAGTATATAAAAAAAAAAACCACTAAAGATTAAAAAATAAAAACGTTTTTCAAATCCATCATAAAATTAAATATATTTTCCGGTGCCATAAAAATTTAATCATTAAAATAAAGTTCATGCTCTCAGGTGGTTCAGTTATGTCAACCCAAAAAAAAAATAAAAAAACTTTGCCAAAAATACGAATCATCATCAAGAACCACACAAAAACAATCCAAAGAAAAAAAAAATCTCATTGGATTTTCTTGTTTTGATTCATTCACCTTTCTTTCTTGAATAATCTTATTTTATGTTGTTTATTAATAAAAACGTAACTCTTCTTTGTATTATGTGTTATTGTGAGTTTGTATTTTAAACCTCCGCACTGCGCCCCCGTTCGATTTAGTGGAATTATAATTAAAAAATAAAATATATTTAAAAACATCAATAAAAGAAAGTTAAATATATGTAAATTTAATTTTACAAGAAGTTATGATATATTACGAGAATTTGTGATGGAAAAATCCAATTGAAAAAATTGTGATGGAAAAATCCAATCGAAAAAATGGAAATTTCACAAATCATTCCAAAAATTAATAATAACAAATATTCGTTTCCTTGACTGCGCAGCAATATAGTCATTATTATACCATTATTGACTTAAATTAAGATTTTTGATCTAGTTGGTGTCACTAACTTGAGGTCAGTAACTTTGTCTATATTGATATCTACTCTACAACATCCAACATGTTATAGTATTTGTAATTCGATTTAATTTAATATTTGGAACAGATTTCATGCCAATAAAAGTTGAGATCGCTTCAGTATGGAATTCCTATCACAATTTCGGAATTTAAATTCCTGATGTGTCCTAGGTCCTAGCTAGGCTAAAGATGTGAAGTTTTGTGTACGTTTGTGAATTATTTTACAATGTTTTACCAATGGTCTATGTCTAGATAAGCAATTTTTTTTTATTTGTATTATTCAATTATTAAAGTTGATTTAATTTTAATGGAATTTTTATATAAATGTATATTTTTATTATGAAATTATAATTTGTTTATTTAATTAAAAACTGTTGTTGTTTTGTTGTAATTATGTTGAATGCATTACTGAAATAGGAAGATTATTATCATAAACAATTTATATATTTAATTCAGTTTTTTACGCTAATTGTTATTTCTATTTAGTAGTAAAATTTTCAAAATATGTTTAAACTATCCGGAATTATCATGAATATAAAGCACTGTAAAAACCGGAATCCATAATAAAATTCATGAAAGTTTTGCAATATAATTAAATTCTTAACTTTTGGTAAAAATACTATTTTTAAAGTTGGCATTCCACTATCTAATGTGCCACAATGCAGAGCCAGAGCTTTTAGTTCTATATTCAAATGCAAACCACTCCTTTTGTTTATAGGGAAGATAATTGATTAGTTAAATAAATATTTGGTGATTGAACAAGATCTTCCGATATTACTACATATTTACTTTTTCTATTAACTTAATTCAAATAACCTTTCCAGATTCGGAACAAATGATAATTAGAAAATTGAATACCAAGAATAATATTTTTATAGCTCGGGATTGATTGAATAGAGTCCTAAATATTTGACCTTATATGAGGTTCAAATATATAATATTTAATATTCAATTTTTTCCTTGGTAGAAATGCACGACCCATGAAGAAAAATCTATTTTGCACTTTCTGTCGTTCTCGATCGTGTCTCGAGTATTTTTTAAAAAAAAATATTTTACCATTTTTATAACAAAATAATATAATTTAAATAAATTAATATTTAATTGGAAAGTCATCGCTCGCGGACATTAAAAATACGATTTCAATATCAAAATAAATATAATATTAATATTATAAATTCAAATTTCGCGGGCTCAATTAAAATGTCAATTTTCGCACCAATTTTTTTATACATATAATTAGTCACGCCTCCTTTTTCTTAGTTTAAATTAAATTGACGGTGTGAAATGTAATAATTCACTAATCAGTCATAAAAAATGAATTAAAATAATAAAAATTAACATTTTACTGGCCTAAAAGTTAATAAATTAAGAAAATAAATGTTTTTAAATAATATTTAATTAAAAAACTAATAAAATATATTAAATTTTCCATGTTTTTCGTGTAATTAAAATCATTTTGAAAAGTGTATTTATTTTTTTCTGGTGTAGAAAATTAATTTAATGAAAATTTATATTCAGAAAATATGATTTTTTTTATAGTGTTAATTATTTTAAATATATTTATTTCCAATTTAATGTAAAAATATAATTCGAATGTTAATGAAAATTAGTATTGGATTTTGTTAGTGCCCGTGTGAAAATTTTAAGAATTTTTTTTATATTCAGCCATTTTGAATCAGTTTTTGTCATATAAGGTAAATTATATTAAATATTTTAACTTTTTTATTATTTTCTCATAGTTTTATTAAGATTTGCAGATTTTTTAGTAATTTTGTAATATTTGGAACTGTCCATTATTTTATTTTTTAGATTTTATAAATAATTTTAATAATTTTGGTTTTCTATATAATAAATTAGAAAATGTTTTTTTGTTTTTCAGAAATTATATTTTCCAGTAAAAGCAAAAAAAATAAGGTTTTAAGGATCTGGAATTAATTTTCGAGATTTTCCCATTTTAGTAAAAAAAACACTGTATGAAATTTTGTACAAACCAAATTCGCATAATTTAATTCATTTTTTAGGCTATACATTAATTAATTCCAGTGAGTCAATTTTTTTTCTGAAATATTAATATCAATGTAGTTTTTATTAAAATCCATATTTTTTAAATTTGTAAATTTGTGCTTAATATCAAAATTTCCAATATAAATTCATGAAAATTTAAAATGTTTAATAAGATTTGTACCTAATTACTTCGTTAAATCAAATTTATACCTAATTGCTTGCAAATTTATATAAATTAGATAAAATTGAATGAATTTAAAAAGATCAAATATTTTCAAATACTGACTCAAAATTCTGTCATTGATTTTTTTTGGTAAATGATGAAAACTGATATGTAAATGTTCCTGAAATACCACAGTGCAAATTATAACTAAAATAATTTTGAAACTACTCAATGATTACCAAAATGTTTCTTTAATATTACTATAAATTGTTCTAACTAGTAAAATTTCACTTGTAAAAAATTACTTATATTTACTTGCCAGCGCACCAAACCGTTTATATAATAATAGTTTGTATTAACCAAATTCAGAACCCCCAAATTTTAGGTATTTGACCTTTTTTTATTATTTGTTATTTAAAAATACTACATTATAATAACCAATCAATAAACTAAATAAGGTTTCATTTTTGTTACCTTTTCCAAAATTAAAAAAACCAACTTTTTTTTTTTACCCTCCTGAAAAATAAATATTAATAACAATTTTTTTTTTTGTTCTTCATAAGAGTTTACTAAACAAAACAACTAAAATTGCCTATTGACTTAAATTGGATTTGTCCCTGTTTTTACTACTTTAATAAACCTCTATTTATTTAATAATTTCTTATATAAATTTTAAGTTCCAATTCCCATTAAACAAGAAAATATCAAATTTTCTACTCTTAACTTTAGTGCGAGGCAAGTATTTATATAAAAATTAAAATTTTCTTTAACCATTTGATATTTTTCACCTTAGTTAAACAAAAAAATAATTTTATGGGGATCACAAAATATTTGGAACAAAAACAAAATCTTTATTTAAAACATTTTCTTTTAATATATTTATTTAAAAAAATGTTTCCTTATAAAATTTTAACACTATACTATAAAATTTTCTGAATAATAAAGAAAATAAAGGTAATTTTCTCTTGGGATATTTTATAAAATGGCAATGGCAATTTCAAATTTTGAACAAAATCAATAAAAAAGCGAGTTTTAAATAAATTTTATGGTTTTTATCAGTTTTGTCGGTGTTGTACCTAGAACGAGGTAGTCAAAATTCTTACGAGAATTTAATATGTGCGAAAAGTACAGCAAATTATTACCACCGGCATGAGAAAATATTAATATTAAAGGATTTTATTGTACAAATATTTGCCTCTAACCTGCCCGACCTTCTATAAACGTCCACCTTGATGCAATATGGAACTTAGATTAAGACGATACTCTTTTTTTACAACTATCCGGATTTTAATCAAAGGTTTTTGTTGTAAGTGTTAAATTGTTGAATAGCTTGTACAACTCATTCCGAATACCGTAACTGGAATTAGTTGACTGGACCAGTCCGTAAACTGGACGATAAATTCTATGAAGAATTTCTCTCTCTCAGAAATGCTAAAGCCTGAAGATTGTTTGTTTATTAAGTTGAGAATTTTGTGGAATACAATCTTAGGGTACGTTCAGATTGAAGCTATAAGCAGTGCTGATAATGCTGGACGGTTTTTATATGCTATCAATCTGCTCACATTATTTATAAATGAGCGCACAAACTAAAGCAAACAATTTTGATAAGCGAATTCTGATTTTCAAGCTCAGTACAATTAAATTTTGAAGATTTAATAATATTAATTTTTACTGGGGATTTTTGTGAAACCAAAGAAATAAAATTACCACAAATCGTCTGCTAATTGATAAAAAAAGTGGGAGGAAATTTATATAAGGAATGTAGATTGAAATATGCAACAGAAAACCAAACTCGTCGTATAGCTAAAAGCTCTACTCTACCCAGTCTACGCTTTTCTTATAGCCCGACTGAGACCATCTTTCAACACCGATCATAGCATCACTCTGAACGTACACTTAGTTTTTCGTGACAACTATTTTGTTGACAGTGGATTATTAAATACCGTCTTCACAAACTGGATTTCCACACCAGTATCGTTCGTGTAAATTGTCCGCTGATCCGATTTTCTAACAGTTGTCATCCAGATGCTAAAAATCACGTAAAAATATTAACATCAAATTTCGAAATTTTTGAAATCGATTAAATATTAAATGTTTTTTTTTAATAAATTATATTTCTAAAAATAAAAAGGGGGGATTTAGTTCCTACTCGACTCATTTATAATTACAATTAAATATATTATTTTTGTTCCACTTTTATTTTAAATAATTATGCCTTTATATATATATGTAATAATATGTTTCCAGTTAAAGTACACCTGTTCTAAGACTAATAAAATTTATCACGCAACTGTTGTGCGTTAAAATGAGATTTTCATTAAAAAGTACCGTGCCTTACGACAGAAAATAGACAAGCCCAAAAAAAAAATACTTATTTGAAGAAGATACAAAAAAACAAAAAAACAAAAAAAAAAACACTAATTTTTATTTAGTTATCCCTTAAGTTTTTTTTTATATTGTTTTCGATTAATTTAACGGACTGTTAAATATTAAATAAGAATAATTATTATTATATCTATAGATCAAGTTCCAATATAAAATTTCTTTTATTTATTTTCTTTTACCTTTAAATGTTTACATTATTTTTGTTATTAACGATTTTTTGTCCAATAAAAAATTAGAATTTATTTAATGTTTCTCAAAAATAACAGTTCAACTTATTGGCGTTATGGTTCATGTCACATTTACGATCTTTATTGTTTTCGTATTTTCCGGGGGAAAAAAATATAGTCATATTAGTCTCTATATATAACATTAAAGGTTTTTCTTTAATGTCGTATTTTATAATTGTAATTTTCAATAATTCTACTCAATATTTATGATACTGATACCAATTCTGTAGAAGGAAACATATACAAAAATTGTAAAAATTTAAAATCGATTTTAGTTTACATACATAAGTTTTTAAAATCCCATAAAACGTGAAAATTATAAATTTTGTGGCTGTTTTTTGTGGTCTTAATTTCGTAACTTAATTTCATTTGTAGTTGTTTTATATTGATATTACGAAGAAATTGGTTCATCAGGGAAACATAAAACTACTTCAAATTTAGAGATACGTGGCGGAAAATATGATTTATTAATTTTCGTACACACATGGACGCTTTGATGTATAAACTTAGAAATTTTTTAAAATATGGTTTTTAGAAGTTTTGTTAGGTTTATTGAAAATCCTTTAAGACAATTATTGATCTTGTTGTATTGATAGATTTTTAATGACGTTTAAAATACACGTCTCTTCTCTGGCCTCATTCTCTTACCATCAATATCAAAATAAATAGTTTTGAATCAATTGTGGGACGTAAAGATAATTACATAGTGATTCCTTTGATTAATTAATATGCATATTCAGTAATTTGACATTTTAGTTATCAGGAATTTGACATACAGAAATCTTGATAGATTGTTTCATTTTCCGACAATTTCTTCGCTTATTACTGGTGGCGGATGTGGGGAAAAAGCTATGCTGTGATAAATGGAATAAATCGCATTTTCAACACTGAGGAGGATAATTTAACAAATGATATAAACTAGATCTGATCCTAATTTAATATTTACCCTTCAAAAATTTACTATATTTTTTCCTAATCATTTGACAAATTCAATTTTAAATAAATGATGAAGTATAAAATACCTAAAATAATTCGAAATTTCGTCTCCACATATCACATTTTATTATCGATATCAAGCAATATTTGGTAAACCTTCCCCGCAGTTACTCTCAGCATTCACAACGGCAATGTGCTTTAACGCAACATTCACAACGTCGTTATATGCACTCTCAAAGTTGCATTAATGACATAAAACAGGCGATTTTAATCAGCAGTTGATTATAATCATCTGTTTTATAATATTAAAATCATATTGTAAATCATTATTTAGCAGTTTCTAAATATTGCAGCGATATCTTTCCATATCTCAGCTTTTTTTTCAATAATTTTTAGATTCATCCTATGAACTAAATTTATTAATTTATCTTTAAACGAAGATTAATGTCAAATTTTTGCATTGCGAATATTTGCGTTCAACTTTTCGAAATTTCTGCATTGTGAATGTTTTACGTTGCAGGTTGAACGTTTATCTACTCCTATTAACAGCGTGGTTGCGTTTGTTAACAGAGTGGTTGCCGTTGTCAATGTTGAGAGTAACTGCGGCATTAAAGTGTTACAGTCTGGTAACTAAAATTTGTTAACGAGCTATTTTAAAAAAAAATATGTTTTTTATATATTTTATTTAAAATTACTCTTATTAGACCAAATGTATTTATTTAAATGTCAATAAATTTTTAATGATTATTAATGCTAACTACCATAAAATAAAAAATTCTTCATATTTTTAAAGGGCTTATATTTTAATGATGGGTGATTTTTCAATTTTCCTAGCTGATCTAATTATGATTTTACAATTGGTTCAATCATATTTACATGGTTTTTTTTTTTATGAATATAATAAATTATGAGAAAAAAACTTAATTTATTATACACAAATTATGATTACTAAGGAAACTAATTAGTTTTTTTTGTTATATATTTTAAATAATAATAAAATTAAATTAAGGGAAAAACTAAGGGAACACAATTTAACATTTGGTATAGTAGATAATTAGTTGAATGAATATTTTTTAATATAGGATTAATCTAAATAAATTTCTGTCAAGTGCGTACTAAATAAATAAAGATTAAACCAATTATAATATAATTTTTATTTTTTAGTAAATCGCAAATATTTGTAATAAATACATTGGAGGCTTTTTTACGTTTTATCAACAATTTAATATTTTATATAATACTATAATAATTTTATTGACATTTTTGTTGAATAAGAATAATCTTCTTTTAATTGGCAAATATCTCTAGATAAATTTCAAATATTTACAATAATTATAATATAACAACTATTTATGATTTTGGTAATATTAAAATTTTGATTTGAGATAAAAAATTACTTTGAAATTAACATACATAAATATATAATAAATTTTCCAAAAACGCAAAATTCTACTTAAGATAATACGAAGATGTTTACAATTTATGATAAAATGAAATTTACAAATGGAAAGTTTTTTTTTTCTTCATAAAATTGATTTGTCATCTATATAATTTTTAAGTAGTTTTCCAATATTTTTCACTAAATAATTATATTTTTGTTTTGTATGTTCCCTCTAAAATTTCAAAACGTTTTCGAACCGCCTACAAAGTCATTTCTTCATACAAGATTTCTTTTTCGTTACGCCTTTAGCGAACTGTAAACGTATCGCCATATTCTTTACTTATCTCTAGTCCAACATAAACAATGAGTTCGCTAAAAAACGAACTAAAAACGGCACGGTTGCGAACTGATTTTGCGAAGACATATAATATGTGTTTCTGTAAATGTAAATGAATTGGCTTCGACTTCGATTTGGTTGACTTGGATTCCTTAAAAGCTAATTCGAATTTTTTTTTTAAACAATTTCTAATAATTTTAATCGATTTCTAATAAGAATAACTTTCAAATTTAGTTATTTAAAAAATAATTATATTTTTCGGTTTCAAATTGTATGGCAATTATTGCCAAACTTCCATTTTCGGTGACTCAGTATGGACGATAATCTTTCAGTTAATTCAACACACGAAAAGACAAAATTTTTTTAATAAATTTCGAATCGAAATATGAATTCAAATTTTCTTTATCATTCTCTGCAATTTTAGTGTACTCGCAGTTTCTGTGTAAATTATATAATTTCGGAGCTACTACTGTCCATTTTATTATTCCACATAAATATTCTTTATTGCATTGTGCCAAAAATGATCTACATTTAGATAGTTCAATCGCATAGCGAACTGCGAAACATAAAAGAAAGTTGAGGATTAACTATTACTAAGAGAGAGATCAACTATTACTAGTTAAGCAATTTCTTCTCTAGTAATAGTTAATCCTCATTTTTTTTTTTGAAAGGGTTTCCCAGTTCACGATACGTATAAACTGTCTATATGTAGATGATATTTGCTTGTAATTATTTAATATTTTCCTTTCGAATTGCTTTTGCTTGATGAATTTGACAGCTACACATCACAATTGCAATAATTTCATTTTCAATCTGATCATTTTCTATATGTGATTACAAATATTTTCATATTTATGTTGTTTTGGGAAACGTTTGTTAAAAACAGTAGATTTCAGGACGTACACATAGGTATTGAATAAATGCACTACATAGGACGAAATATTTTTTAGGAAGTGATCTCATAACTGATGGTCAAAATTAAAGCTTGTTTGACAGTATTATCGTTCTCTAATTAAACCAAATTTCAACTATTTGATCTGATTTTAATGAAATTTAGACACAGTTTGGTTTAGTTTAGTTATTAGTGCCCGTCAAATTTAAGATCGGTATGATCTCTGTAGAGATCTGATCTTAGTTCCAAAAAATAAGTTTTAGGTTAACGACTTTTATATAATCAAGGACCATAATCAATAAGAATCAATAGTTATTTTAAAAGTTATATTGATCTTTCAAAAAAAAAAAAAATTATAATTTTTCTTTATTTGATATTACTTCCTTTACTAATCATCATCATATCATCATCATCACCATACGTATAAGTTTATAAATCCTTTTCATTCTAATATATATATAAAAGAAAAATATTTGCGGTAAAATAAACAAAACTTTTGAATGCCATTTCCTTTGTGTAATTATTGTTAACTTTTTCAATAATTTGAAAACTTCAAAGTTTTCTTGAATACAAATAAAATATAAAACACACTTACATTGAAAATATCCTTATATGTATATATTTAACAAAAGGATAATTTTTTTATTTAAAGTGTATAGTTTGTGGCAATTTGTTGTAATATTTAAGTTTGTAGGTGTAAATTTTACACCTGCCAAAAGAAAATAAAACTCAATGATTACAACTAAAAAGTTTTCGTTTTAATAAAATTTAATTATTATCCTTTCTCGTATATGTAATTCAAAAATTGTAAAGTTTCTTTTGTTAACTTCTTATGTTAACAAAAGAAACTTTTCGTCTTGTATTTTTATTGATTTCTTTATAAAGAAAATGACATTTAAACATGTGCAGTAGTTTTAGAGTGTCAACAGCATTTATAAGTGTTCGTTTGCAATGTAAAATACGCATTACATTCTGGATCAAGTATTTGAAATAAATGACATTAAACTGGCACCATGTTATTTAAGAGTTGAAATTAAAATAACCGCAATTTTATTATTTTTTCTATTACTTACATTTGAGTCGCCATTTTACTATTTTATTATAAACCTATTTTAGAGTAGCAGCCCAAGTGGCAAAATTCTATTTTATTTACTGCATATACCTTCAGGTCACCTCTTACAGATATTTCGATATTTACTATTTTAAATTGCAATTTTTACTTAAAAAAAGTGTGTGCTAAGTGCGAAGCGGATAAAGGACAGTTTTGCAATATCCACCGTCACTGGATGTAGCCTAAATAAATATATCAATCTATCGAAAGTGTAATTAATCTTATATAAATAATTTAAATTAGCGTTTACATATTTAAATAAAAATTAGAAACATTTTACAACGGATAAACCGAAAAGTCGACACGTTTTACATAATGTATTTTTTGTTTCTCAGAAGTGCTCTAAAATGACGTATAAGCTGTTTTCATGATAAACAATAATTACAATTTTTTTTGGTTATAATGAAACTTTTTATAATGAAAAACTCTTAAGAATTTTCTTTTTGTGGAAATTAATTTTTTGTTTCAAATTTTTGACTATTATATTTTCAATAATTTCAAAATAATAACTAAAATGCCATTTAATTTTTTACTATTACCTTAATTTTTTTTAAAAAAAAAAAAAACTTTCAAACGATGAAAAATTAATGAAAAAGAAAAATTTCAAGAAAATTCACTGAACATCGAAATATGATAAAAATCAAATCACACAATAAATACACAATTTTTATTTACCAAAAGAATTAAAAAAAAAAATACAAAACTTTTCCTTATTTTTGTGTTGTCTCTGTGATAATGTTTTTTTTTTTTATTATTATTTCATTTGTCTGTCTGGTCGTTCATTCTTGAAATCGAAAGCCATTATTATATTGAACCCAAAACATAAGTATAAAGTCTACTCTCTAAGTCTTAAAAAAAAAAAAAGGATGAAGAAATAATTCACCACAAAAAGGCTTTCCTTTGATTTATTTACCGCTTCGTTGAAGATTTATGGTTTTACTGATAATATCAACAATTTTCTTCTTGTACAAAATAAAAAAATGGTCTTTTTTGGAAGTGGATGAATTTTTTTTTTTTTTTAGTTATATTCTTTTTTTGATGACAACAATGACTACGTTGAAGTAAAAATTAAAATTGTTGTCGTATGGAAGGAAACTATTGGAGTGGAGTGGAAGGAATTTTACTTTGTACGAAACAATTTTTTTTAAAAAAAAATACTTTATTGTATTTGGGATAAATAGATTTGATTTAGTTTTATGTATAGTTTTGCAAAGTCAATGTAATTTATTGAATATGTAGACCAAGAGCTATAAAGTTTTAACATAGTTTTTGTTTGTGCTAAACAGTAAAAGATTTAAATGATATGACTGACATCATATAAATAAAAGTAACGTGTGATATGGTTTTGGTTAGTTGGTTTGGAAAGGAGGGAATGGAAGCGTCTAAACAACGTACTTAGACCGTACGGTCCGTTGTACCGGCTTACGAAACGTTACACGTGTAAATTTAGAACTTAAATAGTTGTTAGTTGATTGTCGGTGCACCAGAAGTAGTACTTGTAGTAATGTTTCGTATAAATGTGTACGGGAATTTTTTTATTTTGATTCGATATCCCTTTTTTGATTCGATATCCGAAATAAAAAGCTTGAGTTAATATTTTGGTACGTTATTTAGCAATGACTTAGTTACTCGAAGTAATTCTGTACTTTCATTTTTTATAAACCTTCAACCTTCTAACTTAATTTTTCACATTATTGTTTCTCTGAACTTATCAACGGGCAAAAACTATTGATTTCGAACAAATTTAATCGAAATTGGATAACAATTACTACATGAGATATTTGTTGCGCACTAGTTAATCCAAATTGATTTGAACTATATTTCCATATTTTCATTAGATTTTCCGATCACAACTAGACAAAGTATTTCTATAACTCTTCGTTATATGTTCGAAATGATTGACAATGATCTGAATGCAACTGTTTTGGTAGTTGGCTTGAGTAATGAACCCCAAATAGGTGCCCAAGACATCAAGTAGAGCTTTATCATGGTTTTGCTACCACACATTCTCGGTAATCCTAGCATTGATGTTGTTATTGTAGATCCATATCGTGGAGTGGAGTTTACAAAAATGTGCGATTTCTATAGGCAGTTTATTAGCTGGTTTATTTAACTCGTTAAGGTGGTAGTTAGCAAGAGAGCAATGTCCGGACGTGTCTAGTGCTTGGAACTTGTAAATGAATTGTTGTTTTTTTCGTTGGGATCCGAACAGCTACAATTCGTAGAAGAAATTAATTTTACATTCTTGTGAAAACTTATTTCCTTTTAATTTAATATTGTTTACTAAAAATGATAATTATTACAATCAATTCGGAATCTATTAGTACTGGCAATTAGTTATATTTTTAATTGGCTTCATGGTTAGAAAGGTTTCATGTTCATTAGCTCTTGAATTAATCCAAATATTTCCTATTTAAGCATATATACATAAAAAACGATTACTTCTCCTCAAATATGATCAATATCTCATCTTCCATTGTTGGAATTTCAAAATAATAAAAAAATCTATTATATTTTAACGATAAATAATAATAATTTTTCTATCCTCAAAATGTAATAAAAATAAATTTTATAGTTTTATTGTGCAATATTTTCCTCATTCATTTTCATTTTGTATATAAAACGAAGAAAACATATTAAATTTAATTTCCCAATTTCGAAATGTTTTGTTGTTATGAAAAATATTTAATCTAAAACAATACGAAAACTACAAAAGATACGAAATTCGTTTTTATTTTTTTATTTTTTTATAGTTTTTAAATTACAAACCTCAGTTTTTTAATTTAATTAGAATTTATAGATTTTCTCATAAATATTTTTGTTTTATTTTGGTTGAAAATTAATGTTTTTTTTGTAATATTTTCTTTAAAATATTTTAACAAAAATTTTCATATAATAATAAAAAGATTTTAATAAATATTTTTTTTTAGTAAAATATTTTTAATGAGTTATATAATTTTTAAAATTTTATGAGTTTCTTTTAAATAATTCATAAAGAATTTTTTATTTTATATTACATAAAGTTTATTTTCATCATAATTTTTTTGGTATTATTATTTTAATATTTTTGTGTAACCAAATTTAGTGTTATTTCTTCTGTCGTATAATATTTAATTAAATTTTTTGGAATATTCGTTATATTTTTTGAATTTCAAACCAAGAATGAAAATTCTAAACGTTTCAGAATATTATGTAATGAATAAATCGTTATCGGTTCTGTAACCAATGTCGTTTCCTTATTTTTGGAAGTTTCAACAAAATCGTTTTTTTATTTATAGACGAATTATATCATTTGCAATATCAAGCTCTCTTCACAATTTTAAAATCAAAGTTGGTTGGTTGGTTGGAAGCGGCCAAACCACGTACCTAGTTATACCCTCTTACGAAACGTTGACCATTTTTTTTCACTACGAATCGTGCCATCCCACTTCCTTTATAAAGTTTGACAACTTAGCATGTTTTTCACTGCTTAATTCTGTTAAATTTCCTACAAAATAAGATCCGAAAATTTTTAATCTTTTATTGCACAGATAAGGGCAGTTACATAAAAGATGTTCAATTGTCTCATCATTTTCAAAACAGCCTCTACAAGCGGTTTCAGGTCCGAGTCGCCCGGCATGTTTACATAATATTAAATGCCCCGTGACAGTTTCGGTGTACAATCTGGAGCATGGGTTTGGTCATATTCAGAATACTTCTTGATTGTTTAGCGTTGGGGTTACTCCAGAACAGTTTTGTGTGAAGACAACTGTTTAGCGCAACCCATTCTAACGTGTTTTGTTCTACTAGCCATAGTTTAAACAGTATTTTATCGAGCTTTTGTGCTGGAGTTAGTTACTGCATACATTGTTAAAGTTTATATTAATTTCTATTTTGAATAGTTTACACTATTTGTACCTCGAAATGTTCTAAATTACTTCTAAACAATGTTGTGCGATATAAACGTAATGTATACATGATTAACTACTTGTCTAAGTATCTGTTGTCTACCGTGTATACTAAATTATGAAAATTTACTTGAAAAACTGTTAAAAAACAGCAAAATTAATCATAATTTCAATCCAAATATTTTAATTATCTCGTGGTATCATAAAAGTATAATAATTTAGCCAGTGTCAACAAGATGTAATAACTATGGTCAATTAATTACGAAGTCGACATCATAGGCTACATTATTTATCTACACCAAATTTGTTCTAGTACCTAAGCCATTTGTCTACTCAGTGTAAAAAATTAAAGTCTATGAGCTTCAAGGAACAACATTGTTCAGAGGAGGACCTCAAATCATTAAAATCAGTCAAAAAAATGTAGGAGGTCATTACTTAACCAGTTCGGAAAATCTGTAATTAATAAAAAATAATTAACAAAGTTATAATTAATTATTGAAACTATATTTAATTTTATACTTTTACTGCGCCATTTAATTATTTTCAATTCGTAGTCATGCGCTGGAATCAAAAACACAAATATAATTAATGTTTTTTTTTTTTTTTATAATAAAATAACTCGTAAAATTTTTCGGCACGTGTATTTAAAAGTAGTACGCAAGTGAGTACAAATATTACTCTAAAAATAAAACTAAAGTATAGGAATAAAAAAAGAAAAAACAGAACATATTAAAACAAGAATTTAATGTTCAACCTTGTCTAATATAATTAAAAGAAATATTTTCAAAGTGTAAAAATTCAATAAATTTTGTTCATTGTTCAATGAATCATTAATTTTACTGTTATAGAAGTAGTAGAAAATTTTGAATCTACAATACACCACCATTCCATATGTGTATGTAGAAAAATATCATCTAATTTTAGAAAGTTCGATAATATGATTTCTTACTATAGAAAAAAAAATAGATAAATACAGGATGATTACAATATTTCATAATTATTTATATATTTCGGGTAAAAAAGCCTCCTCCAAACTTATCTAATCATCTTTATTCTGAGCTATATAGTCCGCCACTATTTTACATAGTAATCTTTTTCTTTTTCTTTGATTGACAACTTTTCTTATACAATTAGGTTCCAAATTCATTTGATCATCTTTGTTCTTGGTAATTTCGCAATAATGTGCTGTCCATCGCCACTTCATCTCATTTGATCCCCATTTCATCTCCCTATTTTTATAAATTCCCTGATGACCGCGTTTCTTGGCGTCGTCCAAAAAACATAAATAAAATGATTAAATGATTATTATAATCAAATAAATATTTTTATGATGATCTTATAAGAAAATTGTGAACATGTTAATATTTACAAAAAAAATTAAAAAAATCTTACTTCAAACTTACCCTGGTACTGCTGCTTTGAAATGTTAAAAAAAGTCAAGATATAGAAATATATTGAAAAGAACAAATTGTTTATAAAATGATTGGACATTTCAAAGAGCCAGAACAGAAAAAATTAACTCGAACTAACTTTTCTGCAGGACATATCAGCGAATTTGAAATTGAACGAACTTTTCCAGGCGACACTACAGGCAAAACGATTATTGGTATCTCATACCTTATTGTAATATACATCTTATTCAATTCACTGATATTACCCATACTTATTTCCAATCTGTCCTCATAATTTCATATTTTATACACTCTTTTTATACATGATTTAAAAATAATTTAGTGTTCTTAATGTGCTGAATTATAACAAGATTTTGAAACGATCCGGAATAAGAAGCTTCAAAAAAATTGTCATAATTCTTCATATTACATTTACCAATGGTCTGTGATCCTTGGATGCTGTTTGTATTATTTTAACAGTGAATTAATCCTTGCAGATATTCTCATACTAACTTAGCGATTTAATTAAAATATATCCAGTGATTTTATGGTATGATTGCCACTGTCACTGTATTTTTTTTTTTTTTTTGAAACACCTTGTAAAGATGAATAAGTCTTTCAATTCAACCATAAAATAATATTAAAATAATTTATCTGCAAAATTTAACTTGTTTCTATATGTAATGACAATAATAAAAAAAAAATCTTACTTTAATTGGTTAAAACTTTTTTAATAGAATATTCTTTAAATTACTTTTTACATTCATATTTTTCATGTTCAGGGGTTTGTTGAGACTGTTTGTTTAGATTTAGATAATTAATAAATAATATAATTAGAGATGTAGAACTGTGAAATTAATTTTAAATTATGCGAGTATAGGCTGATAAATAAGTGAACTGGCACAGAAAATAGCATTTTGTTAGATGAACTTACTTTAAGTTTTTTTGTATTCCCTCCGTAAGAGACGTTTTTTTTCTACCTCTTCAAAATAGCAATTTGTTTTTCTGATATTTCCTATATTTTATGCAAATCTCTTTCCTCTAAGCCATTTTATCAAGTTTGGAAAAAGGAAAATGTCAGAAGGGACCAAATTTAGAGAATACATTGGAGAATAAAACCACAATTTGTAGCCCAATTCTAATAATTTTGCGGTTCCAATGCTGATTTGTGAACTGGTGCGTTGGCATCATGAAAGAGAAGTTTTTTTCTTCGTTAAATGTGGTCGTATCGCGAGCCAATATCAAAAGGATTATAGCCACTAGCATTCCAAAAAAAGCAGTAATCATAATCTTGTCAGCTGATGGCACTGTTTTTGCCTTTTTTTGGAGTCTTTTCACTGTTTTGATTATTCTTCTGTCTAGTAATGTATCCATTTTTCATCAACGGTTACGAATCAACTGGATTATGGTTAAATAACTCCGAAACTTGCTTTGATTCTGCCACACGAATGATCAATTGATCATTTTTGATCAATTGTAAGCAAACGCGGCTTCCATATCCAAATATTGATGTAAGTTGTTACTGACACCTTCTTTTGAGGTTTTCATGATGTTAACTATTTCGTACATTTTCACTCTTCGATCATCTAGTACGAAATCATGGATTTTATCGGCAATTTTTGGTATACTTACTTCAATTGCACGTCCAGAACATTGAGTTCGTAGGTCAATTGATTTCGAAGGTGAATATTCATCATAATATTTAACCAATTTTTCCATTTTTATCCATTTTTATAGCATTCCAATAGTTAACTTGTTCAAAAAATTGTTCCAGAACGTAAATTAATTAAGATATTGACAAAAAACTTTCAAATCATCCTCGTATTAGTAAGAATTTAACTATACTACAATTAAGATAATAACAATTTAATTTTTATACGCTTTTGGCTTTTAGGTTTTCAAATTTACAAATCAATATTAAAAAAAAAATTGTGCTAAAAAATAGTTTTGATAAATTGTAATTATTTTAATTTTTCCTGTTGTGGTTCTGGGGGATCAAACTGAAATTTTTTTTTTGTATTTTTGATTTATCTATTTTTGTAAAAAAAAATAGACACGTAAAAAAATCGAGACACGTGTATGAACTTAATTCAAATCTAGGTTTCTGACCGCAAATATTACATTTTTTTTTTTTAATTTTTCGCAAATTATTTTACACGAATTTCGCAATTTATACAACAAAACATAACAAAAAAAAAAATTAATTAGACAAACATTAAAATTAATAATTTTGCAAACATTTTTTTTTTATTTTGTATAAATTATTGTGGTTTAAAAGCATTTGGTCGATGACTTAAAAGAATTTTGAACTTTTGAATATAAAAAATCAAAAATATTCAATTAAGATAAATTTAAAGAAAAAAATATTAAATTTTTAAAATTAAAAAGAGAAATTTTTGCAATTTTACAAATTTTACTTTTTCTTTTTTTGTTGTTGTGTTGTTTTGAATTTCTAAAAATTTTTAGGGATTTTCTTTTTCTAAATCTGAGGTGGGTTGTTTTAATAGTTGTAACGTTGTAAGTCGATTTTATACTTAACGAAATATTTGTAAGAATAATAAATCTTACTTGGCCACAGGGCATTGTATCAAATGTTCGGTAATCTGGGTTTTATTTAAAATATATAGAACAATAAACTCTTTCAAACGAGTAAATTGAGTTTAGATGTTTTGTGAATTCCTAAATTAAATTGAGTTGAAGAACAATTGTTTCTATATAAATTGAATTAACAATATAAATATGATCCACGTCCCATGATTATTCCATTTTGCGCGTCCCATGATTATTCCAAAAGTAAAAAAAGACACAAAGCTGTTCTGAAGTTACCGCAACGCTAAACAATCGAGAAGTATTCTGAATATAATTAAACCCATGCTCAGATTGTACACAGGAATAATCACGGGGCATTTATTATTACGTATGCATGCTGTGCCACAATGGCTGACAACGGAAATGGTTTGTAGAGGCTGTACTGAAGATGACGAGACAATTGAACATCTTTTAGGTCACTGTCCTAATCTGTGTAATAAAAGATTAATAACTTTCGGTTTTTATTTTGTTTGAGATTTAATACAAATAAGTAAGGAAAAACCTGCAAATTTGATAAACTTTATAAAGGAAGTAGGATGGCATGATTTGTGGTGAAGATGGGCAATGTTTCGTAAGGGGGAGGTTTGGGCGCTTACATTCCTCGCTTCTCAAACCAGCCAAACAACCACAAGTAAAAAAAAACTTAAGTAAATTTTTAGATAAACTTGTAAAGCCCATTAGCTCAATATTATATTAGAGTAGAATTAGTGATCCATTAAGATGTAATGTTAAAAAATTATCAATAGGCTATATTTTTATAAATGAATTTATGTATACGGAACTTAGGTTACAAGATGTATTATTGTATGAATAGATACACTAATATTACTCTCTAAATAGCCTAAATTATGCTTTTATTTTTCATTTTCCGCGGCACTAATTCATATTTTACTTGATTCTTGATTATAATGAATTATGGTTTGAGCAAAATTAATATTATTCGCAATCACATTCTTCATATTATTTAAATCTTTTTTATTGCTCGGTAGTACAGTAAATTTTCGATATAAGAAACTTTTCTGATATAATTTTTTCAAAAAACTTCCCTATGTGGAGAAAGTTCCTTATATGAAGAAAAAGAATTAATTCAAAAAAAATCTATCATAAAATCGTTTGTCAATTTAATTTTAAAAAAGATTGGTGAAAATGAAATGGTAAATGGTAAAATTGTTGATATTAAGTCAATATAAAATTCAATTTTATTCAAAATAAAATTATTAGGCAAAAAAAAAACAATTATAAATCATAACTCTTAATTTAATTATTTATATTTTTGATAGACAGCATTTTCACGAAGTGTTCTGAGTAACAAAACCTCATGGTATTCTAAATTGCTCTCTTCGGCCCACTCCATAAAGTCATATTAAATGAATTAATAACTATCAGTAGACCTAAGTATTTCTTCATTTTTATTTGTAAGTGAACTCCTTTTAGTTTTCATTTTTCGAACGGCTATTCAAATTGAAAAATAAAACCTTATAGCTAAAATATTGAAATTAATTTTTGACCTTATATCGATGGTTCCTTATATAAAAAATTCCTTATATCGTAGGTACCTTATATCGAAAATTTACTGTATTTTTAAGAAAATTTTTTGTTCAGACTTTTAATCTTAAGTTATTAAATTATGTTTCTATTAAAATGTTTATTATGATAAATTTGTAGTATAAAATATGATAAAAAAATAATAATTTTAAATTGAAATTTATCCATTTATTTTCTATATAAATAATTTACAAAAAATTTTAAAGAAAATGTACATTTATAATAATTAAATTTAATTTCATTTAAAAAAAAAACGACACCAATTTATTTATAACATTTTTAATTTAATTTTATTTTTTTTTAATTTTATTCATTTTTTTTCACCTTTTTCAAAATATAATTTTGAATATAGAAATTCATAAATAAAATTGTGAATATGAGATTCTGTGCCAAACCAACATATAACCATCCTTTTGAATAATCACAATCAATATTTAATGATATTGCCATCATATGACAAAAATTCATAATAAATTGTAATATTTGTAATTGGGTTATATGTTTTTTCCACCAAATTGATCCTTTCAATTCAGGCCGTATTGCAGTTATTAAAAAATAAAAATACATAACTGTATGTACAATACAATTTAATATACCAGGTATTATAGATGCACCACCTGGATAATATTGTAATACAACTTGTGTACCAATTACCATTGTTGTATGATGATAAAGATGTAATACTGATGCTTGACCATAACGTTTACGTAACGTCATAAATATTGTATCAGTTAAATCTAATACTTTAAATAGAAAATATACATATGTTAAACGTGGTGCTAATAATCCACGTGGTGTATCAGTAAAATCAACTAAAGGACAAGATAATTTTATAAAATCATCTGTCATAAAATAGTATATACTCTGATGGGTGGTGGGAACGTTCATATAGAAAATGAAAAAAAGAAAAATTGAAATAATTTAAATAAAATTTATATAATATGAAATATATTACCACAATTGCAAACATTAAATTGATAATAACTTGAAATGAATTATATATAAACATAATTCGATTTAATTCAAATGGTTTACGATTTTCCATTATTTTTGGTCCTATTAATTTAACAAATATCAAATAAATAATTGTAAGTGTTATTCCTTTATACACTGATCCCATAAATGGATAATTATCAAGTCGATGATCTGAAAATTAAGAAAAAAATATATAAAATATTTTAATTATGTTATAAAAATGGAAAGAATCTTTTGAAATATTAACAAATTTCCTTATTATTTTAATAAATAATCATAATTTTCTCGTATATGTTGAAAATAAAAACTTATTTCGTTTGTCATTTCAATTCATT